>JAWNOQ010000099.1:8605000-9315516 GCA_035045865.1 Drosophila austrosaltans
AAGAGGGTGAAGAGGAGGATACAGTAGAAGAACCCAAGCTTAAAAAAATAAAATCAGAAAAGAAGAAATTAAAGATACTAGCCCCTGACGCTACCCCAGCTCTAGATGGTACCGATGAGTATGATGAATCTGGTGCAGCCGTAGATATTGTCAAGGACTTGGATTTAAACGATTGGTAGAGGTAACCTTTATAATTCTAAAACTTATCAATAAAATGAAGTAAAAATATATTTTTCTAATTATTTCGGAAGAATTTATCGCTTTTCTGGTGGCTCTTTTCCTGGTATAAATTCATACTCCTTGTATTTTGGATATGTTCCGACAGTTTCACCCTCAACTTGCTTTGGCAAAGCCTTGTCGTCCCTTCCTTTGGTATAAGTAGATTCCAGTTCGGCTGCATTTCGTTTCTTCATTTCCATTATTTGCAGATTCTTTACCAGTTCCTCGCGTGTTGGGGGCTCCTCCCGTCGACCGCGAAGCCACGCCTCCCATTCGGCAGTAAGCTCCTGATCGAAAGCATCTTTGTCGACTGGCTCAAACCATCGAGAGGCTTTACGCTTCCCTATAGCTGGATTTGCTGGAATTTCATAGTATTTATTTCCAAAATAATCTTCGCCTATATAATTGCCGCGAAATTGTCGCGGACGCAAAGACTTCCAAAAGTTTTGCCAAATAATACCCAGAATATCACGCGTCGGCTTCTGTGCCATTTTATTTTAAATAATGTAATAACTTAGAGTCAAATTTGAGGTTAAAATTGCTTTTTGTTATGACATTAACAGCTGTCTAAGGCGGACAGTGTTGTAAAGTTTTCAAATTCAAATTTGCTTTAACGGTTTTAGCAGTAGTGCGTACGAGCTAGACCAATCTCTTTGGAACACACTCAACAAATCCAAGCGCAAACTAGTATTATTATCCAAGTTATCAATCACCATAAGGCCTATACCAGTTAAGTGTGTAAAATGCTCTCCCGACCAGCTAGAAGAGCCAATATAAGCTTGACTCTCGGTGACCATATATGAATTGTGGTTGACTCGGGCATAAGGTATACGATCTAAACTTTCATTAGAGGGTACAACAAAACGCCGCTAAAAAAATTTGAATTTGATTTAGTATTGTGTTGAATAAGCTGGCATAGTTAATTTTTGGCTTACAATTTGTATATCCACATTTTCATCCAAATGATTTAGATCTTGGAGAGACCTCAAAAAGTGTTCTTCACTTGGTTCCGAATGCTTCCACCATGAGATCAGCATCTTAATGGTTACCTTTCGCTCCACAACTGCTTTGCGCAGGGAATTGTCAATATAGGGCCAAAATTGAATTTCATTTTCAGTTCGAATTAGCGGTAAATAATCCCTTAGTGCTATGTGTATGTATGAAGAGGCTCTGTCAATGCTGTTTAAGATAGCTTCCAGCTCTTGGTTTCTTCCTGTGGCAGTTATTGGCGGCGGAGAGGTGGGTACAAAAGCTTTTATAGTGTAATTATTATTCACATTTAGAAAAATGGGATGATTTTGATTGAAATGTGAATCATAGGTCCAGGGCCAAAAAGCAGGGACTTCGTTATCGGTACCCAAATACCAATATGCTTTAAAGATTTTGACAACATCTCGTGTTAAATGCGGGCAATTTTGGGCTAAAACACCCAATTCTTTGACCTGTGTAAGAGACCGCCAATCCATTGTCGAGCTTCCCATATAGAAATGCTCATTATCGACTATCCAAAGATTAGAATGCATATGGTTAACAGCCACTACCTCAGCAGCTCCATAGTTGGCCAATATTCGAGCATCTGCATGCCAAATACTATCCTGATTTCGATTCAAAGCAATTCTTAGGCGTATTCTTGGTTTACCACCATCACCATTGGCTAGTAGACGATGAAAAAGATATTCTCCCTGCTGAGTGCTACTGTCATTGATGTCCACACCACGCAGAGTCCAATAAGGTGCAGCTATGTCCACGCTTTTTTTCGCTTTGGTAATCAGCCATTGAAAGGCTTCAAAAGTAGTTAGAAACCGAGGACTATTATTCGAATAATTAAGGCCAATGGGTAAGCTCTCCACCAATTGCAATTGGCAAGGCAACGGCTTGGCCACACCGTGATTTGCCTGCTCCTCACGTCTATGAAATGTATCCCAGGGCAACAAAAGAATAATCAAAACCAGGACAAACAGAATGAATATAGGTATCATGTAGCCATGTCTGCAACAGCATAAACCATGTCCCTCTTCTATTTCTCTAGTTCTAACCAAACAATTTGGGCGCCTGCAACAAGATGAAGTCAGATGTCCCTCGGCTTCTCCTTCTCCATTCCCCTCTCCAGCTCTTGGCACTAGCTGGTAATCGACAGGAACTTCGCCCTGACGCTGCGACATTGCAGTAACAAATCCAACTGGTGCGTGTTCCCAACCATTTTTCCCTTATGCTACCACCAATTTATTATTCGCACAGTTGTTGTAAACGTAAACTGGACAAACAAACCCCAAAAAAGAGTAGTTTTGGAAAGCGCGTTTAGGAAATTATGGGTGGGTCTAGAGAAGCGTAATGCGTGACCCTTAAAAATAATCACGAAAGTTTATTGTAAAAAAGATAATGGTTAGTCAACGTGTTACTTATGTATATAAGAAAATAACATATAATATATATATGACATATATATAAATATATAACATATATTTATAAATACATACATATGTATATTATGTACATTTGTACTTGTTAAATTTCAAACATTTTAATTTAAATACTTGTAATCGAATAGGAGGAGTCAACATGAACTCATTAATACGAAAAATTGCATAAAATATGCCAAAAAATAATACTATTTCATGATTAAGCAATCTTAAGAATCGAAGGCATTACATTCACGGTGAGCTAGTCAAAATAGTCAAAGTCACGCTGTCATCGCTACACACCGCAACTTAGCAAAAGGAAAACGTTTTGTCTTCTCAGTCTGTGTTGAAATTTTGCGGCTGAGAGGGCTGAAAATTTTAGTGCAACGAGTGTTATAACAGTTATATTAATATCATAATTCCCGTATATTAGAGAAATATTAGGAAATATATAAATTAAACGAAGCGTGTAAATAATGGCTGCGAGATTAATGAACGCTCAGGCCCAGGTACGCTGATAGAAAGAAGTAAAATACAAACTAAGACCGAGCCAAATCAAAGCAAAACATTGATAACGCTGGAAATCTGTGAAAATACCACAAGTATTCATGTGTTTTTTGTCTAAATCAAGCAGGATATAAATAAAACAAAAGTGAAATTAAGCGTCATTTTTACATTCGATTTTTCTAACCTAAAAACAAAATCAAAAAGTTGTTACCTAACTCACATCAAACATACAAACAGTCTTACATACATATGTGTATATGTACAAAGATGTGTAGTATAATTCTTAAAGTCTTCAAGTGCGGGGGAGTCAGACGAGAATGTCTTTGTTTAAAATTGCAACCTGTAGGAATTATGTAAGAATTATGTTATTTAACCAGGAGTAGACCCCATCACTCTTTCCCTGCAGCGCAGCCATATATACAAACATATATCCCCCGCAATATATCTTCTTATCTTTGACGGGTTCTTACTTTGCAGTCAGATAGTAAGACTAAATATAATTAGGCGCATGAATTTGTTTTTGCTTTTTTACCAATTTTTCCATAGTCCTATTACATACATACATGTATGTATGTATGTAGCTGCTCATTCCATGTTGCAAAAGTGCAATAATAAAGTTTGCACTCAATCGTGTTATCTTTCAACGTCATCGAGTGCTTTCTAGACAAAAAATATTGGCGTAATGTTTAACCACCAAGTTAATGACCTTTTTGTCTCACACTACGTATGTATGTATATACATACATATGTAGGTGGATACTTGCATCTGAATTGTAGTTGCCATTTTATTTGTTTAACTTGTGCTGTTGTTCTTATTATTGTTCTCGATCACGTGCTGGCATTGTTCAGTGTTTTGCGTTCGTGGATGAATTTGTTTAGCAGCAAGTGTTTATATAACTTAGATAGTTTTCGTATTAGCTGTTCTAGATATATCTAAATGATATAAAACAAATTTTATTATGGACATTTTATTAAAAGAACATTATAGAACAAAATTTATTTTTGTTTTTGTTTTAATTGAAAGAAGTGCTTGGAAATCTCATTTTGTTCGTTTCTTACTATAATCAGATCGGTATTATATGCGTTGTGACTTCCACTGATTCTGATAAGCCATTTATTTGGCTTGTTTGACATCGAATATAATTAATACCTTCAATTAGAAGTGACTTCTGAACATCATAATCAATTTTTTTCACGCTCTCATACAAAATCAATAAAGACACAAAAAAGTATACAGTGGGTATATTAAAAATAAAGGCCACAAAAAACCTACATATATAAATAAAAGTTTTGATTATCCACTTAACGATTAATAAAGAATTTCCTTAAAAAAAATATTGTTTCCACTGTAGTCTGACCATTTAACGAACGATACCATGATATTACGTATACGCTTAGGTGATAAACTATGCTAATTAACTTGACCAATTGTAATATTTGTGTCTTCTCATTTTGTCAGGTGTGTAGGCTGGGCAAACATGTAGTATCCGATCCGATTGCGCGGCAGTTCCATGCCTCCTGCTACACTGCTTCGAAGGTGGCTCTTTCCAAATTCGATTCGGATGTGTTCCTGCCCTATGAGAAGCTGAGCAAACGTTTGGATATAGTTCGCAGTCGCCTGAATCGTCCTCTCACTCTGTCAGAAAAGGTTTTGTACTCTCATTTGGATGATCCTGCCAACCAGGATATTGTGCGTGGCACATCTTACCTTCGTTTGCGTCCCGATCGTGTGGCCATGCAGGATGCCACTGCCCAGATGGCCCTATTGCAATTCATCTCCTCGGGCTTAAAGAAGGTTGCTGTTCCATCCACGGTGCACTGTGACCATTTGATTGAGGCCCAGATTGGTGGACCCAAGGATTTGGCTCGTGCTAAGGATCTGAATCGTGAAGTTTACGATTTCTTGGCATCCACCTGCGCTCAAAAAGGTTTAGGTTTCTGGAAGCCTGGTAGTGGAATCATTCATCAAATCATCCTGGAGAACTATGCCTTTCCCGGTCTATTAATGATCGGAACAGACTCTCATACGCCTAATGGTGGTGGTTTGGGTGGCCTTTGCATTGGTGTGGGCGGTGCTGATGCTGTGGATGTAATGGCTGATATCCCTTGGGAGTTGAAGTGCCCTAAGGTCATTGGTGTTAACCTGACTGGAAAGATTAGCGGCTGGACTTCGCCCAAGGATGTCATCCTGAAGGTAGCCGACATTTTGACCGTCAAGGGAGGCACTGGTGCTATCATTGAGTACCACGGCAAGGGTGTGGATTCCATCTCATGTACGGGCATGGCCACCATTTGTAACATGGGAGCTGAAATTGGTGCCACTACCTCTCTCTTCCCATTCAATAAGCGTATGGCCGATTATCTGAAGTCCACTGGTCGTGGAGGTATTGCTAGCGAGGCCCAGAAGTACCAGTCAAAGATCCTTTCGCCCGACAGCAAATGCGAGTATGATGAACTAATTGAAATCAATCTGGATACTTTGGAACCTCATGTGAATGGTCCATTCACCCCAGATTTGGGCCATCCCATCAGTAAGCTCGGCGCGAACTCCAAAACAAATGGATATCCTTTGGATATTCGAGTGGGTCTTATTGGATCTTGCACAAACTCGTCCTATGAGGATATGGGTCGTTGTGCCAGCATCGCCAAAGACGCCATGGCTCATGGCCTGAAGTCTAAGATTCCATTCAATGTTACACCTGGTTCAGAGCAAATTCGTGCCACCATCGAACGTGACGGAATCTCTGAGGTGTTTGACAAATTCGGCGGCACTGTTCTGGCAAATGCCTGCGGACCTTGCATTGGTCAGTGGGATCGTAAGGATGTAAAGAAGGGTGATAAGAACACAATTGTCACCTCGTATAACCGTAACTTCACTGGACGCAATGATGCCAATCCAGCCACCCATTGCTTTGTTACCAGCCCCGAATTGGTTACTGCTCTATCTATTGCCGGTCGTCTGGACTTCAACCCTCTTACGGATGAGCTGACCGGCTCTGATGGCAAGAAATTCAAACTAAAGGCTCCCTTCGGTGATGAGTTGCCAGCCAAGGGCTTCGATCCCGGTCAGGACACATACACAGCTCCCCCACCAAATGGTGATAGTGTGAAGGTTGCCGTAGACCCTAAATCACAGCGCCTCCAATTGCTTGAGCCTTTCGACAAGTGGAACGGCAAAGATCTGACCGATCTAACTGTGCTAATCAAGGTCAAGGGCAAGTGCACCACCGACCATATCTCGGCTGCCGGTCCCTGGCTGAAATATCGCGGCCATTTGGACAACATTTCCAACAATATGTTCATTGGAGCCACCAATTCGGAGAATAACGAAATGAATAACATAAAGAACCAGCGCACTGGCTCCTGGGGTGGAGTGCCTGATGTTGCCCGCGACTACAAGGCCAACAACATCAAGTGGGTCGCTGTTGGTGACGAGAACTACGGCGAGGGATCCTCCCGCGAGCATGCAGCTCTCGAACCACGCCATTTAGGTGGACGTGCCATTATTGTCAAGTCGTTTGCCCGTATCCATGAGACAAATCTGAAGAAACAGGGTCTTCTTCCCCTGACCTTTAGCAACCCCGCTGATTACGACAAGGTAGAAATTGAAAACAATTTAGTCTATATTAATTTTTTAACTAATTTACACTGTTTTCCTATTGTCTTCAAATAGATTCAACCTACTAGTAAAATCTCGTTGCTCAATTTGAATGGTTTGGCTCCTGGCAAGCCTGTGGAGTGTGAGATTAAGAATGGCGACAAGGTGGATAAGATCCAGCTAAATCACACATTGAACGATCTGCAGATTGGCTGGTTCAAGGCTGGCAGTGCCCTTAACCGCATGAAGGAGTTGGCCAAGTAGATTACTACTTACTTACTTATACCTCCCAAAATATATCCCCTTCCCTGCCCCAAAAAATACACACACACCCTGTTATCAACAAAACACACACACACTCTCATAAGCAATCAAATTATGGTATTGTTATTTAAATTTTTTTGTCAAATTGTTTATGATTTTATTTAGTGTCAAGCGGAAAGTGTGCAAAACGAAATGTTTTATATATACATATACATAAAAGATTATACGATATTTTTTCAAATTGCTTGCGATTTTTGTTTCTGTTTTTTGCGAAGTTGTCACAACACTCACACACGATACACAAAATCAAGAAAACTAATGAATGATATATAATAATGATAATGATGTCTGATGACGATGACAAAGTGCGAATAAAATGTAAAATTATACATAGAGTGCAAACATTTCTTTTATTATCTATATTCAAAAGTATGAAACAGACAATAATTAACCAATGCACCCCCACTTTCACTGAATTCCTTGTTTACCTTACTCCTTTGCACAATCCATTTGTTTTAAAGTAATTGTATCAATTATATATAACAAACCAAGAATACGAGTCAAAAGTTGATGTTTATATTATGTGTAGCAGAGAGCTACCGAAATAAAGCAAAATGTCAATCCCAAATAAAAAAATTGTTGTAACTAAATTAAAGGAAAGAACTCCCCAAGCTAGGTTACTTAAATTATAAAAATATATCCATTAAATTACCATTAATATTTTTTTTTAATTAAATTAACTTTCGATTTAAAAAATATTTTTATTTTTATGTAATATATATGTATTATTAGCTTAAGTACTAATCTCTAGCATAAATAATTTTGTTATCTTTTTTGCTTTCCCTTGTTCCAATTCTTTTTACCAAAGTTCTTTTTACCCCCTGACCCTATACTACCCTCCATGGGTTTCATCCGTTTGCGGGCTCCTGTAAAGTGCTCGGAGTCATCGTGATTATCGCCGGCTCCTCTTTTGTGGCCCTTACCTCCGCCCTTTTGACTCTCTTCTAGATCTTTCAATTCCAACTTAGCCGTACGCTGTGCCTCGGCCACACGCTCTTGCAAGGCCATCACCTCGTCCTCTTCGCATTTGTAAAGTGGCAATTGTTTGCCCAGCAAATGCTCGATACGCTGATACAGCTCAATATCATACTGACTGACCATAGTAATGGCTCTACCCGAGCGCCCTGCACGAGCTGTGCGTCCCACACGATGGATATAGTCCTTGCTGTGTGTAGGTATATCAAAATTTACGACAACATCTACATGGGGTATGTCCAGACCACGAGAAGCTACATCCGTGGAGATGAGAATAGAGCGATTTTTCGCTTTAAACTTGTTAAGGGCAGCTAATCGCTTATTTTGGGACATTTGACCATGGAGTGGAATGGCTGCCAAGCCCAGAGCGCGTAGCATCAGCGCTGTTTTCACTGTATTATTGCATGTGCTGCAGAAAATCATAAAACTATTTCCAGCTAGCTCATTTAGTATGTGTACAAGGTACACATCCTTATATTTAACGGGTATGAAGAGATAAGATTGCTGCAGTTGCTCAACTGTTTGATACTTGTTGGAAACCTCTACTTTAACTGGATCCTTAAGGGAGGCACGTTGTAACTTCTTGACTTTCTTTGTCATAGTGGCACTAAACAAAAATGTGCGGCGCTCACGTGGCAACACTTTAAGGATTTTATCAAGTTCGACTTCGAAGTCCATGTTCAATATACGGTCAGCTTCGTCCATCACAAGATACTTTATTGCTTTCAGATTAAATCCTTTCATATTTTCCAAATGATCCACCAATCTTCCAGGAGTGGCAACAATAATGTGAGGTTTTTTGGCCAATTGAAGGCCCTGGGCAACCATGTCCATGCCCCCAACAACAACGCAACATTTTATACCGATACCGCTGCCTGAAAAAAGTTTATAATCACATGGAAGTATTCATGTTAAGTGGATGAGATCTATATATCAGGTCTTATATATATATATATATTATATATACATAGAACTCAGAGGTAGTGACGAATATAATAAAAAATAATTTCATTTTTAACATAAAATCAAACTAGGATTTAACATCATAGTGTACAATGAATTGCATATCATCCAGAAATCATAGTTTACTTACCCAATGCCTCAAACTGCTCGCCTATCTGAAAGGCCAATTCTCGCGTAGGCGTCAGAACCAAAGCAAAGTACCTCTGCGGATTTTCTAGTAAAGCTTGCAATATGGGCAATGCAAATGCTCCTGTTTTTCCAGAACCTGTTTCAGCCAAGCCAATCACATCTTTTCCTTGCAAGGCCACGGGTATAGCCTCTTTTTGGATTTTGGAAGGAGTCTTCCATTTCAGCTCATCGCAGGCCAGACACAATGTCTCATTCAAACCCTAGATTAATCTTAGCAATATAAGATGCTGAGGACTTATTAAATCAAAATAGTCTTACAAGATCTTTCCACGATAGCTTCTGGTCGCCATTTTCCGCGGTAGGAGCAGTATCTTCCGAAATGTTACTTTCCTCTTCATCATCTTCCTCCTCGTTCACGTCATTTCCGGAACCTTCTTCTTCGCCACTTGCTTCTTCTTCATCCTCATCACTGTTTTGCAATTGGGCTTCATCTTCTGAAGTTTCTGACATTTTATTATACTTTTTATATGACTTTTTCAGTTGCGTTTAAGCGAATATTACCATTCGTCGCCACACGTGGTTCAGAAAGAAAGAACTAGAGCTAGCAAATCATCGATAACCGCACACTGTGTTTCATAATCTCCTGGGAATGATTACCGGTTCGATTAAATTTGTAGTCGATAATTTCCTAATGCAACAGGAAAATTACTTATCTACATTGCAATTATTTGATAAAAGTTTTGAAATTAACGTTTGCCTATCGATATAAAAATTAACTCTGGTAACCCTGTCATAGCGTCGTCTGTTTTATTTGGCGCCTGCAAAATTAGCGGCGTCTCCGCAGTAGTAATTTTAAGCTCGAAGATGCGTCCTGCAAAGAATACGCCAAAGGGTCGGCCAAGTGGACAATTTCGAGTGCCGGATCCACCGCCACCAATAGAACAACCCGAAGTCCTAAATACTTCTGTGGATGCCTTGGACGAGGCCTTGATCTTCGATGACGAGGAGGGAGGGACACGTATTGGTGATATCTATATACCACCACCCGTTCCCCCATACTGTTCCATGGAGAGTACTGGGTCCCGGTTAATCATTAAGAAGATTGTCAATGTGAATTTTAAGAGCTATGCAGGCGTAGTTGAACTTGGCCCATTCCATCAATCCTACTCAGCCATTATTGGACCAAACGGCAGTGGCAAGAGCAATGTAATTGATTCAATGATGTTTGTGTTTGGCTGTCGAGCCAATCGGATCCGCTGCAAGCGTGTTTCCACATTGATTCATCAGTCATCCATGTATCCCAATCTTACCAGTTGCTCTGTGGGCGTACACTTTGAGCAAGTGGTGGATAATGGCGATGGCACTTGTGAGACTGTTCCTAACTCTCAGTTTGTTGTGGAGCGTACGGCCATGAGGGATAATTCGTCATACTATCAGATCAATGGCAAAAGGGCTCAGCTTAAGGATGTAGCCAAACTTCTTAAGAAGCATAATGTTGATCTCGAACACAATCGTTTTCTAATTCTTCAAGGTGAGGTCGAGTCCATAGCTATGATGAAGCCCAAGGGTCAGAACGAGAATGAGACCGGCATGCTGGAATATCTCGAGGATATAGTTGGCACTCAGCGCTATATACAGCCGCTGCAGCAGATCTTCCATCGGGTGGAACAGTTAACAGAGGATCGTACGGAGAAGCACAACCGATGCAAGCTGGCAGAACGCGAGATGAAAGATTTGGAACAACCGTTTAATGAGGCTGTCGATTATCTGCGTAAGGAGAACGATTTTGTGCGTACGAAAAATTGGGTCACACAGAAATACATTAGTCTTAAAAAAAAAAAGCTTGAAGAGTACATCAAGGAGCATGAGTCATGCACAGAGGAGTTAAAGACCCACGATGAAGGCACAGCGGCCCTGAAACAGGAGCGCGCAGAAAAAGAGGAAATTATTCGAAAGGAAATAGAGTGAGTTTTAATCGTTGTTATATCTTTTTTAAACTGACTAATCAAATAAAGTGGTTAGGGCTTATGAATCTTTAGTCAAGAAGCGTGAGACCATCAAAAAGAAGCTTGTGAATGCAGAGCGTGCCTTCACCGAAGTTCAGAGTACCATGGAGAGCACCAACAAGCAACGCAAGAAAGACAAAGCCCAGATTGAGAAAAACGAAAAGGAATTGGAGGAGTTGCACCGTTTGCCACAGAAAAATCAAAAGGAAGTCGATGAATGCAATCATAAGTTGGAGAGACTTGAGCGGGAGAAGGTTACCTTAAATGAGGAATTGGAGAAGCAATTGGATGAGCTTAAAACCAAGAGCGAACCGCTTACCGAGAAGCGTCTGAAATGCAGTGACGAATTGGTCGGCCTAAAGGAGTTGGTGAATTCGGCCAAGGCTGAATTACAACTGCATGAATCCGAACTTAAAATTCTCAAGCAAGTGGAAACGACCGAAACCCGTAAATACGAGTCGCTCAAAAGTTCTTTTGAGGAGTCCGAAAGCAGTTTAAAAGAAAAGCGAGCTCAAGTCGAGGAACTGAGCCAAAGTATACCACAAATGAAAACTGATATAACCACCAAGTCGGCTGAGCTGGACAAATTGGTTAAGGAAGAGCGTAATATGACTCTTCAGCGAAATAAGTTAAAAGAACAGGTAAGTGTTATGGTCTCCATTATATGCCAAATTTAAAACATTTTTTAATTTTCTAAAGATCACCGAACGCTCCAGTAATATGCAAGCCCAACGTTCCAACAACAAAGTCTTGGACTTTCTTATGCGTCTAAAAATGGAAGGCACACTTCCTGGTATATTGGGTCGTTTGGGTAATTTGGGCGGCATTGACGCCAAATACGATGTTGCCATATCCACATGCTGTGGCCGCCTGGATAACATTGTGGCGGATACCTATGAAACTGCCGCGGAGGCTATCGCTGCTTTAAAGAAACACAATGTCGGTCGGGCGACCTTTATCACTTTGGATAAGATGGAAAATCATCGCTGGAATGCAAATAGCACGATCGAGACGTAAGTAATCATATTTCTCCCGAATCTTGCAAAGTAATCACTTTTTTACTCGATAGGCCCGAGAATGTGCCCCGTTTGTACGATCTGGTTCAGGTGGAAGATGAGCGTGTTAAGACCGCCTTCTATTTTGCATTGAGGAACACACTGGTCTGCGATAATCTGGAGGATGCCACTCGCATTGCCTATGGCCGTGAACGTTACCGAGTCGTCACGCTGCGCGGTGACATAATTGAGATTTCCGGAACTATGAGTGGTGGTGGCACACAAGCATATAGGGGAAAAATGGGCACTCAGGTGCGTACAAAGACCGTAGAATCAGCAGATGGCTCACAAATCTCGCAAAAAGCTATCGAGGAAATGCATAAACAAGCAGAGGAGCTGCGGGAGCGCATCAGCTTTTGCCAAGAGCAACAGGGTAGCCTTGAGCGGGAGGTGCGGACTTTGCAAATGACTCTACAAAAGGCCGAAACCGATTACAAGCGCTTGGGTGTCAGTATTACATCGCTGGAGCAGCAAATGGCCAGCAGTCGGAAACAGTGCGAGGCCCAACGACAGCGAATGCTGGCAAAGACTACCGACGCGAAAGCTGTGGAAGAACGCGAGGCGCAAATCAAAAAATCAGTCGAAAAGTTAGAAGAAGCCCAAGAGGCAGAGCAATCGATGAGTTCGCAAATTGAAAAAATACAAGCCGAATACGAGTCTTTGCGTAGTGAAAATGTAAAGCCAATCGAGGCCAAAATCAAGAAGATCAACACCCAGATTGAGAAACTGGCGGCTAATGTACGTTCCCTGAACGTGGCCTTGGCCACAGCTGAGCGAAATATTGAAAAACTCAATGCGAATAATCAAAATCTCACAACAAATATTAAAACAGCTGAAACTCGATTACGTGAACTCAACGAAGAGCGCAAGCAGTGCGAGGAGAAAAAGGAGGAACTGGAAAAAGAGGGAGAGGAAGCGGAAGAGGCTATTGGCAATGCCAAGTCCCAATCTTCCGATATGAAGAAACGTATTGATGAGCTAAGCAAGCAGGAGAATGAACGGAATATTCTGCGCATTGAGATTGAAACAAAGCTACAAGGAGCATTAAGTAAAATGAATGAGGTTAAATCAGATATACCCCGCTGGCAGGCGCAACTGAAGCCATTGAAACTAAATGAAATTCCCGGCGAAACAGAGTCCCAATTCGCGGAACTCAAAACTTTCAATGAGGAAGAACTTGAGGCCGAAACTCTGGAAGACATGCAGTATAAGCAAACACTACTTGAGGAACAATTGAAGAAAAAACCAAATTTAGGTGTTATCAGCGAATTTAACGATAAACGTAATGTGTATTTGGATCGCGTACGGTTCTTGGAGGACATCACCTCTAAACGTAATGAGATGCGCGATAAGTACGAGGAGGTTCGGAGACGTCGCTATACTGAATTTATAGCTGGTTTCAAAATCATTACCAATAAACTAAAGGAAATGTATCAAATGATAACTTTGGGCGGCGATGCCGAACTCGAACTGGTTGACTCGATGGATCCCTTCAACGAGGGTGTTAATTTCACTGTGCGCCCGCCAAAGAAAAGCTGGAAATACATATCAAATTTATCTGGTGGCGAGAAGACTCTTTCCTCATTGGCTTTGGTATTTGCTTTGCATTACTACAAGCCGTCGCCTCTGTATTTTATGGATGAAATTGATGCAGCGCTCGATTTTAAAAATGTCTCCATTGTGGGATATTACATCAAGGTAAATGGTAGAATAGTAAACAGAAACTGTAGATGACCCTTTCCCAAACATGTTTTTCCCCGTTTGTTGCAGGAGCGTACTAAGAATGCCCAATTTATCATTGTCTCGCTGCGTGTCAATATGTTTGAATTGGCCAATCATTTAGTGGGCATATATAAAGTAGATGATTGCACTGATTCCGTCACAGTGTTGAATCATCCGCCACAGTTGCCTACACAACAGCCTCGCATTAACTGCAATCAGACCTTGGATGCGTCGAACACAACGACCATAATTCCAGTATCAGAAACACAATATGAGCAACCAGAGCAACAGGAGGAAGAACCCCAGCAACCACAGCAAACTGAGTTACCCCAAGTCGAAGGACGAGATACCACATTTGCTCCACCCACCGAGAGTACTGCATTATCACAGGGGATACAGCAGGACGATTTGAGCTAAGGAATAATACTAAAGATTAAACAACATATCCACAAAATACACAGTTTGTATAGCATTAATAATTTATGGTATCATATATATATATATATCTTTCTTTGTCATGTATTAAAATTCATCAAATAGGTTTTTTAGGTATATCCTAAAAATGATCCCATTTTATAAGAAAATTCTGAATTTGATCCATTTTCTCCTACGTTAAATGCTATATTTACATTAAATTTCGGTTTCTTTCTGTGGAAAAATGAAGAGGATTATTATTAAAAGAAACGCTTTTTTACTAACATTTGAAATTTTTTTTCTGTAAAAATTTGGTCACTTCCAAATAAAAATTATCTCTGTTATATTTTAAAATACTATAAGATACTTAGGTACACAATAAAAAAAACGCGTTTTTAAATCGGAAGAAAATTGTTTTGGGTTTCTATTAAATGTTCCATATCCTAACGTTTCGATCGTTCCTGACACACATATATTTTAACGGATTTTTTAGCAGTGGGACCAGCTCTTATGCTTACTCAAAAGCAGCAATTGTCATCGCTATTAAACTATCGAGTATTGATTGAAAATTCCTTGAGAATAACACGAAAAAGAATTAGTTTTTCCAATGCAAAGTACGCCCAATTAGGTTTACAACCTATTAAAAAATATGTGTAAATTGTGAAATTTTTAAAATGTGTCAAGAAATTTGAGTTTAAACTCCGATCAAACAAACATTGTATAGAAATCTTGAAAAAAAAAAAACGCCTACTTGGATGAGCAATTTATCGGAATTTATTAGCTAAACTAGAATTCCACCCAATTGTTGTTGCTTTTTGCGGAAATATGTGTTTTTGTTTGTTAACAGTTTTACCCTTTGGCATTTATATTCTAGGTAGACCATAAAAATTCATTGTGAAAAACTCGTGGGGTGGTGGGAGAGCAGCAAAAAAAAAAAAAAAAAGAAACGGATACACACACTGACACACTTATACTAGTGGGGAGTTAGAGGCAGAGGCAAGAAATACACACAATACTACGTGAGGAAACTGGCGAGGAAGACTAAGACAACGCCAGAGTGGGAGAGACTGAGAGAGAGTGAATTAATTGCAAAAAGTTAAATAAAAGCCTCCAAACATCCAAAATGAATCCAGCAGTGGATCCATGGGTGGTGACCCAGCGGGAAAAACTTAAATATCAGGAACAATTCAAGTCCCTGCAACCGCAAGGCGGCTTCGTCACTGGAGCCCAAGCCAAGGGATTCTTTTTGCAATCGCAGCTGCCACCACTGATCTTGGGTCAAATCTGGTAAGTTAAGATCAACGAGACGCCGTTGATATGAGTCACTAGTCCGCTGCGGGTGGTTATCACTGAATGCTTGGCCAGAGGCGTTGACACTGCTGATAACAATTTGTTTTCATTTCCCTATTGTGTTCTTCCGCGCAAAATCTTGTTATTCTAGGGCCCTCGCCGACACTGATTCTGATGGCAAAATGAATATCAATGAGTTCAGCATAGCATGCAAATTAATTAATTTAAAATTGCGCGGAATGGAGGTGCCAAAAGTATTGCCACCTTCTTTAATGGCCTCACTGGCGTCCGATGTCCAGAAAACGCCCTCAATGACACCACGTGGCTCGACCAGTTCTATGAGTCCGTTGGATCCATTGAAAAGCCTTGTTGGGGTTAATCCTTCGTTACAAACATCAACAACAACAGTAGCACCGCCAGTTGTGCCCACTCCTCCGGCAGTCGCTGCTGTGTCTCCACCCAGCGCCGTGGTGCCGGCTGGACCAACTCCACCTTCAAGTAATCCACCTAGTCGTCATATGTCCATCTCTGAGAGAGCTCCATCCATTGAAGCGCCGTAAGATAATAACACGAATTTAATAACTTACACTTTCTAATATAATTTTTCCGACCTTTAGTCAAGCGGAGTGGGCTGTGCAGGCCGCCCAGAAACGCAAATACACTCAGGTCTTCAATGCTAATGATCGGACTCGTTCGGGGTTTTTAACCGGAGCACAGGCCCGTGGTGTTCTCGTTCAAAGTAAATTGCCTCAGGTGACATTGGCCCAGATTTGGACACTCTCCGATATCGACGGTGATGGCCGACTAAATTGCGATGAGTTCATTTTGGCCATGTTTCTGTGTGAGAAGGCCATGGCCGGTGAGAAAATTCCGGTTACTTTGCCTTTGGACTGGGTGCCACCAAATTTGCGTAAAATGAAGTCGCGTCCGGGCTCGGTCTCTGGTGTCGTATCACGTCCGGGATCGCAGCCAGCATCACGGCATGCTTCAGTATCTTCGCAGGGTGGTGTAGTGGATGCCAGTGCTGATCCAACGGCGGGACTACCAGGACAAAGTAAGTTGTTTTAACGAATGCTACTAATTTTTCCTTAAATTTTAAACTTTTTCGATTAGCTTCCTTTGAGGACAAGCGGAAAGAGAACTATGAAAAGGGCAAAGTGGAACTGGATCGAAGGCGCAAAGTAATGGAAGATCAGCAGCGTAAAGAGAGAGAGGAAAGGGAGCGCAAAGAGCGTGAAGAGGCTGAAAAGCGGGAAAAGGCTCGTCTTGAAGCCGAGCGCAAGCAGCAGGAGGAATTAGAACGCCAGTTGCAGCGCCAGAGGGAAATTGAGTTAGAAAAGGAAGAGCAACGCAAGAGAGAACTGGAAGCTAAAGAGGCAGCCAGAAAGGAGTTGGAAAAGCAGCGACAACAGGAATGGGAACAGGCTAGAATAGCGGAAATGAATGCCCAAAAGCAACGGGAGCAGGAACGTGTCCTCAAGCAGAAGGCACACAATACCCAACTGAATGTGGAACTAAGCACACTGAACGAAAAGGTAACATGAATAAATTGATAAATCGGTGGCGAAAATATATTAATTGATTTCTCTGTTACAGATCAAGGATCTGTCGCAAAAGATTTGCGACACGCGTGCCGGCGTTACCAATGTAAAATCCGTAATTGATGGCATGCGTACTCAGCGGGATACTTCTATGAGTGAAATGGCCCAGCTAAAGGCGCGCATTAAAGAGCAGAATGCCAAATTGCTGCAGCTCACTCAAGAGCGTGCCAAATGGGATGCCAAGAGCAAGGCCAGCGGTGGAGCCATATCGGGAGAAGCGGCTCAGCAGGAGCAGCTGAATGCTGCCTTTGCCCACAAGCAGCTGCTTATTAATCAGATTAAGGATAAGGTGGAAAACATTGGCAAAGAAATCGAAACGAAAAAAGAGGACATTAACTCCAATGATTTACAAATGACCGAATTAAAGGCCGAACTCTCTGCTCTCATTACCAAATGCGAAGAACTGTATAAGGAATACGACGTGGAACGCACTTCTGTATTGGAATTGAAATATAATCGCAAAAATGAGTCAACCATAGGCTCAGCTTGGGATACAGCCGCTTCGGCCGCCACATCTGCTTGGGGCGACACAGGAACATCTGCAATCTCCGAAAACTACAATGACACGGCTGTTGCGGCTCCTCTAGCAACCAGCGATTTGAATGGACCGGCTCCGGAGGGATTTGTGAAATATCGCGCTGTCTATGAATTCACTGCCCGCAATGCCGAGGAGATAACATTTGTGCCCGGCGATCTTATTCTGGTGCCCTTAGAGCAGAATGCTGAACCTGGTTGGTTGGCTGGTGAGATAAATGGACATACCGGTTGGTTTCCGGAATCCTATGTGGAAAAACTGGAGGACGATGCAACAGCTCTTGCACCCACTAATGTGGCCGAAACATACAATGCCATCACCGATAGCTACAACGACAATAGCACCACACTACCAGCAGCTGAATCTGTGGATATGCCCTCTACCGGGGATATTGAATATTATATAGCCGCTTACCCTTATGAATCAGCCGAGGATGGTGATTTGAGCTTCAGTGCAGGTGAAATGGTTATGGTCATCAAAAAGGAAGGAGAATGGTGGACGGGTACCATTGGTAATCGCACTGGCATGTTTCCCTCAAACTATGTGCAAAAGGCAGATGTAGGCACTACCTCAGCGGCACAATCGCAAGTGGCCACTGAAGATGAGTCAGCTGAGCAGGTGAGAAAATCAAAAGATCAAAATCAATTGAAAAAACAACCGTAAAAATTAGTTTTTTGATTAGCTTGCACAAAAGTATATATCAAACTTTCTAATATTTATTTAATAATATATTTGGTAACTTCTAAATTGTTCCTAGGCACTACGCATAAGTTTTCGGGTTCTCCATGACCCTAGCAATTTTGTTTTCAATTTAAAAATGTACCAAAATCCGATTAAGATTGTATCCGTTATTTATCCGATTTATCCGTATAATAATATCCGAGCAAAAACAATACGCAGAAACATAAGCGTCAAGAATATTTTTAACCATATGAACTTTAAATTAACTTTGTTTTAATTAACGTATAAGAAAAGATATTATCTGTATGGTTAAGTTTTAAGTTATGCACAAGGTTATCTAGATAATATCACTTATGTAAGAGCACTTTGCGACCCCCGCTTTCTGTTGAAAAATGTCGTGTTTAACAATCATCATGCCCATCCACTACTAATCCGTAATGCTTTTCATGTGCTACTACTATTCGCCCTATGCCCAAATCGCCATCATAACTATGCTGTCTGCTGTCTATGCGATTTGCCTTGCTGAATCCAGGAGACCACAATCAATGGTAACTCGGCCTATGCTACTTCTGCTCAACCCGAGAGGCAAAATCACCAATACGATCTCCAGCACGAGTTACAGCAGGAGCTGCAGCAGAAGCTTCAGCAGCAACAACTTCAGCAAGAGAAGCAGCACCATCAAGAAGAGCCTGTCCAGCAAATGGTCGAGGAAACGCATGAAGATCTTGACACTGAAGTATCGCAGATTAATACACAATCTAAATCACAAAGCAGCGAACCGGCCGAGAGCTATAGCCGACCCATGTCACGCACCTCTTCCATGACACCCGTAAATAGTTGTTGAAACGCAGTTTGGCTGTTTCTCTACCTAAATAGTACCAGGATTATACATCGCATGTTTTTTTTTCTTCTTTGTTCTTTAATTTTGCAGGGAATGCGAGCTAAACGTTCAGAAATTGCCCAAGTAATAGCTCCCTACGAGGCCACCAGCACTGAACAGTTATCCCTGACACGCGGACAATTGATAATGATACGCAAAAAAACCGATTCGGGCTGGTGGGAGGGAGAATTACAAGCTAAGGGCCGACGTAGGCAAATCGGTTGGTTTCCGGCCACCTACGTCAAAGTATTGCAAGGCGGGCGCAACAGTGGACGCAATACACCAGTCTCGGGAAGTCGTATTGAAATGACCGAACAGATTTTGGGTAAAAATTATCATTTCAATGTGAATTCAATATTATAGCAACAAAACTAACATTTTACTTCGCTTTACAGATAAGGTTATCGCTCTATATCCATATAAAGCACAAAATGATGATGAGCTGTCATTTGAAAAGGACGACATAATCAGTGTGTTGGGTCGCGATGAGCCAGAATGGTGGCGTGGTGAACTGAATGGTCTGTCTGGACTCTTTCCAAGCAATTATGTGGGACCATTTGTGACGTCCGGTAAGACAGCTACAAGAATCAATGGTACAACCATAACCACCAATACTAAGTGAATCTCATGACTGGCCCAAAAGTGATGATGTTTCCAAATACACGCAAAGCTCTCTAGCTCTCCCTCACGCTCTCTCTATCTTTATCTCTCTTGCATATTCTTTATATTTTTTCTATCAAAGTTTATACATTCCATATTTATATATTATAGTACATATGTTTTTTCCAATTCGATATAGAATAAGTGTCAATGCCAATACATTTACTCTTGCTTTCGAAACGTGTATTTTACGCTAATTCTAATTAGTTTTTAATTTGTTGCAATATTTCTCCAACAATTTGTTAATTGTGATTATTTAGTTTTTGTAGCAATTATTTATTATTTAAGTATGTCAAACATTTGTGCACCCTCTCCTATCCCTGGCCACAATACATTTCCCATCCCACAATATTATTTGTTAGCTAATATTTAGATAGATTGTTGTAATTATTTATATTATGTTGTGTACCTATTTATATACATACCATATATATGTTTATTTTTGTATATACACATTAAACAAAACGAATGAAAACAAAAATTTAAATAATTAAACTTTAACCTTTTATCAATTTAACATTCTCCTGCTGCTGCGAACAAATAAAAACAGGAAATGTATAACGAGGCATTGACAGTGGCCCCTAACCGACATCTACAAGCTATATTTACTTAAGTTCAGATAGATCATTAACAAACAGCAGACATATAAAAGACAACCCGATTTATCAAAAATTGTAGCTAGTCGAAGGATGATCGAGACCAAGAACAGGAAACTACAAAATCCATTTGGATTTGTGGGAAAAATTTATCTTTGGCTTACACACCATACTAATATATTAGATCGTTCATACAAAATCAAAGGAAAGTCAGGCAAATCTCAGCAACGCTCTCACTGTTCGTAATCAAATCGAAATCAAGTAACATACAATTTTCAGACAAATATATATATATATATACTGCATCGTATGCATATGAGAACTGGAAAAAAACATCAAAAACATATATCAATTATACCAGAATGCAAAAAAAAAAAAAAAAACAAAATAAAAAATTTTGTTGTATTAGATGTGCTTATTAAACAAAATGAACAAATATATAAATTATATTTAATATAACAACATTTTTTGCCCAATACAAATGCTATGACTATACAAGTATATACATACTATTAAAGATGGTTTTCTGTGTTTTCCAAATACATAATATATATATGCCATAAATATATGTAAAAATATATTATATATTTGTATATATTCAACATTAGAAATTTATTGTTAACTAAATACTAAGCATTCTTGAAATACGAGCGAAATGGTTTTCGCTGATGCCTAAAATTATGCAACACAGTATTAGAAATTTTGTATTGACTTGATTTCACTGCTTGATTTATTTATTTATTTGTTTCGCTTTATAAAGTTGATAATAAATTATTTTAAGCGCTTAACTCAACTGCCATAAATGTATTAGTTATTTTCCGGTTACTCCTTTTTTTATCTTTTAAATTATTAAGAATGGTTTGCAAGAAACAAAAGAAAAACGGGACAAAATAATATATACAAATTGAGGGTGTACAAACAAAAAACGTGGAAAATTCAATGTGGTTTTGTTTGCGTTTTAGTGCTAGTTAAGTACATTAGAAACCACAAACTTATATCCATATTCTATTTACAACTGATACATATGAAAAATCACTCATATACACACTGTCGAAAATGCCTTCTTCTCAAAAAACTAAAATAAAAATCAATCTTACCTAAAATACACATCGCAAATTGTTAAATTTAAAAATGTACGCGAATATATACATAAAGAAAAGAAAAACGTTATATACATACTTACTTACCTAATACATATGAAACAAGAAAATGAAACATTCTAAGTCATAAACATAATACAAATATACAAATCTAAATATTATATTAATGTAGCTAATGTTGGGTTGAATATTGAAAATGAAGAACTAAAAATTATAATCCACTATACGAGGGCAGTCTGAATTTCGATTTGTAATTACACTAACATTTTCAAACCTTACACGAGGAGAGGGGCAGGGAAACAGTCATATCCATACGGGTTTTCCTCCTCAATATTTATTCAATTGTAAAAAATGCATCAAAATTTTTGAACAATGGATTTGCTTATAATTGTTATATGTATTAAAACCAACTTTTTGGATAGTTATTTCTCTTGTTATATATCCGATTCTATTGCTGTGTTCAAACATGTTCAAAGTTTTAAAACTACGACATCAAAGTTGATCCTATAACTTACACAACATTTGACTGTATTTCAATATTTTGAAAAGAGCATTTCGTTTAATTGTAATTATGAAACGAAATTGACAACATCTCCGATAAATACCACGTATGTTTAGACAAAATACTAAAATTTCTTTAGAATTGTTATTAAATAATAAAAATAATAATTTTTTGTAGCACACACATACACATGAACACACAGACTCACACTTACCTATACATACATACTTACAAACAAACACATATACATGCAAACATGCATAGGACATATATTATATGATGCTCATATATAAGCGTATTATTCGTTTAACGCATATAAGAAAAGTTGATAAATTTTGCACACAATTTACTCTCACTTTAAACGCGAAATGATGACCATCGATATATTCATACATACAAAAACTAAATACCATAACTACATTTATATACACAGACATCTAGTATATAAATATATATATTATATAAATATAGAAACCTTTAAAGCAAAACTAAAAACTAAATGAAAAGAAGCCATTTGACATATATTAAACTATATCAGTTTCAAAAGTAATAAATGAAAAACAAAAGAAAAACTAACACATGTTTGGTGCAATAAATGTATAAACGGAATTAAAAGCAAAAAATTCTCCGATCTTAAAGAGTTTTACTTACCCCAAATTATATTTAAATTTTCTATTAGAGATCAAGAAAACTACATCGAACCCTAAGGGACTGCAATATTTCTGGCCTCAATGGCCTAATAAAGTGACACCAACGGATACAAGTCTGGAAGGGAATTCG
This sequence comes from Drosophila austrosaltans, assembly GCA_035045865.1. NCBI lineage: Eukaryota > Metazoa > Arthropoda > Insecta > Diptera > Drosophilidae > Drosophila > Drosophila austrosaltans. Next base: position 8,627,937 of record JAWNOQ010000099.1, read on the forward strand.
CTATGTAAAACCAACCTCCGGGGCACAATACATGCTGTTCACATATCGAAACGAAGTGATGGCCAATTGATATGTTGTGCGTATGTGCGATTCGCCTGCAATAAGTCCATGGCCCAGGCAATGCTTAATACCAGGAACGGTCAAAGTCTGGTGGGTCGAAGCGTTTTTGTTGATTGGCGCATGCCACCCAAGAAGCGACTCTGCCCTTGGCGACTTTGGTAATAATACTACATTTATAGTATATTTTAAACAACAAATTGCGTCGAAAGTGTTTTCCTTTTGTGGTTTATTTTTAGTAAAATTGTTTTCACTTATTATATAATTATTTAAAATCAGTTTAACAATTTACAATCTTTTTTTTTTGGGTTTTTTTCTTTTAAATTTTGGTTTTTGCGTTGCTAAACTAATTTTTGGTGAAATTTCTTGTTGAATTTTATTTTAATTTAATTATGCACAACTTAAGGCCTGCAAATGTTTTTTGTTTCATTTTCCATTTCAAGTTTTTTGTTCCTAATTTTGCTATGAAGCAAATATTTAGGAGTTTAGTCAAGATTTTCAAATATATACCAAAATGTTTTAAGAACAATCAGGTTATATAGATCAATTTAGTGTCGATTTATTTTCGGTTTTTTCAATGACAATTTTTTTCAAGCCGTTTTCGCAATTCGAATTTTTGTTTGCTATTATTTTTCTTAGTTTTTTGTTATTGTCTTTCTAAGAAAATTAAAATTGAAAATAGTTGTAGGCATACCATAACTATATATATTTATTTGCATATTTGTATATGCAGGTTAGAAGGCAATTCTTGGGTTCAACACATAAATAAACTATAATAATTTGGTACTAGGCGTTTACAAGTTGGTTTAAACATACATATATAAGATTTATAGGTAGGTTAGATGTTCCATATGCAGTCCGACAAAATGTATTATATGAAAAATGTTCTTTAAGGTAGTTTGTTCAAGTAATTTAATATGTTTAAGGTGTGATAATTGGTTATCATCAGGGTTGTTCTTAATTTCGATTCAAAACTGAATGGCCAAATTGAAGTGGAAACTTAAATAAGTTATTTTGGGGATATCAGATATATTTTTTCATAATTGATGAAGATTGTTCAGGTTTGCTGAACTATCGGCATTAATTTAATACATCGATATATTAACAACTCTACTATAAACTTGCAATTTTATTAGTTTTCAACACAATGTTTCGATTTGTTTTATTCTTTTTTACTTCAATTCGAATCGAAATTCAGAACAAACTCCATTCTATATCCGTTCAGTTTTTTTTTTCTAATACATTTTCAATTCAATTTGATTACATTTGGTTTCCTATTTCGTTTTGAGCACTTTTCTCTAGTTTGTTTAGAGTATCCACAAAATGTTTATAAAAATAATTTATTAATTACACATAGACATATGTTGCAACTCTGGTTATATAGCACTTTAACTATCTTGTTGACTCTGCGGCTATTTCTTAGACAGTATTAAAAAAATCCACTTTAACTTGAACTAAGATAACAAAAATTTAACTAAATAGATACATTTCCTAAGTACGTCTTTAAGTACCTTTTCGTTTACATTTTGTATATATGTACACAGTTATAATAATAATTTAGGAAAATTTGTTCTAAACTCAACTTTGGCTATATAATAACACACGCGATTTGTTAGTTTTATTATTATAACTTTTTGTTTTTTTTTTTTTTTTCGTTTTGGAACACATTAGTTGTAATCACTAAGTTAACACCACACACAATAAACATAAATCATGGAAGTAAGACGAAAGTTAGAACGAAAAGTTAGAAACTAAAACTTAATGCTTTTTATTATATACAGTTTCTATATCTTTTATAATTCATAAAGCTTTTTGTTTTAAACCATTTGGAAACTATTTGTGTAACTTGCGTTTCTCTTTTGCTTTTGGCTTATGTTTAATCTTATAAATATCAATATACTATATAGGTATGCATATATCCAGCATATACATACACGTATATACATATATCTTTGCTGATCTCTTAGTAGAACATTTCATATTGGAACGGGCTCTCACGACGCTGTGGATGACCACTTGACACTCAAATGATGCTTTCGTCGTTGTTCCTAGTGAGACGAATGCTGGTTGTGGTAGTGGTAGCCGGTCCCGATCCCGAACCTGAACCAGCTCTTCGTGCCATCTCATGTGCTGTACGAGGTGTGGCAGGAGTTATAAATGTGGTAACCACAATATTCTCATCATCATATAAATCAAAATCTTCACCCTCATCATCATCGTCGTCTTCATCATCATCGTCATCATCTTCATCACTGTCGCTATCGTGGTAGTCCAATAAAGCTGTGGTCACTTGATTTTTACTGCCACCAGGAACACCCACCGCTGCGCCACCTACAGCGCCAGCATTCATGCGTCGAATCTGGGCTCTTGGAGTCGATGAGAGGCGCGGGAGAAGTGGCTCTCGACCACTACGCATCATCTTCTCGCTGTTGGAGCCGCTGGCGGTGGCAAACGGCGCACCATCCCAATCATCTGAGTCGGCTGGTTCGCATAGCGATTTGGAGTGTCCATGCTGGTACGATGATTCCTCGGGTATTGTGTCACTATTGTTGGAGTTGGGGTGCATGATGGTGCATGGTTGTGTCGGAGTTGGAATGATTCAAGTGATGTGAAGAAAAGTGGTAAAAAGTTAATGTCATTTTTGGGTAATGATCAAATTTTCATTTTATGAGTTTAATGTCAACATGAGTCTACAACTAATTAAGATCTAAGAAAATACTTGAAATAAAATGAGTTAATTGGATTAACAAAAGCAAATACAAATATTTGTACTTTATTTGAAAAACTACATAAAGTAAAAAAGTAAAGGGAGAGTTACATACTGGAACTGGAGATACAAGGCAAAGGCGTAAGAAAAACAAAACTAATACAATAGAATTCGACGTTTTGCTTAAATCACAATACAATTTCCTTTCAGATATTGTTTAGTTATATGTCTAAATAGTTAATATTGCAAGTTGGTTTTATTTCTTCGTGTTATGAGAAGTTTTTGGAAAGTCTCTTGTGTTAGCCACAGGATTGGTTGGTTGTATTTCATTAATACTTACACATAAAGGTGTTTTGATGATGATATAAGGATTTGGTTTTAAGGCATGGAAAATTGTTCTAGGTGTAGGATATTATCACAGGTGCACTCGGCTGTATAATAGATTTGGGTAAATATGCTTTTCTTTTTTTTTGCTTTTTGTGCATTTAGTGGGTGTTTGTGTATAGGTTTTGGTCTACAGAGACTCAAGTGACGCGGAGCTAAAAATATAATTTTATAGTTTGTTTTTTGTTTACCAATTACATTTTGTTTGTGTAATTTTGAAAAAGTTTTTAGTTTGTTATCGGAAGACAACCGAATTGAAACATTATCGAGAAATTGTATTGCAGTTGTTAAGGTTGATTGAAGGTTAGTTTGTGATCAAGTAAGAGAACATTGGGGGCTGGTTTTTAACGGATTACTTATATGGAGGTCATGCACATAATCTTAAAAAACAAAACAGTTTTACATAAATTTAAATTTAAAAGGCAAAAGTAAACGTATTAAAAATAAAAACAAAAAAATTAAAAACGTAGACACTTTTTACGGCTAAACAATAACAAAAAAAAAAAAAATTAAAAAACTCTATAATGGGAAACTTTTGTTTCTTCCGTATTGTTATAAAACTGTTAAATAGCTGCCGCAAAGATAAGGTTCTACTGCTACTGTTGAGATGTCTGTGCTTTCCGGCAGCCATATAACCGTTACATGTTCCCGATGTCAAATAAAAATTAGTAAGAAATTAATACATAAGATCAGCAGGACAGTACCGATCCTCACTTGGTCATGTACAACATCGAAGTAAGAAATATTAAAGAGACTTATGCCAAATGGATCGGGGCACCAATAGAAACAACATTTTAAATTCAGTTGAGATTCCCGATTATATACATTTGTAAATGAGTGATTGATGCCAATTGCAAAAAGTTATCAGAATGGTTAGGCAAGAACTTTCTTTCTTAGATGAGCGATATAAGAAAACACAAATAAGGAAATATAGGAGTAAGGATATATCTGTATATAGCAATATAGACCCAAATCGATTGATTCTCAATTCTACAATGATATGCATCTGAGCTGTAGTATTATCTACAATTTGATATATATGTATATATAGAAAGATCGTGTAATTGATTGTAAGTGGAACGTTGTTTCTTCTGGTTAAATCGTTTTTTAAAGTTGAAATTCGTTAATGGCCGGTATAGGTTGCATTTGATACTGACATTATCTCTACACTATGGTATATCATTTACTTTATACAATATGTTGCACTAATTTCCGATGAGGGAGAGGTTGACGTTGAGTTATCAGTTGATGTTGTTGTTTTTGTTGAACTATTCGTGTGGCTGTTGTTGTTCTTGTTGTTGGTTGTGGTTGTTGATGGTGTAAGTAAAGTTGGAGTTAAAGATGTTGGAGATCTTGTTGTTATTGTTGTTGTTGTACTGTTGGCTGACTCTAGCAAATTAGTTGCTCCTGGACTACATTGTAAAATTCTACTGGGCCTGCGTCCAGTTACAATAAGTCTGCAAAATAATTCATCACAATAAAAGGACACAGAGACGAAACAAGGCGCCAACCAAAAATTCCAACACACACACAGAAAGAATAGAAAGAAAATATTGATATAAAAATGGAAAAAAGTTTGCGAAAAGTGAAATATTTTTTCAAGAGCGGAAAGATATAGAAATTGCAGGTGTTCGAAAGTTGAAAAGCTTCAACAAAAAATATTTGTTAAAGAATAAGAAACGAAAAACACTTTGAAAACTAAAAATCTTCTAGTCCTTTAGGTTAATAGTAATATCAGTAGGAGAAATAAAAAAAAATCAGAGAATTCATATATGTATGCTTTAATTAAAAGCAGAATTTAAAAAAAAATTTAAAAAACGAATGTAAGAGTATAAGATTATTATAAAAATGTAATGAATTTCCAATGTGTTTAATGCTTTGTATCAGGTATTAGATTTGGTCAACAACTAAGCTACAAATCAAAAAGAGTTAATTTCATACAATCTTCTAAAGCTACAATTAAATAAGCATTTAGAGTTAAAGAGGCCCACAAAATATGAAAATCAATGTGTGAAGGACATTCGACAACATACATAAATCGATTTCGTGTATGCTTCAGTGAAAGAAATGGGGTAGAAGAAGAACTTACCCACTCAGCTCCAGCATGGAGCCACGTCGCACGTTTCGCCGATGACTTGCTGTGACCGGAAATGGACCGGAATGGCCTTCCGGACCAACTAGATGAGTGCCCAATGAACCTGACGATATCGATTGGGAGCGCTTGTCCAGCCTCGGATTGTGCGCCGGCACTGGTGTGGTATTAATGCCACTGCTGGCCGGATTCATTGGATTCATGGTGTTAGTAGAAGAAGGCACAACGACCATTGGATCCGAACCACGTGCGTCGCCGCTAGATCCGGCGTCCACGGCACCAGAGCTGCCTACGCCACCAATGCTGCCAGCTTTTGAACTGGAACTCTCACGCCGAAAGAGACCTATGACGGACTTGGGTTGTTTAGGCTTGTTTATACCACCTTTTTGCGGGGATTTGGGATATTGAGAGAGCATTTTACAAATCCGTGTCGTGTTGTGTAGTGATGGATGGTGGATTATGGTGGATAGTGGTGAATATTGTGGTGAGTTGTGTTATTGTGGGGGCCAACAGTTATCAAAAACGAAAACAAGGCGGGAAAAAACGAGAAGAAAAACAAACATAACTCATCAGAAACATATAGAATATAGATATAAACTATATAGAGGTGTCGCAGTATAATTTAATTTAGACTTTCTTTCCTTGAATTTTTCGTTTTAGCAGTGCGTATAAAGTTCGGGTTAAAGGAAAACACAAAGAAAACTATACATACATGTATATACTATACATTTGTATGTACATATATACACAGATATAGGAATATTTTTTATATACACAGCCAATTTACAGAGAAATTATACAAAAAACTTTCAGGTTCTTTGGAATCTTTGTAGTGTATGTTTTGATAGCCCCTGAGTATAGTGATAGAGTTTCTTACTTTTAGATAGAAAGATACTTTACCTAGGAATGTAGCACTTGGGGAATTGTAGGCCAAATATTCCTTATTCGATGCCCAGGCGGGAAATTCATTTTGCTGCACTGCGTCAGTGCTCTCATCGCCCTGGCGTTTCCATGGCAATTGCGATTCTGTGGCTGTGGGCGTGGCCACACGACGTTCGCCATCTGATTCACGTGACAAATTGCGATCCTCCTCGGGAATGGGATGCTCGGCAACTATTTGGAATGAGAATAAATTGTGCGAGGGAAAATGGAAAATTGTAATTACAACTATAGGAGAATACAACTAAAAGGAATCTCTTAAATCGGCTTAGATTCTCTGGACATGCATTTGGCAGCAGCAATGGCAGCAGCATCTCAGCTCAGTTTAATCTACACTGCGATTGCAATTTCTTTTGCACTGTTTTTGGAGGCCAATTTGATGTCAATTTGGTGGATAAATTTTTAGGCGCAGCAAAAGGACACTTAAGACAGGGTTAGACAAACAATGTGCAAAATCAAAGAAAATATTTTAACGAAATTAACCTTGAAGTAAAAGAATCTAAAAGAAACTAACGAATTAAATAATATTCTGGTGAGTTCGATTTCGTCTTCAAAACTGATTGGAACATTCATATTTGACTAATACACTAAATTCTCTTTTCGACTACAATCTTAAATTATAAAATTATTCAAATCTTAAATAAAATTCGAAATGAATTTACAGAAAGAATTTATAAATCAATAATAACCTAAAAAATTGTAGAGCAACGTCTTAACAAAAATTTCACCAAAGTTTAAATCGAGATTACCTTAAAATAAACCTCAAAGTATGAAAATCCAATGCCATGTTTTTAAGAATGTTTCAACAGATACTTTTTTCGTCAAGGCATTTTTAAGATTCCGTTGCAGAATTTCCCCATATAAGACACTTGAATAGGGGTTTTACTCCTTATATGTTCATGTATATTTTTCTTGGGAATGTTTGTTTTAGATAGAACAAACTTACATATATCTCATATTTAATTTTCTTCCTACCTAAAAAAAACTAAAATGCCTTTGATTTTTCTCATGAAAACAAATTAAAAACAAAAAATCAATTATTTAAATTAAGAAAAACAACACAAAGAGGATAAACTTTTGTCATGCACAAAAATGCCATGCTGATTTTTTGTTGCTAATTTTCTTCTTGGTTTTTCATTTTAGTATTTTCATTTTAGGTGTGACTTTTAGATAAATGCAGGTTCAGGGTTTTTTCAATCTGTTCGAATGCAAGCTACCAAAAATGACCCAACTGATTGTACAATTCGCAATTACTTTCACAATGTTGAACATAATTAAGTGAAGCTCTAGAGGTAACAATAAAAGATAGAAGGATAAGTAAATCCTTGTCGCAAATGAAAAGCTTTAAAAAATCGGAAAATTAAATTAACTTAAATGAAAAAAATGAAATAAAAATGACATTTCAAGTCGCGCAAAGTGTTGAGCACAAACGATTAACGATTTTGCATAATGCAAAGTTTATATGGATCTAGGGCGTAAAATACACTGCAATGTGAATGTATGGATTTTACGTATATGTATGTATTTGTGTGTTTTTTAAGTTGGTGCTAAAATCTAAAATTTGGAGACTATTTATAACTCTAGTATATGTTTCCCAATAATTTTGGTGTTTCGATTCAAGTTTAAGGAAGTCCTTAGAATTTAAGAGAATTTATAATAGTTTAATTTTTAGGTAAATATCAGACAGATAGTAATGAATATATATATATATATATCTGAAGTAAATTGGAAAACTTTTTAAATATATATATAGGTTTTTTGTTTTCAATCATTTGGGCAATGTTTTCTAATTTGGATTCAATTGGTATCGAAGAATCGATAAAATATGAGAACCTTGTTGTTCCATTACTTTTCTATAAATTAAAATATTATATGGCACTGATCAGCAATTCTTATTCCGATCTGATGTAAATGCAGGAATGTATGTATGTGTATATATATAGTATGTTTTTGTTTCTATATTTTCTATTTAATTAATATAAGCACATGTGTGGATATGTTTATGTATGTATATGGAAGTGTGATTGATGCCATATACACATATATGTATGATGTACTCTATAAGTTTCTGAATGAACTGATTTTTGGTTTGTAATACTCGATTCGTTTAATGATTTGCTTTACCAATGCTCTGGTATGAACGATCCCGACGCCATGGCAAAATCAATTCAGCCGCTGTGGGTCCAACTGGTGGATCCGGCGAGTCTAACTCTTGCTCTGAACATTGGTCGTCAACTTTCGGCGCATAATGTTGGACAATACGAGCCTTCGATGCATCAAAACCAGGCAGGTTTTGTATATGGGCTATCAGGGAATTATTATTAGCGCGATCCGAGTCAGCTAATTGGTGTTGTTCGTTGTTGGTGTTTTGACAATAAAGAATTGTTTGTTGTTGTTGGATTTTTGCGTTTGGTTTTGGGCCCAGCAATTAAGGTAAAAATTTATTTTGGATTGGAACAAGATTTGTGGGAAGGCATTTCAATATGCATATATATATATATATATATATATATATATATATATATATATATATATATATATATAAATATATAAAATATATATAGACACATAAAAGAGGAAAAAGAAAAATATATAGAAAAAGTTGTCTTTGTTATAGGCATTTTATTCAAGGGACATCTTTAAGAATTAGAAAAACTCAGAAAAAAAACATATGCAAAATACAATTGAAACAAAATAGAAATGAGAAAATTGAAAAAAATATGGAACAAAGTTTGGTGCCAAAACAAATGAAATCATCAAAAGGACTAGCAAAGCTTTGCAGGATAATGAAACGAATCGGTTCTGATTGTGTTTTAGCATACCTATAATAAAATGCTACTTTACAAATATTGTACGACTCTATAAGTTTGTATTTATATTGGCTATGTACAACAAAACTCTTGAAAACCTTTTGAAGATTTATTTGCTGTTTGAGTTTAAAGATTTATTTTAACGTTCTCTTTTTTTGTGTTTTGTTATATATATAAATATAAATTAGGTGGTTATGTATATATTTATCTGATATGGCATTTTTGTGTAATCATGAGGATATTGTTTTGGCAGTTATTGTTGCTTTTACTTTCTCTTTCTATCAGTCATAGCTATAAAACTGCTGATTACAAAGAAAGTAAACATTTCAACATACAAAGAAAAACACTTTGACAAAAAAAATTTAAATCGGTCTGCCTTGGCTCAGTGTGGTAGATAAATCTCTCTCACAAAAAAACATTAGTAAAAATAAAGTAAAAGTATATATAACGACGTTCTCTATCCAAATCAACAATAACAGCAAAGCTAAACATATAGTATGACTTACGTGATGATTTTGCAGTGAAAGTTAAGCCGTCGTCCCAATCATCGCTTTGGCCAACAACATTGATCTCGTTCGGATTCTGTTGGTTTTCCTCGGCTGTTTCATTAAGCACATTGTTAATATAGTCTTTACAAGTATTATATATATCATTAACATGATTTCAATTAATAACGCATGATGTTGTGTAAGCATAGGCAATTGTGTTTGTGTGTGTGTTAGCCAATTTTGTGTGGGGAAGAAAAAGAGAAATGGGTTGAAAGGTTTAAAAAAAATTAGTTACAAATTTCCTTTGTTTGATTGAAATTTTGTAAAAGAAATCTTTCAGATCGGGTTATTTTTACTTCGTTTATAATTTTAATAAAAATTATGCAAAATATTATAACAAAAAGATGTCATTTAAATCGATTTAACTATTTTAAAACTGTTTCTGACAGATAATAAAATCAAATAAACGAATTTTTAGATTATTTAGCATCTTGGGAAGTTCGTCCTTTATGTATAAACATATAACCGATATATCTTATAAAGGTTATAATATTTTGCATATTTTAGACATGCTTTTAAAATAAAAAATTCACAATAGAAATGTTGAAATTTCGGTTAGTTTCAGAAGCTCTGGTAAGAAGATGATTTTTGGTTTAGTATGAGGTGTTTTTTTTTATTCTAAAATAATTCAACTCTTAAAACTTAAAAAAAAAAGAGAAAACAAAAGAATATTCTATTACAACTAAATTAAATGTATCTACAATTTGATGTCGACATAATTTTTGCTGTTGTTTTCGGTTTTTGGATTTAGTTATCTGTTTAATTGGATCAAATTGAATTGCTTTTTTTTTTTTGTTTTTTTTTAGCATTTTAGCTTTCATCATTTACCTAGGTCTAATCTACGATATTTGTTAAGTGAATTGTGAGTAGTATGTCTTTTTCTGTAAGATTTTTTTCGTGAATGGTTTGAACTCGAATTCGTACCATTGGAGAGTTGCTTGGTGGTGCCATTCTGCTGGAAATCATGGAACGAAACATGATTCTGTTTTACATTCTCCTTGGGCTCCTGCAGGTAAAACAACAAAATCACATTATTTCACGAAAATTACTTTCAAATTCTATTGATTGTTAAGATACTTTACCTTATTGCTAGCTCCCCGTTTGCTTCGCTTATGATGCTTCCGATCATTAAACATTCGTCGGAAATTCATTTGCATTTTATAATTGACCTGTAAGGAAATTGAAATTGAGTTTTTATACACATACAACAATTTCTCTGTGTATAGGAATTGGGTGAATTTCACATATTGTATATTTTATGAATTGCTCGGATTGGTCAGAGATTTGCATTGCATATCTTACCTGCGTGGACAAATCTCTGTCGTCTACTGCGTGTCGGCTATAACTAAGACGACGGTGCTGTAAAAAAATTCGGATGAAGGCAAATAATATTTTAAAATCATAAGAATAAAAGTATATATGTATGATGTAGCATCTGATTGGCATATAAGTATGATAAGTTGAAGTAGTAGTTGGACAAGTAAAAGACAATTACGAGTTACGAGAAAACTTTGCTGGGAGAACACTATTTTAGCATTTAACATTTAATAAAATCGATTAAAAGTGAACAACGACTTTCCATAACATTTTTACAGCTTATAAATATATTTATTAAGTGATTAAGGGAATAAAACTTGATTAATGCTAACAAAAGTGCTCCTCATCTTCGAATAGCCGAAGCATCACAAACTTTTTCCATACCATAAAAATTGGCCAAGATCCCGAAACACTTATCGATTTGATCTTGAAGTTGTATACTGAAAATATCTCAATTATGGAAAAAGTGTTGAATATTTAAATTGTCAACACAACATAAAAATAGGTACATAGTGTTTGTGATTGATTAATTGTGTAATAATTGAAAGAAGAGAATTAAATAAATTAACTGAAGAATTAAAAATAATATAAAACATAATGGAAATGCAAGAAAACCAAATAAATTAAGGCCAGGCTAGCTTTGATTGTACCAAAGTTTAAATGCAATTTGTTTTTAAAAATGTTCCTTTAAAACAAAGATTAATTAAAAGATTTAATACTTAGATCCAATTTGGTAAACTGTTTAAAACCATCGGAAAACTATTTCTTCATTCTAAGTCTGACTTTTGGTTTTCCCAGTGTTTTAGTTTTGTAAAGATATTGTATGTGCAAATATAAGTTTGATAATGATTTGTGATTTCAGTTTTCTTGTATAAAGAAGTTTATGAAAAAAATGAAAATATTGTCTAGTGTCAACATTAACTTTTACGATAAACATTTACATTACGCATTTGGTTTAAGTTAATAATTTTGATTTATATTTATGAATAATATTTTCAAATTTTTATAAATATCAATAATGAATATTTTAAACAAGGCAGCTTCAAAGTTTTAACCGAACGTTATTTTTAATAGTTTAATAGCTTTTTTTTAGCGTTTTGTTTTTAGAACTAAAAAGTTAAAACGAGAAGCAAAACTATTTCAGTTTAGCACTTGTATATAGTAACTTTTTTATATAGACACCAAATTGGATTATTTTAGAAGTATTTTAGTAGAAACTGTTTAAAAAAGAGTTTTATAATTTGAATATTATTAAAAGAAAACTTGTTGCAATCCAAAAAAAATCGATTATATAGACATAATACACACACAAGTAGATTGTGTAACATTTAACAAAAAATGAAAAGAAATCGAGAACTTAATCAAATCAATGCACCAATTTTTTCGTACCATTTGTATTGAAGCCTTTTCGTATAGATATAAATACATATATTTTCGAAAAATATTTTTGTAAAATTTTATAAGCATTTTTCATTTGTTTTGTTTGTTGACGAGAGAAGTTGATGTTGAACGGGAAAGAAATTAAAAAAATTAATCATTAATTACAAATATATTCATATATATGTATATATGTAGTACGTATGTAATATAAAGGCAGCAGATTTATATATAGAGAGCAATAAGCGAAAAGAGTTTTGAAAACTAAAAGCCCAAATATTTTAAAGAAAAGTATACAGAAATCATATAGTGAAGTCGAACTCTGTATAAAAAGTTAAGTGACGTGACATAGACAGAAAATAGATTAGAATCGGGGTCAACTTATTTTTCTTTTTTTTTTTTTTTTGGGCAGTGTGTGAATAGATATATAGATAGATTATCTTTACGCTATTTATAAGTATATGTAGATATATTTGGAAAACAAAATCGAACCGAAAAAAATTGTTTATGTAGTTTATATCGAGGTTATGCATACCCTTCTATAAGGCTTCAGTTCTTCGGCTAACAAATGATGTATTTTGGCATCAGTCAAATCCTTTTTGGATGGATTATAGTCCAGTTCAGCCATATCCAAATTGCGGGAACAAGTATTGTCTAGATTTGTAAGACTGGGACTAAACATCAAAAATCATAATTAGTTGAATAGTCAAACGCACAGTATGTAATATCAAAAGAAATGGTTAAACGAATTCTCGAAAGAAATTACTAGGAAACGGATAAAGTATAATGTACGAGTAAGAGTAAGTGTAGATTAAAGCCAATAATAGTTTAAGAGAATAGTAAAGTTTCATTGCAATAATCATGCTACAAATCAAATTAAAATCTTTACAGATTTGATATTAAATTTTGGTCGTACACATGCTTTATACGATCAGTAAGTAAATGCACTACAATCAATTCGATATCATCCAAAAATTCGTTTACCAGGTGGTATATATTGTTGGCGGTGCCCACCTGCCACCAATATAGTTATTGGTATAATTCCTAAATAGGGCACTCATCGATTCAGTTCCTGTCATCTGTCCAATGGTCGAGGGATTGCGTCGCATCACCTCCATGGCATCCCGCATTGTTAACTTTGAGTAGGTCTCGATGATCTTCGGTTCCGCGCCCTATTCAACATAATTGTTAAAAAGTTTAAAATAAATAAATTTCTATTGGTAACACGACGCAAAGAACCACGTTTCAGTTATTACTCAAAAATATCGAATCCAATTGAAATTCAAAGTTGGTTCAATCTTACCTTGAGATCTCTGATCAGAAGAGGACGTATGAAGCGATTGTCGAAACGCTTAAACTTATCACGGACATTATAGTTGCCTGTTTTTCCCACAATATCCTCAATCCCGGCCATGAGATGGTCCATGAACTACGGGGATCATACAGGATATTAAAGAGCCTATTTGCAAATTCGAGAGAACTTACCCTTTCATGGATACGTTCATTCATGGTGGGCTTGCGCTTATTCGCCCTTTTCACATTTAGTATCTTAACCAGAGGTTTTATAGTGATGCCTTGCAGAAACACAGTAAAATAGATCACAGCTATGGTGGTGGTAACAAACATATTCTTTTGCTTCACCACATTCTCATCGACCAGGAGGACCAAGGCAAAGGCAACAGCACCACGCAAACCACCATAGGACATGACAAATTGATCGACACGCGATAACTTGTGCAAACGGAAACGATTGGCCAAAGCCGATAACAATATGACACCTGAAATTGCATACAATTAAATCAATTTTACCTGTGTCAATTGACGAACGGGTACATACCTATAACACGAAATACGGAGCAAAATGTTATAGTTAGGACCACAAACCAGGTGTTCCATACGTGCATATTATTAACAGTAGCCACGCCCAGGAACATAAAGATAATGGTTTCCGCTGAACTGGACAACATTTTTAAGGCATATTTCACAGTTGTGTGGGATTTTTGGGATATATTCGATTCGACGTAGTTCTTCATGGTGATTCCACAGAAGGTTATACTGAAATACGTACCAAATATGCTAACATAATCTGATATTATTACAATATAGAAAATTTCTACTCACGCCAATATGCCGCTCATGTGAAAGATTTCCGCATTCAAATATGCCAAGTAGGCCATCACAAATATGAAAATCGGTTCTATGACCCGAACATGATCAGTAAAACGAGTCACTAGACCAGTAAGGAATCCCCAAATGATGCCTGATTACGATAAACAATTGCAATTAATGATATTACAAATGAAAATTATTGTTCCTCACCTATGGCAGTGCCACCAAGTGCCACTACGAAAAAGGAACCAACACCGCTGGCAATATCCTGGGCTATAATATTCGGCAAACCGATTTCATTATACACTTCCATCATATGATACATGACGACCTTGAAAATGGCACAGAACATGTTTTAATTATTAAATCGCCACTTATTCACCCTTGCTCACTTACTGTGACAGCGTCATTTAGCAGGGATTCGCCAAAGACAACAATGTACAATATCTCATTGACGTGTATCTCCTCAAATACGGCTAAAACAGCGACCGGATCTACGGCGGATATTAGCGAGGCAAATAGAAATATGTCCATCAGCTCGGGCGTGGCACTCTCGTCCCCATAGATGCCACACAGGCCACACGCATAAAGTGAACCACCTGCAAAAGCCGCAAAATTGGGATAACATTAAGTGACTACTTAAGCAGAAAACATACAAATACAAATATATCCAAAAGTGGCCCAACACTTTAAGAAATACTAAATTTGAGAAACTTTTCTGCTTCAATGAGATGGTCAACATATTCGCATTAACGGATTAGGAATCAAAGAAATTCCCGTCGAACTGTCATTTGTCATTTGTGTTGCTTAAAGCAAATTATTTTTAGGCCAATTTGCGCATCTCGTTTCTCAGAATTACCTAATACGAACTTAAAGAACTGATTCCAAGTAAAAGATTTATGTACATACATATATACATATATAGTGTAGTATATATACATACATTGTATATATTAAATAGACAACAAGTTTGTTGTCTAGGTAAGAAGTTGTAAATGGAGTCTGGAGTCCTGTTCACCAGATAAAGATGGTTAAGATTAGTTGAAATAGCAGTCATGTTCATTTGTCATTTGTTTGCTTTATCTTTATACTATACTGTATTAGATTTGTAAATTTGTTAAGCATAAGTAATTGCAATGTGCGTTAGCCATGAATGGTCGCTCCCTCATCCCACATATTCTCCTCTTTTCTGGCTGGGTCACTCATCTGAACGACTGGCTTTTGTTTTGCTTCTACTATTATACATATATACATACATATGTATGTATGATGTAAGTATATATTTAACGTCAATTGCATGTTTTGTTATATTTTCGTGTAAATCACGTCCTCCTCTCAATATACCCCTGCTTGCCATCCCCCTTTTTCTGGCATTGTGATGCTTGTAGATTTATATATTGTTTGCTCGCGTGCCGCAAATTCTTTCATTATACGGGGACAAGCAAAAAACTTGCATTGGATTGGGATTTCTTTAGTATTTTTGTTATGTTTAGTTTAGTTTGTCAGCGTGCGAAATTCGTGTAATTGAATTGTTCAGTTTTCGAAGATGACTCAGCAGCATTGTTGCTGTAATCACAAATACATATGTACGTATATGTATATGTATATGGGGTATTATATGGTGTCCAATTGCTGCTACTATGTATATAGTAATTGATAGCAAGCGCTGACATTATAAGTGCCCTTATCTAAACGGTTGATACAAATCAAACAAGTGGTGTAAAAACAGAAGCAACACACATACACACTTGAAATCAAATTGATGAATATTGAAATATAATTTGTATGAGTTAGTAAGAGTTTTACTAATGAAAACTGAGGCAAATTTATGACAAAAACGTTCAGAATATTTTCCTACTCAAACTCTAGTTTTCTTCGTGTATATCTGTAAACAACTATACAAATTTAATTCAATAGATATTGACATTTCGAAGTAAGAATGTAAATATATTCCCCCTTTCGTTGATATAAATATCCTGGATGAGATCATTTAACAAACAAACTGTTGGATAACTATAAAGATAACTACAGTTATGTGTGTGTGTACTTAATAGATTGTGGTTGCAATGGTATTGAATTTCCTTAAATCGATATCACTTACCAATTGTGGCAACATTAAAAATGGTTCCTACCACAGCCATAAGCAATATTGTTCCCAGATTATCAAAGAAGAGGCGATTGGGCATAAAGTAGCCGGCATCCAGTATAATCGGTGGCAACATATAGAAGAAGAACGTGTTGGGGGTGAGGGGAGATACTGCCACATCGGTGCAAAAGTATAGAACAACACCAATGACAACGCCCACAACAATCAATAGACAGGATTCGGGAAATATTAGATGCAATTTCGGTGTCATATGGAAACCTGCAATCAAAAGAAAAAAATCATTTAAAATAAAAGGTGTAATTAGAATTTATAAAACACAACTGGGAGAGATATTCAAATTTATTTTGTTTTTGTTTTGCTAAAATATTCCATTTACAATTAGAATCACAATAACATGAAACAGCAACAAAAAACTGAATTACATTTTCACCCCCAAACCATTTACATGTAAATTTTAGTTGTTGGCTTTTGGGCCTTTTTTGTGTGTGTGTTTTTTAGTTGTTTTTGTTGTTTCTGTCGTTTTGGGTTAATGGCTAAAATCAAGGACAAAAGTCATGGATCATAAACAATATGGAAAAACTGTGGAAAAGCTATGAATAGTGAAATTTGTGGCAAATTTTCTTTTTTCATTTTGCCTAATAGTTTCTATATGTCATACTCTTTCCTTTACATCTTTACAATCAATCATTTTGAATCTACAAATTATATAAGTTAGAAACTACAATGAAAACTTTTTTGGCTGTGTAAGTATATATGGGTAATTTATCTCATTGTATCCTACAACTATCCCACACTATTGCATAAAGTTTTCATAGCTATTTCCTTTCATCATACATTCAAATGATATCGTACTTCATCGTTATTTTTATCCCTTATCTACATAGATACATATAATTTCTGTAATTTTCCCTTTAAATTTATTCAATTAACCTTGCATGAAATTTCCACTAGAGTTTATTTTGGGCGAACTAAGTTATTATTTACTCTTTTGCCTTGGCTAACTGAACACAAACTGGCCATGATAGCCAGGCATTTATTCAATTGGCCTGATAGGATAGTTTTGCCTACCTTGAAACAGAAAAAAAAGAAAAATTAAAATGTCCGCCCACAAAATTCTGGGTTTGGCCTTCGTCCTTGCTGTAAATGGTTTTCTTCTATGCCAAAGCCAAGGCCAGGGACAGAGAGATAACTTTGACTGTCTCTCTCTCTCTTCCTTTAACTGTCCCTGTCTATCTATCACTCTCTTTCTCTGCATATCTGTCTGTCCAGGCTGTCGAAAATTGTATAACGATGCCACTGAGTTTGATTTAAGGTTGGCAACAAAGCCTCTAGAGAGACCAAAAAAGGCAAAAAGAAAAAAAAACAAAAATCGAAATCATTGCACAAGCTTGGTTTATGCAATATTTCCAATTGTTGCTTAGGAGGCTCTGAAACATCAGTTTCAGCAGCAGCAGGTTCAAGGCTCCGCCCGCTTGTTGCACACTTGACTGGCATTGGCACTGACTGGCTGGCTGTTAGGGATTATGCAATGTCCTTCAATTGGGACAACTTGCAGCACACCTCCTGCAGCTCTACACCTACACACCCACACACACCACCGCAACGTGCTGTAAATCTGCATGTCGGCGTCGACATCGTCGTTCTCGTTGTTGGCGTCGCAATTATATAAAACATATATTGATTTTGCTTGGCAACACGCCCTCGTCGAGGAAGAAAATTAAGAGAAGAGAGCATATAACGAAAAAGTTTGTGTAACTATATGAAAATGTTGCAAAGATTGTGCTCGGCAACCACTTATTAAAGGAATCTCAGTTACAAGGAAATATGGCCACAGTAAAAGGTCAACGCTAACTTTATTAACTAGAACCCAGGGGAGAATCATTGTTAGAACGGAGATTCGGTAATCAAATCATATTTCTATGGTGATGGCCAAAAGGTCTTTAATGAGTCCAAAGTTTTTATTTGTATTCAGTTTCTTTAAATTGGACCAATTGTGATTCGAGCATAAAATTGAACTAAATTAGCTAAAAAATGTCAAAGAAGCTAGAAAAATTGAATACAATAGAAAATCCCATATTGAGACCAATTATTTTGATAATAGCTATGTCTTTTAATGACCCGATCTGACCAATTCTGAAACTTACACTGTGTACATATCAAAAATGCTTATCTATCAAGTTTTTTTGACATAGCTTAAAATTTAATTCTTTAAATCTGCTGAGAAACAGACAGACAGAATAGAGAGTTAGACAGATACTTTTGTATATTATCGATTTCTGACTAAATATAATAAATATAGTCCTTGATGCAATGCAATAATAATTTTCAATATGTGTGCTGCTAATTTTTAAAGGTTTCTTTACATGGACTCACCAATTTTAGCTATGCTAGCTGATAGTATCCAAATGCCAATGATAAATGGGGTTTTGACGCGTGCGAAATCCACCTGGGAGAGTGGATAACGGTCCGTGTGGTGGCCATCATCCGTGTCACGTTCTTCAATGCTTTTAAAGGCCTCTGCCTGTGGCAATGAAGGCGGCATCAACGACGACGACGAAGATGATGATGATGTTGTATCTACAGTTGTTCTAGCCGCCGGCAGCTGTAGATGAACCAGATAAAACAAAGAGAGAAAGAGAATGAGTAGTAAGTAAATTATAATTGGCAAACCTGTGTTTGTGTGGGTGCAAATTCAAGAGAAACAAAAAGAAGCAAACAATAAATATTTGACAGAGGCACGCACACACACACACAACGTCTACAGTCTAGACAGGTGGTTGGGTGGAGGTGGAACCCAACTAGGTTAAGCATCAAATCCCAGTTAACCAACGTTTACGGACACGCTATCGAAATTACAATCATTTCCATTAATGACGCATACGACCCACAAATGACACACATAGAGAGACAATGGGAGTCAGTCATTTAGAGGTGAAGAGGGAGTAGCAATAGAAACAACACATACTCCCCCTCCTCCTGCTCCTCCATGTGCTCAGGTGGCGACACTTTGCTTTGTCAGCATTGTTCCAATGAATGAAATGTGATGTGTGCAGTGTGTATATACATTATTTGTGATTGCGACTTGCTTCAATGGCAAATGCCGCATTGGGTACATAAAAATGTTGATCTAGGTCCGGTATTTTGGCCACGTTTTTAATCAGAGTATTGAGATTGTCAATCTGACTGCTTTTTAGTTGATTTTATTAATTCATTCGTTTTCAAAATATTGTATTGACGTCACAGAAACATTGTGAATTAATTAATTGTTGGCTTCCCCACAAGTCGAATTCAATGCCAAGATTTATTTTTAGTCAAGAGCTACATGGAAATTGCTTTAATATTCAATTAAGAAGCCTACCGAATATGTGTATATTTCAAAAATACATACGTAGACTAAAAAAAGCTGATGAACTTTTGCTTAAATATCTGAAATATTATTTGTTTTAATTTTCCCTGGGAAAAAGTTTATTTTAAATGTTTATGAGCAATCAATTGTGAATACACATGTAAAAGTTCTTCCATTTTCATGGGAACGTTTAATAACTCTCCCCAACGTTGAACACAGTTCGGGTATCAGAAAATGTAATCAAATTTTAGAAATTGGTTTTTGAATCGCTTATATATCATGTTCTTCTTGATGTTTTCATTCCCAAAGCCTGTCCAAGCACTGTTGTGTGATTTAATGTATCAATTATATACGGACTAATGAGTGGAATATTATCGGAAATGAAAATCTAGCTAAATACACTATTAGGAGATAGTATCAAAGCAAAATGCCGCCACATCAAGTCGGGGAATAAATAGTTAAAAGTCTTCAAATTATCATTTCGAATAATTATATCAACTGCAACTATATTGGGGATATAAAACAATCCATATAACAAGCCCAAGGGAAGGGCTTGTACTTGATTAAGGAAGGAGGCAGGGAGGGGATAAACATTTCTTAAGCTAAAATGTAATCAAGTTAAGAGCCGGAAGAGCTCGACTGGCAGGAATGTAGTTTCTCCAAGGATGTCTATCAATTGCTTTGCTATTGGCATTGGTTTTGTTGTTGCTTGTGTGTACTTACATTTAGCTGGCTGACTACATCCGCATCGATTGACTTGCTGTTGGTGGCCACTCCTAGGATACTCATATTTGGACGCGCCTCGACGGCAGTGGAACCAACTAAGAGCATGCAAATGCCATAGACAAGAAGCGGCGTCATCTTGCTATGACAGCAGGATGTGTTCACCTGCTTCTTTCTCCTCGGTGGTTGTTCCTTTGGTCGGATTTCGGCTTCTATTTGCTGACTGAAGTTAAACACTAATTTAGCACCATTTGTGATTTCATCAATTGATGTTCTCCTTCGACTACTGCTCCAGCAGGCTCTGCGGGCCAAGTTCATTTGTTGTTCAAGTGCTGGAGTTGCACTGTCATAATCCTTTTCCGTAAGGATTCTCATTGTGTCCTTTGTCTCTGCTTTATTGATTTATGTTGTTTGTATTGGCTGCCACTTGACCTGGCCTATCGATTGTGACATTTGCTTTGTGTAGTGTGTGTGTGGTTCTTTTGTAGTTTTCTTTTTCCTTTTTGTTTTTGTTCCTGTGTTTTTTCCAGAATCCTGTAAGGAAAGAGTTAACAAATGTTGGCTTAGTTTAGGTTTTCATTTGAACTTTTTGTTATCTCTCCCATACCTCGTAACAATCGACCGACCTGCCGCAATAACCGATCGAAACTAGTTAAGTTCCAGAGATATAACTCAACAAGAAGACTTTTAAACTGGATTCAATGGCCATTTCATAAAAGATTCCGCAATAATAATTACTTAAATCTATAATCCAAAATTATCGAAGAGAGATCAAATTTTTACTCTCTTCATTCTTGACCAAACAAATGCATAAAAAAGTGCTAAAATCAAGCTTTGCCCATTTCACGTGATCCATTTTTTATTTTGGAGGATCCAGACTTTAGTGGGTGTTGTTAAAGTATTCAACAAATGATGCGATAGAAATGTGAGACGTGATACCACATCATTTACACTTTTTTAAAAGATTTATTAAAGAGTTATTTAGATTTGTTGATCTGAATCACTTTTTTTATGGGAGGTGGATGTATTTTGAATGGGTTGAAAGCTTTGTCTTTTTATTTAATAAATGGGTACTAAATCAGAACTATACGTATATATAATTTGTTTTCTTTCTGCGCTTTTTTTTAATGATGAATTAGTTAGCTTAAAAGGCCGTAAAGAGGCATTAAAAGTCTTCTTGATTATTTTTTTTCTCCTAACAGTAACTTAAATTGGAAATCAGACTTGGCTTATTTGATATCAAATTGTTAATCTTTTTATTAACACCCGCCAGCACCATTTGCGGTTTATTTTGAAAATCAAGTTAAATATAAAATTAGCGCAAAGAATTAACAAATTTTTTGTGTATATTTGCTTTTCAAACTGGATAGATCCAGTGCACTTAGCGCCATGCGAACAAATAGAAAAACCGGCAAATAGAATAAAAGATGATAATGGAATTGTGTAAACAGTTAGCAGGCGTAAAGTAACTCCACTTGGGCCAGTTGGTGGGCGGTTGCCTTTAGTCGGTAGTCCGTGTAATCAGTGTTCATACTAACTGTTGGTGGAGATACGACTTGATTTTAATTGCATTGGATTGGCTTATCTAGTGGAAAAGTGTAGATAAATGCGACTGTTTAATTAGGCAATTGATGTCACACTCAAGTGTAATGGAATTGCCCACATACAATCCCGCAATTTCCCTTACTTCCTGGCGTCCGCGTACTATGTCAAGTCTAAGGCTGATATAAATTGGCTGGGCCCCAATCAATTGATCAAATATAATTATTATGAGTTGCTTGCCTTCAATTTGCTGCTGTTTACGACTATTTTCGCATTGTAAATATTAAAATTGTTTATATGACAAATATTTCTCAATAGTCATCTAGCTGCATTGTATAAAAACAAAAACAAAAGAGAAGCAATCAAACGAAAAGAAAAAAATGATAATCAATTTCATCGTCCAACAACAGAATCACAGAAAAGGCGTCGGCGGTCTGGAAAATTCCCCCTCTCAAATTGTTCTTTACATTGTAAATTGGCAAGAATTCGTCTCAACTGTAGTTTCAATTGCCATAGCAGATTTTCAAGTTCAGTGGTTCTGTTTAAAGACCATTAAAACCAACCACTAATCTTCCCAGTAACCAAACCAATTGAAGTGTTAATCAAATTAACGTGAAATACACATTTAATTGGCATTACTCTAAGCTGATTATTTGATTAATTGTTCGTAATTTTGCAGGAGTTGCAAGGTGTGAGACACTGTATAAAAATTTCGGTAGAACAAAAATGAAGTGGAATATTTTCTATTAAATGTTTAGTAAAAGATGTTTAACAAAAAATTAAGACTTCCATATTTGTGCTTTAATTAAAATGACTTTTTATGCAATTGTTTATAGATTCTGTCTGCATTTTTCTTAAGTTAAACGCGTTTTAATAACTAATATATTTATTATTATCTTTTTATCTAATTTGATTTTTGCTCATGAAAATGCACTAATTTTAATTTAAATTTACATTAAATTTACAAGTAGCAAAAGATTGTAAATAAATATTTCCAAACGCTATTTATAGTTTTATTTAGATCTTTCAATTTTAATACAATGCTTTTGGATCCACATGGCAGACTATACAACCAGTATTCATTTGTTTATACACCTCAAAAAGAGTCTGTTTTAACAGTTTTTTTTTTTTTTTAATTTTGTTAAATTTAACCAATTTCAGTAATACAACTATATGAAATCTAATCACCCCAAAATGTTTTCACACGCTACAGATTTTAATTCGGAACGTTAAGCAAACCAGCCAAAATCCTTGAGAACTTTCAAGAGACGTCAACGTTCACGTTGGCGTCATTTAATTGATTTCCTCGCACATCCCCAACAGCAACAATTGTAGAGGCAGCAGCAACTACAACAGCAACAGCAGTAGCGGCACCGCAGCAGCAGCAACAACAACAGCAGCAGAGGTAGCCGACAGCCAGCCAAAATGTGTTAATATTTAATTTGAATTTACTTTTATGCTCTGTCTGCTCTGTGGATGGATAGACGCAAATTGGAATTGGATTGATGGGCGGTGTGTTTTAGCCACACCTTTTCGTGTGTTTGGCCACTGTGCGACTAATTCCCATGGACAGCAGACGGAATTGCTTGGAATATCTCCTTAAATACCCTTCTAAAATCGCAGTCACTCTTTTGGATAGTGCTTAAGCAATATGATTAGATGATAGAGTTTTAACCATCAATAAATTGAAGGCATTAATCAAACTAAGAAAAAAGGAAACTACAAATTGGGCAATATAAAGTTCATAAAAATATAATGAAACCTAACTAATTTAAGAGAAAAAAGCTTTGGCAGATTATAGCAGATATTGTATATATAAGTCAAAATCAACGATCAGAAATTAATATATTTTGTTTCTTTCACATAGCTAGAGTTTGGGAAAGTGAAAAATACCCTTTTTTGCAGTGGCTTTAAAAATTTATTATTATTTAAGTAAAGGATTTTTACTGCGTCAGCAAAACAAAAAGTTTAGGTTTGTTCAACGACAAAAATATATGTATATATGTATATATAGAAATTTTTATACTTAGGTAGATGTATATACTTATCTATGCATATATGCTGCAAAAATATGAATATTCAAAGGTCAAGAGAATTGAAAATGGGAGTACATAGACCCATTTGCATATAAGCTAAACATTTTTGGCTAAAGACCAACAGAATATTTTTCTTAATTTTTTGGTAAACATTAAACAAAAAATATTTAAAAATTGTTTGGAAACGAACCGAAATGCATTCGAATGTGACTTAAGCGTACGCTTTTGTTGCACTGTACTCAAACCGGACAAGGACAAGTTACTTCGATTACGCAAGGAATAAAGTCACTTAAATATTGTTACTGGGTACTATTAATGTCAACTTCATGTCCAAATCTTTGAACTTTGTCCACAACAATTTGATGTTGTGTTCGTCATTGTTTGATGGTTAATCGATTGCAAGAGTGTAGGAAAAACACGCGAACCGTTGGAAAATGCCGTCATTAGCAGCAGTTCACAAAATTATTTATAAACAAATCAAAATCAATTGAAATATATGCAATCTCAGTGCAGTTCAGTGCAGTGCAGTCAACGCGGAAGATATAGATGTGCATACACACGATAGATATATTATACAAATCTGGTATAAATCCACTTGAACCAGTACGCGGCGGTTGGTCAGGTTCAGGTCCAGGTCTAGGCCAGAACACATGCAAGAGAGTCGCTTTACTACTTGGCCAAACAAAACTACAACAAAACTAAACTAAACTGAACAACGAAATGCAATTTATGGCAGGAAAATGGCAATTGCCAGTCAACATACCAACTATATTATAATATTTATAATATCTGCCCATGCATGTAGATTCTATATTATAGACATTTCCCTGTAGGAAATATCGGAGACATAGCCAAATACGTATTTCTGCCAAATAATCTATTTATCTATTATTTGTTATTATAATAAAATTAAATTCATTAAAACATTAAAATATTCGTGTTGCATGGACGTTGTCTGGTTTCCAACTAACAGATTATAAAATGTATAACAGAATTGGAAAAGGAACGTTTTGAAGTACCAGGATTATCTTTATCAATTCTAATTATATAATTAGTTAAGGTAAAATTCAATTTCTCCGAGTTGCCCTAAAGATATACAAGATGAAATGTCCTTTCTTTTTAAGATAAAGTGCACCCATACCCCAATAATTTCTCTGTCAGTGACAGCCTTAATTTGACAACAACTACAAGAATGATGTAGATACATACATACATATATCTTGTCACAGAAACACATGAGCCAAAGAAAAAAAGAGTTGTGCAAACGAAAATTTACATACATGTAGCAAAATATGTGTACGAGACAGCAAGGAGCAGCAAGTCGAACACAAAATTCGTTTTTTTCTGGGTTACGACAAATTTTGATGGGCTAACCCAGCACAAAGAACAAAGTTTGAGACCAGAGGTAACTTTGATTTAAGCCCATTTTGATACCCTTTTCGTTTTTAAAAGACTTATACCAATCAATAATACTTTTGTGACAATTCATATAATGCCATTTTGTAAGAGTATCAAATTCACACACATACCCAAAAATTATACAAAAATGGCCTTGAAATTGTGGGTTGACTTTTGTGCTCATATCTGTAAACAAATTCTGGAGGGAAATATAGGCAACATTTTTTTGTACATATATACAAATTGCCGATAACGGCAAATGGGATTCCATGCTCTTTGTAAGAGCAACATTTTGGGAAAGCAAATTTCAAAAAAATGTTGATTAAAGCATGGAGCAAATTATGCGAAACAAGAACCTTATCAACCTTACATATTTCTGAAGGTCTAAATACAAATCAGTTTGGGTTCAATCACATCGTGAAATTTTTACGGACTCTTATGTAGAATAATATAAGAAATGGAAGAACATGTCATCCGAAACTATTTTGAGGTATTCATATATAGAACGAACGTGACCAGCATGAGATCATGCTTTTATTGGAAAATATTTAGTTTGATAAAATGACCAAAATATTTGTCAACAAAACTGGACACAATTAAAAGCTTAAATGTCTATTCAATTTGTCATGATACTGGATGGATTTTTAACAAGAAATTTATAAGGAATGAATACAACGTAAATACAATCGATAAGTTAACAAATCTCTTGTAATTAGTGATAGGGTTCAAGGTGCCATTGTCTTTTATCTATATATAAATAAAAATTTATTATACAAATTAGATAACGGAATCATTAAAATATTCCATTACGCTGATGATACATTTTGAAATAATGTTTCTGATCGAAGCTATTATAGTTAAAAACCTACTTTTTTGTTCTACTTTTTTTTTTGCATTTAAAGTTCGTTTGATACTGTTTCTTCATATCAGATAATTTAAAGTATTTATGATATTTGGATCTAGTATTTGTTACCTATTCTAACAAGGCAAAAACCACAATATTTTGCTGGACAGTGTTTCACAGTTGAATATTTAACAAACAAAAAAATAATGTTTTCTATTCAAATAGATAACCATAAATGAATAGATAACTGAAGGAAAATAAATAACACAAAGATCGATGTTAAATTATGAAAAATGCCCCTGATATCTAAATAAAGTTTGATAATAAACTCAAATTTGATAGACGACCTTATTCTCCCCAGTCATAATCAAATTTGACATGCTTTTGGGTAGACTGAAATCTATCGATTTGATTCTATACAATATTTTCCGTTCATATGTAAAACGCGTTTCGACATCGTCGTGGACTCCGATTCGGACTGAGTCATAAAGTTTTACTATTTCCCAGATATCTTACAGGCGTATTAGCTTTATGAACTGTTTGCATATATTCAAAAAACCGTATTATTTGGTATAGTTGAATACATACAATCTGCCGCAATTTTCATTTAAAATAAAATCTTTTAAAAAATAGAAAAACATGTGTAGGACATCTAAAAGTCGTCATTTTAAAAACTAGTTAATTTTTACCACATAAACTGGGAATGCATTTGAAATCTAAGATCTGGGTAACGAACGAATAGAAAAGGATCCGGGAATGCCTAGTTGAAAAGATGTGAAATGTGGTCCGGTCGAGTCTGTATTCTGAGTAGGTAGGTTTTAGTTTTGTGATGGGTTGCCATTTGTTATCAGCATGTCGACAACGACAGCAATAGTACAGCAGCAACACCAGCAGCAACAACAACAACCAAGACAAATGACCTGGCAATGGCACCAACAGCAATGGCAGCAACAACTATATTTTGGAATGCGAAACGAGAACACAAACAACAAGAAAACTAGAGCAGATGGAAATGGGAAAACTAAGAAAGAGCCGGTAAGATAAAACTACAGACCAAAATAAACTGAAGTGCGGCAACATCGTTGACTCATTGAATAATAAAGAAAAAGAGGAAACGACTAAATATTCTGACTATTTGACGTTTTAATACCCTACCAGGCATAAATACATTCCATCATTCCAGCGAACACTAATCGTAGTCCTAACCTACAGGTATGCATTTTTCCTGGAAGAGTAGTCGGCAAGACAGCATGTTAACATGGGTTTATCAGCCTTATTCCTTGTGTTGATCAGAATATATACTATGTAAAAAGTACTTAAAATAGTGTAAACTTCTGATAACCACTAATATACTCAGACTAATATTACACAGACAGGGTAAAGTTATTAAAAATTCGGTCTAAAAATACTTTGAGATTCACTCTCTCTATCTCTCTCTATCTCCTGTTCTTTGTTTATCTTCTATGACTATCTCTTGTTTCAAAATTAACGTCAAGAAATTAACATTTTTTCTGGCAATGCATGTTTTATTCACCTTTTTCCCAATATTTTCCTTTCAGCGTTTCAGCCGGCAGCTGTTTTTCACTCTTTTGCTTTGATTTTTATTTTGATTTTCATTTGAGTCATTGGCTCGTTTTTATCAAAAGACGCCAAAACCAAAAAGGGCGCAAAAATTTTCATCACAGCAATTGCCAATCTATGAAGTTTTTACACACACACTCCCACAATCACACACAAGATGTTGCACTATAAAAACACAGCTTTCTTTTCATTTAAATAAATATTGGAAATTAATAAATATGTATCTTTTCCCACGTATTTGTTATTGCAAAATCAGCCGCCAAAGTAAAAAACAATGTGCTGCCCGAGCTCTGCAGCTGAGAACTAAACACAAGAAAATTTACACTGTTCCAGCTCTTTTGCTTGCTAACAGCGCTGTTAACCGGCTAACAGCATAGCAGATACACTTAGATACTTTTCGTGTTCAGATACTTTTAGATGGAAGGTAAAATTGTAGGCAACGCAACGAAAAGGGGATGGAAGGGAAACGTTCAAATATGCAGTAGTTGATTCAGATCCAAAAATATTCTGAGGATTTAAGTATTGCTGTCTCAAATGCTTAACATCGTATATAATTTCTAACTGAAATGCTCATCAAAAGGATTCGTATAAATTTCGTAACAGTAAAATTAAAATTTAAAATCATTTGAAGAAGTATCTTATAATAACTTCTTTCCAAAACAAATTATTATTTCCCTTAAAAAAACATACTCTACTTAAAGATTTAGTTTTGGAATCTTACTATTAGTTTTTGATTGAAAAATATAACATTAGAATCAAGACATATGCAACTGTCCTTTAGCATTTGAATATGTACTTAATCTGTCAAGCCGTTGGTTGTACTAAACCTATTAAAGATGATTTTTACATAGATTTGGCCGCATTCGTTTTGGTATTCTTGTTTTGTTAATTGGAATGAATAATAGATAAAGGGCAAAGTGAATGCCTGCCTCAGTTGACATGCATTTTTCTGCACATTGAAATTGATTTTTTGGTTTGCTGTATGTATTTGCATTCATTCTTTTGCCGTTTGCCCAATGGCAACCACAAGGATAACTACATGTTTGTAGTTTCCCTGTAATTACAAAGTACACATAGAGAGGCAAGTCCAAGTGCAAGTTCTATTTTATATCCTGTGCTCCATTCTGTGTTTTGTGTTGTGCCCGTTTTCATTACAATCATTTCAATATTTTAGGTTTGTGGCATTTTCCCTATCGATCGTTGAATATTCGTACAGGCTGACTAAGGATGAATATGTGTGTGTGTGTGCTTGTGGGTGTTTGTAGATATTATCCTTGTACTTGAACAGCATGCACTAAGTGCACATAATTGAATCTAAAGGACAATGAGCAAGTCAGAAAAAGAAGTGTTCATTTGTCGTCTGTTGTCTGAGTTGATTGGATGCTTTAACGAGATTTTTATGAGATGAGAAAGCAGCTTTGAATCCAACAAAGTTGAGAGTCATTTAGCTGAAGGACGTTTTAAAAAGAATGAATTAAGCGTATGTTTTCTTTCTTAAATTCAATCTTTGTATTGACAACGTCTATAAAACATTTAGAATTACTCATGCTGTGATAACTCATAAAGCGTTTCGACGAAAAACATTAAACTTTTTCCTGAGTGACAATGTTTTCTGACAATTTCTACTTATTCTATGTATTCAAAAGAACTTAAGCTGGAAAACTTTTACGAAAATATACATGTTTATATTGTAATAGTAATAATAACAGCCACCCACTTAATATATGTATATCAAAGTCTGGAAGTGATGGAGGTGGAAGAGGGAGCTACTCTACTGCCGATTACCACCATGTTATATAAGCTTCAGGCGTGTTGCTCAAGGACATGGCCGCCTAAAAGGCTACCCAAAATAGCGGAGCCAGCAGTAAGGGGACCAAACAAATGAGCCACGGTTGCCATTTCAAAAAAAGTCAGACAGAAAGACAGCTAGACAAACAGTCAAACAAAAATAACAGCAACCACAAAGAAAAATACAAATATATTACGGTTTCGCAACGACCATGTACGAAGGACAATTCTAGGACCAAACAGTAAAATAAAAAAGAATCCAGAATGTATTGTAAATCAAAGTAAAAAACGACATAAAAACACAATATCTAACAACTTTTTGAGCTGTATGGGGCGTGACAACTAGACAATAGTTATGGCTTTGTCGCAGTAATACGGCATCTATAACTTGCATTCAAGCTACCATTTACAGTAAAGATTACATATAACGCTCTCAACTGAATATAAAACCTGTTAGTTTAAATCAATGAGATTAGAATCATCTTAATGCCAGAATTCCATCATAGAACTTAAATTCATCTAATCATTTTTTCACATTACATCGATGTTAAAAACTTGAGAATTTTTAATACAATTGACAAAACTTGCGTTGTTTTTTTAGTAATATGCTCTAGATTTTGTCCATTTTAGCGTTGTTTTTATTTGATACATCTTCGTTTCATCAAAGTTCTACATTATATAAATAGGTTGCGTTTTCTGTTTATGAGCTTTGTCCACATGACAAAACAGAATCATTTACTACTACATTCTCAACAACAATAAAAGGAAAAGAATACGGTGCTTGCGGCATTCTAGTCATCATTATATAAAATGGCGCTGCCAAACACATACATATTTACAGCAGTAGGCAGCTGCAGGCCTTATCCACATAGAATCGTAGCATACTTTTCAGCATGTTTTGCAGTTGCAGCAACCGCTGCACAGTGTCGCGTGCGATGAAAACTGAAAACTTTTGATACATTTAAATTTTAAAATATTAACTTGGTTTGTTTTTTATTTTTTATGCATATATTTGCTGTTCTTGTTTCATGAAGTACTTGATTACAAGCAACATTAAGTAATTATGAACTGTTTTATTTGATATCAGAAAGAGACACAGAAGTCCAAATTTACTTTCAGTTTCTCTTAAACAGCGATACGAAGATGTGGAACCAAATTTTAATAACAAGTTTTTAAATCCAAACATAAAAACAAGCCACTGTGGATTGTCGTAGTATCAACTTGTTTTTGTTTAGCGTAGGCCGCAGTCATTGCCTTTGCGGCAAGGACATGCGCAGTGATAGGCCAAAACATCTGTTTGCCCATGCTTTTGTTTGACAAGGGAGTGCAAATATGTAAGAGAGAGATAGAGACAATGGGGGAGGGAGAAAGACTGAGTGAAAATCTTGACTTTTACTGCACTTTATGTCAGACTGCTTGCTTGCTTCATTTTTTGGCTTATTAGACTTATGGCTATCGCTAAAAACCAATTGATAACTCTAAAACTTTTGAAACAAAACTGTACAATACATGGAAAGAACGTATCCCGTTCGATTCGGCATTATGCAATTACTTTTGCTGAGCAGATAACAGAAATTTATTATGTAAGAATATACACTTACCGTTAGTTTTTCTTTTGTTGTTATAATTAAGCAGGACACACCTTTAGTAACATTTTTTTATATTTAAATATTTAAATTTTTTTAATGGTTATTTTCACATATTTGCTTTAATCAAATTTTCTGTCAAAAATTATTACTTAAGGTTTTTACTTTTTGGAAATTTCTAACAATAACATTTTATTGCACACACACGTTCACTATCTATCACACAAGCACACACACACACACGACCCGAAAGTTGTTGCCCCAGTGGGGGGTAGGGTACGGGATGGGTAGGGAGGAAGGTTGGTGGCCACAACGGCGGCAGCAGTGCGACGGCCTGCTCCTCCTCCTCCTAGGCTCGTTCGCTTGCGGCTTCACCCTTTAAAGCGAACGCTTTAACACATTAAAATTTTGCATTAAATTTGCCGTTTTCATATAAACAGCAAACAATTTAATGTGATTTTTATGAAAATTTGTATATTTGCTAAAGTAAAACTGCCGGGCCATTGCCATTATCAATTTTGCAGAGGAACACAACGAGGACGACTGGATGACGAAGACTGAATTTTCTTCACTGTCTATCTTCACCTTCACGTGAGTCCTGCCGAAACCAGCCAGCAGTCAGGACATGTTGCCAGGGATGCAGTGCAATGAAACAGTCATCAATAACTGCCTATCGGAAGCGATGGGAAAAAATAAAGAATTCTACACTGGAAAAATATTCCATAAAGTACTGTTTGGTTTTACCATGTCCTTTTTTTTCTAGTCAGTTAATTAATCAAATTTTTGTTTTAAAACTGGTAAAATATTACAGAAATAAACGGTTTTTTTTTAGATAAAATTGTTCAAATTATATATATCTCCAAATTGAACACTAACCTAAATCCATCAAAATTTTAATTTCTTGTTCCCCCTTTAAAACATCAAATAATCTTGTTGATAACAATGTTTTATTTATGTTTTCTCATCAAATCAAAATAACAAATATTTTAAGCAATTTTAATTGTGTCGTTTTTTTTTCAAAATGAATAAACATTTTTCTAAATTTAAGTAACTCGAGCCTACATAGCCGTGGTCAAAGTAAAAGTAAAAGGAACAAAGGGCGTTTTGTGCTTCAGTTTCGTTTTGTGGCAAAATCAAGCAAGTATTCATATACATATAAATTTCTTTTATATACATGTATGATCCTACAGATGTACACAACTAATAGATAAAGTATACAATTAAGTCTTTCATAAAAATCACAAAAAAGCAATATATATAAATGTATATATGTTTTCCAACCAACCAAGAGAATAATCAATCCTATCGATCCCGTGGGGATCACAGCTTGCACAGGCAAAACAGTAACGGGATAAAGGCGCCAATGGCAATGAACACAGGTAGCAAAATGGATGAGTCATCCATGGAATATGGATTAGGTTGACGAGGACCACTTATGGGGCGTTTGGAATTTGAATTTGATTGTTGGTTCTGATGTGATGAGTCCTCCAAGTCATTGTGTTGCTGTTGTTGTCCTTCTTCGGGTTCCAAGTCATCAAGATCCTCATCATCGTAGTCGTCATTTTCGTCGACGGTTTTGTGGCTGCTTTCTCTTTCAGAGCGTACTACGCGTTCTTGCTGACTCTGATTTGAACGAGATTTGGTGGAGCCATCTTTATTGACGGGACCTGACATCCGGTCACCTGCCTCTGTTCCGTGAATAAGTGGCACTTGAGAAGTATCGCCCTTGAGCAAGGCGAAAGCATTAATTTTGGGGTTATCCAAGGCTCCCTTAATAAAATCTAATCGTAATTTTCCATTTCGCACATCCGATATCTCGCCTTCATAGTGAAGCCGCCCATTGCTAATCTTAAAGTACACAATCTCATCATGAGCCGAACCACGACCCACTTGATCGTAGATATCCAATTGCTTCACGACAGTGTGCTTCCGGTTGAGAAGGACATCGAAAACCTTGCGATTGGGTGCATCGAAATATACCTCGCAGAATTTCATTATCAGAGCATAGTCTCCATCTCCATCAACTGGAAAGTCATAGCCAAAAGTGGTCGTATGATAACGCTCTGTACGATACAGCACTTCATCCTGTTCCTGGACACGGCCAATCATTAGCAAATGCTTGCCATAATCCGAAGCAATTCCTACATTGCGCAAAGGATCAGCCTCATAGTGGATACCATTGCGATCAGTATGTTCATCTCCGCCAGCATTTACGGCATAAACAACCTTGAGTGGATCGGCATTGGAAGCGGCTTGCGGATCAGCGGCCAGAATTAAAAACTGGCCTAAACAGCACGAGAAACCAATCAGCCATATTAAAAGACAGCTACTTGCCTGCAAGTAGCTTTTCTCACTGCCCTTGTTCCACCTGTCAATGAATGCTGCATTCCACATGGTCAAAATAAATGCTGTTCTTGTTGTTGGTGCTGCCGCCCGGTATCTTTTGCTTTTTGTGGTTAATGACCGACAACTTCGTTGAGTCGCTTCTCCAAAACGTCGAAGTGACAAATGCAAAAGGCCTACTCTTTGCCTACGCTGGGAGGCAATCGTTGATCCATTAACAAAATATTTTAATTTTAATATTTTTTCTTCTTCCAGGTTTTCTGACTAGTGTTGCTCAACGCAAACGGCGGGGCTGCTTATATACCAGGGATGGTGGCTTACAAATATGCAATACAACTAATTGACATTTTGCTACAGTTGTATTATTGAAAGTTATTTTTTTAAAATGTATATATTTGGATTTCGATATTAAAATAAGTGGTTTTAACTTCTTGTGTTTCAATATACAGTAGACTTTTAAAAATTGAATTCAAATCACATTCTTGGCGCCAATCAAGCAAGTTAAGTTGGCTGTGATTATGACAAAATCACCGCGACGTTCAACACTAGCAATGTTATAGCCGCGCGCTTACCAACACAGTCTCATCTACACGTGCGGTTTATATAGAAATAATTTAAAAAATTTGATTATTCTATTAAAATAAATTGTTTTTCTTTAGTGTAAGTAAAGACTGTTCAATAACTGTCCAACCATCGGATAGCCATGAATTTTGACGAAGAAGACCACTTGGAACTGCAGCATTTGGCGGGCGGTAACATTGTGGAACATGCGCCAGTTTTCTCTGCCCAAGGAAGGTTAGTAAAAAATTGAAAAATTTGATCTGAAATTTAACTAAATAAAATTTGTATACTCTAATTGATTTTAAGATTTGTGTTTGTGCGATGCGGACTCAAGGTGCAGGTGTTTGTGACCAGTACAGGGGAATTAACCAGAGAACTAGATGATGCCACAGAACCACTGATTAGTCTAGAGGTGGACCATAGGCAACCCGAACTGCTGGTAGGCTGCACCAACTCAGGTCAACTGTTTCGCTGGCATTGGCGCACTGGCGTATTGCAGAAGACTTTGAAAATGCAGCTAGGCGATCAACAAATGGAAATTTTGACCTGTAATTTACTTGATCTTTATAAGGGAAGCGATTCTCCCTGTGCATTTGTTACTATCAGAAAGAAAAGCGGCCAACAGATTGTCTGGTATTTGGTGGACACCAGCACAGGCGAGAAGCACGACGTTAATTGTGGTCTAAGCTTAAAGTGGGTAAAATTTAGAATTGTTCTCTCACAATTTTATTCCTGCAACTCGGTTTGTTTTTTAGGATCCGCACGCCCTTGGTGGATGTCAGCAAAGGAACCTTTAAAAATATTGCCCTAGCCCAAGGTTCTTATATATATTTCATAGACTATAAATCATGGAAATTTTGTCGTTTTCGGAATGATGACCTTGTGCCTATCACATGCGTCCGTCTGTGTCAAAGTGAAGAACTGGCAGCTACTGGTGATGAGAAGGGGCGCATTCATCTCTGGCGCCAATTATATAACCAGACAACAGTATCTAGAATCGTCTGTCACTGGCATCATACTGGAGTCTCCAGCATTGCCTTTTCGCCCGGTGCGACTAGTTTCTATAGTGCCGGACATGAAGCCGTCTTGGTCAAATGGTGCATTGAAAGGCCCGATGAACGAGAGTTTTTGCCTCGCATGTCCAGTATAATACGCCACATTGTCATCAGTGATGGAAATGAGCATGTTTTAGTCTGTACCGAGGACAATGCGATGCAATTTTTGGCGGCCCAGGAAATGGAGGTAAAGTCGGCTCTACAACATTTTACCTATGGCTTGCGTGATAAGTCGGGCC
This sequence comes from Drosophila austrosaltans, assembly GCA_035045865.1. Taxonomy (NCBI): domain Eukaryota; kingdom Metazoa; phylum Arthropoda; class Insecta; order Diptera; family Drosophilidae; genus Drosophila; species Drosophila austrosaltans. Next base: position 8,663,426 of record JAWNOQ010000099.1, read on the forward strand.
AAAATTTATTTCCCATCGGCTTACGGCTTAATCCTCGCACCAACACCTTAGTGCTCAATGGGCGAACAGGACATCTGCAGTTCTACTCAGCATATACAAAGAATTTGCTGTACAATGTGAGTAATCAACTGTCGTTATGAGGAACCTAAAATTCTATTTTGATCTTGGTTTTGTGTTGCAGCTACGTGTGGTCCAAAGCAATCAGCAAACTCAGGAACAACACAAGCTTATTTACAATACGCGTGTGACACGAGCTGCCTTTAACATTGACTGGATGGCCACGGGTGAAGTGTACAATGATCAGGAGAACTTTGCCGAAGTGAGGTTAAAGTTTTGGAAATTCAATGAAAAGTTGCAAAGGTAACTTTATTTTTTCATATTCGTTATCCCTAATTTCATCTCTTTCATCTAATTTTAGTTACAGTCTAAATACCGACATAGATCTGCCCCATGAGAGAGGCTTTAAGAATATCGTCTTCTCGAATCAATTTCAAGTGGATAATTTACGTTGTGCGTCGGCGGGCAAAGATAATGTGATCAAGTTGTGGTCCTTGAATGCATCGGATAATATCTATAGACCTGGTGTTATGTGGAATTGTATAGCTCAGTCAAGTTATAAGCAGTTGACAATTGGTTCGATTTGTTTTGCTGAGGATGGTTCACTGTTAGCTGCTGGCTTTGGCAACACTTTGGTCTTGTACGATGGTCGCTCTTTGCTCCAACTGCAGGCTTTAAGTTGTGCCGCTGGTTATGATGGTGTCGTGGCCAAGGCTCAGTTGCATCTGTCCAAGTCCCTATTAAATGGAACACGAAAAGAGTTGTCCCAACACAGACAACAGCTAATGGGAATGTTGAAAACATTGATTAATAGCAATGATCAGAAATTGATACAACAGGCGAGGGACTTGATTAATTCCGGTCCTGATATAAAGGCAGAACATCTCGAGGCTCCCGAGGAGACACGCAAGGAGTCTGTACATAAGTATATAATGAATATGACAGAATTGGGCTTGCACCAAAAGTTGCAACTTCTGCGTCGATTTGGCATTCAGTGTTTCGTCTCAGAGGCTCGCCGCAAGCACCTGGTAGCACATTTTCAACGCTGCCTGGGGGAACCCCTGGGTCCTACACAAAGACTAAGGGAATTAGATGCACGTTTGTTACGCCTACAGCAAAAACATCGCTTCAAAGCGAAACATCAACTTGATCAGTTAATCAGACGTCGTCAAAACTATGAAAACGTCATCAAACAAGATCTTTTACCTCTATTTAGTAGTCTACAATTAGATGCACACAGTAAGGCAAAAACTGAGAAACGACCACCTGCGACGCACACACAAATAGGCAAGCGTAAACGCTCTGAAGGGAAATCAAAAAGACCTGCAGCACCTTCACCCTTTCAAGGATTGGCACAGATTTCGCAGGTGCAATTTGGTGCAGGTGCGCAAGCTCATCTGGTGGCAATCTGCACAGATTCCCGAGTACTCATCTGGAATCTTATGACTTTACGTCTACAGTCGGGCCTCAAGTTATCAGTAAGGCAATTAGCTTTTGATCCGCTGACCAATCTAATTGCTGTAATTACCAAGAATGATGAATGTGAGTAAAAGAAACTAGACTAAACTCAAATCAACAGTATTCTGGTTAGGATTTTCGTTTATTTGGTCGCTGATCTTTCATTTAATTATGTTTTTCCAGTGCATGTCTTCCAGTTGAACGTACCTTTGCCGGTCTATCAGCGCAATAATTTACCTAAAATACATGGCCTGGTGTGGTTGCCTCGTCGACAACCAAGACAGACCTCTATTAACTTGGATTGGCAGGCGCAATCCACTTTGCTCATGCTAACAGAAAATCAGGAGATTTCTTACTTGGCGGAACCTGGACAAAGTCCTTCAGATGATGCGCCGGCTCCCATTTCATTTTCTGGTGCTGCTACGGATAGTTTATTGAAGCACGCAACATTTGGCAGCTACCTAATCAAACAGCAAACAAAGGGCTTTAGCGATGGCACCACCAACAACAGTGGGCCTCTGATTGTGGGACGTGGAGCACATAGTGCCGTCAATGCGGTAAGTGTTTATCGGATAGATTTGAAAGGCATGTTACGCTGGTGTGTTTTTCGTGTTTTTTGGATCAATCTTAGGCGTTCTTTTCGTTGTCCTGTTTTGATTGTTTAATGAAACCTTACGTGCTATGAAGTACAATTGGTTAGGCTTAAGTTATAATAGTTTTTAGTAGGTAAATGTAAGTAGAATATCGATGCGTATTGTATATATGTGTTGTATATATAATCAAGTGTTTTTATAGTTTAGCTTTGGTCTTGGTTTTTTTTTTTTTTTTTGATTTGATTTTCTTGTTTATAAATCATGTTGTTGTAATAACAATTGTTCATCATTTTGTTGTTGTTGCTCAGTCGTTTGCATAGGTTTTTGTAGTTGTTGGCGTTTGATCGCCTGAAACTATTTCTTCTTCTTACGCATAAGGACATCTCCAAGACGCGGTGCCGTTGGCACACGCAAATGTCGGCAGCGTCTCATCATAAGGACATCGTGCTTAAAGTAACGTAGACAATGCCATTGTGGAACTTTGGGCATAAGTTGTTGGTGCTAGAACAGAGATATTGACAGGGAGAGAAAGGCAGAGAGAGAGAGAGAGATCAGTATATTTTGTTTGATCAGGCCAAGCCTCCATCGTTATCGTATCTACACCCCGACCCGACTCTGGCTCAATTTGAATAAATTTTTTATTCAAATTTATAACGCCATTCTGTTAAAGTGGCTGGCTGGATATTTATTTTTGGATGCCTTTCAATTGCTTTATGTAAATCATGTGATTGTTATATCTACTTAGCGACAGTCTAGCTGTATAGGGAGCACATGCTAAATTTTGGGATAGGTTAATCCTCACTCTAGACACTCTGGAACTCTAGAGAACCATTGTTGTTTCCTTTCTTGTTCCGTTTTTGTTTATAATGTAATCTTAATCACCTTGTTTTTTTCGGTTTCAAAATCAAATTCTTCCATTAGTGATAACGGCTAACATATTATATAAACTGATGATGATGATGACAATAAGCAAAGTATTGAGTATATTTTTGTGATATTTTGAAATCGCTTGCTAAAAATAGTTACTATCGCTCGATCCCAGACATGCTTCTACAGCCTGATGATTAAGGTGATGATGAGTTTTAATTAGAAAGCAATCTTTTAATTAAGCTTGCACTTTGTTCGCCCACTTTTCATTAGCCTGCAAAACGAATACACTACATTTCCTGCTTTTAATTTGCCCCAATTAAATGTCCTTTGCTGTACTTTAGTTGAGCCCAACTTTAATTTAATTCCAACTCCTTCTGCCACTCCTTGTTCAACTCACTCACCTCATTCACAATTGGCACAGGTCCAGCTTTGGCCCAGGCAAACAATGCTAGGCATAGCATGGATATGACAGCCATAAAGTTGGGCCACATTTTTACTCCTTTCTCAGTTCTCCACCTCCGTCGTTTTTTTCTCTGTTTCTTTAAATTGTTATTTGTTTTTTATATTTTTTCCTTATTTTGATTTAATAACAGAAAATTGTACACTTGATTGTCTTTGTGCTGCCCTGAACTTTTGTTATATTTTTATTTCCGTAAACTTTTGCGGCACGCGCTTCCGTTTTTATTGGACTACGGCTCCGGCAAATGACAAACGACACACCACAATGCTCTCCTTGTTGTCGTGTTCTTGCTCTTGGCTCGCTCTTTTCTATACTCGACTCCGCTCCGGTTGGTTGCTTGTTGTAAAGTGTTGAACTGTCGCTACCGCTCGTTGCATTTATATGTGCCGCTGCTACATCGTTACTGAGTGCGTGTCCCGCTCTCATAATTCTCAAACGAACGACGAAACTTTGCCCATAAAGTTCGGTTTGTTATTGTGCCAAAGAGAGCTACAGAGAACCGGAGAACTTGTCGTTCAATCTCTTTTTCTCTCAGACCCTCTCTTTCCCTTTCTTTCTCTTCCTCTATAATCTATAGTAAATGCTGCATAGTCAATGTTGATGCAGCAGCTTCGAATGAGCTAAACGACCCACACGCCCTCCTTTCCACCCACAATTGCACTGTGGTTTAATAGTGCTCCGAAATGGTGCCACAGAAAGTTGAAAAATTAGTTAAGAGTATCCACTCCTATTATTATTATTATTAGTGATGAGATGTGAAAAAAGTAATAGTTAAAAAATATATAAATTAGTTTTAATTTAATTCTTTAACTATTTCCCTTTTACCAGAAATACACTACGTAAGAAATCCAAATATGAAAGGAAGTCCTGACATTATATCAATTAATGCTTTGAATTAACAATTATCTTTAAATAACATATTGTCAAAATAGATTGAAATGTAATTTTGTTGTTGGTTTTTGGAGCTTTCGTCACAGTGTGCACTCTAATGATTTAGTCTTTTTGAGCTGCCCCTTCTCATTCTTTTGTTGTTTAATTTGTTGTTTATGCGTTCCAAGTATTGTTGTTGCGTGCTTTTGACATTTTCATTTTACTTACTATACTTTACTTGTGTTGATGATGATTGTGCAGACTATATATAATACATATACTAGGAGTTTTACCAGTTTCTAGTAAATACATTCCACCAAAATTATGCATAAGTACATATACAATAATATACAAAGTGTAGTATTCCAATGATTAAGTTTTGCTCTAGTGCTGCTCTGGCATTAAATAGTTAGTTACCAGTCTTAATTACATTGAATACATTGTATGTACATATGTATATGCATGTAGTACATAGACACTATAGTTTTCCCCAATATTCTTTAGTCATTTGCGACTTCACGAAACGAACTAGTTTTTGGCAGTTAGTGCAAGCTGCAATTGAGAATTTAGTAGGAATATTCTTTGGTTTCGCTCTTCCAGCTTTTCACTGATTCAGTTTGACTCATCAACGCCACTTCCTTCAAAATTATTTGTTAATTAAACAGTTTTTCTTGAGAAGTCATTAGGTATGACAGTGCACAAAGAGGAGTTCATCAATTGTCACTCATTCCGAGTTCTTCATACGCGAAGAGTTCATCAATTTCGAGACTTGTAATTCAATTCAAGTAAATTGGTTTGCAAAAATACTTCACCTGTGTCCAACACCAGACGCATGCGCAACTGAAGGTTAATAGAGTCTTAGAGCTGTTTGTAAAGGCTGAATGCAAAACAAGCAATGACAAATACTCAAACACAAAATAAAAAAGAAAGAAAAATAAATAAGACGAAACTGAAACTACTATACATATGTGTATAATCATGTGATTAACAATGTCGAGCTCTGAACTTGAACCGCAATCTCACAAGTACACCCAAAAAAATAAAAGTAACAAATTAAAATAGGTTCCAGCAGGGGTGGATTAAGATATGGTTCGGGTTCGGGCCAAGGGTTACAGGCGGCCACGTACAACTAGAAGAAACTTTTGTGCTCACTACAATTATAAATTTAATTGTTTCAACAATCAATTTTCCACTGATTAAAGTAGTTAGAATCATGTTTTGCTTCAGTCTATCGATCTTATAGATAACTTGCCGTTCAAGCAACTCTAATGTGGATTAGATAGACTTTTGCCAATGTTAATCCGCACCTGAGTTTAACACAGTTTTTGAACTTCATCAAGGTCAATGCCAATTAATGTTCAATTTCTCTATTACAGCTGGTCAATTTGTCTGCCCACACGATGCCCGCTATGAGCCTGATTTGCAATGAATTTATCAAATCGCTTTTGACGCCTGCCGATAGCTTAGATAGAAGACTCAATGGTGACGATGCCGCCCTAACCAATGGCAAAGTAAACGGCAATGGTTTGGCCCATGATGACAGCGACGAAGAAGACTTGGAGGAGGAGGAGGATGTGGAGGAGTTGCAAGTGCGTAAAACATTAATGGATGAAAACGCCAAGCTAGAGGAACCACAAATTGGTTTAGAAGGTGATCAATTGGAGTTAGACGCTAGGTTAAAGCGGATTACATCTCTGGATATACACTTGGAACTTTAATCGTAGACAAAAAAAAATATTAATCAACTTAGTAACGAGACGATATAAATACTTACCTAATAGTTGTTATAACAAATTTTATTTCCTTTGTGTACAAGAGACAATACAATACCATTTTTACAACGCAAGATTGTGATTGAGATTGCAGCAAATGAAATTTGTTTACAACGGATAAGGTAAGAGGGTTGACATTACGAAATCGTTAACAAGTACCGACGTAAATTTCAATCAATCACTTTGATTCAAAAATATCAAAGAAGCTAACTTCGGCTCTGCCGAAGTTTGTATACCCTTGCAGCAAAATAATTGGTATAAATGTTTAACAAAATCAAAAAAAAAAACAAAAGGTAAGAAAAAACACACCTAAAAATTTTCATTTCTTCACCGAGCATTGAACCATCAAACGCCGAAGCCCATCGTGCCACCGATCTCTACACACTACGCCACCGTCATTACTTTGCTAACGTAAGCTAATTCGACATATATGCAAACCCATTGCATCTCGCTCTTTCAATTTCGTTCTGTGCAAGAACACAACTAAAATATTTTTGTCTCTCTCACACACACGAGCGTGAGCATTAAAATACATTTAATTTCTATCACATATGATTATTGATTTGTAACCTTAATAATTATCCGATTTAGTTCAAACTTGGTGTATAGTGTATGGATACAAATTAAATTTAAATGCAACAACAAAAAAACAATAATTTTATATATTTCTTATTTGGTGCCGCGCGGATTCGAACTCGGCTCTCTTGTATGGTACGGCAGATTTCTTTTAAAATTTTTTGTTGCTGGAGTAAATAGCTTATATGGATGATTTGTTTTATTGATTTGTAGCCGTAATAATTATCCGATTTGAGTCAAACTTGGTGGGTAGTGTTTTGGTACAAATTAGATTTATATTCCAAAAGAAAAATAAAAAATTTTTAATTGGAACCCTATTATTCCGATATTGGATATATCATATAGTAATCCGATCTGACCGATTTTCATACTTTGTCTACCTACACCTTTAAGAAAGCTAACTACCAAGTTTCAACTACGTAGCTTATAATTTAAGTTCGAAAAGCGACGAACAAACACACAGACGGACAGACGGACATGTCTCAATCGACTCGGCTGTTGATGCTGATCAAGAATATATATACTTTATGGGGTCGGAAACGTATATTTCTATGCGTTACAAACATCTGACCAATTTTATAATACCCTCTGCAAGGGTATAAAAACGTAGAGAATCTAATCGAAAGTAAATTTTCATATAATTTTTTTCCCATATAGAATTCCACTATCAGAATTGAAGTAATTGTTACTATACCGGGTGAGCTTTAATTAGGTGTGCTGTAGAAATTATTTTTCGGATACCTATCAAAAGAAAAAAATCTTTCTTCTTATTTTTTCGTTCTTAAATTAATGACTTCAATTTTTATTCTCATATATGATATACACAAAAGTTATTTATGGATTAAAATTTTAGTAAGTTTTTCTTTTTAAAGAAAACGTCGGCGTGGTATTAAACCAGCGTGGGACAGAACATTGTAAATTTCCATGCGTGGAATTTTTTCGGCCTGACGGTCGTAGACCTAAAAAGTTTTTCGATGTCTTTGTAGAAAACATATCTTTAAAAGGTATCGTTGACTTACCACTTCTTCACCGGGACCAAACCAACTGGATCTGGCTAGAGCATCTCGGACACGTGGTGTCTTGTAGAAGGGATTCTGGAATTGTTGGGGCAACGTTTGCTCCCAAGCGGCATTCTCCACAACGGCAATGTGTTGCAGATTGCGCTGAGGTCGAGCCGAGACTTCTTGTTGACCTATAGCAAAAATGACCAGCATCACAATCATGAGATAACGACACGGCGGGCACCTTGAATAGATGTAAAGTAGGGTAGATGGTGAATTCCGATCAAGATCATGCCTGGGTGAACACTTTTCAATTGTATATATATTTTATTTCGAGCATTACATAATTGTGGCGTGCATATGATATTACAAGTTTCCGCCTGTCACGCACATACACGCATGTTCCCCTTACTCCCACCTCCCGCTTTTAGCAAAACCGACCTGGTCCACGCCTAAATGACTGGATCTGGGAACTAGTTAACCAAGTCAGCTGACTCGGTTGTCTTTCTGTTTCTTTCTCTTATTGAAGTGGCTGCCAAATGGCCATTTCCTCGATGTCGCGTGCTGAGTTACTCTTTTGGGATGTGGTGCGTATGAATTTGCCCCCGACTCCTTCACCACCAGAAGCAGCGTCATCGTTGTCGGCCCACTTCCACTTTAGCTTGGCAAAAAGATCCCTGATCTTTGTTTCTCTTGTTTTCTTTTTATTTTGTTTTGATTTTTTTTAATTGGGTAACCGGCAGTGAAGACTTGCTTGCCGCCTCCTGCAATGATGATGATGATGTAAGGTTTTCGTATGGACTTGATATTGCCACTTGCGGCGACGTTCAATTGTGCATTTTCATTTGCCCTTTTTGTGGCAAATCATGATCTTGCCGAGGCAAAATATTTCAATTCCCATAACCAGGGATGAAAACTGTTGTGAAATTTTGAATCTAATTTAAATTCAAAAACTTAGATTAAGTAAAAATCGTTTAATCTGGGGAATAATTTGGAATGAAAATTCATCTTGTAGATTTCCAAAAGGAACGGTTCTTATATTGTCCATGATTATATTCACAATTTACATTTACTGAAAGATATCGCTAACTGCTAATGATCTACTGATTTTTGTTTTTAACCCCACCCTTCTGTTTAGGGGGTACCGCCCATTTGATGTTGTCCCCCATGATTGTCGCGTCGCTTCGTTGCAATTTCGCTTTCAGTTTCTGACGGCGATCTTATGCAATTTCTTTTGCCGTTTTGCGCATGCGCACGCCGGCTGAGCGTTCCATCGGTTTGTCGATCGGTCTGTCTGCCTGCCGTCTGTGTCTCTTCCAGCTGTTGGCATTTTCAGGTTTTCATGCTTATTTGTGGTGTACACCAGTCAATTGTTGTTGTTGGATTTTGGGGGGGTCTCAGACTTTTGTTAGCTGGCTGCTACTTACTTGCTTACATACTACAACTACGCGTTGTTGTTTCTGATTAGGTCAATGGAATCCAATTGGATGTTGTTGCAGTTTCGCTTTCTATACCCTGTATTCATTGGAAAAATTGGGTATATTGAGAACTTATAAATAAACACAGGATATCTTGACTAGTTATGGCGGTGAGTCCTGCGGACTATATAAGCTGTAGAAAGGAACGTCCCGCACAAATCGTCCTTTTCTTTTTCCACTACAGTACAATCTATCTTTCAACTAAGAATTTAAAAGAAGTAATGGACGAACTCCTTTGCAAAAGGGTATGACGATGTCGAATCTTGGAATTGATATTAGTATTTCTGTCGTTGGCTGCTCCACAGTATGACATGAAATTTGGGTCACATGGTTAATTGACAAAGATTGACGTATTGTTATTCTACGGTCACAAAATTTGTTTATACATATTTTGCATACAATGAGGAAATATCTGTGGAAATTTATATATCTAGATACTTATGGCCATCAGTTACAATTACAAATGAAATTGGGCTACAATTGGGGTGCAAAATTAAACTAGAGCTGAAAAAAGATGGAGGGGCAGACGGAGATAGTGAAAGGTCCCCACAAACCTTGAAACAAAAAACCCAAAAACAAAATAAAACATTGAGGGAACTCGTCTGCACTTAATCTGTCTGTTGTCCCCTTACAACTTTTTAGCCGGTAAGCGAATCATTAAATTTTGAAAGTGTGAAGTTTAACTGTTTATTTCGTTGTTTCAAGGTTGCCTTTTTTTCTTTTTAATTTCCTGCATCTTTTAATTAATATCATGCCTAAATGGTATTCTTCGATCCGATTATATAAATTCATGAGGTTTTGTTTAATTTTTAGTACTATCGCCAATCTTTCTAGTTTAAACGCTTGGCATGGTCAAAAAATATGTTTAATAATAATAGTTCATAAAACTTTCATTCAATTTGCATATTTAAATGTTTACACTTTTTTTTTTGATCTGTTTTTGTGGTTTGATATCAGTATCATTCAATTAAATTTCAAGTGCAATCAGTTCTTTTAGTGATTAATGATCAATATTCCAATCGCTTTGTTAGCTCACTTTTTTATTGTCAATATTTATATGCAGTTATTGTAATGTTGATTCAACTTCAATGTGGCGTAATATTTTTGCTGCTGTTTTATTAATTTTTTTTATGGGTTTTGGTATTTACGATATTTGGCAGTTTCACATCTACTGGATTGAAATTTGTAGACTGTTGACAATTTCGAATATTATGCATTATTTTCTTTAATTTATTTTGATTGTTGTTGGTGTTGTTGTCGCTGAGGTTGACTCTTTTCGGTCATTTGTAAAGAAAACGTGACCGTTAAATTGAATTATGTGCTGAGTACACCCGCCGAGAGGTTTTTTGTCAAAGTTTTTTATGCCTCAGCTCGGCTATATTCAGTGCTGAGTTATTTTTTCCTTTCAGTTTGGCAGTTAAATGGTTTCTTGGTTAAAATCATTGTGATAGGTCAACATATTTGTGGGATATTAAGATTGTTTGCCGTAATGAAGCGTAAAAGATGAGCAACATTGTTTCAACCAATAAAATATTTTACTACATTTCACGTTTTTGAATATTTCGAAATGAAACCTAAAGACGATTCTTTCAGTTGAAATAAGATATTAGTAGTTTGGACTTAAAGGATTCACTGTCGCACTGTCACAACATAAATTCTCACAATATTTTGAAAATTTCTTCTTTAGGTTTTGGGAAAAATCGTAGTTCTCTTTCTGATTCGAAATATAAACGATTTTAATACTTTCTTTAGTTTTGAAAAATTTTTATATTTCATTTAGATTTTTAACTCACATTTTAATATTTAATTGAACTGATATGTTTCCGCTTTTAATCCAAATTTAGGTTTGTATTTCGGCCGTTGGTAAGTTGTTGAGCTGAACGCGGCCAATTGGCTACTGAAACCAGCAGCAACAGCTACAGCTTGGACTTGGCTAAAAAGTTTTCAAGTTATTCAAAACCATCAACTCGACGAAGCATAAAAAGCTAAGACAAAGTGCATGGCACAAAAGTATGGGTTAGATTTTGGTTTGTTTATTAAAATAGATGTCTACATGGAGATTCTTAAACTAAAACAATAAATATTTACATTTTACTCAGTTTGTGACAATATAAACTGATCAACAAAGTCTTGCAACATGTCGACTAGGCGACTCCTATACAATTCATCGGTATTGAAAGCTTCCATACAAATATCAATGCGCCGACGACTGAAGAAATCGGTAAAACCTTCCTCTGAGCCAGTCAGTTTTTGGGTAGAGGCTGGCGGTAGAATCACCAAATGGCAGAACAAACAACTCTCGATTAAGCCTAGAATGCGATATTCCTCAACCGATTCATAATACTGCTGTTCAGGCATAATGTTATCTATATTCAAATTGGCTCTTTTTAAGAACTCCTTCATGAATCGATAGTATTCAGATAAAAGTTCATCGAGGTATTTCTTGCGAAATTCACTAGTCGTGGGTATGGTCAGAATGGTCAGAAGATCAGAAGCTGGGGGAGCGTAGCGTGCCAATTGGAAGTCCACAAAGCGACTTTGTAAAGGACTATCACCATATTTGCCATATTGAAACATTATATTGTTCGACCACAAATCACCATGGAGCAAAGCGTTTTGATATTTCTTTGAAGTTTTTACCAATTCAAAAATCGTAGACATCCGCGGTGTAAATTGTTCCAAAATGTATTTAATTTGGCTTTGGTACTTTGGAATAGTCTTAATAAACTCCTTAAGCACTTCACAGGAATTATTAAAGTTCACATTTCTTAAGTGTTCAGGTCCTTTATCGGTGGGATACGCATTCTCCACAACAACTTTTGGTTGAGTTTCGGTTGGGTTTCTGCCCAAACGCTTCTCCTGAATAATAGAACCAGCGTGCAAGGCAGCCAATGTCTTTAAGCAGCACAGCAGTTGCTCATAGTTTAAGAGTCCATCACGTCCACTGCCCATGCGATAGCCCTGATCGGCTAAGTTCTCGAAAACCAATATATTCCTATCCGCATAGTAGCATTTGGGAGCCACTTCACCGCTGTGTTTCTGCAGATCGGGCAAAACATTCTGGTAAACTGCTATCTCCTTTTGGAATACTCCAAAATCCTCCAGATATTCCATACGCGACTCATTGCCCACTGGTGCCATCTTGGAGAAGAAGCGCAATTGTTTCAACTCTTCCGATTCATGCAGGCGGAGCGTTACTTGCAAATAGAAATGGCTACCCAAATATCCAGCCGGAGCATCTGAAGTCGGTTTCAGTTCGTAGCTGACTATATCGAATCCTTTCGGATCATCGTCATGAAAGTATTTCAGGCACAAGCCGTGAATTTCACTGTTGCTTAACTCAAGTGTTGTCGATGCCATGTCCGAGAAGCCCCGAGAAACTGTTTGAACTTCATTCAAGATGTTTGGCCTATATAGGCCTAGTCAAGGTTGTAAATTTCCCCAAGATTTTGATTCGCACAAGATAAGGCCATTCGCCGAGTGCTTTGTAAGAAGAACATTGCGTTAGCAACATCTAAGTGAATTGCGGCATTATAACACCAGATAAATCTCCATACTAATCATATTTACTCTGGGAGTAGACTGGGTAGTATATATGCATGTGCATATATGTATATATTTATATATATTCGGGCAATTAAGGGTCACTTGCTACGGGAATGAACTAATCTGAACTGCGCAATGCGCTCCCGTGATTCTATTATGAACCAGGCTACCAACTGATAATGAAATTCACAATTCATATTCGTTGTATTGTTCAGAGTCTACCTAAGATCTGCTTTGACTTTTTTTATCTTTACTTTTGACTGCGCTGTAATTATTCCTGGCTGTGGTCAGTCATTGAATCAGGAAAACGAAAATGTTTACTTTTCATATGTAACGATTAGAAAAACCAACCTGTTTATAATCAACCAAAATTTGGCTCTATTCGTAAAAGGAAAGGATATATTTAGTATTTAACCAACATTTTGTCGACTTAAAGGGGTTTTAGTCAAGTCCGTTTTTTTAATATTTTCATAAACTTTCTAAAATATTATGAATTTTCCTCTGCATAAACCAAGAAATTTCTTTCCAGTTTAGTCGGCTGATTAAAATATTTGGTTAAGCGACTACTAACTTTAAGTAGGATTCATTTGTTTTTGACAGCCTTATAAATCTTAAAGACGCCTAGTTATCAGTCATGTGGAAAACCCAACACCTTTTGTTAGCCAAATCACAGACGAGTATCTCCGAGGCATAGTAAACAAGAATGTTTGTTACGTCAACCAAAAAACAAACTAAGGAAATAACAATGTAAACATAATAACGTTAATCCTTAGATAAATTTTAGTCTTAGGGTTGATTGGGGGTGTGGCAAGTGTGCCATTGTTATGGGAAAATGAGCAAATGTTGCTATAGACTTTAAATTTTATATATCTTGGGAAATCAAATCCCCGCAATTGTATTTCAAAATTCAATTTTCGGAAACTTAACTTATCACTTCTGTTAGAGCTGATTACATAGCTTAAGCAGATATATTCAAATCCGGATATGTTGAAAAGCAAATTTTATGATACATACATATGTATGTATGTATATTTTGTATGAACTACCCTTTGTTTACTCGTTATATAAAAATTCCAATGGTATATTAAAGACTAAGATGGGCTAAATAACTGACAAATCGGGGTTCAACAAATATTTAAAATCAGCAGCTCTTATTTATCTTGTCTTTATCAAAAGGAATAATTATTTTATATTGTAATGAAATTTACTTTTATTAACTTATTCGTCTCTGTCAAATAATAATGTTTTATTGAAGGATGACACCAAACAAATCAGATTAAAATCCTCCTAAATTTTCTTTACCTAGAGCTTGTAGTTGTCGTCGCACCGGAACCGGAAGAGAAAGTGAAGTTGGCCGCATCCAACTTCTAAAATGTTGCCTTACATCAGTAGTTTGTGTGGAGTTGCCAATCCTGTGGTGGCCGAATTGGTATCGGCGTACGTCCGAAGCGGCGGATTCAAATAAACGCCTATCGGCGTTACAATATTAATTTATTACACAGCGAAATATAATTTTGTGATCTCTTTGGGTTCCTCTTAAATTTTTATTAAACAATTTTTCTTATTTCTTTCTGTAAGGGGCTTAGTATCCGATTTAAACAAACTTTCTGCTGATTAAGGCATATCTTAGCCGGTTTCCTTATAATATCTTATCGCAAATTGCACTATGAATACGGACAATGCACTTGCACTATATAAAAATCAGCTGTCCGTACAAAAAATCTAAGCAAATAAAAACTGAGTAAAAACTAAAAATTGTATTTAGTTTGCAAGCATAGCGCATTGGTGACAGATGAGAAAATTCTCATCAACGGAAAATAGCTTTTCAACAAAAAGAAAGAGAGAGAGAGTGCGAGAGCAAGGGAAAGCTAGTCTAGCGATCGAATATATATATCAAGTCAAAAGTCTTACGTATATACTTATTATAATGCTGCTGTCACGTTCAGAATGTGTTGAAATATTAAGAAATGTTTTTAAACAACCAACAAATGGCAACGGCCAAAAGAAAGAAGTTTTCAAATTGATGGACTATCATTTAATAAGGGATCACACTCCATTAGGCTATCTAGGGGATTACTACGAACTGATTTTAACTTACTACAATGTAGATGTAAGTATGATAGATATTATCTTAATTGGGAACTAAGTAAATTTGCATTTCATACATTGTTATCTTATTTGACTTCGACCGTTAAAATTAGTTTTCTTTGAAACTTCTGTTGCCTACTTTCAGGCTGCCGAGTCGAATTTAAAGCAAATGAAACTTTTTATCAAATCTCTGCCAGAATTATCTGCTGAAGCTGAAAAGGAGGCCATATTTAAAAAAGAGGCATGGCTCTATGACAATTTACTTGCAGACATGCAACTTTTTTGTAAGTTTTAAAATTATTCCAAAGCAAAAATACTACAAAGAAGCTTTTTAATACCTTTCAGCCAAATTGAAATGGCGCCCCAATTGCTATTACACTCGATCCGATCTTTTGGTTTTTGAAAATGTAACACTTGCTGGATACAATCTGTCTCCAACTACCGAATTAACTCAATACTCCCTTTTCCAATTGATGCGATCCCTGGCTGCATTCCATGCATCTAGTCTGGTCTATGAACATCAGACTAAGCAGAATATTGGCCAAACATTTGGCCAACACTTGCAGGAAATAACTGTGGGATCGGAAATAGCCTGGTTTACCACAGGCCTTTCTGCAGTCTTGGCCATCATTCGTAGTCTCCCAGAATTTAATGTATATCGTGATTTCATTGACTCCCGATTACTTGGCATTATGGAACGCATTTACCTGCAGGCCAAACCATCTTCCCAATACCGTAATGTGCTATGTCATCGCGATCCCTGGGCTGGTAATATATTCTTTCCATCTCAGGCAATGGAAACGGAGTCGGCTCTTTTGGTTGACTTTCAAACGTGTCGCTATATTCCACCAGCCTCAGATATAAGTTTTAGTCTATATATGAACCTCTCATCAGTTGAACGCAAGAGATTAGAGGCCATCTCCATGGACATCTACTACAATTGTTTTGATAAAAACCTTCAGGATTTTGGCTTAAAAGCAGAACTTTTGTTAACCAAATCGGAGCTCTTGCAATCGTTTGATGAGTTTCGATTATTTGGTGTGGTTTATCGAGCTGTGGCAGCCACAATTGTCAAAGTGCCACTAAACTTTGTTACCAATCATTTCAAATATGTGGATCGCAGTGATTGCCTTTTAAAATATATGCAGGAAAATGGCGAGTTCAGAGCCTACATGGTGGAATGTTGCACGGAAGTCATGGATGTTGCCTTCAACATGGACTAAATCATGTTTATATTAATAAGTGTTAAATAAACGTTCAGCTTGACCAAATTAGACAGACTATGTATTAACATAAACATGAATCAGCAATTTGTTTTCAGATAACATTTAACTCTAAATGTTTTGCATTTGAGTTATATTTAATAACGAGAGATTATAGTGAAATCATGAGTGATACTTTAGGAATAAATATATTTTTACATAGATTATTTATAATTTTTGACCTTTTTGGGTTCCTATGTGTAAAAATTGTACATATTCTTTGCTTTGCTGGACACCTGGTAACAATGTTGATAATGGGTTCTACAGAGATTAGCTTATCATGACAAATGTCTACAGAAATATATATAAATATACTTACATACATATATGCAGTGAAATCTGACATTATAGATATCTCCATTGTTTGCAAAAGTTTTTTTACTAGAAGAATTATACTCTTTGTTTTGAGTAATTGTATTTTAGAATGTCTTTCTGGCCCAGATATTTTTACAGAAGCTAATGAAGGAGATTTCACTGTACTACCTTGGGAAAAAATGATAATAGCGTGAACATTTAAAATACTTGGGATAGCTTTCTCTTTTTATATTTTCGTTCATTATCAGCATATTCTAGACTCTCGTGTTTCAGTTCAGGTTAGTTGCTCAAAGGGAACACAAATAATGAATCTGCTTAGCTCAGAGGAACTTCTAATAATAGCTCAAAGAACACTGGGCGAAAGAGATTTGGTGATTTTGGACAGTCAACTGTTATCTGGATCCAATAATCTATTTGGCTTTATGGGAGAGTACTACAAGCTCCATTTGAAAGTGCAGAAAGCTGACGATACATCACAAATCTTTAATTTGGTGTCCTTTGTTAAAAGTTTGCCATATAACAATGAACCGCAAAGGATTGAATGTGAACGTAAAGGAGTTTTTCCCAAAGAGTCTCTTATCTATGATAAAATATTGCCAAATATTCAAAAATATGGTAAAGTAATCAAAGGTTTTCTCTTTCAATGATTAATTTTTATCCTTTTACAGCCACCAAAAAGTTATTTCCTATATGCTATTACTGTCGAAAAGACATTATAGTCCTGGAGGATCTTGGTTTAGGTTATAGACATATGGAATCGATTTCTAATAATGCTGTAGACAGTTGTAAATTAATTCTGGAACATTTGAGTGAATTGCATGCCTGCAGCATAGCCTGGGAGGAGAAGGAGCATTTAAGCATTGATCAGCTTTATGGCGAAAATCTGACCGAATTGGGCTTGACCAGAGAAAACAGTTGGTTCATGACGGGATTGAAGGTAAATTAAGAAATGTCTAATTGATTTAACCCAAACTAAATACAAATATCTTTTATTTATTAAGGGCATAATTTTCTTAGCCCTTAGACATCCAAAATATCAATCGGACAGTTCCCAAAGGTTTATCAAGGAGAAACTCTATGATATTCTCTTGAAAACTGAGGATTTTGCAAAACCCTCAAAGTATTTACGCAACGCATTCTGTCACCGAGATGCGTGGAATCACAATATATTCTTCAAGTTTCCATCTATTGAATCTACATCGCCCAACTCCTGTTGCCTTATCGACTTCCAACTGGCTAAATATTGTTCGCCCTGTTTGGATGTTTTGTTTGTAATCTATATCGTTGTTTCAACTGACGAGAGAAACAAGATGTATGAAGTGTACTTGGAATACTATTTCAATTCACTACAATCTCATTTTCAACGACTTGGTCTAGCACGGGATCTTATCACTAGGGAAAGATTTCTACACGAATGCGAAGAGATGCGTCTGGCGGGTTTAATGATGTGGGCACTGGCCGAACCCCAGACAAAGATATCGCCTACTTTGTCAAATCGTATGCGTTCGGAAGATCCCGTGATATTTGATTACTACATTAATCAAGATCGCAGTGGTTTTTATTTGAGGGTAATAAACGAGCAGCCAGGCTACGAGCAAACAATTATGAAGCCCATCGAAGAACTGTTGGACTACGTAGTAACAAGACAATCAAAAATTGGTGTGAAGATAAGATAGTTGTGCTCAAACAATAGCAATGATCAAAATAATCGGTCATCATGGAAATTTTGAGCATTAGGGAAGTTGAAAAAGTTTTACAAAATTCAATTAAACATAATTTGGAAATTGGAAAAATTTTATTGACTCAGTTAACAGAGGTTAGGGGATTTATGGGCGAACATTACAATCTGAAAGTGTATGTTAATCAGAAAGTTGATCAATATTTTCCAAAGATTTCGCCGAAGTCATATCAATATTTTGTAAAGACGTTGACGCAAAAGAATCCTTATTTTAGAGCGTGAATTAAGGATCTTATTTCGTAAGCGAAATGGAGTTCTTGCCATGAATGTGGGAATTTAAATAAAATAAAAATTGTTTGCGGGCTGCTATTATTGTCGACAACGTATTTTAGTTTTGGAAGATCTCTCATTGAAGTACAATCAGATACATTTAAACAAGTTGTCCAGCATGACATCCATCAATTACACTACGAAACATGGCCAGATTACATGAGGGTAGCCTGGGAACGAGCTGAAAGATTTTCAATTGGTGAAAGACTTTAAGAGCATCAATGGTTAAAAGCCGGTTGTAAAGTCAGTGTCCTATACGCTGGTCTTTTTATCCTTCTATTTATTTAAATTTTTTTTCTTTTCTCATGATGAATATTTCGTTTCGAAAGTCTGGCTCAGTCTTCCAGCCAAATAAGAAATGTCTTTTGCCACCGTGATGCTTCAGTCTCAAATATATTTATGAACTCAATTCGAAACTCTGTCTGTTTTGTGGACTTTGGTTTATCCACCTGTCCGACAGCAATTGACATACATTTTCTGTTGTATATCAATTCACTAAGAGAAATATGCCAGCGATTTTATGAGGAGTTTATAGAATATTAATAACAACAATTTCGCTATTTAAATATTCCCCAGGGGGGAGATATCCAGGAGGATTGTCAACGAGTCCGTTTAACTGCTCTAATAATAATCGAATTATATTTGCCAAAATTTCCAACGCAATAAAAATAATGAAAGATTTGATTATTGGATGAATGTCGACCGCAGTGAGTTATTGGATATAGCCATGGCCCAAGATGATTTGTATAAACAGGAATTATTCGAAATTATAAATGAATTTTTGATATATGTATATTAATGATAATGAAAATGTATTTATATGAAAGTAACGTTCTTTGTTTTTCATTTTTGTTTCACCTTTTGTAAGTTTTATTTGGAGTGGAGGCTAACTAGAAATTCAAAAACTAACTAGAAATTGTCATTACGTTAAACATATAAGCAGCATTTAGCAAATGTATATATATAGTATATATCAGATCAGATGCATTTATTGTAAAAACAGAGAGGTCTCTCCTGCCCCTTCTTGGCTAATCAGTCCAGCAATCCTCGTCGCCATCGTCCTCATCGAAATCGCGCACATTAAAGTCCTCGTGAAATAAGTCTTCGCCCTCCTCTTCCGAGGACTCTGATTGTCATCTGGCACGCGGGGGTTGGGGGAGGGTCAATACACCCAATCCTTTGGGTGGCCTGGGCATACGAATGCTGGTCGATGGACCATCATCCACTGAGCTCTTACCCGAAACACTGGGTATTAGCTGTGCATTCATTATGGTTGTGTGATCGAAGCAGTTGCAACAATATTTATCACAACGTATCACGAAGATTAAGCCAGCCAAGAGCCAGACGGCTAAACCTGGCCAAGAATGACTGGCGCAGGGAGAGAAAAACACCACACTAAATAAAAGGCACGTGGCACAGATCAGGGGGCTAACATTGATGACACTGCCCGTGTACTTGGGTATGAACCCCATCATAATAGCTATCACAAGGACTCCAATGGCCCCAGTGATGGCTGCTGGTGGCCAGTGCATCAGTAGTCCGGCCAAACACAGGGCAATGCCCAAACCAATGACAATCAGAGCAAATATGGTCACATGCCAGGAGCTTACTGTGGGCACTCGCACCGATCGCTCCATGGGACCAGCTGTGGTGACCTAAAAAAAAAGGCAAATAATTTACATTACAACAATCAAATATACATATATCCTCAACTAACCTTGATCTTTTGCCTATACTCATCCACAATGGCATCTATGTCCGTGGAGGTATCCGAATCACTTTTATCAAATTTATCAGGATACTCGAAATCGGATGGAGGCGGCTCACCATCCGACAGTATAGTTGACTCCACATCCCCTCTACCCTCACGCTGTGGACACGGTGAAGTGGGTTCGCCCAATAGCAGCCATTCTTTTTCCAGTTCCTGCTTGTTCTTGGTCTTTGTCTTGGGCTTTTTTAGTCCTCCATGCTTGGCCAGACTAATATTCCAAAGGCTTCGCTTAAGGCGACTTGAACTAGCTGTGGTGGCACTACTGCAGCTGCTGCTCTTGGCTATCGGGGCTGTGGACAGGCGACTGTATGACAATGAGGATTCACTGCCACTGCTTGGTTGCATGAACTTGGGCCTGTACGGTGAGTATAGTAAATAGAAGGCTCGGAGGAACACTGAGGTCATGTGACTGGCGGCTAGAGTATAGCTGAGATGCTGCAAGGGGCAGGCAAAGGCCAGCATAGCGCACAAACTGCCACCAATGAATACAGCTAGGACAGGATTACCGCTGTCTGAGCTCTCGTAACTGATTTGCTTGGATAATATGCGAAATTCTGATGTGGCCAGACGCACCACAATACCATACAATTCGGGGAAAAGTTCTAAAAAGGCTGCCGAACTGGTTAATAGCAACATGCAAGCCGATGCTGGGATCAACTTGTGGAAGCCATTTTCATCCAAAATGTTGAACAAGGGGACAGCCACATATTCCTCATGGGATCTGCAATGAGTGGAAGGGAAAATATAAATTAACTAATATGAATTTATTATTCTTAGACAAGATTATGGACTCACTTCCATTGTACTACAGAAGACAGACAGAGGGCCGTAAGGAGAAGGGAAATACTGACCAATGCTGTCATTACGAGGGCTGTAAAACGTCCATTTCGATGCGATTGCTTCCATTCGCTGGGATAGGCATAGGTCAGTAATGCTGTAGCCAAGAATAACTAGGGAAAACCAAAGAAATTGATATTAAAAAGTTAAAAAAACATTTACTATTTAATTTATGGAACCAGAATTGATCACGAACGATCTGTTAATGCTATTTAATGCTAAAGTAGTCGAAGCTTGTAATGTTTTTTAACAAAGTTGAAATGCCTTTTCAATGTATAAAAAGGGAAACCTCGCTCCCAACGTGTCATAATCAAAAGCTCATATCCTGTGGCCATGCCCAATTGTCGCCTGTCACGACATGATACCAAAACGAAAATCGATAAAACAAATGTAATTCACATAAAAAGAGAAAGAACGAGCGGAGTCAAATTGAAGTCGACTAGAGTGCACTGACCCATTAATAGAACTTACACTACTAATGCCATCGGGTTGTAAATAGTTTTCCTTGGTCCATGATAAGAAATCGCCACGCCACCAGCCAACGGCGCTTAGGATTGCATTCAGGCCAAACAAACCGAGAGTCATAATGAAACTAAAGGCTTTTGAGTGCTAAATGGTAAAATAGAGAATATATTTAATGTCCCCTACATTCGTATTAAATGTAATAGATGCTCGTATAAGTACTAACCTCAAGACCAAGCATAAACATGCCTGTGACAAGTAAAACGACGGCAACACCTAGTACATCCGGCCATGGTTCATTGGCCGGTGAATTACGGCCTAAAAGAGATTAGTTTATACCAATAACGAAAATCTATTTATGCAGGCAATGTAAAATAAATTTCAAATAATTTTTCAATTGCTCTCCAAAGTAGGCAACACATAATGAAACATAAAATATAATTACAAATAAAAAGCCATGACCAAAATATTAGTCACACCTACCCAATATGAGAATGCGTGCCAAGCCACCAGTCATGGCATCCAAACAGGCACTTAATGTCCTGGCTAAAGCAGCACAGGCACACATAACAGCCAACGCATCCATCCAAATGGCCAGGAACAGGCAGCAGAAATCAAATTTATTGGTGGCCCTCACATAAGGCATCTGAAGACCACGCAAACTCGTCTTGCATCGTACTATCGAAAATTAATTATAAGAATATGATCGTTAGCCAATTACTTAAATAATTATAGACAGAATGACATACCTGCTAAGGCACCATAGGCAGTGGCCAATAAGCTGGCAAATAGTAAACTTGTGGCCGAGGTCTCATTGTAGACAATCAAATAGCATATAACCGATGTGCCTAGAGCTAGGCGAGCTCCACTGCCGCTACACAGCAGTTCCAGTAAGCTGAAAGGATGATGAAATTAGTACAAAACAAAAAAAAAAAAAAAAAGCAAAATAAAGAAGAGAAACTAACAGTTGACTTAATCTGGACACGACTGCTGTGGTTCAAGAACAAACATTTCATAACCATAACCACAATTTTTGGCGCCAACTAGACAAGGTACGGCAGTTCACGGTGGAGGAGCAGTAAAAGAAAGGGATTCTTCTCTTAGATGTCATGACTCATTTAACATTGGCATGCTGGGTTGTCTGTGTGTGTGTGTGTGTGTGTGTGTGTGAGTGTCTCTTGGGTATATCCTATTTCCTTTTTCTCTCTTTTTTTTTTGAAATTGAAAACTTGTCAGTGCTGTCCCTTGGGGTGCTTTTGGTGGGTTGCTCCGTTTGCCAATTTGCTGTTAATTATACGCTTTATGCATATTTTAGATGCTCGATTATACTAATTACTTTTGCCCAGGGCCCACAGACGTCTTCTCCAGTGGGCCTTTGATCAAATGAACACGCAAATGAATAGCTAATTGGAATTGAACTGATGTCCTTTGAAATCCAATTATTCTACGACAATTATTAAGTTACTAAAAAATCGCTGTATTTGCTTTGAGGGGAAAGAAAAATTTGTTTATATTACATTCACATATCTGTTTCCGACTAACTGTGAACGTGTGTGGGCTGAGAGCGTGGCGAAAAGCTTTACCTATTCTATATAGATAAAACTTTATTCAACAACGTTTTTTTATCTGTATAAATAAATAGACAAACTAACAAGCTTGTTAGAATAACATTATACTAAGAAAAATAAGTCAGATAACATAAAAAATATATTCATTTAGGTGTATGTATTTGTTTATATATGTAAGTATATTATGATATAGATAAGTACTAATGAAGAGAAAAAGTAGTAGATAGACACAGAGGTTTATGAAAGGGTATTTTCCAATCAAAGGCTTACTTAAAGCAAATTCCCTACATAATACACCAATGTTTTCTGCTTCTATATTAGGATTATGTAATCTATCAGGAGAGGAAATAATAGCAACCTTCTATAAGAAGAAATTTCAAATTAATTTCCATTCAGAAGAGTTAGGATATTTGTAAATTGAGAGTTAGATAATCCATTTTAGTCTTGTGCAAGTCTATTTGAAAATTTTGAAAAGGTTTGACAATTTGTTTAAGAATGTTAATTTCTTTATGAGGGACGAGATGTAGGCATATTTTTAACATACTCAAATTTCATTTCCTTCTAATTTAGTTTTTCTATCAAGGGCTTTTAACTTGGCCTAGTTGAGCTTTTCAGTTAGTTCGAGGCTAATGTCTGGCAGTCAGCACGACGCCACAGCAGACTTGTCAACAAGGAAAAGCGGAAAAACAATAGAAAAACAAAAGAAAAAGAAATGTAAATCTGTCAAGGAAAAGCCTCACATATAGTAATCAAAAATCAATTTATTGATTACACGACAAATATCATTGTGAGCTAGGCCCAAATAATGACATTATATCAGACTCGATATCATTATAATAAAAGTCAAAAATCTCACCTGCTAGCATTCGACATAGCTCGGGTCAGGTTAGTCGACTTTTGTGGTTTTGCAAGTTCCTTGGCAGTTGGCCAAATGGGTTACATTTTTCGTTCTAATAATTTGGCTTCTATTTGGCTCGATCAATTCACAAGTTGTCACAATTTTTGTATATATATCAATTTTGATTTATGCTCGAGCAGTTGAAATATATTCTCTTTATTTTGTTATTAACTGGCTAAGAGTAGTGCCCAAGAAACTACACATTAAAAAACACACTTGTCCTGTGAATCACGTAATATAATTAAATTGGGCCCCAAAATTTATTTATTTGAGAGCCAAACGCGTGTTATGTTCCCTTTAATTGGCTGCAATTTACTGAATGTTCATTTGTAGCTTTTCCCAGCTTTTCTCTGCTGCTGCAGTGAAGAAAGGCAAAAAGCAAAAGCTTTTTCTACACATGGAGCAGCTGTCTCTGCGGTCCTGCGCATTGGCCAATGTTTACATTAACAGTTGGTTTCACTTTGGCTTATAATTTTGTACTCTTTGCTTTTACCCCGATGACTGGGTCGGAAAGAGTAGAAAAGTGTTAGGGGTTTGTGTAGCCTTACAGTAAGTGGCTAATGGGTATTATTTGCCTCATTCCCCTTTCTTAGAATGCTTATGAAGTGCATTTTCCCCATTGCATAGTTAATGAAAAAAGCATTTAATTTGCCTGATTTAACGAAAATATTATAAAAGGCCAAATTTTGGTATTATTATGATACCCAAAAATATGTCTATTGGCATTTAAATGATGATAAGTTATTAAGAACTATTTTTTGAAATTTACTTCAGTAAATTTACTTAAGTAATATATAATTTTTTGTGCTTAAAAGTTGATTTATCTAAATATGCAAATATCTATTATATTAGCTTAACTTCAGGATTGCTGTTCAATCTCGAAAGTAATTTTTATTCAATTTTCAATTAATCATCTGCCTAATCAATATGAATAGTAGAACTAATAAAAACCTTGTGAATCCCCACCAAAGAATAAAAAGAAACTGTCATCGATTGGCTAAACTGAACATTTAAGCTTAAAGACTTATTCAATAAACAAAATTGATTAATAATTACATTTGTTAAGGTGCATACTATTTTTAGACCAAAAAGTTTTGGTAATGCTTGGAAAAAGTCAACTGGTCTAAAATATAGCAAAATTCAACTATTTATATGTATATATATACATATGTATTTATATCTTATTTACTTATAACTAAGAAATCGCATCTCATTAGCAAAAATTTGAATAACAAATTCCAGTGAATTGCATTTTAAACCAATTAAACAAGATATATAGACAAATTTGAATGATGTTATATAACATTAAGATTAAAATCGAGTGATTAATGGTCAAAGAATTCCTTTTATTCATTGTAAATATACAAAATTTGAAGATACTTGTGAAAAGTGTCGTTTAGATGGCAACGACCTTGACTGGCCTAATGCCTGGACCTGTATCCGACACCCACAAGTGTTGAGTAAATCTATGTGCTAAAAAAGTGCTAAAACATTTGACAAACAAAACAAGAACCGTAACCAAATCAGAAAAAACAAAAAAACACACATCTAATAAAACCTTGTGATAATCAAATTTAATAAACAGAGAGATATAGGAAGACTGAGGGGGGATGAAATAAAAACAATTTTTAAAGACAAGGCAAACGGCCGAGAAATAATGTTCTATATAACTTTTGAAAGGGAAACTTGAAATTCCAAAGCTGGTTGAGAATGGAACAAGTTGTTTAGTCTGATTAGAGGCCAACCTTAGGCAAACACAAACCAAATACTATCTAAAAAATAAATGTTTAAACATAATGATTGACTGAATGTCTGAAGTCTAAATTATTATATACGTGTGTTGGACCTGAGCAATTTGTATCTTTGAGATATGTGTGAGCTATTTAGAGGCTGGCTGCGGTCACTTAACACTCACTCATCAAAACTGTGACTCCAACGACCATCCCAAACGACCTTCTGACCAACTTTAAAGTCTGACTCTGATGTGGGCTATAAATATCTCCATCTCCGTCTCTGTTTTTTATCTCTATCTTAAAGTCGTGAGAGTATTATAATACCCTGTTGAAAGGGAGGGTATATCGTCTCATAGATGAATGAGTTGTCTTGTTTTTCGGGAATATATTGTTGTCTATATAGTTATTAGTTTCTCTTAATCAATTTGTCGAATTTAAAGTTATTTTGGAATTTCCGACTTGAAAGAAAAGGGTATCAAGCCGTTGTCTTATTTAAAGATAGCATACTCCTCTGTTTATGATCTGTCCACCTCTTGAAGTCTCCAATTTGTTTGGCCTTTTTACTTATGATTTGTTCACTAATTTAATTAAACATTTTGTTTTTGTTGCCTGTGTTTTTGAGTAATTGTTAAGGTCACGTAAATTGAGTTAAAGCTCATAAATATACAAACATATATACATTTGTAAGAAATATCAACACACAGATATTTATTAATATTTTTTATGGTAATTCATTCTTTCTATATCTTAAGGGCCCTTGTTTAAATAAAATATAACTAAATGTGGCCGAAATGCAAAGATGTTACAAGTCGCGCTATAGAGCTGCAATATTAGTTTCGAGCATTTATGTTAATTGTAATCAAAAACAGAAGCAATTTAATTATAAATTCATGGTCATCGGCCGCATACCACAGGTGGAGATACTTCACCCACAGATGGAGACATGTATATAAAGAAAGAGAGAGGAATTTGTCTATGGCTCAAGTTCAAGTCGGAAGTTTTTACTCCGTAAAAATGCCAAACTTCATTTGGGAAGCAGGTTTCGTCCATTCGAATGAATCATTTCCCGCTTTAATTTCCGCATAATTATATCTTCCAAATAAATACTATATCTATACATTCTATGCTTATAAGCAATCTAACCTCGTGCCCTGTTGACCGCTTGCTGAACTTTCCATATAAGCCTAATGAATCTCAGTTGCTTTGTTGGCCTTCGCTTGAAACCCGTTAGAACCATATGCTCATAATTTGCGAGTTAAAGATGATCGCCAAAAAAAAAAACAAAAAAAAAAAAGCAAAAAATGGAAATAAATGAGAATGGAAGAAGAATCCGCATGACAAGTGGCGCCATGACGAACTTTAACCTATTTCATTTCCTCACACGTACACACAAGTTTACGATCTAACTGAATTCGTGTTTTTTTGGCCACTTCCGGCTGGTTGTGAACGTGTTTTTTGCCATGTGTTTTGTTTTGGGTTTGGATTGGATTCTCATTGCCTCATCTCGATGATGGCCCATTTGATGAAGAACTACGCTTTTGTCCATTTTCGGTATTTTGTTTTTATTTTTTTCAGAATCTGTATTTTTTTTATTAATTATGATTTATTTGACAACAATTAGGAGCTTGATAATTATTATTTAACCATTTCTTAGAGCTTGTTCTTGAACATTTATTCATTATATTCAAGGTAATAACTTTGCCGCTGCTCAGTTTTGGCAAATGTGTTAATTGAACTTGAAATTTTCAATTGTTGAATTGCTGTTTGTTTATTTGTTTTGATCTGAAATGCTAGAGACTGAAGAGGCATTAAGTATTTTTCGGTAATAAGCATATTCAGAACTTGTTTTTGGGGGCAAAATTGCGTTTTAGAGAAATACTCGTTAAATATTTTACTGCTATCTTTTATTTTTCTTTTTTTGACTGTTTAATACTAAAATATTATAATTTTAAAAGTGATACCAAGTTCATTTTAGCTATTCGACATATCAGAATCAGGTTAATTAATAAACTAACACTTGATTCTTTAACACTAGTTTAGATACCGAATAGTTTAATAGGTTCTTAACCGGTTAAGCATAATGAACATATATTTAATTGAGTAAGCACAGTAATCCGGACTCTTTAAACCGAGAAACTATTCCTCACCTAATTGAGTGAGTAAAAGGTACTGTAATTTATTTTCATGTGTAGTTTTTGTATATTATCATTATTTTGGAATGAAAAATTCCTAAAATTAATGTCACATAATGTGATTTTGAATTTTTGTGCACTCCTGGCAACCCTCTACACCAGCTGCTTTTACTCGTTCCTTTTCTCCTGTTCCCGCACAGCAAGGAACAGCTGACATCATCGAATCTTCCTCCCTCGCCAATTATTTCCTTCTACGCATGCGTCTGAAACGTTAAAAGAAATAACAAGCAAAGCAATGGGAAACGAATAAGTCAACAAAGAGCAGTAGAAAGAAATAATAAAAAAACAAAGTTTTAAAACTAATGAATACAAATTTACATATATTAGTAATTAAAAATTGAAGCGCAGTAATTAAGTAAAAGCCGGCTACGAAGTGGGTGACGAAAAGTGTTCTACAGTCCTTTCCCTACACACAGCCTTGAAAGTGAAAGACAAGTCCAACGGTATATATATATATGTATATATATGTATGTGTGTGTGTGTGCTTGAGTGGTTTTTGTGCAAGTTCCAACTAACGCATTGGATCTCGGAATGGCCTTAAACATTTTTAGGAGTTTCTTGACCCAAGCGAGTTCCACTCGAGAAATGCAAATTAATCTGCACGTATAGCAACGTTCATACATACAATTTATCGTTGGATATATAAAATCGAATCAAATACAGATGCGTATTATAGTAGTATCCATATTATGCAAGCCAAGAATGTGACGAAACTCATAAGAATTGGACAACAAATATCACTACATTTTGATTAGCATAACTCGTTTTATAATTGATTGTGAAATTCATCGACCACATCCCCCTTATCTCGATTCTTCTCTGCGTCTTTTTTTCTGTCTGGTAGAAAAAGGAGAACTCCAACACAAACAACAAACGGAGGATGTCTGAAAAGAAACCCGAGATAAATTTATGAGTTTTACTTTCTGGGATTTTTTTTTTCGTTACTTTTTATAAGCTGTACCCATTCGGTAGAAGGGTATATATGAAATTGAAACCATTAAAAAAAAAAATATTTTAAAATGTGTTAAATATATTACTCTAAATTAGTATTAAAAGGCAATTCCATAATTCAAAAATGAAATTATGTACATATATAAAGTTATTTATTTAATTATAGGAAATATTATTTATCTTTGTTAGTTTTCACTTGGTATAAGTCATACACAAGTCGGTGTTTTGGCCTGCTTACACCAATTATTTCTGTTTTTCGTGTTGAGACACTCATTAAGGTAAATGCGTTATTTAATACACATGTACATATATCAGAATCAGTAAGGCAATGGGAAAGAGGGAAAGAAAGTAAAGAAGAAGTGATGTTAAGTAAAAAAGTCTTGTAAAGTAGGGTTAAGAAATTAAAGGTGAAGTGCGTAGATGATAAGTTACGATTATATAAAAAAAATAATTAGAGGAAATTATCTATTATACATAGATGTTACTTACATTTGGAATAACTAAAATTTTAATCATTTAAACGATAAACTAAGTTAAATCTATCCCATATTCAACAGGTGGAATGTAGATATCCATTGAAAGTGCTTTTAGTGTGACTTAAAATGTTAATTTTTACTGCTACTTTTTTATTGCGTTCCTTATATAATTTCAAGATTAAAGTTCAAACGACATTTCCTATATAAAAACAAGCATATATGAATATATTTGAAGCTTTCATTTGAGATCATAAAAAAAGAGAACTGCGATAAAGTAATTGCTCTTAGGTCAACACATCTCATCTCATATTAAGTTTTACAGTCAGTTTTCGTTTTAAAAGCATTTTTACTTGTTTTTGTCAATTGTTTATTCTGAAAAACTCGCCTAAAACTAACGACAGGGGAAAAACCTTTGTAATTATCCTTCTAATGCAATTAATTAACCTGGGTGATAAACCAAAATGGTAGCCGACAAACTTAATTAATTTACAGTAATTAGCAATAACAATTAATTTATACAGAAGATCAGCAAAAACAAAATTAAATTTGCCAGATTAATTGGGAGCACTGACAATTGATTACCCTGTACACCGTTAATGAGTAGAAGTCATATATAATAATAAAAATCAGTTGAAATTGGGAATAATTTAACTCTGATCTTAATAGAGAACTTAATATACCCGTCACTACACAATGGGTCTGCAGGGTATGCAAAGCGCCACAGAATAGACAAAGAGAAGAAGCGAAACTAGCATAAAGAAAACTAACAACAATAACAAACAACTATAACAAAAAAAAAACAACAATCACAGACTAAGCGCAAGATGACGTCACAAAGCCAGCTGCAGCGCCAACGCCAGCGCCAACAAAGCCAAAGAGCTTGACGGGCGGGCTCCATAAAGCCGGCAGCGACGCTTACTGCGTATATATCCCCATAGCGCGCCAAAATAAGAAGTCAATATTCATTCCTTTCGACCGCACAACGTTCAAATTCGTTTGCAACGCTCACGAGAGCGGACGTGCAGCGCGGAAAAATCCACAAAACTAAACACAAAAAAAGCAATATCTGAGTTACATATAACCAAATTTTTTAATAAACAGTTAACAATAATATACAGTTTTGTTGTTGTTATTGTTGTTATTATTTTTATGCTTGCGGTTGTGTATACAAATTAACGTTAAATAAAAAATAAATCACAAAATCAAGAAAATTACGAAAGTTATCAACCCAAAAGAAACAGAGATAATTTCCATTTCAATTCAGTTGTTTAAGAGTGAAAAAAGAATTAGAGAAATAAACTGAGAAAAAAAAGGCAAAAGAAAAAGTGCAGAAATTTGTTTAAAATGGTGAAGAACAATAACAATCTGATGGCCGATTTGAAAACGCCAGCCAATGCCGCCAATGGCCACGGTCCTTTGCCAAATGGCAATGGAGTGATGGCCAATAGCATGAATGGAGCCGTCGCAGCATGTTCTGCTACCAGTCCCACTGCCACCGGCTGGCGACAGAGCCTTTGGAATACTTGGGATGCCTTTGCAGATGTGGCCTGGTTTGTCATCTGCAGCATTGGTTTCATTTTGCAGGTAAGATACTAAAGCCAAGATCAAAACCAAGATAATCTTACAAGATATAGTTTAAACAAAGGTTTTTTGTATTTTGATTGTTGTTGCTTCCGTTTGTCTTCGCCTTGATGGCTTGATTAACAATATCGTGTGAAACCTTCAAATCTTTACAAATATCTCGCACACAAACAAGTTACAATTAACTTATTCCACAAAAACAACTGCCTCAAATATGTATATTAAAGATATATTGGAAGCATCGTTAAGATAAAGCACGTGTGCAATTTAATTAGTCTCTCCATAGAGGCAGATAAATCCACTGAATTCTGCTGATAAGATAAGCTGAAAGGACAAACAGAAGCAAAACAAAACAAAAGCAAAAAAGAAACACAAAAATTAAACAAGAGATAAGACGGTGGTTAAGATAAGCTTTGATTAAATATTGATTATTAAAGTAATTAAGCTTAAGAAGTGTTTGTCGAGTAAAAAAAGATACTTTTTTTGGATGATTTATGTACCAAATTTTAATTCCGTTCTGTAAAAACTTTTTTAAATTAAGACCACTTAAATTATTCCATATTCCTGTTTTTAGGCAATGACGTCTACGACTTTTTTAGAAAAAAAACTGTCTCTTGCTGTTCTATCTTTGAAGTTCAAATATAAATACAATGTTTGAATGAAATTAGCATATTTACTCTCGGAGGGGGGAACTTTTCAAGATCAAAAAGTTTATATGTATACATAAACATAAATCAAGCTAAATCGAATGACTGGTCAATCATGACTTCATAGCAAACAAAGATAGCTGCGGATTGCACATACGAGTTTGAGATTTATGGCAACTTCCACCAACAGCGATATGATCAGATAACAAAAAGCTACATAAATCATTAAGGAGGCCTTTTAAAAGCCGTCCAAAATCTGTTTATGAGAATTAGGGCTTGGGCCCTGGATTTGGGCTTTAATTGACACGGCTTTTAAACAAATTTCAATTACAATTGCAATTACATAAGCCGCCCCTATTGAGGTAATTATATTTTCTCTTTGCTTTATGTGCAAAAACAAAAACCTTTTGAGATACATATATGATCATTAAATGTGAGGCTTTTACATCCCAAGTAAGTTTACTTATAAGTTTTATGCATGAGTTGCCATTAAAAACGAAAGGGACAGAGAGTCAGACAGACAGACAGAGAGACAACTAACTAAAATGTTGACATTTGCATGCCAAATGCAGAGGCAACAGCTCATGAAACGTGCAACCAGCCAAGTAAACTGTATTCTGCATGTAAATTTACAAATTTTGTAAATGCAAACTACGATCAAGATTAGCTCAAATAAAACTCAATGAGATTGATCAGTGATAAGCAAAAGATACCTCTTAAGAATTTATAAAATCTATTCGCTCTCTACTTGATCAAGGGGTATCAATTGGTAGTGACTTCAGTTCACTTGAGTCATGACGGCGATGAGCTTTTACCTCTTTTTGCCCCATCATACATACAAATCGTACTAAGAATTAGGGAGTTATATATTACTAACCTGATTTATGTCACTGAAGTCTATAATTTTCTTTTATGTGGCAACAAAAAACTTGCTAAAAAGTTCCACCTACAAGCATGTTGGAGGGATCCACTATGACCGTTTGCTATTGCTGTGGCCACAACTGAACCATGTAATAAGCACCACGAGTTATTCCCAATGGCGTCAGCGCCGACTCCGACATCGACGTTGACTTCGCTGCTGCGTTTGGCTTGTTGACCTAGTTCAACTTTTGCATTTTGCCGGCTTTGTGGCTTGGTCTCAGACAGAGACTGAGACAGTGTTCAAAAACTGTTGAGAGAGCCTGTTTTTATTAGCTTCACTAGCCGCAAGAGGCACAACCACACACACGCACAAACACACACACAAATACACAATTGCCGACATGTTGATTTGTTGTAGCAACACACATTTTTTCGCGGGCATTTATACACACACATACATATACATATATGTGTGTATCTACGTTTGTGTATGTGCAATTGAAACTGAAAGTGTTGGCCCAAAGCAAATAATAAAATAAAATATAAAAAATAAAAACAAAATTCACTACTGGATAAGTTACATGGGCTTGCCCGAAGCTGTGTGTGTGTGAGTGTTTGGTTAGGTTAGACTAGGTTCATAAAACAAATATACGGCCTTGGCTTATATGAGAGTGAGAAATGCGCCATTTGGTCTTCAACCATGTCAAAAATAGGCTCAATTATCTATCTAAGAGATACAAAATTATACATAAATAAAATGTCAAAAATTTTAATGAAAAAAGTCAAGCCCCTTATATTTTTTAATACTTGTCCACTATTTAATTAATTTATTTGATATTCAATAAGTTATTTGTATTCTTTTGTTATGTCGAAATTTTGCCAATCCCTTGTATATTAAATAAGGTTGTTTTTCTTTTTGAAACGAAGTTTCTTATCGCGCGGTAGGGGCTTAACCGAAAAAATTAAGACTAAAAAGTGTAACGACACTTTTACCGTTACCAAATGTTTTGTCTTTTTCTTTCGCATTGAACAGTGTATGAGTATGTAGACAGAGAGGGACGCACAAGCAGCGATCGCGAGCTCGAGTTTATGGGCAGAGGGACGCACAAGCAAATGCGGAAGAGGAAAGAGGTAGCGGACTCGAGTTTTTAGGCAGAGGGACGCACAAGCAAATTCGGAAGGGAAAAGAGGTAGCGGACTCGAGTTTTTAGGCAGAGGGATGCACAAACAAATTCGGAAGGGAAAAGAGGTAGCGAGCTCGAGTTTGTGGGCAGAGGGACGCACAAATAAATGCGGGACGAACAAGTAAATACGGGACGCACAAGCAAAGATTCTGAGATTGAGAAAGCGTCATAAATGTGTCACACATGCATATACATACATACATACATATGTATTCGCCGTAAATGCTCGGATTCGCGATCCCGATCCCTTTTTCTCTGCCCGGATGCTTGTTTGTTGCAAATATTGTCGTCGGTCGAAATTTGGCAGCCCACCTTGCATTAAATTATTATTGCATCTTACCCTTAGAATGTCTAAAATACCTGAGCAAAAGATTTTTTCAAAATCTAAACACGTTTAGAAGTAATAGCCGTAAACCTGAGTAGGTGTATATAGAGCCTGGTTGCGGGCAACAACATTCAAATATGTTTTACTAGACTCGGTTCCTTAAAACTGCTGGCAAGATATGTCAAAAACTCCCAAACCGATTTTGCTCAAATTTTCAAATTATTTTTATTATAATAAACCTATTTTTTTATAAACCTATCTGAACTAATATAATTGTGTCGCTTTGTTGTTTTTTTTAGATTTAGCTAAGTCTCCCAAAGTGGGTCGAAAAAGTGACTTTTATCAAATCTGTAAAAAATTAATTTTTTTGGAATTTTGAATTTTTTATAGTTTATCGTATGGGCTGAAGTCTTACAATTTAAATAATGTTTGGTTTTTGCAATTCGGATCAACGTAACCGTTGGCATTTTGGTAGCATTTGAGCTACTTTTTTTATATGGCTTCCTGTTGGGCGGAGTATTTCGAAATATGTACATTCATCCATATGTATATAGTTTTTAAAAAAAGATTAAAAAAAAATTGTTAATGTATTAATTAAAATAAATTTTTTTTTTTCAAAATTGCATGAATAAAGCAGCTCTCACCCCCTTAATCGAAAGAAACTTCGTTTCATCTGGGTGTCCCATGACACCTCTCTTCTTTTTTTTTTAAATCTGGCTATCCGACGATTAGCTATCATAACAATAACCCTCCTTCTCCTTTCTTAGGCATATCCGTTAAAATTGCCACCAATTGCTCAGACATTTTCATACATACATACATACATATGTATATCCGTTTGAGCGAAACAAATTGCACCTCTTAAAAAAACTTGACAGATTGCAGTATCTACTTCATGACTATAGAACTTGATTGTTCAAGATTTATGACTTTAACAACAACAACAACCGCAGCGATAGGGAAATAACATAAGCTACCAAATATATTTGTTAATTTTCACAAAATCATAAATGAAAATGAAATTTGAAGGCCAAACCCGAGCTGTAAAGAGTAGGCAAAATGAAAAAAAAAAAAAACTATCCATCAATTGCAAATATATGTACAAAGCATAATATTTTCTCCTCCTTCACAACCTCTCGTGTCTCCCCCTTTCCGCAAAAACGCTGCCTATTTTCAAGTGTATGATTTTGCAAATGAAAAATGCAACAGGTACAATGTCCGCTCCATCCGAGGCGTCCAAATTGAATTTGTGTAGTTCTCGTTTATTGTGTGTGGGAGGGAGGGGTGGCAGGTGGGCTCAATATCAGGTTTATTGTTATTTATGTGTTGCTGTTGTTATTGGATTTGGTTTTTGCAAGTGTTTAGTGTTAGCTAAGAAGGTCACTCATGGTGGGGAGGTAGCTGCTGGTGCTGTTCGAGCTGCCGCAGCAATGAAAATTGCCACACTCATTGAGTTGGCAAGTTCGTGTCTTAAGTCTTTTGTTTGTTAGCTCATTGAAAATGCACTCAAAGCACTTTACACTCAAATAAAGTGGCCAATTTTGGGCAGCTGCCACTGGAGTAGTGAGTCTAGCTCGATATCCAAGTTGCTATTTCTTTTTTTTTTTGTGTGCTTTTGTATGTTTTTTTTTGCTGGTTAGGCAAGAGTCAGCCGCTAGCCGCCAACCGCCAGTTGGCAGTTTCACTTTCAGCTGAGTTGAGTTGGCTTTTAGAACCGACAACATTAGGCGTAGCAACTTGTCGTTAAAATTTTCGCAATTCTCATTCAAAGAGAGGGGGTAGATGCAGAAGGGGGCAGTAAGAAACAAGTTTTTACATTAGCTTAGTCTATGCTATCGCTGCTGTGGTTGCCGCTGTCGGCGTAGCTGCTGATGACGATGATCATACGGAGGGAGGGTTCCTTTAAGAAGTTTTTGGAATCTGACATTTTGTATTGCATTTTATGGCATTTGCATAGTTATGCAACTCAAATTACTCGATTGACTGAGATGAGCTTGGCCAAAACACTGACTAATGAGATAATACATAACTATATAAAAATATTAACAACAATTTATCAACGTGTCTGCCAAATGGCCA
This sequence comes from Drosophila austrosaltans, assembly GCA_035045865.1. NCBI lineage: Eukaryota > Metazoa > Arthropoda > Insecta > Diptera > Drosophilidae > Drosophila > Drosophila austrosaltans. The sequence goes on from JAWNOQ010000099.1 coordinate 8,699,345, forward strand.
GCGGCAACTAATTAAGATAAAGATTTCCATCCGCACAATTTTTGTATGAAATAATATTTTAGTAATTACCCAAATTATATTTCAAATTTTTTAAAATTTAAGTTGAATTATTTTAAGCAAAAACTAACATTGCTAAATTTTGGATTGAAGCCGAGGCACTCACTATTTTGTGGGCAGTTTCGTATTTAAATACATATTCCCATCAAATGCATGTCTAAGTGGATTTGTTCAAGCTTATTTAACATGTTATGAGTTTTGTGTCTAGTAATTTTCCGTTCTTTTACAAAGGTCATTGCGTCTAGCCTTGACAATCACCGTCAATCGGAGACACTAAAAATAGATAGAAAATAAGCCCAATAAACCCTCTCAATGAACTTGATCGTGACTAGGCTGATTTTCAGGTTTGGCTTTGGATACACAACCATGTGAAAAGTCGCATAATGTTTTCAAATGATTAAGCATTATATGATATAGTCGAAAAACATATAAACAAATTACCATTTCTGTCGAGTCATTAACTAAAGCAAAAGAACAAAGACAAACTTTTCAGATGAGATGTGTCTGAGAATTCATTTCCGTGACCAAAACGTGTCAAGTTCTTGTGTTTCTATTGATTTCGATTCTATAGAAATAGAATTTGTTTCAATTTTGTTTTCGTTGTGATGTTTTCGGGTTTCATTTTTTTTTTATTTTTTGGATCAGGGATTTAATGTGATTATATCTATTATAATATTATGGCATAAATTATGTTGTCTTGTTTCCTGTTGCATGCTTAAATAATGTGACAAAATGTCTGTCAACATGGCAACGGTAACGACAATGGCCACGCATCATCATCATCATCTTGTTGAGCGGCAACAACATGCTTCCTTTTTGATTAATTTGTTGTATTATTTATGATCTCTTATTATTTTGAGAGAGGAAGAGAGGGCCAAAAGCTTTGCAAAATTCACCGGTTGCAGCTTGCGACACATTCATTGTTAATGTCAAAATAATTGGACACGCTTGCCAGGCCCAACTCAGGGTAGAGGGAGCTTTGCGTGTGGCACGTTAAATTTATGAGCGTTCGGTTCCCCCTTTCTCTCCCACTCTTATACACTCACTCTCCGAGGTGGCAACAGAAAGCGGCTACTGTTTAAATGTTATGTTAATGCTGAGCCCAAGTTTGTTGCCTTAGTCTTTTGTTTTTCCTTGTTGTGTTTCGTGTTTGTTGTGCCGCCTGCAAAAACAATATAAGCGTGAGAGTCATAAATTTTTAGGTCTTATTGACATTAAAAAGACAAACTATAAGGAATGCATTCATTTACAAGTAGCCTTAATTACAAATTTGCATTATGAAGCTCGAGTTGTTGTAAATTGAGTATATAGAACACAAGCCACAAAACAAGTAAAACGTATTTCTAATCTTAAATATTAATCATTCAACAAATAGACCTAAATTTCACATACATCCATGTATTAATTTTTGTTTATTATTATTTTAGGATCTCTACTATATTGCCTTTGGCTATCCTGAAAAACAGCTCAACACAGATATAGCCTTAATAACAGGCGGAGGCAATGGCCTAGGCCGATTGCTGGCCGAAAGATTGGGAAAAATTGGTACCAAAGTCATCATTTGGGACATCAATAAACAAGGTAAGACATAATTATATTCAAATAATCCAGAATATCTATATGTGTATATATAATTATGTTGTCTCTTTTTGCTCCTGTCATAGGCATAGCGGAAACTGTGGAAATTGTTGAAGAGGCAGGCGGCTACTGCAAGGGCTACGTAGTGGATATATCTAAAAAGGAAGAAGTCTACAAAGCAGCCGATGTCATCAGAGAAGAAGTTGGTGATGTAAGTATAAAGAATATAGCAGGGGGGAGATGGGTGACGGGAAAAGACACACAATGTGTGCAGTAATTGAAGCATAAAAAAGTCTTGTAATTAATGTTTACAGTCGAGCGGTTTAAGGGAAAGAGAGGCAGAGGGAACAAACGTGGTCATAGACCATCGTGTAATTGTTTGTTGAGGGGCGTTTAATGGCCGAGAACCTTTTGGAGTAACACATGTAGCATGGCACTCTGCCACGCCCCTTTACCACACATTTACTTATGCATATTCATGTCATCAATTTTAAGGGCAAACTAAAAGAAAATTTGTATGCATGAGTGCACAGACCATGGCGCAACCTTGAGAAATGGCTGCAGAGCAACTGGTTTGTCTCTCCTTTGGTTTTAAGAAAACTGGTTGCCACTGGCATTTCATCTGGCCATTTATCATCCATCTTTGGGAGCAAGGCGTATGTCCATCCTTGGCTTCCATTCAAATTAAACGGCACGAGACGCACAAGATTCACCTCTTTCTTTAAGGGCCATATTTATATGGCATCAAAATCACAGCCCGCTAATTGTGACTGCCTCGGGATTGCATAAATCTTGATGTAATCCCTTGGTCACCACCATTCATTATCGTGCCACAGATGCACTTGCTAAACTGATTAGCAGACGATTGCCAAAAACAAAAAACCAAAATCCAAAAACCAAACTGAAATGTCGTCATTTTTTTTTTTGTTTAGTAAAATCTTGTTGCGCTTAACTTTTTGTGTGGTTTTTATACCCTTGCAGAGGGTATTATAAAATTGGTCAGATGTTTGTAACGCATAGAAATATACGTTTCCGACCCCATAAAGTATATATATTCTTGATCAGCATCAATAGCCGAGTCGATTGAGACATGTCCGTCTGTCCGTCTGTCCGTCTGTCCGTCTGTCCGTCTGTCTGTTTGAATCACGATGACGGCCTTAAATTTTAAGCTACATAGTTGAGACATGAAAAGTTAAGTTCCCCAATCGATGGCGCAGGTAGAGTTTAAAAATTAGTCGGATCGGATAATTATAACCGGAGTTATTAACTAAAACGTGGAGGTACCTCGAGTAAAATAAGCAATTTTCTTTGTCAGCAAAGAAACAAAAACAAATTCCAAGCAATCACACACACACATACATATGCAAGAATTGGTCACCACGCGGTGTGTGAGAGAGACAGAAACATTTGCGTTGTGTTGTTGCACAGAACGAAATTTAAAGAGCGAGATGACATGCGCTTGCTATATGTATATGTATGTCGAACTAGCTTAAGTGAGTTAAGTGAGGATGGTGACGTAGTACGTAAAGATCGGTCGCACGATGGTTCGGTGTTTGGTGGATTCGATTCTCAGTGAATTCGGGAAAATTTTTTCTCTTCAATTACTTTAAAAATTTTGTTTTTAAATTAAATAATAAAACAATGAAGCTGCAAGGGTATACAAACTTCGGCAGAGCCGAAGTTAGCTTCTTTGATATTTATTTCAGCAATTAGTCGAAGTTCGTCCAACTGGCCAGTCTGTTTTAATTGCTAATTATGTAGTATTTTTTTTTTTTTTTTGCGTATTTGCTTATGCAATTAGAACTTTTTGGCTGGCTAATGAGTTATGTCTGATAAGGTTGAGAGGTTGTACAAAAGAATGATGAGCAAATATTTAAATGAAACATGTTTTCATATATGTATAACTGGCTTTCCAAAGAGAAACAAAAATGGAAAGTATTGAGATATTCAAATTAAAACTGAAAATATTTCTTTACCATTTACAATGGGTTTTCAAAAACCCTTTTAATTTATCAGGACTCGTATTGTATTGTATTTCTTTTTGGTTGAAAAAATTGCTTTTAATTTTTCCTAGAACTGTTTAGAGGCCATTTATAGTGTATGGTTCTTTTCACAGCTAATGATTTACAATATATAAAACCCAGTGCAATGCAATGCAAATCAAAAGAAAACATTCTAAAATCTCAGATATGAAAGCAACCAAAAATTTAAAAAATTTAACAAGCCAAAATGTTTTCGACATACCCCCCAAGCCTCAACCTCATTTACAATATTTAACCATTGGATTTTGTACTTCATAACATATAACAAAAGAGCTTTACGCACATTATTTTTACTTATGTGGTAGATGAAATTATATTTAATTTTGCCACTTTAATTTACCCTCATTATAATGATTTCATGCTTGGCCAGCGGCAATTTCCAAATAAATGATTAACGCACTGACAAGTTCAACAAAAAAAGTCCAAAAAACAAAATCTCCAGAATAATTTTTTTTTTTATTTACCACCAAGTTCAACCAACGTAAATTATGGCTGATATTCAAGCATGAAGTAAACAATAGCAAAAGTCAGCTAGAACGTCATAAACGACTAAGCCAACTTTTTTTTGGCCTGAACGAATTATATAATGACAGCAGAAGCAGTAGCAGCCAAGTTGAACCTGAAAAGCCCTAAAAACAAAACCAAAAAACAAAAAAAAAGTTGAAAATAAAACAGGCAACATTTCGTTGCTTAAGGAAAAGAGTCGAGAGCAAAATACCCTTTATTAAATGGATACGTGCAACCAAAATGTTCAGCATTCTAGTATTGAAGCTTCGTTTTAAAGCTTAGATCAGTCTATCAGTACCGTAAGCCTTCGCTCCTTCACATTTACGGATTGAATTTTTGTTTTGTTTGTTTTTTATTGATTTACTTTTCCAATATACTCATTTTCTCCCTTACTTGCTGAGTATTAAAAACATTTAACTACTTGCTAAGTCAGGCGTTGTGCCGATGACGCGTTTATTTTAGCTTTTTGCTGGAGATGTTTGCTGTTTTGCTCTCTAAATTATTACATTTAATATTTTTAATGGCCATTGTTGTTACTCATTGTTATTGTTGTTGGTGTTGTTTTAATGCACGCCTCGTTAAATGCTGCTGTTGTTGTTGCGCCCGCAATTTGAAATCACGCATACGCAATGTATGCCCTGTCCCTGCCCTCATGTGCATGTAACTAAAGCAGCAATTGCACTTGAACTCGGTTTGTGGCCAGGCCAGACTCAGATTAAGTCAGCCACTCAGTCATGTTGTGTTGCTGCTTTTAGGTTGTGGTTGTGTTGTTGTTGCTGTTGGCCGTCTTAACGACATGTTGCACTTGTTGTTAACTTTTCTTGCTTTTGTTTTGTTGTAACTACCAACGATGCCGCATTTAATTATTGAAACTATTTAAATTACGAGCCATCTTACATTATTCGCAACGAAAAAGACCTTGGTTGGGCCTTTTTTGCTTAAATTTTCACTTCTTTCATTGTAGCAATTGGCTGCCAAATACTTTAGAAATTAGACACTTCAATAAAGAAAAATTTAGGTTTACAAAGTACGGTAGTCAGTTAAATAAAATAATAAGTTTTATGTATGTCGAATGTGGTTAAACTTTGAATCTTTTCTTAACAGAAGCGACCCATAATTATCTACTTTTTGGTAGTTAATTGAATTCTATTACTGAAAGTAGCTTTAAAATTATGTTGGCTAAACATTTATTGGACTTTGGATATTTGTTAAAAGCATTTGCATGTTTATTAGGCTGACATCTGGGTCTCTTAATGTGTTGTAGTTGTTTATTATAAATAATTCTCGATTGAAAATTTGACTAAAAATATGCAAAAGAAAAAAAAAAAAATATTGCATAATTTGGTTAGCCCAAGTCAAAGAACCTTCGAAAACAGGTTTCTGCATATTGAATGTAAATTGTAAATTTATTTGATTTTATTGTTTATGTCTTTAACAACTACGTCCGCCTATCAATTTGGCCAATTGGCCGTAAATATTTAAAGCTTAGTTTTAAGAATATGTCTATAGATTTTTGTGTTAGTGGCACACACTCAGATACATAGAGAGACAAATGCAAATTTTGTATTGCGCAATATGTAATTAAGTTTACTTACCAAAATTTTCATCTTTTGTATGTCACAGATTACCTTGCTCATCAACAATGCTGGAGTAGTCTCAGGCCTGCATCTTTTGGATACACCTGATCATTTGATTGAACGTTCGTTTAATGTGAATGTTATGTCACACTTTTGGGTAGGTAACATGCAAAAAACACACAGAGACATGCACAGATGTTTGTTCTATGTATGTGCAATTACTAAATGTCGTTTTTTTTTGCTGTTATCATTGCCACAGACCACAAAAGCGTTTTTGCCCAAAATGATCGAGAACGAACGAGGACACATTGCCACAATTGCATCTCTTGCTGGCCATGTTGGCATTAGCAAATTGGTCGATTATTGTGCCAGTAAATTTGCTGCGGTAAGTTCGTCCCTCCCCTTACACTTGGGCCCTCCCTACCCTTTCACTGTGTGCAGAAAACTGAACTTAAAGGAATCGGTAATTACAGGTTGGCTTCGATGAGGCTTTGAGGTTGGAGCTGGAAGTCCTTGGCCACACAAACATACAAACCACCTGCATTTGTCCATTCTTTATACAAGCAACCGGCATGTTCGACGATGTGAATGCCAGGTAAGCCAAGAGTTAAAGAGAGTCATGGCATAGGAAGAGGAGGCTGACAGTTGGTCTTTTTATTTACAGATGGGTGCCCACACTGAATCCCAATGATGTGGCCGATCGTGTCATTAGTGCCATTAAAAAGAACGAAAAACTTGCTGTGATACCTGGTTTCCTTAAATTCGTCTTGTCCTTCAAGTGGTAAGTAAATAGGCCAAGAAGCGATAACTTAATAACAAGACACTTGATCATTGTAATTTGGTTACCCCAACATTGATATTAAAAGGACTTTTAAAAAGTCATTTAAATATGTTTTAATGTAGGGCAAATTTACATATTATTTGGCAATTTTAAAGGTAAATGGAAAATGAACTGATGGATTCCCGATATAAATAATCATTATGCTATATTCCATTAGCTGAAATGGTTTTTTAAAAAATGTTAATTATATTTTCCATATTCCTCTTAAGTCACAGTGAAAATTCAAAAGGGTGAAAAGACACTTTGCTCGACCACATATCTCTCTGACTTCTGTTTTATATGTCATTTCGAGGCTAATATGGAAATTTTAATTCATTTTATAACTTTCACTTGTGCCAATGGAAACGTAACCACATTCAACTCCATAAGAAGGCATTTCTAAATCCCTGTATCTTAAACAAGTCACCCATTAACCTCCTCCTTCAGCCACATTCCTGCATTACCTATGAATGCCTAATGGTTTTGGTTTAATACGAGTGTGTTTCTCTGCCCTCTCTCTGTGTGTTTGTGTTCACTTTAATAATGCATAAATATTTACCTTTTACCTTTTTTTGCAGGACCTTCCCCTGGGGTTGTGTGGGTGGTTTGTTGCGTCGCCTAGTGCCTGACGCTTCGCCACACGGTTTGCCTAGTTCTATTGCCAATGCCGCAACAACCCAAAGCAGCGCCAAGTTGAAGTCGAATGGTGTTAGTCCCGCCACTCTTATTGCCAGCGCCACGGCTACCGCCAACACCAGACCCATCTCCGCTGATATAACCGCCCTTGATGTTCAGTTAAGCAACGTCACATTGCCGGCGAAGCCACCCTCCATGCTGATCCAGCGCACACCATCGCTGGGCGAACGTGTGCTTTGAGCCATCTCCAAAAAAACATACAAAACAAAACACTATTTTTTTCACGGTTTTTTTGGTGTGTGTGTGTGTGTGTGTATGTGGTTTTATTCTCGTCTATTTTTTTTTTTGCCCCGTGTGTAATTGAATTTGTGTTTTTCTGGCATTTTTTTCGTCGACCGATGGTGGATCCGGGGGACGATACATAAACCATTTACTAAAATTTAAGCTACAAGTCTAGTGATATTACCATTTAGTTGAAGTGCTTAGCAATCGGATGAGATGAGAAAGAAGAGTAGGGTTAAATTTGTTTATACTTTTTATACAGTTTTTTATAATGAAACAACACAAATCACATTACCTATGTAGAGAGTCAAGTGCAGTCAGGTCTTTATAATATATTATTAATATGCATTTTATTGATTTAGTTTAGGTGTTCTATCAATTTAGTATAAATCTTCGTTAATAACCTAGTTTTTGAATTCCGTTGTTTTTGCCGCAGTCATTTTATATATACATTTAACAAACTTTTCAATAAGTCAACAATTTAACTTTATTAACACAACAAAACTTATAATTAATTGGCAGACTTTATCTTACACTGTTCGATCAAAATTTACATAAATCAAAAACTGTGTCTTTAGTTTATTTATCTTATAAACAATGTAATTATAGCGTCAACAATTTATTGAAGTGAAATAAAAAAAACATAAAAAAAAAAAAACATATACATATATAAAACAAAAATGCATTTTGAAAAGATTAAAAGAAGCTGAAATGTGACGAATTGATTTGCATATTGTGTTAAGGTTAACGGATCTAACATACTATATATGTATATATACATACATATGTATGTATATACAATTGGAATGCTTTGTATATATTTAATACTATTATAATTTAAGTGGCAATTATTGAAGCACTAGTCACAAGTGTTGCTCACAATGAAACTAATTAAAAGGAATTCAAGTGGCATTTGGATCTTGAAAATAAAGATAATCTTAATAATTATATATATTCTTAAAAGAAACATTTAGGTAATATTCATTTACTTATGATAATAAATAATAAATAATTTGGCTTGGTCTAGAAAAACCTTGTAAATTTAAACCTTTGATAACATAAAAATTGTCTGACAATTGGGAATATAGAAGAAAATATAAAATGAATTTTAATGTTTTTCACCCAATAACTTAACATAACTAGGCGAATGGCAATCATCTGCACCTATTTTAAATATGTAGAATTCTTGGCTTATCAATTCTCTCAGAGGTATATTGGGACCTCAATTTGGAGTTTTATATACAAATGAACTTACATTATACTTATTCAAATCGCACTCTCTATTTCTGTTTTGTACTTCAGCTGGCAAATGGATTCTCATCGTATTTAACACTTAATGCCTTGGGCACTTCATATCTACCCATTGGATCTCTATAGATGGGATTCTCCTGGCGGGCAATCTTGCTTACCTCCTCATTAAAACGGGCATATTCTCGGGCATCTTTACGTCTGATGCACCACCAAACAATGCAAATGATGAGTAAACCAGCTAGAAGAGTGAATAAAGAGATGAACCCAAAGAGGGCATAATAGTTCAGAGGTTCACAACTGACAGCTTGAATTGATAGATAATTGGTATGATCGACGACCGTATAGCCAAAGTAACTGTCGCAGGGTATTCCATGTTTGTTCACAAGCCGCACTAGACACTGCACTGAATCGGATTCAAGTTCTGGAACGAAGGCATAGGTGAAGCGGTCATGGTATTCTTCACTGGAGCAAATCTCGGTGAGATTCTCACAGACGCCCATGCCTTGCTTCTGCTCAATCAAACACGTGACACATGGCTCGTAGAATTGGCACAGTTTGTTATCCTTTTCGGCATCGATCTCGCAAAACTTGCCCAAATAAGGCTCATCACACTGGCATGCGCCGCAATCGCATATCCCTCGCTGGGAGCAAACCTCACCCGTAGGTCCCAAACAGGCATCGGTGTCCTCGGCGCAGTTGCAACGGGAGCCCGACCAACCGTATTTACATACACATTGACCGCAATGGCATTCGGCCCGATCCTCATCGCAATCCACACACTCCCGACACTCACAGAACTCGCCCGTGTAGCCAGGATCACAACTACAGCTGCCGCAGTCGCATTCACCGTGATTGGAGCACACATATGTGGAACGACTCCCTTCCACATACTTTTGACGGCACTGCAATAGGAGTGCTTCGTTGGTGGTAGCATTCGAGGGATTGGTGGGACAAGTGCAAAATGTTCCTGTCCACCCCTCATCACAGTTGCACATACCGCAATGCAAATGGCCATTATTCTCGCACTGAAATCGGCCATACTCATCATCGGGTTGGGGTTCCTCTTGACAGGGGCAAGGACGTTGTAGCTCTACATCAATATCCATAAACTCATTAAGCGAAGCCTCCTCCACTCGAATTTTTTGGGTCTGAAACAGGGGGAAAATTAATTGACTCTTTGTAGACATCCTTCAATATACTCACATAGACGCCATTTGGTGGGTATTCCGTCAGCGTAACATTAACAAAGAACTCAATTTCTTTGCCCAAACTCACGTTGTTGCAATAGTTGCGCTTCTGCAATTGAGGCAACTGTCCCCCACAGTCTGTGTAGTATTCCATTTTAATGTGATCTGGACTATTATCATCGAATTGCGTACGTTTGATGAAGCTCTCGTAACTGCAATGCAAAGGAATTGATTAATGATGGACACACAAAAGTTATTTTGTTTTCAAAATCACCTTTTCTTAATTAATTCTAAAATGTTGGATGAATCCGCACTTAATATTTCCACATTGCTGATCTCCTTCATAAGAGCACTCATCTCCCTATAAGTGCCGACAACCTGCTCGGTGACTGCGAATATCACATTGATCTTGCGCCGCAAAAGCTCTCTGTATATCTCCTCCAACGAAGGATAATCAAATTCCAGAGATCCGGTGTATTCGCCGGCAGCATTCAAATGACACTTTCCATCGTTCCGTTCAATTATCCCAGCCAGCAAGCCATCGCCAGCAAAGTGCATGAATCCATCGGTCACAAGGATAACCACTTTACGGGCCTGCTGTTTCCAGCCAATTTCCGTGGGGCAGACAATGACCTGCATTAGGGCATCAAAACCACCCTCTAGATTGTCCAGATTTCCCGTGATTTTGCTAACCGCCACAGCGGTTGTAAAGGCTTTGATATCATCGGTAAGGGATAGATGATGACGATAGCCATAGGTTGGCTCACAGGTGGCCCGTTCGGCGGCGCATGGATTTTCCTTCAGTTGCGGTAATATCATGGGCATGACTGGCTTATCCGCAAATGAACCAAAACCCAGGCGATAATTATCTGTCAAATTGTGCAGAGTTTGAGTCAATGCCGTACCCAGCTGCTCCAAAGTGTGCTTATCATCGCGCATTGTCCAGGTCAGATCCATGAGTACATACAAATCGAGTGGATTATTGCGTGCCGTGCGATACCTCAGTTTAAGGCTTTGCGTGTTCCCTACATTAGGGAAATAGATAAAGGATTAATTCTCTTTTTAATATCGTCGTACTAGAGTCGCTTTTATTAGCTGTTTTATGAACTGCTATGAGTAAATACCCTCGATCATACTATATCAAGCTTTATCTCCCTCTCTCTCCTTCGTCGTTCATTGTGTCCTGAGTGCAACCCTTCATTACTACTTGGAACCTGCGTTCACACCCAGGCTAAATGGTTGTCTTCCCTTTTTTATTCTACATTTTTTGTTGTTGTATTTTTTTTAAATCCTTAAGCATGCAATTTTCCCTTTGGCTTAATTGCTGCTTACAAGGATTTTGTTGTTGTTGTGTTGTGTTAATGGGATTCAATTGAATGGTCGCTCGCCAGCCAGCTGTACAAAAAGTGTTTCCAAATGGCTGTCAATTGGCTAAAGAGTAGGTTGCAATCGTGCAGAGAGCTAGGCCAATAATAAACAGATGCAAGTCAATGGTTAAAAGTATATACATAGACTTATAAATCGATTCAAAAACCTACTTTAAATTGGTTTAGCAAAGTACAGAGAAGGGATAAAAATTCCGTAAAGGGACTTTAGTAATGTGGTTTTTATATACTTAAATTATTTGGTAGCATGCGTGCTTAATCCTAATAACTCAGAAATTCGGGACAAATTCAAAAACGGCTTAGCAACTGTATTTAGCACCTTTTGCACAGGTTTCTAGAGGTTCAATGAACGCCAGTAGATTCCCACGGTTAACACCAATGTGATTCGAGAGATATGACATCAAATGCTACTGATAAGCACCGCTAACAAATGTGGAACAAATCGGCTAGGCAAACAACACCATTTGGTGACACAATTTCAGTATTCGGGGTGGCTACCTCACAGCACATTCTCTTAAGCGCTCCCTCTCTCTCTCTGTCTCGAGTAGTCTCTTTCACTCTCTCTCTCTCTCTCTCTCTCATTCACTCTACCGATAAGATTAGTTACCTTTGACCAATTTAAGGTAGACACGCTGTGGGGTAACTTGGACGGCCTGATCGTCTAGCGTTTCATAGTCCTTCAGCGGTTTTTCTTGCAGTAAATCCAATACTGGTTGATTTTCATATATTTCATTCTCGCTACAATTAAACCTGAGCAGCTGGGAGCGAGTAAAGCAACGCGAACGCACCTGATAGGTCTGTCAAAAAATAAAAAATATATGAAAATTTAATGATGGAGTGTGTGAGTCATAATGAGTTAGGGTTGAAGCGAGGGTAAAAGAGGAAAAAACACACTAACCTTGTCGGTGCACCAGGCACATTCCAGGTGTGCTTCCAAACACCTCTCACAGGTATCTGCATGCATGCATTCCTCATCTGGGGAAGATTCGAAATCCGAGATGAAGAATTCATTTTCCATTTTGATTACATAACGGTGAAAAGTGTACTAACCTATGGTTAAGGCTCGGATTGTTGCTGTTAGCAGCAGAACGGACAGCAGAATACATAAAGTGAATCTGCTATATGTTGACATCTCAGTATTTAGTATATATTGTTGAGTTTTTTACTTAAATATTCCGCAACAAGAGAGAATGGGAAACCTTCTAGCGCCAAGAGCCAACCGTTACTAATATTGACTCTAAAACTTTTTGTTTGAGTGCGGGGCTTTTGGCTTGCTCTTCCACTCTTATCTTATCGAAAGCGGTAAAAATATTATTAAACAATACTACTACAAATGAATATATATGTATGTATATATAGATATGTTTATGAGTTTATATATTGTTAGAAAAATAGAGCACTGTTACAATTACAAGAGTTCCTAATTCTTCGGGTGGAACAAATTTAGAATGCTGATAACGATGAGACTGGTCGGAATAAATATTTAATACTTAGTAAATGTCAGTGTATTGACCATTACTATTATTTTTCAAAATTCTTTCGATTTCTTCAGGTTTTTCCCTTTCTTTACTCCCAGCCGATACTATTGGCTATGAATGACTCTCATTCAATTGCTATATATGCGATATAGACGTGGCCAAACGGTCGATCGCGACTATTAGCCAAGAAGTATGTAATTGGTAGTTCCACAGGGTGTCGTCAGTGAACAGTAGATCTTGGGTCTAATCAAGTTGGCCATCCCTGCTATATGGCAATGCTTTGACTTCAATCACTGCCCCATGTAGCTCCAAAAAGTATTAAAAAGATTTAATAAAGATTTTTTTAGAAATTGTTTTTATATTTTTTATTAAGTATAGTTAAACCTTTTTCAGATTCTGTTCTCTATAATTTATTCTCTCAGAAAAAAAAAGCAATTACCGTTACAAGTTTTCGCTGTTATTCAACTGTAAACAAATCAGTTTGTTAACAGAGTGCTGTTGCGGCGAAACTGTGAAGAGCGGCGAATGTTTTTACTGAAAAGAGAAAACATTTTTTTTTTTTTTAAATTTCTCTTCGGCTTTCCCATTACTATTTTTTGCTGTGATTACCATATATTGAAATATGTTATTGAAAATCCGATAGTGTTTTTTAGATTCTGACTAGATTTAACCCAAACATGTTTATTGTACCACATAAAATGTTCACTGGGTTTTGAAATGATGATAGTAACAGTTTTTGTAACTGTTAAAAAAATGTAAAATATCTTGAAATATGTACATATTAATATTTTATTTATTTACTTTAATACAGTGATAACTGCAAATCTGCTGACACATGTAAATTGAGTTCTATCTCTAGAAAGATTCTTTTAAGCACTATATATTAAAAAATTAGCATTAAATTTTAACAGAGTCATGCCTTTTTGTATGTTGGGTTGTAAAGTGGTGATAAAATATTTCGAGGGCGAAAAAATGTTGACTAGGTTATGTTTTCTTTTTTTTCAGTATTGTTTTTGTTTTTAACGTGAGTGGACGTGCGGTCGGTGGTTTTCGTTTTTCCATTTGGAAGAAGAAGAGAGAAAGGAAATTATTAAATTAAAATTACAATAGTTTTGTTAACTAAACAATTTGAAAATTAAGGTAGCAGCATAGTCACCACGCGTCGCGCTTGAATTAAGAATAGTTTGCCGCAGTTCGAAGGAAAGCTAGGGAAATGGAATAAATTGTTTATCAACAAATTTTCGCTCGCTCTTCGGTCGTGTGAGTTGCGGAGCGCGCCGGTTGTAATTTGTTGTTGTTTTGTGTGTTGGTTGGCGGAAAATGCAATGGAAAATCCAAATATTTATTGGATGAGCGTCAACAATTGATTAAGAAAATTTCCCCAGAAAAATAAAAAAGAAAGTGAAGTGAAGTCTGCAAGTGTGTGTGTTTTGTCTTTTTTAGTGGAAAATCTAGGCAAATTTACGGTGAGTCGAAGAGGCAATATAAATAAATAGAAAAAAGCAAAAAAAAAGTAAAGAGAATCAAAGTAAAATTGCAAAAGGCGGCATGGCGAATGGCGAGAAGAGAAAGAGAGCTCAAGTAGAAGGTGAAAAAGTCATTAATAAAGGAAAAAAATAGAATTGATGTGGAGAGAATATATAACAGAACAACAACAACAGCAGCAGCGCCAATAGTAACAACAACACAAAAAAGGAGGCGAATGACGGGACACAGAGCAAAGAGCGAAAAAGGAATTTTTTGTTGTCTTTTCGCCGTCGTCGTTTCTGCTGGCTTGGCGTTGGAGTTGGCGTTAGCGTTGACGTTGGCGTCGCTGCTATTAAAGTTGTTGTTGCCGTTTCTGCTGTTTATGTTGTTGTTGTTGTTGCTGCTGTAATTGGGGGAAAAACCAAAACGAAAGAAACGAAACGAAAGTAAAACAACGACAGGCAAATTGTCCTCCAACAGCCAAAAGGAAAATTGCCCATTTTCATTTTTCCAATTGCTTTGTCTCCATCTCTCTCGTTCCCTCTCTCGCTTGCTTCCTCTGTTGGCTTTTGTGTATGTGTGTGTGTGTTTGTATATGTTTCTAAAGTGCAAAAAGTGAAAAGTTTAATTTACTAAATAAAAGCAAAGCCACATAAGGAAAAGGCAACGAAAACTCAGCGGCCATTTGCGCTGTTCTACACACGCTCATTCGTGTTGGATTATTCGGATTATAACGGGAATGGCTTGCTGATGTAGAAGAAGAAGCAGTAGCGGCAAAAGGTAAGCGCCTCCTTCTAGATATTGTTAATTATAAAGAAAACTTTAACTTGATTTTTCACTGCCTCCAATGTGGGGTGGGACAAAAGAAGAGAGAAAATTGTATTCTAATGCCCCACGATCCTTATCTACTGCACATAAATTTTTATGTAGCAACTTTGGGTGATTTATGGCCTGTCGATTGTCGTCGTCGTCCAGACCAGACCAGACCAGACCATACTCTCTGGTCTGCCAAACCAAGAGCCAATCCAATGTAACCAAGGCCCATAGCATTTGGCTAATGTTCGTACGCGTCTCGCAGATGCCGCGGATTAGATAAACACAAAAAAAAAACACAAAAACTCTCAATTTATGCGTTGCGCCAGTTGCCAATTGCATTTGACGCCCACCGCCGCCGCCTCCCCACCAACCCACCACCCCAA
Organism: Drosophila austrosaltans; assembly: GCA_035045865.1. Taxonomy (NCBI): domain Eukaryota; kingdom Metazoa; phylum Arthropoda; class Insecta; order Diptera; family Drosophilidae; genus Drosophila; species Drosophila austrosaltans. The sequence continues at coordinate 8,714,811 of JAWNOQ010000099.1, forward strand.
TGTCCCTGTTCTACGACGTTCTTGCAGTCCTGCCTCGTCATAGCAAACTTGTCGCGCCTACTAAATCACCCCCTTACCTTTCTTTATCTATTCATGTGGTGCTTCTTTATAGACGTCCTGGACAGTCTATCATTTGAAATCATGTTTGAGCGATAAGAAATTATAGTACCGGAGAGCCATCAATTACGTGATTTGCCTAACTAATGGCCCTACGACACTTACATTGGGGCACCTTCAAAGCAGAAGGATGGGAAAGCAAAAAGACGGATATGGAGCGACAAAGAAAACATATGAATATGTGCGGAAAGGAATTAAGAACCATATGAAAAAGATCATGAGAAAACATGAACAGTTATTCACAGGATTTAATACAGTAGAAAAAAAAAGAGCAAGATTTAACATTGAGACATTAGCTATCGATCAATTTGCTATCATTTATCGTTGTAATGCTTTGGATAGGTAACCAATTAAGAATGAAACGTTCAGTTGGCCACAAAGGGGCAGTTGATGACCCAACATTTATGTATATCTTTCTTAAAAACATATACATACATATATGTATGTATCTATCTTGAACAAAGCAAAAAAGAACAGATTATTTTGAATTAAAAAAATTGTCATACATTGTGGACTGTAAAAAATGGTTTAATTAGCTAAGGCACGAAAAATTTCGCGCCGAATGACTTCCATTTTTCTTTTTTCTGATTTTGTAGGCAAAATGGGAAAGGCTTTTCCAGGTTTAAAATAAATGCGAGTTTTTCCTGATCACCCTTTTATGACTCACTGTTAACATATACATAAGTATTCCTTTTCATGTCATCATTTGCTGTATTATCCTAGACATTTCTGTGCCTTAATCTCCGAGTTTAGATACTGTTCTTTTTGCTTGACTTGATTAGATAATTTGGATTTTCCATCTCTTTTTTTGTACTCAACATTTTAATGTCTCTTGGTTTCCTTCTGGTCTATCATATGGCTGAGTCCAGTTATCTGGGGGAGATTTGTTTTTTATTTTTGACATTTATTGTTTTTAATAGTCTCGAAGAAAATGTTTATGACACATCCATGCGTCCCTTTCACTTACTCTCTTCCACTCATTCATTCCCTGCCTATGTGAACAATAAAAATCTTTACAGCCCGTACGTTTTCTTTTCCTTGTTTTTTCCCATTTTCCCCATTTGGTTCCTTCTCTCAGTTCAATATGAAAAGGTAAATAAAAAACAAAGAACTTTTGGTATTAGCTGAGTCGCCGCCGACGACTCATAAAGTGAAAAGTGTCATAAAAATTAGTCAAGAAATCACGCTGTCCCTTACCCTTCCCGTTGCAACCACATGACCGACCCCTACCCCAGCCCCAATTGTCGTTTATTTCTTTAATACCTTAGCTATTTGGTTGTTTGTTCTCTGACACATTTGTATGCTAATGTTGTGGCAGTTGTGGAAAGAGAGGAGCGGAGCGGATAGGTGAACTGGAGGAGAGCGGCTAAAGTGAAGTGAGGTTAAGAACCGACAGGGGTGGCGGTAAAGGCGAATAGGTGGAAAGGTGCTTCCGGTCGGCTAAGCGTTTAGAACTCCTCCGACTGTCTCTGGGATCTATCAATTTGATGAGGGTTTTCTTTCTTTTTTGTTGGAGGAGCCCGAAGGAGAAAGCCTGGAAGAAAAGGGAAGATAATGCATGCAGTTTTAAAAAGGGATAAGATAAAGTCTAGATGAGCGGATGATAAATTGAATTAGAACTCAGTTTTTTAGTGTAACAAAATAGGACGAGACTTGAGCTTATTGATAGTTTGTCATTCGAAACTTTAAACTTTTAAGTAATAATCAATTAATTGACTATTAGCTATAAGAAAGAACATTATAAAGCTAAATCGATTTGGACAACCAATGAGTTTAACCATTTTAACTAATCTGAAAGACCAAAGAATCAACGTATTAATTAAAAAGAATAATCTATGTACATTTTTACTTTTGAATTATAAGTAGGTAGGGGAACCCATTTTTGGAATTGTTTGGTCCTAGATTTACAAATGTTGGTGAATCCTAGTTGCCCATTTCTTAATGTGCCTTAAAGAGGGTCCCATTAACAAAGATATCATCATCACACGGAAGAACCTTGACCTTTGTGGGTGACTGTTTCTCTATCTCTCTCTGTTTCTATTTGACTCCGTCTCTAATCTGCTTTTAGCTCTGCAACGGGGCATGGCTCATTTCCGTTCTGACTAATGTTTCAATAGGCCACAAATCTAAAATCCACAATGTGTGCCACAAAAGTCAATAAAGTGCTCCGCGCGTTGCTGGTACAACAGAAACAGAGAAAAAAAATTATCACTGCCTCGTTACAGCACACACCCACACACAAAAACCGAAACCAAACAAAGGCAAAATACAAATGCCAGCAAAAAAAAAAAAATAAAGAGAGTGAGAATGAGACAGAAAGAAGTACAGACTAGGCAGAGAAAGAATTAAAGAAAGTCTGGCAATTTCATTCAGAAGACGGACAACTGCTGACACTTGCCCTTACCTGCTGGGCATCTCGCCATCCTGCTTACTCGCTCTCTCTGTCTCTTTCATTCTGTTTCTACATTTTCCCAGCAATTATGCGCTGTGGCTAAAACAAAAGTCATTAAATTGCGGAAATCGGGGTCACCACAAAAAAAGACCCAAAACGACAACAAACTGAAAATGAAACTAAAAACTGACAAAAAATTACAACTAAATTGTGAATTTATTCACATTTAATTGCAACTCTAAATTACAAAACAAATTTCTTTAGTTTCTGAACAACAACAACAATGTTGATGATGAGTTTTTCTTCATTTCTTGTGCCTGCTTTCTTTCTCTCTCTCTTTAATAATAATGATGATGATGATAATGACAATGATATGACTCATTAACCTCAACGCATGACCCAAGCAAATTAGAACCAAGTCACGGAGTTTCTCTTGTTCTTCATCTACATCTACTTCTTCTTCTTCTTTCTGTTTTTTCTACACTCGCCTATAAAATTATAAAGAGTACTTTTCTTCAATAGAAAACAAAAAGAAAAACTCAATAAAGAATATTTTAGGTTAAGTACAGAGGGAAGACTTTTTGATACTTGTATATACAGGTTATATGTATGTATGTATATATAAGTACATAATAAAATCTGATTTACTAAGCTGGATATATATAATAAAATATTTAAACCGCTATGCCATTTATATAGATATATGTACATATATGAAGATTGATATTATAATGTAGTAATCTGATCTGGTGTAAATTTAGATAAATATCCTTGCAAAAAAAAAAAAGAAAATAAAAACGTTTGACAAATTTTCCGGTATCTGACACGGAAATGAGACGGCATAAATTTCTTCTGAATACAATTACAAATTTTCTTAACAAATTGAGTTTCTTCTTTTATTTTTGTTGAAAAGCGTTCAGTTACATGGCTACTAAATATGTATATGTTTATAAAATAAATATTTATAATTTTATATTTCACATTTTAATATTAAAAGAAAAAACAAAACAAACTATACTCATTTTTAAGAGTAAATTTTTTCTGCGTTGCAATTGTTGTAAATTTTCCGTTGTTTAGTGTAATTTTTCCGCAGCTTCTGTCTGGTGCCTTTCCATAGAATGTTATAGATACATAATTTTTTGTATGTTCTACGACGGTTTTGTATTTGTTCTTGTTAACTTTTGCTGAGTCACAAATAACACCCTCCTGCCCACTCCTCAACACATTTCTCTAATATATCAGAAGAATTCTTTCAAGTTGTCAGTTCTTCTTGGCTCTAGTTCTAAGTTCCAAGTTCCAATTGCTCTCGTTTAGATTCATTCATTTCTTTGTATAAACTTAATGGTCTAGATAAAGTTTTTTGGTTCTTTGGTTAAAGTTTTCGTTTCGTTTGTCGTTGCATGCTGCTTAGCATTTAAATGAGTGGCATAAAAACTTTTGCCCTGCATTCAATGGACGTTGCAGATTTGGAGAAGGGGAGTAGGTAAAATGTTTCTTCTATGCTCCACTCGATGATGATTCAATTGGCTTTTGCAATCGCTTTTGCTGATTTGTTGTATTGCAATTTGAACTTTGAGCCCCATTTAGAGAGTGAGTGTATCCCCTGCCAACGAGTGAGTGGAGTCGAGTAAAGTGAAGTGGAATGAGGAAATGGGGACACACCTTGGTAATATTGTCGTGCTGATATTTGAGGCGTCTCCATTTCCCACGTACAATATTGTTGTATTTGTTTTTGACTTCTTTTTTTGTTGTTGTTGTTTTTTGCTTTTTGACATTGTAGTTGATCAGTATTGCTGTTAGCCTTGTGCAATTAGTTTCATTTCAGTTGCAGCCCGAGCCCAATTAATGGTAAATGAGCTAGCAGAGAAGCAAAGCGATTCCAAATCTGTTTAAATGCATAAAAATTTTGTATTTTATGGCAACTTAATGCAACAATATGCACATTGTTGCAGCTGCTGCATCTGCAACGACTGCACTAACTTCGTTTATCTGCCAGCATCTTTTCTATTTATGTTATTTGTTTATTTGTTTAAAACAAGCGCCATTGACGATGCTGCTAACACTGCCTTTGCCTCTGCCCCTGCCTCTATCCCTGCTGGTGGCCAAAGCAAAACAAAAAATACCAACAAGAGGCAAGGCAAAACCAGTTTTACTCTGACCGATTCTGGCCAAAGTGCAGGCGTAACCGACGAAAAATACACACTGGGAGAGGACGAGAGAGATCCCAAAACAACAGAAATTTATAAATGAAATAATCAAAAGTCCATACCAAAATAAAAAAAAGATATTTAGAAGATTATGAAGATTTGTAATTCAAATTTAAGAATATATAGTAATTCAAAGTAAGATATTCGATACTAGTTATAAGGCAGTTGTCATGGTCAAAATAGATATTAAATTGTTATAGCTAGAAGACAACTGCTATACTCAATTAAAGAAGTTAACTAATTAGGATAATTGCTTGGAAAAAGTTTCATAATAATTTAATTTCCAAATATTTACATTTCAGTACTTGTAATAATAAAAATTTTGAAACAATAGAAATAATAGGACTACAATATCATTACTTGTACTTGAATACTTAATTCGTTGGTTAATTAAACGTGGATAGTTTGTACGGTGTTTGTATTATCTACAAGTACCGTTTGATAGTAATGAAACGGAATGAAATGTATTCACGTACTGGAAATATCAGACAAATCAGACAATTTCCACACATCTAATCACACACATTGCTCTTGCCTTTCTTTACAGCTTAACCAACTCCTCCCCTGATCTCACTTTTCTCTTTTCGGTTACACTCTGTTCATACGTGCTGGATTGTCTTTTTTTATTGCTATCTTTGGAACTAATTTTTGTTTACCCGAAGCCACAAATTAGATTAGTATTTGGGGGATTTGTTTGTTTACACGCCGAACTTCAAATCTATTTATGTTTCTCAAGTCAAGTTCACCGTTTTCAGAGTTGAGACTTTCTCTTCATATCTCTACCAGAATACTTGCAATCATACAATATTGTTTATTTTTCAATCATTTGAGTTGATTGCTACATTTTACCATAATTTCGAGGGGTGTTCTAGGAGTAGTCGGTTCTGTCAACAAGTTTCGATTATATTTAATCCTTTGACCTCATGTTGAAAGTTCCTCCGTCTTATCAGTTGCCCCTCGCATGTAAATATATGTATAAGGCAACCAAGGAACTCTGACAGTGTTGTTATTGTTGCTACTTCAGAGATTTTTGCATTTTCCTACCGCATACACACACATATTTACATATGTACATCGTATATAATGCGCTTTAATTACTGTGGCCTTGCTCCCCCCATCTCCTGCAATCATACATTTCCCACCATTCCCCAACAGCGTCTGCCACCAAAAGGAAAAAAAACGGAAAAAATGAGCCGCATTAACTGTAAATGTGTAAAGTAAATCGTGTTAAAAGGGAACTTATCATTTGCATTTACACGAAAAATTCAAAGCAATTAATATATAATTGCTGCAGGTTTTTGTTCTTGTTGTTGTTGCTCTTGGCTTTGTTTTTTTCGCTTTAATTATTGATCAGCAGCAATAATAAATGAGAGTAGAAAGAAAAGAAAGAAACAAACAAACAACCAACAAAGAGGAGAAAACCCCCATGATAATAAAAAGAAAAAAGCAATTTTCCCGGCATGCCAAAAACACGAGACAAACGGAAAGGCAAGAAAGATAAAAAAAGAATGAAAACTAAATTAAACGCCTTTGACATAGAAAATGCAATTTACAAAAAGAAGGAGAGAAAAATAAAAAGTGAAATGCATTGCATGAAGGGGCAAAATGAAACGGAAGAATAAAAAATAGTATTCGTTGTATTCGTAAGGAAATCGACCTTCAAATGCCCTATTCAAAATGTTAAAATATAAAATATCGGCAAACAGTTAATTTTTTGCATTTATCCGTTTATGATTTAAAAGGAAAGTTTAAAATTTAAACGGTAGAGCTTGGCCCTCTCTCTTTTATGTTTTGCCATAAAGCGTATGAACTCTTTAGTTTGCAGGGTATAAAAACAAAAAAAAAAAGATGTTGAAAGAATTACAAGCAGTTTTATTTTAGTTTATCACACGAATTGAGTTTACCAAATGCGTAGAAGAGGCAAATCGAAGAAAGAGGGCAATATCAAAGAGAGAGAGAGAGAGAGAAAGAGTAAGACACCCAGAGAAAGAGGCAAAGAGAATTGGAAAGATAGATGCATCAATTGGAAAGGCAAAAGAAATGGCACGACGACAAGAACGACATCGTTGACAAGCGTAAAAGACACCCAGGCCAAAAGGACATGTGCCGTCGCCTAGCTTTCCACCGCCGCTCGTGTCTCCTTTTTTCCTTGTCTTCGCTCCATATGTGAGCAAAATGCCTGTGTGCGTGAAATCTTTTAAAAAGGCAATTTTGGTAGCACTTAAATGCAGACATACACAGAGAGAAAAGTGGGAGTAAGTGAAGTGAAAACGGCAGAGAAATAAAGAGGGAGAAGGGGAAGTTAAGAGTGAAGTCTGCTTATGGCAAGGGAAATGGAAAGGGAAAGGGACTATGTCTATGGTTGGGAAGGAGGTGGTTGGTTGATTGGTTTCTCTCAACCTCTCTTTTTCGCTCTGTCTCTGACTCTTTCCCTCTCTGCCATTCTTAGCCGCATCCGCCGCATAACTAGTTGCCAATACAAGGATACACACACACACACACAGTCCATCATATATATCCATACATATACACAGATACCCTCACAGGATGTGAGTCTCAGACCAGAATGCGAGGATGCTAGAACCAGGACACTTGGTACAGTGATGCAAAGTTGAAATCCTGCAAAAATCTTGAAATATTTTTTGTTGTTTGCATTTATTGAGAAGGGAAAATTACTGTACGAAAATAAAATTAAAGTGTCGGTGGGTTTTTTTTTATTTTGTGACATTTTATCAATAAACCTTGAACCAATGTGAGTACTCCCCTAGCAACTTTTCTGTCTGCATCCTGGCAAGTGAAATGCATGAAATTGTGTCACAATAATTTTGCACATGCCTGGCATGGCAGCGAATCCTACCCCTGGCCAATCCCGTCCTGCATTATCAATGCGTTTGGCGTAGTATCAGCAGTGGAAGGAAGGATACGCAATTCAGTTGGATGCCACCGTCATAAACTTTGCCTGGGCATTGCATAATTGCAATTAACGCACTATTTCCCTCGTATTCCATCTCCTGCATCCCGCCGCTGCCGGGCATCTGAAATAGTTACTTAGTGAGGAGAACCGAAAGAACAACCACTTCCTTCGTCACGCTGTGATCTCTTTTCCATTGTTTGGTGCACTTACGTGTGCGTGTGGGTCAGGGGACCAGGAACAACAAATTTTACACGAATCCTGTTCTTGAAGCAGACAAAAAAAGAAAAAAACCAAAGCAATGGCATAATCGAACATCGAACCTGAAAATTAAACAACAACAAAATCAGCGCAACGGCATGACTGACAGCACATAAAGAACATTGCTGCAATATGGAAACAACTTTGAGTTGTTGTCCTTTATGTATACTTCTTTTCTCCCTCTTTTACTAAGTACTATTTTCTCTATTTTCTTTGCTTGAGTGAGGATACTTATGGCTGGTTGAAAAACATCTATATACATGTATATGTAGAAGTGGCGTGGAAAATTTGCAGTCAAAAAGAATGGTTAAGATCGTTTTAATAGGGTGAACTGCTGCTGGTATAACGAATTAAATTAATTTGTTTCAAGATAAAATATTTAATCGACGCAACGAAGAAAGAAAAACATTGATAGAAAAGAATCTAAAATGCTGTAAAAATGTCGTAATGAAGTTTACCAGGCTTAACTAAAATAATAGTAAAAATTAAAGCTTTTATTATTAGTATGCAATAAATGAAGTGAAAGGAACTTTTTCATCTTAAAACATGCATTAACGTTACGTATGAATATTTTTCGTGTTTAAAAAAATATATGTATGTATGTATGTATGTATTAAAATATAAAAAAATAGCGAGCTTTAGCCATTAAAATAAAAACCAAAATCTATGTTATGACGTAAAGAAAATCATTAAGCAACTACCTTAAATGGCAACAATGGTTAATATAATCTTAGAAAATCAAACAATTTTCTGTAAAAGAAAGGGACAGAGAGAACAGTAATGTTAAAGTGCTTCAATCTGATGTTTTTTTGCATGGCCATAAATCGATTGAATTTTAAATATGTTATGACTCCGACGTTCCATTTCGCCGCTCTTCAAGCTCTTCTATCTATCTATGTCATATGTATCTATCTTCTCTGTCAGCGCTAGATATTTGCAGTCTAGGTGGATTAGGTTTTTTTTTTTTTTTTTTTTTTTTTTGCGTTTTTGAAGGAATGTTTGCACCCTCCTTTCGTACTGCATACGTGAAATTTCACTGTAAACATAGTGCCCTTCCACAAAAGGCCTTCCTGTGCGCGTGTGTCTTTCGGCTCGTTCTTCGTTTGTACTACATTGTACAATTTGCCCAATAACATGACACAGGCATGAAAATCAACCAAGCTAACTAGGGTGTCGTTTCCTCTTCCATCTCTCCGTTCTCACCCCTGACTCCTCTCCTCTTGTTGTGTTCAACCCCTGCGCTTGCGTGTTGTTGTTGCCAGTTACTTCTACTGGTGGCAAAAACTGCAACAACACCAAAAATACGACAACAAAAAAACCAAAGTAAGAAGAATATTATTTTTCGTATAATGGCACATGAACACGAAATGAGCAACGGAGTAGCAGAAGGAGAAGCAGGATAAGCAGCAGGTGGAGGAAGCAAAAAAAATGGGAGTAAGGCGACGTGTGATATATTTTATTTTTATTGATTATTCTCTCGCCTCCGCTGGCGCTGCTTCTGTTGGCTCCGCTGCTGCTGTTGCACACATACAAATTTGCCATAATAATTTTAGTTCTGGCAAGAGAAGGATATAACATGCTATGGACACTTTAATCATGCTCATATTTTATGCATGTGTGTGGTGCTATGGCTGTGTGTGAGGGCGGACTGTTGTCCTGCCTTGCTTTCATAATAATACCAACAACAACAACAAGTCCTTTGTTTTCGTACCTGCCGTTGCTGCTGCTGCTGTCCTAACTGCAATTTTCATAATAAAGGAGAACAACAAAAACAACAAACACCTTGACCCAAATGCAAAACGCAGCAAATAGATTTCACCCGCCACCTACTGTATCACCCTGCCAGCCCCCCTTTGTCCCAGCTCCTGTACCACTTTTGGCCATCCTCTCTCTCTAATTTGTCTAAACATTTTTTGAATCCCAAAAACGAAAAACAAATACAAAAACAGACAGAGAAAAATCTAACCCATGCATATGCCAGACAAAGAAGTCTTTGTTTGAGATTCCCCCGTCTTTCCATTTCTTCCCCGTTTGATCCTCTCTCCTTTTCTGGTTCCCTTGAGTCTCTGCATAAAACACTAGACAAAACGAGGCCCGACTCCCGCACCTCAGCACACTACCCAACCCTGTTTCAGAAATGCATACGCAAATTTATTTTCATCTACAAGAGAAATACATCTAACATCTATGCAAATTTTTTAAGTAAAACCGTATACATATACACAAACACACACACATACACACATTTATGTATGTATTTTATGCACTGTCGTTTCGGTTTGGTTTTCCTCATATGCAAAATGCACAAAAAGTAGAAAAACTCAAATAAAAAGAAAAAAAATAAGGAAAAAATAGGAGAAAAGCAACACATAAAATTAAGGCTAAACTTTTCTAGGCGAATATTTTTATTTTTGGTGGTTCTTTTGGTTGGTTTTTGAAGCACGTTAAACTACTCTGCAAATGAAAAGGATTGCGCTTTGGCGTTAATGTTGCACATCTTGCAAAAACGAAAGCAGTAGACAGAAAGATACTTTCTTTAAAATATGAAAAAGTTAACATTTATTAAGAATTAAAATAAAATAGCATTCAATTCTGACAATGTTTTTATACCCTGTACCCATAGGGTAAAAGGGTATATTAAAGTCGCTAAAATGCATGTAACAGGCAGAAGGAAGCGTTTCCGACCCCATAAAGTATATATATTCTTGATCAGCACCACCAGCCGAGTCGATTGAGACATGTCCGTCTGTCCGTCCGTCCGTCCGTCTGTCCGTCCGTCCGTCCGTCTGTCCGTCCGTCCGTCTGTCCGTCTGTCCGTCCGTATGAACACCTAGATCTCGGAGACTATAAGAGCTAGAGCTACCAAATTTGGTGTGAACATTCGCCTTATGTCAAGGCTGATCAAGTTTGTTTCAAATTTTAGCCACGCCCACTTCCGCCCCCGTAATTTGAAAAAAAAAGGATTACTAGAGCTGTATTAAATATATCGTATTCTTACTTGGCACACCTAATTATAACGCGGAGATATTCGGAAATGCGTTTTGTAATGAAGCGCTTAGGGCGACATTGGCTGGCAAGAGTGAGCGAGACAGCATCCGTTCGCTGTTGAGAATTTTGCATGAAATTAATGGCGATTTCGAGGATATTCTATTTCATTTAATATAACTAAGGTCCGCGCAATAAGTAACTGGGACAAGAACTTATCACATTATATTGTCCACAAAATACAATTTTTCGTCTTCTTCTTTCTTCCTATATTTTGGTTGTAGTATGCTCTACCAATATACAAAGAATTGTAAAAAAGTACCGCTAGGTTTTTCCGTTAATTTATTTTAGGAAACCATTGTAGAGTTTCACGAACGAAATAAGTAAATGGGACAGATTACTTTGCTTCCATTTGTGGATCAAAAACAACGTGTAGTGTCAAGTTTCAATTTTACATTTTATGTAACATATCAAAAGAAATAAAAATGAAGTAAGCAAGTCGTCCCTGCCGACATTGAGTATACCCTGTACCAACTAGTTATATTAAATAAAATAGAATATCCTCGAAATCGCCATCAATTTCATGCAAAATTCTCTTTAACATGCAGCAACAGCGAACGCATGCTGTCTCGCTCACTCTTGCCAGGCAATGTCGCCTTTGCAGTTCAGTGCAAAACTCATATAGGTATATTTCCGATATTTATTGTCCGATTTTGACAAAATTTGGTCAGGTGGAGCAGTTTGGGTATATAATTAGGTGTGCCAAGTAAGAATACGATATATTTAATACAGCTCTAGTTATCGTTTTTTTTAAATTGCGGGGGCGGAAGTGGGCGTGGCAAAAATTTGAAACAAACTTGATCTGTCTGCACACTAGACGGATCTACAAGCCGAATTTGGTAGCTCTAGCTCTTATAGTCTCCGAGATCTAGGTGTTCATACAGACGGACGATTTCGTCGAAATCGGACAATAAATTTCGGAGATATACCTATTTGAGTTTTGCACTGAATTGCCAAGGCGACATTGGCTGGCAAGAGTGAGCGAGACAGCATGTGTTTGCTGTTGCTGCATGTTAAAGAGAATTTTGCATGAAATTGATGGCGATTTTGAGGATATTCTATTTTATTTAATATAACTAGTTGGTACAGGGTATACTCAATGTCGGCAGGGACGACTTGCTTGCTTCATTTATAACAAAATTTCGAGTTTTCCACGTTTAATCAATAAAGAACGTGGTAGAATTGTGGCTTTGCGTGAAATGGTCATGTCAATTCGCAAAATTGCAGAGAATATTCGAAAAAATAAGAAAACAGTTAAAAATTATTAAAAGATCTAGATAAATATGGATGAAAACCCCGTTATGCGCGCCCACCATTGATTGACAACCGGGACAAAAGGCGAATAAAAAATCTTGCGGTTAGAGAAACTATCAGCGCATCTCAAATAAAAAGTTACTTGTCCTTGCCGATATCCACAGGACGTATGCAAAAAATTTTAAAGAGATCGGATAATGTTTCATATGGAAAAAACCTCCTGAAACCTGAGCTTCTGCCAAGGCAAAAGCTACCCGATTACATTTTTCCAATATGTATGAATTTTGGGACACTGAGTGGAGAAATATAATTTTCAGTGACGAAAAAAGTTTAATTTTGATGACCCTGATGGATAACGATATTATTTTCGCGATGGGCGAACCCCCAAACAAGTCTACGTCCAGGTACTCTTATGGAACGCCTTTAATGATTTGGGCAGCGTTTGGATATAATGGAAAGACTCCGATGTGTTTTATATCACATTAGATGAATGCTAAAAATTATGTGGAACTGTTGGAGACTGTCTTAGTGCCATTTGGAGAAAATTATTTCGGTGATACTTGGACTTTCCAACAGGATAATGCACCCATCCACACTATAAAGCTCATTAAGGACTATTTACCAAATTCTACCAAATTCGGTTTGTAGATCCGTCTAGTGTGCAGCCAGATCAAGTTTGTTTCAAATTTTTGCCACGCCCACTTCCGCCCCCGCAAATCGGGAAAACGTATTACTAGAGCTGTATTAATTATATATCGCATTCTTACTTGGCACACTTAATTATATACCCAAAGTGGACCATCTGACCAAATTTTGTCGAAATCGGACAATAAATTTCGGAGATATACCTATATGAGTTTTGCACTGAATTGCCAAGGCGACATTGGCTGGCAAGAGCGAGACAGCATGCGTTCGCTGTTGCTGCATGTTAAAGAGAATTTTGCATGAAATTATATTTCATTTAATATAACTAGTTGGTACAGGGTATACTCAATGTCGGCAGGGACGACTTGCTTGCTTCATTTTCTTTTGTTTTAATTTTTTTTTTGTTGCTTTGTGCGATAATATCTAGATTTGCTTTGACTGCGTTTTATGGGAGTTGGTTTTTCAACTCTCCTAACTTGTGCTTTGTCTGCTTCTTGTTGCCATGTTTTACGCATATTTCTCTTTCTGTGCCAAAGAGTGTGTTGTGTGCAAGTGTTTGTGTTGAAGGTTTTTGTAAGATTTTAATTAAAGCGAAAGTGTCGAAAGGCACGCTGGGGAGAACAACCAATAACGCAGTGGGAATGCCATCCGGGGACAGGACACAGACGACGAAGGCGACTGTAAGGAAAACACATGCTACGCAAAGAGGAGCTCAGGGCACGATAGGATATGGACAGAAAACAGCATTTTTGATTTTTTTCCAAATGAATTGCAGTTTATTTTTTGCCATAGTGCTGACCTGATCGATAAACTTGCGCAATTTTAGTCGGCCAAGTTAACTAGAAAAGTTTTCCATCTCCCAAGGAAATTGGCTATTTGCTCCACTAGTACATAGCTAAATTTAATCTGACTAAATAAACTTTGAACTTTGAATTTCAATTTGTTTTTGTGTGGGAGGAAGACAAAAAACCGAAACTTGTCATAACGATTAGCTTCTAAACATTTACATTTATAACTTAAACCAAAAAACAAAAACCCCAATCTTGACTTGGTCTCTTCTTCTGTTTCTATCTGTCTGACTGTCATAAGCAGAGAGGCTAAAGAACAGGTTTCCACTTCTATATCCACTGCTACTTCTGGCCTAAAGGTTCCCTCTATCTCTCTTCCTCTCTCGCTCTGAAATGACAGAAACAGAGACAATACAAAAAGCGGCGAATAAAAATCAAGAGGGAAAAGAACGGAAAGGAAAAAAGGTCTTCTCGGCGACAGTTGCCAAAAAGGATAAAATAAAAATAAAGGAGGAAAAAAGGTCTCTCTCTCTCCTCAGTAAAACAAAAGCAAAGCCAAGTAGGCGGTATTAAAAAAATAAATATAATAACAACAACAACAAGTACAATAATGGCAACAAAGAATAAAATATATACAGAAAAAAGGCAATTAATAATAATTAATGTTTTTATCTTCTCTCTTATATTTATATACCCTGCAATTGATGAGGTAAAATGGGTATGTTCATAAAACAAAAAGGGTAACCGGATCGTAAAACCAAATGATTTAAATGACATTGAAAATCAGTTATCAGATTTCAAAAATGTTTCGTTTGCCCGTCCATCTATCAATTACATTTGAATGTTAATCAGTGAATGGTAAAGAGTATCTGAAAGTTGTATAAAAGGTCGTCTCGTTTTCTGTTTGCTGGTCTCTGCACCAACAGGAAACTGACCTGCATCCCAACGTATTCATCCTTCATCTTTCTTCTTCTGTATTCCAGCGAATTTTATTACATTTTGGTTGGACCCAAACATTGTGACTTAATTGATAATTGGAATTTCTTCTTTCTTTCCGCTCGCTTTTTGTTCGTTTTTTCACTACAAACGTATTTAAATTTTTCAAGATAATTTAATTTCATTTGTTGTCGAATCCATTATAATTGTTGCAAAAAAAAAAAACTACTAACTCCCAAAATCTGCGTAAAAAGTTATAAAACAAAACCGCAGCCGCTGCAGAAAAAAAATAAAGTAAAACAAAAATGAAGCCCAAAGAGGAACTGTGGAAAGTGTTGCAAAGAGGCGTTCTAGCGTTTAAAGTGAGAGAAAAAAATTCTGTAGACTTATTGTTGTTGTTGTCTCGTTTTCGTGGCCAACAGCAACCGCCAATCGACAGCAGCCGAAATGTACCTTAAAGTTTGGTTTGGCTTTCGGAGCTGCGGGCAGTCTTTTTCATTTTTTTTCTTTTTTATTTTTGGTTTTTTATTCTTTCATCGTTTTGTTTTTTTTTTCTCTTCATTTGGTGAAGCTAATGTATCTGTATCTTTGTATCTTTTTACGTATGTAGCTTCAGTTTTAGTGTTCGTTGGCCACTCAGCCTTAGAGTTGGCTTGGTTGTTGTTATTGCTTTGCACAACATTTAAATGTTTTGCTGCCGTTTTCTGTTTTACTGAAAATGCTGGCAGGTTTCCGTATGAGCTACTTCAGAATGTGGGGTATATATGACATTGTGTAGTTTCATCAATAAAATTGGATAAATCAAATATTGAATTTAATTTTTTCTTACTAGTGATTAGTTTTTCCAATAAATTTATCATATTTTTCATACATGAAAGAGCAACGTTTAAGAAAGTTTTACTCAACTTTCAGTTGATAGAAAAAATATTAATTTAAAGTTAATTCACATATTTCCCACTAATTAAGGAATTTAATAGAATTTTTTCCTTCTCTGTGCCCTATAATATGAAACCGCAGTTTCTACATAATTATAAAACTTCTTAATAACATCTATTATATAACGCCTCTGCATTATTTTTCATTGCTTGCAACGAGAAAATGTTGCCAATGCGAAAGTGCTGCCTAATTGATGGTTGCACAGAGACATTGCATTCGCTGGCAGCGATGCGGCACGATGCGAAATGGAAAAAAGTGTGTAAAAGTGATTTCAAAATAGTTTTTAAAGTTGCTAAAAGTTGTTAATTTTTTCACTGCCATAAAAGAAGTTTTATTACGCCTCTCTTTATTTTAATTTTTTTTTGCTATCCTGCGATTTTTTCATGAAGAAATTCCCATTAACATATCTTTAGGTTTATTTGGAACGATTAATATTACAAATAATAATCTGTAACACTTTACAAATAAAATAATTTATAAATAATACACTTTAGGTTAAAAACCAAACGGCAGAAAAGTAATTTTATTGTCGATCCATTTTTTACGTCCAATGAGTACTAGATTAGTCGATATATTTTTGGTTTATTTATGGTTCGCTCAATTCCATCATATATAACCACGAAACTTTCTCAATCGTCGATTTGTTGTCTTCTCATCGTCGATCCGTTGTTGTAGGCGTGAGTTTTATTTCAGCCCACTTAATGCGAATTAAGCTAATTTAAAAGCGATTCGAAATTAACTTTAATGTTGTATGAGATGCCAAACAAAGTAGTCAGAGACAGAACGAAAGAGAGAGAGAGAGAGTCTCCACAATTCTAACACTTTTACTGGTGCTGCTTCTTTTACTTCCCATTGCTCCTGCACTCCTTTTTATTGGAATGGAACCATTCACTACTCTAATGTGGGTGTAGGCACTTGGCGTGTCTTAAAGTGGCTTCCGTTAGTGCCCAAGCCCCCATGTATCTATTGAAATTGTTGTGGTTCCAGTTTCAGTTGTTGGTGATGTTGATTATTTTTGTTGTTGTTGTGTTAGTTCTTGTGGTTGGGTTGTGACCCAATTGTCGGCGTCGTCGTCATCGTCAACGCTTCGCTTGTTAGAAGGAAAAAAAAACCGAAGTGCAGCTTAGCAAAATGCACATGGTTGAAGATGTGCCCGGCCACCACACATGTACTATATATACATATATGTATAGAAATTTCTATCTCCAAATGTATGTGTATGTGTGGTTGTAGTACGTGTGTGTGTCTAAAATGTAGGTAGCAAGCATGTATCTTAATGAAGGCAATTTGCTTGTCGAGTTTAGGCAAGTTAGTTTACCGAAAATTGGCATATGGCCAGTAGCAACAAAAGCCCATACACTCTAAGGCACTTGCCCTCGCTACCACCTCCACCAATCTCCTATTCCCTTTCGCTACTGCCTTGAATTCCCCCGTCTTCTGCTTAATCACAGATACTCCAACCAGCGCGCGCGCATGTCGATAAACCAACTTACACACATCGATATGTAGGCGATAGTATTAGAAAGGATGAGGTTGAGGATGAAGAGCAGCAGAATGAGTAGGAGAATTTGGACATGGTAGAGGGACAGGATGGCCCAGCATGCATGCATGCGCTCTAGGGGGTAATCCCCGCTACCTAAACATAGCCAGAGAAGAGTTATGCAAGTTTTTGGCCATACCCAGGATAGGGATCGAAAGAGACAAAGAGGTAGAGAGAGTCTGTGTGTGGAATGTTGCATAAAGAAGTTAAACCAGCAAAAGCCAAAGGATGGATTAGAAATGATATAGTGGACACCTTTGGTAGAGTGTGCAAACACCTAAAATTTGTAGATCGATATGGAAATAAAATCAAAAGAACGATTTACTATTAAAAAAAAAAGAAGTTCTTAAACTAATTAAGCAAACTTATGCTAAATATATATAAGTTTTAGACAACATATTTAGAAAAAAAGTTTGGTTTAAATTTTACAGACATGTGAAAATAAAAGTGATATTAGGAAAATTGGAGTTCTTTTTGAAGTTGTGTGAAATTAATTTAATGATTGAAATGGTGAATGTTTTCCTATATTTTAGTAGGCGGAATACGGCGAAATATCTAAAACTAAATTTTGTATAACTTAATCGATGATAAGTTGAAAACTTCTTTTTCATTCTTTTCAATATTTGACTTGGGTTCACTGTGAGTCTTTTAAACAGACAAAACTCGTCGATGTGTTCTTGTTTGGTATTCGTAAATTTCTTACAGTGTAACAATTTGCTTTCTCTCCAAGTCTAAGTTTTTGGCTTTCAAAAACGAATTTTGCTTAAATTGCATAAATTTAATAATCTAATAAGGCAAATTTTAACAAACTATTTAATGGCAAAATGGTAAGCTCTCTAACCCATAGTAGACTTTGCTTGCTACACCGCCCCAATCCACCCTTTTCGTCGCCGCTTTGCACCCCAGTTATTGCGTCTCTTCATGACTAAAAATAGCCTTAGGCCAAGCGTTTAGCTTAACTTAAGCGAAGCCCCAACCAAAGAGAGCAGCCGAAACAAACCATGGAAGAAGGCAGCCGCGTTTAATGTCTGTGAAATTGAAAAATTTACTCTTTAATATGCGAGCGGGTTGTGTGTGAATGGGGCAGGGCAGCGAAGTGTGGGGAGTGGATAGGAGAGAGGAGAGTGTCGGCTGGGCCTGGCACTGCCGGAAAGACTTGGTCGTTGCTGCTGGTCACTTGGCGGCAAATGGGAAATGGTGTGGAAGCTGCTTGGCTTTCCCATTTCATCTGGTAAAGTGCAGTTAGAGGAGCAATTTCACAACTCACTAACAATCATTAAATGCGACGCAACGTCAGAAGTTTGGAAGGAAGTACAAGTCCGAGTCCAAATCAGAATCTAAGACCAACTGAAGGCTAATAAGCAGTCTCCTCTCTACAACAGCAGCTTAAATCATAAACTGCCGACTCGATGGGCTGCTTTATGAAATGGAAAATAAGTAAAAATAGTAAGAAGAAAAATAGATCCCGGAAACCAAGACACGACGAAGTTTAAACACTCTTGCCAATCTGAAACCAAACAAAAAAAAAAAAAACGAACAAAGTGCGACATCTCTTAAAGCTACCCTCTTTTTTCCCCACTTAAACTTTTATATTAAAAGAAATTGATTAGTTTTATTATACCTTTGCAAGGGTATATTAATTTTGGTCAAAAGTTTGCAACGCACAGAAGGAAGCGTTTCCGACTATATGAAGTATATATATTCTTCATCAGCACGACGAGCTGAGTTGATATAGCCATGTCCGTCTGTCCGTCTGTCCGTCTGTCCTTCTGTCCGTCTGTCTGGATCAACAGCTTCTCCTCCGAGACCCTTAAAGCTACAGAGCTGAAATTTTGCACCCAGGCTTCTTTTTGCTGCAGGCATTGTAGATCTCGGAATCATCCCGATCGGATTACTATATCATATAGCTCCCATAGGAATGATCGGTCAAGAATATAGTCTTAGAGCAATAACTTGGGTGTTTTGAAAGCGACTGTCACGAAACTTGGTTTTTGAAAGTTTAGTATACATATATAGAAACGTCTATGCTAAGTTTCAGGCAAATCGATCATCTATATGCTATAGCTCCCATAGGAACAATCGGGCCAAAAGATTTTTTTTCGAAATACTTTTTTTTCTCATGCTACAAACATTATATGTAGGTTTGACTTGTTTTATATGATTTCTTATAATTTTGTCACATTATAAATGTGTATATATTTAAATTGTTAAATAACAGTTTGCAAGGGTATACGAACTTCGGCACGGCCGAAGTTAGCCATCCTTCTAGTTTTTTCTGTTGTTATTTGACCAATTTCAAAGTACCCTTTGCAAGAGTATTAGAAATGAAAAATAATATGCCAAAGAAAAAGTTGGCTGACCTGCGGCTCACGTTTGAAGTTCAACTTGTCTTTATGCGTATGAGTGGCAAATTATATGTCATATATGAGAAACAATCATGGCTACTTAGTAAAAGCCATTAAAATAGAAGAACCGTTTAAATTTTACAGCCATTAAAACGCCCCCAACACTAACCGTCTCTCCACTATTCCTACTCTCATTGCTACCTTGTTATAGTCTTTGAAAATATCGTAATTATTTCAAACAAATTTTAAAACGGCCCGTCATCGTTGCCTTTCTTGTCCTTAAATACACGTTCTCATAAATCTTTTTGTAAAAAAAAAGAAACACAAAGAGAGAAGTGGCAAAAGAAAAGGCTCTAAGACAAATTTTTCACTTTAAAGCTCGCCAATAAAAGTTAACAGTAATTTTAACAGCAGTTAACAGCAAAATTCTCTACCATAACTTTACTTAATTTTTTTCTTTTTTGTATTTTCTGTTTGGCGTATCTTTGCATAATCTAACTGCAGCAAATTGTGACTGGTTCTGCAGGAGAGAGTTGCCATAAAGGTATGGGCGAAAAGAGCACATAGATAGATATATGGATATAGATGGAGAGAGATGGGTAGAGGCACTGATGGTGTTAGGGAGTGTGTGTGTATGTGTGGATGATTGAGTGGCATCTCAGCAACGTTAAGTAATTAGAATTTCTTTTCCAACATCAAGAAACATTGTTAATATTTCTTAAATACCATTAAAATGGATAAATTAAAACAAAAGTTACTTAAGGAATGCGCTTTTTCCAATTAGTCTTATGTAAATAAATCTATGTTTATACATACATATAAAAATATTTATATACGAAGAAGAAACTTAATTTTTCCCAAATAGCTTTAGAATCTTATTTTCTTCTTTTTTGATAGTTGATTCAAATTTAATAAGCTAGATATAAAAATGAAAATCCCTTTTTTCGCACTTATCTTGTTCGTTTCGTTTGCTTGTGCTCACTTTAGGAATCTCTATTGTATCTACTGCACATGTGCACACACCTCTCATCTGTTCCCCTTCCGCAACCCTCGTCCTATATTCTACTACTTCAGATACATACTTGAGATACCTTAAAACTATCTTGAACCAACCGAGTAAGCAACCGACATAGCAACCTTTCTTTTTTGTTTTTGGTTTGGTTTTTATTCTTCTGTTTTTGTTTGAGGCCACTTCATTGCCAATTCACATGCAACAAATGCCAGGTAAGCAAACTGGCAGATACTTTCCATTCATGCCTCAGCTACTTTATATCATTTTAATAATGTATATCCCAGGTATCCAAGGTATCCACATTTGGCCAGTAACAGCAAGTTCAAATCGTTTGCACTCAATTTCAATATTTTACACACCGCAAAAAAGTACTAGAAAAAAAAAAATCCAAGTGCAGCTGGTGGAGAGACTTGGCAAGACATTGAACCGTATACAAAATACAATATATCTCAAAGATACATATATATGTATATATAAAAGACATACAAACTTATACATAGTATATGCAACACATTCATATCTATCTATATATTGGTTATAGCTTATTATGTATTAGCGTGTGTCTGTTGTCTGTTCTGCTCGGTGTTTTGCCCCTTAGGAGTCAAAGTCTTGATCTTGGTTTGGTCTCATATTGGACTTGGCTTGGCCTGGCTTTTGGTAACTAATATGAATAACTAATAAATCACATTTGGACGGTGATTTATGTGACAGGTGCGTATTGCGATTTGAAATTGCCAAACAGTTTCCATTTCGAATACACAAATTGGCCAAAAGTAGATTGCCATGCAAATAAGCCATATATACAGAATATGTGTGTGAATTTGTTACGTGTGTCAATGTGTGTGTTAATTTGGTCTAAGAGTTGTCAAATTAGTTTGAAGAGAGAAAGGTAGGCAGATACTTAAAGATATTTTCTCTTTTACTTTGACCCCTTGACCACATTTTGCTCTCTCTTTCAATACCACTTCCATGCCTCATCCCCCCTCAATTACTGAAATTCTTAGAAAACTTTTTGTGTTTTTGTTAATTTCTTGGACAGGGAATAATGGACACATGGACACCCCCGCTGCGTTATTAACCTCCATCAGCAAACACTAACTGACACACAAAATGCTGACTTTATCTGTGCTTCTCTCCGCTCATCAGACTCGTTGTAGTGAGGGAGTCCTCTCATTCCTGCTCATTATGTAACCTCTCATAATTCTTTCATTAATGAAATTCCCACACGACGTCGACGATGAAGACCCATCTACATTATGTAAATCTTCACACAGCACGCAGTCGTTTTGTGTGTTCGTTGCTGTTTCTTGCAACCTCCCCCATCTCCCGCAGCTCCTTCCCTTCGTTCTCTTTTCATCCTTGTCAACTAATTTCAGGGTTGCCATTGTCATTATTATTGTATGTGTGTGTCGGGCTTGTCATGTTTTTAAGACTGTTTTAATTTTCCTCCTTTGGAAGGAACTCAGCAGCAGCAACGGCCGGGGCAACAACAGAATACTCATCGCATTTGGCTTTTACTTTCTGTGTTTCTTTTCTCCTCCGTGCTGCCGGTGCTGCTGCAGCAGGGTTTCTCGAAATGTTGTCCAAAAGGAAGACACCGAAATGAAATGCAAGAAAACTACCTGTTCCAAAACCCACACACACATACATATAACGCAAAGGTAGCCAAAGTAACTACAACACAAACAGAACAAACACACAAAAACATTCCCCCACTTCGTTTCGTAACAAAGACCAACTCAACCAACCAAGCAGTTTACAGTGGGCATTATACATCAAAATAATCTGGTGCATAAATTGATTTTAGCCACATCTTACTAATGTCATAATATCAAATTTGTATGTCACCAAAAAAAAACTATTTCTGCCAACTTATTTTTGTTTCGTCCACTTTCAACCACTGTTTATGATTTGGCTGTTGTCTTTTTGACTTGCCTGCCCTTTTGCTTCGTTTTTCTCCTGGAGCTCCAGTCCTCGGTCTGGTCCTGGGCCTGCTTGGTGGCTGGCTGCTTTTAAATACCCTTTACCTTGGCCATATTAATGCGGCTCCTACTATTACTTATGTACTGTTGTTGCTGTTGCTGCTGTGGCTGTTGTACTTCACATGTAGTTTGGTTGTCATTTGGCAGCGCCCGCTGTTTAGTGTCCAACATGAGGGCCGTTGGTGTCAGCCAACGCTGTGCCGGTACTGCTGCTGCTGATGCAGCAACTGCTAGAGTCCCTTGAATTTTTTTTTTTTTTTTTTCGTGTGCTGATGCTGTAGTGGAATATCAGTGTCTCGGTGACTCCACTGGTCTCCTTTTCGGTTTGGTATATTGGTATTCCACAGTTGTGTAGTTGCCCGCCTCAGCGACAGTTGTTGAAATTAAATGCTCACATGTGGGCTTCGTAGTTTTGTGTTCCTTGTCCGAAATGAAAGGTAAATGGTTATGTAAAGGCAAAAAGGGGAAAAAAAGGATTTAAAAACACACAAAAAAAGAACGAAAAAAGAAAAGGAAACAAAACCGATGCCAAAAGCAACATCAGCTCAGCCGCACAAGTTCTTAAAAGTCCAATGGCGATTGCCAAAATAAAGAAGAGAGTGGAGCTTGTAAAAAATCTAATTTTATAAATGCAAATGGGGTGGTGGTGACGAGGGAAGGTAAAAAGTTGAACAAATTTTATAGTAAATATGTTGAAAATTTTTTAGTTAAAAATATTTGTTAAAAAGCAAAATATTTGCTCTACAAATTTTTCAAAAAATATTTTTAGTTCAATTAGAGATATAAAATTTATTAAAGTTGTTACTAATTTAGAAGCGTAAAAGTAGTTAAAGAAAAATTAAAAAACTTAATATAGAAGAAATCAGAAGCGTAAAAGTAAGTCTTCTGGAATACTGTGGGAATGAAAGGATGGGGTCAATGACCTGAAACCTCGTTTTACCAAGGTTAAATTAGTTATTGTTGTATCATCTGTACAAAAAATAGGTTTAAAATATGTCTAAAAACTGGGTATTTATAAATTTGATTCATTTTGTTCATTCCCATGCTTTGATTTGCTTTGATTTGAAGTGGCCACTTTGGCAGATTGACTCCTCCCTTCTCCAGGCAATTGGAGAGCAATTTTGATATGAATTATAAAAAGGAACCAGCAAGTGCAACAACAATGAAGCAAGCAAGTCGTCCCTGCCGACATTGAGTATACCCTGTACCAATAGTTTAAGTTATTAAACAAACAGCAACAGCGAACGCATGCTATCTCGCTCACTCTTGCGAGCCAATGTCGCCTTGGCAATTCAGTGCAAAACTCATATAGGTATATCTCCGATATTTATTGTCCGATTCCGATAAAATTTGTTCAGCTGGTCCAGTTGGGGTATATAATTAGGTGTGCCAAGTAAGAATACGATATCTTTAATACAGCTCCAGTAATAAGTTTTCTCGATTTGCGGTGGCGGAAGTGGGCGTGGCAAAAATTTGAAACAAACTTGACCTGTCTATGCAATAGACGGATGTTCACACCAAATTTGGTGGCTCTAGCTTTTATAGTCTCCGAGATCTAGGTGTTCATACAGACGGACAGACGGACGGACAGACGGACGGACGGACAGACGGACATGTCTCAATCGACTCGGCTGGTGATGCTGATCAAGAATATATATACTTTATGGGCTCAAAAATGTATATTTCTGCCTGTTACATACATTTTAGCGACTTTAATATACCCTTTTACCCTATGGGTACAGGGTATAAAAACATCAGCAACAACTAATTCCATTTGCCAGCAAACTTACAAATCAATACAACAAAGTACACTTTGCTTCCTTCTACGGTTTTCAGTTTTTTAATATGTAGTTTTTATACGCTTGGTAAAGTGGGTAGATTTAGTTTTGTTTAGAGTTGTCCTTAATCACGAAGAGAAGTTACTTAACATTTTTTTTTTATAAAATTCCATTAGGTTTAATTTTTTTTTCAAGTTGCTTTCTTAATAGTTTATTTAACAACTTAAGCAAGATTTCGGCAAGGGTATACAATCTTCGACGTTCCTGGATGAAAGGCGTAACATTATTAAATTTTTTTTGTTCGCTTTGTTTTGTTTTAGGGTATAGAAGCAGCAAAAGCAACAACAAGAACAGCAACATTTATGGTTGCATTTACTTTTTAATTTTGTTCGCTGCACTCCTTTTTCGAATTCAAGTGGAGTCAATTTCTTATGTCAGAGATACAAAAATGCCAGACAGCAGCACAGTGTTTCTTCATTGTTTTTTTGTTGGCTCAGCAGCAACAGCAACATGAGCAACTTGTAGCCCTTCAAGAAACAGTTCTCGCCAATAAGTATAGAATTTTTTTGTGTGTAAAATATCTTTACTTTATTTTTGGGCATACTCGATTGAAGTATTTATGGGATTTATAAAATTTTTGTAATTTCATTTTGTTGAGCATACATTTCTGGTGGCATTGAAAACTGAGAGCAAAAGAGTTAAATGTAGACAAACAACAGCAGCAGCCAAACAAAACGAGAGACAAATATATATGTATGTATGTTTATTTACATATTTATAAATATACATACATACATATGTTTGTATGTATGTACGCACACATTCTATATTGTATGCCTGGGCCAGACCATGTTTGTCAGATGAAAAGATATGTCTTTACGTGTTTTAATTTTCTTGGAAATTGTTGTTCCAACTTGAGACCCGGCGAGTCTCCATCTCAGCCTCAGTTCACAGACTCTCAGACATTTCTTTCTGTTTCTGTGTTGTTTTTTAAGTGAAATGTTAAACCTTTTGACAGCGGTAGTTTCTTATTTAATTTATTTTATTTGCGGTATTTACTCGTCGGTTTTTCCTTTTCGGTTGCTGATGCAGCCTCTCCATCTTCATCTTCTTTCACCTTTTTATACCCTTGCAGAGGGTATTATAAAATTGGTCAGATGTTTGTAACGCATAGAAATATACGTTTCCGACCCCATAAAGTATACAGTGAATGTCACTGAAAATCGTACAGCAACTTATTTCTTGCATTTTGTTAGCTCATTGCTAAACTAACAATTGGATGCATGCAAATTATAGTTTTACATAATAATAGTATAGATTACTTTTATTAAATGTAAAAAAAAGTGCGAAAAATGGGTTACTTTTTCGGAAAATTTGAAAATACTCTTTGTTGTACGAAAAATGATGCGTCACCGAAAATCGTACAGCTGATAATTTCTTAAAATATCCATTGATGAACGAAAAATTTGTTATTGAACTTTTCCAAAATTATACTAGAAGTTGTTTTTTGTGGTTTTCCGGTAGTTTTATTCAGTTTTAGGGTTAATTTTTGAAAAAAATGAAGCAAGTATCTCCTAAGGAACGTATGCGTAATTTTCCATTATGACAAGGGAAAATCTTGTAACGAAATAACAGGAGTGCTTAACAGACATCAAAGCACTATCCATTACATCATTAAAAGACATAAATATGAAAATACTGTCCTTAATAAAGTCCGAATTCCGCCAAATACAAAGCTGACAGTCACTGGTGGTTGTGGATAATATGCCAAATTAAACTAAATCTATTCAAGTCAGTCCCAAAAATAAGCAAGGATCCAAAAAATTTATTAGTAAAAGAATGTTAGTGAATCCACAATTAAAAGGTTGCTTCATACTAACGATTATCGCTTGCAACAAGCCATACCTATATGATCGTACCGGCAGAGACTACTACAGTTTGCTCGGGAGTTCCAATCTAAGCTGAAGGAGTTCTGGAAATACGATGTTTTCTAGAATGAATCGAAGTTCCACATTTGTGCATCTGTTATCAAGCAGATTCTATAAAAAAAAACGAATACAGAAGTAGTTATGACCAAGTTACGTCCAACTGTCAAACGCGGTGGTGGGTCGGTTATGGCTTAGGGATGTATGTCAGCTATAAAAATCCGTAATTTAATTTTTATTGACAAAATATTGAACCAGATTGGATATATAAACATCCTTAAGTCAAATTTAATACCAAGTTCCGAGAAATTATGAATTCGAAGCACTTTTAAGCAGTATTTAGATAATGGTCCCACACACGCCGCCTTAAACTCCAATACATGGGAGCTATGCAACTGTTCAAAAATAATGGAAACTTCCGCCTAGTCTACCAATATGAATGTCATCAAACATCTTTGGCTTATTCTTGAACAAAAAATTGGAAACTTTAAGGTTCCAAGAAAGGATGACTTGAAGAAAGCTCCTTCTAAGGAGTGCGACAAAATCAGTGTCAAAAGGAGTGAAAAGTTAATATACTCAATGCCAAAAAGGATTGAGGCTTTTACAAATGCAAAGGACAGTCCAACAAAACACAAAAATATATGATTCTAGCATTAGTTTTAATATTATTTTAAAAAAATGCTGCTGTACGATTTTGAGTGACCGATACATTTTTGGACTTTGTACATCAAATGTTTTTTTTTCCTAAATTTTTCAATGAAGTTTGGCTCGTTTTTTATTTTATTATTAAGATAATATGTTAACGAACCAATACTGATTTTCTTAAATTTTTCTGATTTTTGGAACATGCTTTTTTTTTGCTTGGTGATGAAAATTGTTCATGTGTACGATTTTCAGTGACATTCACTGTATATATTCTTGATCAGCATCAATAGACGAGTCGATTGAGACATGTCCGTCTGTCCGTCTGTCCGTCTGTCTGTTTGAATCACGATGACAGCCTCAAATTTCAAGCTACATGGTTGAAACATAAAAAGTTAAGTTCCTTGATCTATGAAGTATGGTGGTATTGAAAATTAGTCGGATCGGATAATTATCACCGGAGCTATTACCTAAAACGTGGAGGTACCTCGAGTAAAATAAGCAATTTTCTTTGGCAGCAAAGAAACAAAAACAAATTCCAAGAAATCTGCCGTACAAACACAAAAGACCCGAGTTCGAATCCGCGCGGCACCAAATAAGAAATATATAAAATTATTGTTTTTTTGTTGTTGCATCTAAATTCAATTTTTACCCATACACCCTACACCAAGTTTGAACAAGATCGGATAATTATTAAGGTTACAAATCAATAATCAATTTGATAGAAATTAAATGTATTTTAATGCACGCACACACATCCATATGCAAAAATTCAACCACCACGCGGTGTGTGAGTGAGACAGAAATATTTGTGTTGTGTTCTTAAGCAAAACGAAATTGAAAGAGCGAGATGCAATGGGTTTGCATATATGTCGAATTAGCTTACGTCAGCTAGGAAAGGACGGTGGCGTAGTATGTAGAGATCGGTGCCACGATGGGCTCGGTGTTTGATGGTTCAATGCTCGCTCGGTGATGAAGTGAAGATTTTAAGATGTGTTTTTTTTGTTTGTTTTTTTATTTTGTTAAACATTTATACCAATTATTTTGCTGCAAGGGTATACAAACTTCGGCAGAGCCGAAGTTAGCTTCTTTGATATTTTTCCTTCCTATTTCTCAGCTTGTTCTTGGCGCTCTTGGAATTCAATTTTGGCTTTTTGTTTAGTTGTCTGCGTATTTTAATGTCATACAATTGACAGAGTTAAGCTTAAAGTTATCCTCACGCCCTCCTTTTTCCCTCTTTCTCACTCTTTTATAGTTTTCCATTTCTGTCGTGGTTTTTCTGTTCGGTTTCTGTGGTCAGTAATTAAAGTTGACAATATACATACATATAAAACCAAAAGACTGACAACAAAGAGAAGAGTAAGCAATTTCAATGGAGTTGTTCAATTTTTCAAGTTGTCTGGTTACGGAATAAATAAAAAGTGAAAAGACCTTGTTGGTTTTTTTAATGGCAAGATGAGAGTAGAGGTAAAAGATTAAGCAAAAAATTGAATAGAGTTAAGAACTTTTTTTCGTACTGCTTTTGTTGCGTTAAAAAAATGTTGTCTGAATTTCGAGCAAAAAAATTATCCATTAAGCGCAATCTTTATGGTAATTGTCAGCAACTTTTTCAGAATGATTTTTTTTTTTTTTTTTGAATATAAATATAATTGCAGCTATAATGCAGTATTTTATGCCATTCATTTATGTACTCCATGATGACATTCTGCGGTTTTCGTAATTTTTTTTTAAATAAGAAAGCTTGTGTATGTTTAAAAATATTTTTTCTAAGTTGCGATCTTAGAATTTATTTTCAGTATTTCAAATTTGTGGATATCCAAGACAAATCTTTTTAATTTAATTTTTAATTTTTAATTTAATTTTAAATTAATTAAAGATACTAATGAAACACTTTTATATTATCTGCCTAGCTATTTTTCTGTGGTTTTTAAACACTAAAGCAATCTTGTGCCATAATTCTTAACCTGAACTATTCATCTTTTGTTGAAACTTTTGATTATATATATTTCTCAATTTCTCTAACTCGGAAACTTGAAACGGCGACAACAACAACAACTAGATGAAGAAACTATACCCAACAGTCATCTAGAAAATTACAAATACTTGTGCCATTACATACACACACACCTCGTCATGGTGTTGGAAAATTCCAATCAAAGAACTTTCTTCATCTCTTTCACTCGCTGAATGTCTCTCTTAGCGTCATTTCTCAAGCCGGAAAATGATGAAATGCGCCAGTTGGATTATTAATTACAATAGCAAGAGAGATTGCTTGAGATTTATATGTGCTGCAGGGCAAATCGAAATCGAATACGACTACCACGACGACACCCACAAAAGCCAAACACCAAAGAAGAAAAAAAGGAACCAAAAAAATATAAATTTACCGCCTCTGAGTGACAATTTCGTTTTTTTTCTTTTCTTTCCCTTTTCGTCTTTTTTGTTTTTTGTGACTTTTTTAAATATTTTGACTTGCTCAGGTTGTGGGTTTCTGGTTCTGGTCTTCGTTTCTTCCATCATTCAACGTGTGCTGCAATGATTGATGATGCAACTCTAAAAAGGCAACTTGTACTCAATTTTCATTGCCCCGCTGAGCACACATAGTTGCACACACACACCACAGAGGGCCCCTGACAAAATGTCACAAATATTCTACAAGCAATTTGTTTAAATATCGCATAAAAAACGAAAGAACGCAAGGAAAAAAATAAAACTCCTTGTAGAGGAAGAAATTATTACGTTTAGCAACTACTAAAGTCGTACTCAACATACCCTATACTTAGAAGGATATAACCGTTAGTTGCCTTTTAAGAGACATATACATATGTATATACAATTATAGATTTATCATTCAACATTCATCATGTTTGTGAATGAGAAATCAATTATAAACTTTACAACATTTTTGTTGGGTAAGGTATTAGATATAGTCAAATGCAAATTTGGATATAGTTTAATGCAAATTTTAAGAGTTATATGGTAGTTCGATGCAACATTGTTAATATACCCTATTTATTGCCAAATGATTACACGGTATTGGCAAAAGTAGAATAAGCCTGCGAGAGTCGTTTGCGTGTTGCGCTCTGCGCTAAGGCGGCGCGCAGCCGTGCGGCAATTAATATGTGAGCAAGATGCAACCCATTGCCATTACCATGTGCCTTCAACTTGAACACAAAATAGTTGACTCTTGAAATTGGAGTTGCAGTGGAAGTTGTTGGCTGGCAACGGGAACAGCTACATGATGTGCAATTACAAGGCGGACTAGCAGCAACAGCAGAAGCAGCAGAAACAGCAACAACAACTGCAGTTCTACCTGCCACGCCTGCATAACTTGAAAGAGAAACAGCAGGCAAAAGGAGATGGCAGGCAGGGCAAAGCAGGCGAAGCAAAAAATATTGCATCTTCTCAAGCATTTAATCTTCTTTGCGCCTTTTTTAACCTTTTATTATTATGCCTTCAACGTGCAAACGTTTTGCTACGCTTTTCCTCCCTTCCCATCCTCTGTGTTCATTCCTCCCTCTATCCTCTTGCATCCTCTGTCCATCGTCTCCTTCCGTTTTGTGGTGACAAGACGGTGAAGAAGGGGAAAACGCGCACCACTTACTCACACGCCAAGTAAAAGCCATGGCAAAGCCAGAGCCAAGCTCATTGCTCCTGCTCCCATGAGTATTTCTGTTTCTTTTTCTGCATTTTAGCCAAAGCTTTTGTTGTTAATAATTTCTTTTCTCTCTCTTGGCTTTAAGGCTTGGCTTGGCTTGGACCGGCAATTAGAATGCGTGTTAAGTGCAGATACTAGACACAAAGGACAAAAAACCAAAGAGATACTTTTTAACGGCCTTTTGCTATGGTGGCCTAGACAGACCTAAGCTATACTCTACTTCAAATGATTCAAATGAAACCCATAAATTTCAACACAATCAAATTTAATTAATTTTTATACAAACCCTTCTAAGGGTTGCGAAACAAGCAAACAAACAAACAACCAACCCTCGTTTTAGCCAAGGGTCTTCGTTACCCACTTAAGTCTCGCTGATTGGAATGTTTTTCGTTTTGTCTAGTTTTTTTGTTGTTGTTTAAGCTGATTTTACGCTAAAGCTAAAGAAATTGTACAATAGTTGAGAATGTGAGGATTTTCAATTAGATATGCTCAATGGTGATGAGAATGATTATAATGAGACTTTGTATTATTCTTGGCCAACGAAAACTGGCGGTTTATATCGGCAATTTGGCTAAACGGAATTTTGCATTATGCAAATTTTTCTATTTAGGGGTGAAAATGAACTGAAAATTTTCCTTCCGAACAGAGAAACATTCACGCACAAACAAAACTCAGGCACAGATCATGATAATCGGACGGCTTACAAAGCTCTGAAAGCTCATCCAGCAAATGCATCAGCATGTGCAGAGCATATGTCTCAGTCGTTGCAACTGGCGACTGAAGTAAAAATGCACGTTATAATTTCTCGAAATATTTTCATGAAAACAACATACAAAAAAAGGAGTAAACGAAAAGAAGTATCTACTGAAAAATGCATTAAGTGCAGCAGCAAAACAAGCAACAGCAGCAGCAGCAGTAGAAACAACTGCAACTGCTGCAGCAGCAGCAGCAACACTGTAAAAAGACTGAACAAACTGGAAAATGGCTTCGACTTTATGGTAGGATAGCAGCAGCAACATCAGCAAACAAACAAACACACACACACACACACCACGCAGGCAAACAAACTTCTTTCTTTTACTTTTTTCGTTGTTGTTGCTGTTCTTGCTGTTGTTATATCTTTTTAGAACTTTAGTCTTCTTTTTTGTTGGCGCTGTGTCGATTTCTTTGCAAAGTGACTGTAAACTGCGACTGCGCCTTATTTCTGTCTTCTCCTCTAGCATACGAAAAAATTGCACTAAATCTCTGATATCCGAAAATGCAAGCCAGATTTATACACTCAAACAACAAAATATGTTTAGAACTAAGTTCGGGAATCGAATTCGTTACATCCTGTATTAGGTGGAGTAAGAGTCCAAACTAATTGAAACAACAGAGTCTCCAACTTTAATTTATCTTCGGTTTCATAAATAATTTTAGTTCGTTTGATTAATGAAAATAGTTGTGCAATATACAGAAATGTTTATGGGAGTAATTAAATACTCTATTAATTGCGTGGGCGTGGCCAAAATTTAAATAAAGACATGATCTACCCACTCAAAATATATATATGCTTATATGTATAAGTGATGTGCCTTCATTAGTGCAATTTGGCGGCTTGAGCTTTTGTAGTGTCGCAACACTTCGCTCCGCTGTCAGTTACATCAACTTAAAAGGCTTTTATATACCCACCCTGCGGTTATGGTGTTACAGGGTATTAAAATGTTGCCAGGCCAGAGTACAGGACATAAGCACCAGCATGTTGGCAAATATTAGAGCTATGTTGCTGTTCCTTGCGGCTAAGAAGATTTAATGATTTGCACTTTTATGGAAATAATTTTTATTCTACGGCTTCTTACACTTCTCTTTAGCTGTTGTTGTCGCTGATACATCGTTGTGTTTTTGTGGTTTTGTTCTTTTGCTGATATTCTTGTTGTTGTTGTTGGTGCTGTGTGCATGGCAGCAATTAAAAATATTTAATTATCGTGAAAAAAGTTGTCTGACTATGCGGAACATTTCTCACGTGTCTTATAGATAAATTGTCTGCTGGATGGGGACGATGTAAGGAAAGAAGAAACGGTGTGAAAAGAACAATTCTGCATTAGAATCTACCGAAAGGAATAATTTAAGTGCCAAACATTTCCTGTTTTCTTGAGAATCGATTTGTGGCTAAAGATTTAACTTTTATTTGATCACAGCCGACAAAGGTGTTTTAATAATTCATGCATATTAAATTTGTTTCATAAAACCTATAATTTATGAATGGGAAAAATGTAGAGGGTAAGGGTATTTATTTAAGTTTTTACATTCTTTCAAATGATTAGGTATTTTTTAAGTTAATTAATGATGTCGGATATCTAGTTAAGTTTTTGCCACCATTTTAGCGCCCTATGACAAAGGCGTCGCCTTCATTCTCCGTCACATTCTATGCCCAACAGTTAAATGTAATTTGTAATTGGTGTTGAGAGAGTACATTGAATGAATGCTTGGGTTTCAATTTAATTAGCCATTAAAACGTATGTGACGTCACATGCCAAGGCAGCACTTGCCATCAAGAGGAATGAGCTGAAGGGCAGATCAGATGCCCAGCATCCAATACGTGACGACAATCGTCGTCCCCAACATCTCCCCAAGCGCTCCTCAGTATCCTTTGCTGTCCTTAATAGCTGGTTGAAAAGCATCTACGGCATTCCCTTTTACAGTTCTTATCAACTTGGACATATCTTCTTGTCTTCACATTCATTCATTCACTCATCCACTCACTTGACTTCCACTTTTATTTGATATATATATATAGAAATTATATGTATGTATATAAGTATGTCTTTATGTTTGACTCCTTGTTTCCATTTACCTGTTTATTTGTTTGCTGATTGGCTTTAGAACTAATCAAGTTTTTCTCCATTTTCTCTCTTCTATTTGCAGATGTAAGTGATTCACCCTAAGATGTTGATAAAAGTACTTGATGGCGGTCAAAGAACCCAACAACAATAGTATAACTAAAGTTTGTTCTTGAAAAATTACACTATCATTATACCCTGTACCCATAGGGTAAAGGGTATATTAAAGTCGCTAAAATGTATGTAACAGGCAGAAGGAAGCGTTTCCGACCCTATAAAGTATATATATTCTTGATCAGCATCAACAGCCGAGTCGATTGAGACATGTCCGTCTGTCCGTCTGTCCGTCTGTCCGTCCGTCCGTATGAACACCTAGATCTCGGAGACTATAAAAGCTAGAGCTACCAAATTTGGTGGGAACATCCGTCTTATGCCCAGGCAGGTCAAGTTTGTTTCAAATTTTTGCCACGCCCACTTCCGCCCCCGCAAATGAAAAAAGAAAATTTTAAAATCAATTTACTAGAGCTGTATGAAAGATAACGAATTCTTATTTGGTAGACATAATTATATAGTCAAACTGCACAAACTGACCAAATTTCGTTCAAATCGAGCAATAAACATCGGAGATATAGCCATTTGAATTTTGTACTAAATTGCCAAGGCGGCATTGGCAATTAAGAAAGAGCGAGATAGCATGCGTTCGCTGCTGCTGCATGTAAAGGGAAATTTTGTTTTGAATTAATTGCGATTTCAAGGGTGTTCGAACTTTTGTTTAGTGCCTACGCAAATTAAGATAGTTTAAAATTTTTGCCACGCCCACTTCCGCCCCAGTAATCTAGAAAAAATGAATTACTAGAGAAGTTTTAAAGAAATCACATTCTTACTTGGCACATCTAATAATGTGGCCAAAATGCAACATCTGACTAAATTTAGTCAAAATCGGACAATAAATATAGGAGATATACGAATGTGCGTTTTGTACTGAACCAACAAGTGCGAGATTAGCTGTGCCAGGTGTGAGCGAGATAGCATGCATTCGATGAAAATTTTGAATTAAATCAAAGGAGATCTCGAGGGTGTTCGACTTTATTTAATATAACTAGTTGGTACAGGGTATACTCAATGTCGGCAGGGACGACTTGCTTGCTTCATTTTATAATGGGGACACTTGGAAAAATTGTGGAAAACAGCATTTTAATACTAATGGACTTCAGAGTACCTGATTTTATAATAATTTTCTAAGCATCAGGTTAAATGGTTGAACGATGTGAGATATGACTCTAATTTAAAGAAAATGTAAATTTTCTTTACATTTTCGTATCTTCTTCTCTCTTACTCTTTTATTATAATCTGCCTTTGCTACACCTCTTTCTCTCTTTTACTGAGTCTGTGGTATATACTTTCCTCAATTTATCATTAATTCTCGCGCACAGTTAATTGACTGATTCAGGTGTCACATTTAACGCGCTCTAAATCACCTTCACACATCCACACAGAACGAAAAGAGGAAACATTTTTTTAATTAAAAATCTCTAAATACAATTTATTTTGATTCTTGTTCTTGTTTTTTCATTCGTTTGCAAAAATATTTTCATTAAACGAGTCAAGAGATCTTTTTAAACCAAGTGATGACACTACACACGAGTTTTTTCCACCCCTCCCACACACACACACACACGGACACATGCACATATGTATGTATAAACATAATTCCTATGATTTATTGATTTGGCTTGGGTAAAGTGTAGAGTTTGTTGAAACTATTAACAAAAAACATAAATGAACATTTATTTTAATAAAGCAACAAAAACAAACAGCCAGGAAGAACAAGTGCATTTGCAAAGGAGGAGATCCTGTATGGAGTTTACGTGCGTGCGGCATAAAGTTGATATATTAGCAACAACTTTTATAGTATGTCTATTATGTGTAGCATAGGTAAGGCAAGTGGCATGCAGGCGGTCTGCAATCTTAATAAATGTTCATTGAAACCTTTTAAAAATCGCACAAAATGCGCCGCGCCTCAATGAAGCACTACAATAATAAATTTGATCACAGCCACGATCCCAAGTCGGGGCCGGAGCCAGACCAAGTCGGACCAAGACCACTAGCGAACACATAAACATTAATAAACTTGTTCCAATCCAAAAGATAATTAGCCATTGCTATAGCTGTATATACCTGCAACAACACACATCAATAAACTGAAACCCCAAAGACAGCACAACATGGCAACAACAAATTTGCTATTTAGTATAAAGTTTCATTAAAAACCTACTACAAGGAGGTCTCCATCTTCTACTAGATATCCCCTATCATTCTCCCCACTTTCTTGTCTCACTCACTTGTCCCTTGGTTATTACTGCACTTTTGTAGATACATTCGTAGGTCCCCTACAGAATCGGCCAGCGTCGCCTGCCTGCTGTCGATCATAATTTAACATAAAAATGATTTGATTACTATAATTTCTTTTGTGTTTTGGTATCACCTGGTAAGCTCATTTACTACAACGGCAACGCCGCCTATTACTCACACCGGTCAGGTTCCGAAAGATACCCAATGCGAGTGACAGAGGCAGACAGACGAAGACGGAGAGGAGGCCGGACCTCATGCAGCGTGTGTCGCTTTGTACGAAACGAAAAACTGCGGGAAGGCACTAAAAGACAGAGGGAGCGAAAAAACCCGTTCGCTCGTTCCTACGTTCCTTTTCCAAGCCATAGTCAGGCTGGGTAAGCGCAATAATAACATCGAGACATTGGCCAAAGTGAGTTCCGTCAGAAGAGCAACAGAAAAAGAAAATCAAAGGTCCGCGATTAACTCGATGATACCGAAGTTTCTACACTCTTTAAATAAAAGCTAAGAAACTATTAAAGTTTAAATGAAATGTTATACATACGTACATTACAAAGTGAGATCAAATCTTGAGAGGACGAAAAACTACTAGAACCAAACTTCGCAGCCACAGTGCATAATGTCTGTCAGTGAGGGTACAAACACAAGAAGAAGTGTTCTTTAGGTACTGTAAAAATATCTTGTTTCATGTGTGCGCTGGACGTTAATAGCAGGCCGAAACCATTGTCCGGGCTTGCCGCTTGCATCTTCTGTGAGCGCCAGGTTTAACTGTCTCCCTCTCCTCCTGATCGCTCTTCTGCCAGGCCAAATGACTGCCTGCCTGCATGACGATGTCGATGATGAAGAAGAAGTGGATGTAGTAGAAGGAGACCACAGAATGGACTGAACTGTGTGGCAAGTCAGCCTCGGCTGCATTTCATCATTCATGCACATTATTTTAGCGTCGACTTGCCTTTTTGGCTTTATATACTCGTCCATATACATATGTAAGAGCAATGAACTGTATGTGTAGCAAATTTTATTCTTTTTGTTGTTGTTGTTTCTAAAAGAGTTTTAAGGTTTTTTTTTTTTGGAAAAGAATGCAATTGTAGAAACGTTCTGGAATCCATAGTAATTATTGACTTAAAAAAATAATGAAGCAAGCAAGTCGTCTCTGCCGACGTTGAGTATTCCCTGTACCAACAAGCTACATTAAATAAAGTAAAACACCTTCGAAATAGCCATTACTTTCATACGCATGCTATTTTGCTCACTCCTGCCAGCAAATGTTGAACTTAGCGTTTCAGTATAAAACGGATATGCGTATATCTCCGATATTTATTGTCCGATTTAAAAATTTGGTCAGCTGGTGCAGTAGCTTTAGTAATTCGTTTTTCCCGATTTACGGGGGCGGAACCGGGCATGGTAAAAATTTGATGTTCACACGAAATTTGGTAGCTCTATCTTTTAAAGTCTCCGAGAGCCAAAAAAAAAAAAAAAACCGTGTGCTAATGTGTAACAAAGTTTTGTGACGGGATTTCATAGACCAAATAGTACTCGGTTTATATAATTTTCGCTTATGTATCTTTTGACGCAGATACACGATAAACATGGATTGAAAGCTGATTTAAAATATGTTATTCGTTATTTTTGTAAAATTTCTTTTAGATTTAATTAAAATACATTTAGTCACTGATATAACCCCTTGCAGAGGGCTTATAAAGCAAATACGCTCTTGATCAGCATCAATAACCAAGTCGATCGATTTTTTTTTGTCAAATCGACATATGTATATGTATATGTGAAACTTAGTAGATAAGCTTGTAAGATATGTATCTGATGTAAGTTTTATTCTTTGGATCTAACAACTTTATGACTATCGAAATAACCGGTGCAGAAGAAAAATGCATACCATAAATCAAAATTGCGTCAGACTATTAAGGGTGCAGTTCATTTAAATTAAAGCATTAATTTTTCAATAGACTTGATGGATAAATTTTTTTATTCGTCCGTTTTGGCGGTGGCTTTGGCCAAGAGTTTCGCTGTTTCTTTTTATACCCTGTACCCATAGGGTAAAAGGATATATTAAAGTCGCCAAAATGTATGTAACAGGCAGAATTAAGCATTTCCGACCCTATAAAGTATGTATATTCTTGATCAGCATCAACAGCCGAGTCGATTGAGACATGTCCGTCTGTCCGTCCGTCCGTCTGTCCGTCTGTCCGTCTGTCCGTCCGTCCGTCCGTATGAACACCTAGATCTCAGAGACTATAAAAGATAGAGCATCCAAATTTGGTGTGAACATGCGTCTAGTGTGTACACAGATCAAGTTTATTTCAAATTTTTGCCACGCCCACTTCCGCCCCCGCAAATCGCGAAAACGTATTACTAGAGCTGTATTAAAGGTATCGTATTCTTACTTGGCACACCTAATTATATATCAACTGGACCAACTGACCAAATTTAGTCAAAATCGGACAATAAATATCTGAGATATACCTATATGACTTTTGCACTGAATTGCCAAGGCGACATTGGCTGCCAAGAGTGAGCGAGACAGTATGCGTTCGCTGTTGCTGCATGTTATAGAGAATTTTGCATGAAATTTATGGCCATTTCGAGGATATTCTATTTCATTTAATATAACTAGTTGGTACAGGGTATACTCAATGTCGGCAGGGACGACTTGCTTGCTTCATTTATTTTTGAACTTTTTTTCGGGTTGTTTTAATGATACCCGCGCAAATATTCTTCATTTTTGGTATGCCTCTTGGTGCAGGCGTAATTTGCTGTTATTGGCTGCAGTGGCATGCATTTTTCATACGATCAAGGCAACAACAATTGGTAAAATTATTAGCTGTCCACATTTACCATTTTTGGTGGGAGAGGCGGCAAAAGAAAAAAAAAACAACGATAGCGGTCGTTGTTTCCGCCATAAACCAAACTGGAGTAGGTGTCGTCGTTAAGTTTGATGTGGCACATTAAACTAGATGCGAACGGCGGTTTATGTTCAGCAGCTACCCCGTTGGGCAGTTTATGATAGAAAATACTAATAAAGCTAGGGAGGGAAGGCTACCACAGCAGCATACTGTACCACAACTGAGCTATAGAAAAATGATGTGCGCTGGTGGATATGTGATTTAGTCTTCTTTTGCTGCATAGCATTTTCGAACGTAAAAATTTTTATTGATTTTTATACCCTGTACCCATAGGGTAAAAGGGTATATTAAAGTCGCCAAAATGTATGTAACAGGTGGAAGAAAGCGTTTCCGACCCCATAAAGTATATATATTCTTGATCAGCATCACTAGCCGAGTTGATTGAGACATGTCCGTCTGTCCGTCCGTATGAACCCCTAGATCTCGGAGACTATAAGAGGTAGAGCTACCAAATTTGGTGTGAAAATCCGTCTATTGCATAGACAGATCAAGTTTGTTTCAAATTTTTGCCACCCCACTTCCGCCCCCGGAATTTGGAAAAAACTAGAACTAGAGCTGTATGAAAGATATCGTATTTTTATTTGGCACATCTGATAATATAGCAGAAATGCTTCAGCTGACCAAATTTAGTCGGACAACAAATGTCGGAGATATTCGCATATAAGTTTTGTACTGAAACACTAAGGGCGGCATTAGCTGATAAGAGTGAGCGAAATAGCATGCGTGCTCCGTTGCGGTATGTTAAACTGAATTTTCTTTGAAATTGATGACGATTTCGATGGTGTTCGACTTTATTTAATGTAACTAGTTGGTACAGGGTATACTCAATGTCGGCAGGGACGACTTGCTTGCTTCATTTTTTTTGGAGTTTGTTTTGGATTTGCGCATAAAGTTTTAGCTTGTTTTACGCTTCACAATGAAAACGTAAACGAAATGTTTATGAATGCAGCAAGCAAACCTGAATGGAATTCGTTTTTAAGACCAAATAGTTTGGGAAACAAATGGAAATAAAATCAATAATTTTAAGCTAATTCAGCTGAAATTGTGTTTAAATCTTTTCAATTGAATTAATATTTGAAGAAGCAAATCAAATTACATTTGGAAACTATTGACCATGATATAATCATTACTCTATAAACTGAACTAGGTCAAATGGCTAAACCGGAGAAATGTTCCACAAAAAAATAAAGACTTAAATCATGTTTGAAGTATGTACACACATATATTCATATGTATATATGTATGAGCAACTCAACAGATTCCACTGTGTTCAGCGACCACGAAGACCTACAACACAAGAAGGGCATTGCAGAGTGGAGTAGTCAACCACATAAAGCTCTTGAGTATTGCACCACAACGACATCTTAGAGAGGTAAGAAAGGAAGGGAATCAGAGGTGAAGGTGGTAGCATTGTGGTGGTTGGAAGCCAGAGCAGCAGCAAACGTTGCGTTCCAGGAAACTATAAAAGACAATAGCGGCAATATGCCAGCTCAGGTTTTTGTGGTTTTTATTTGGGTCTGTTGAGCATTGAGGAAACATAGAGCAGCCAACGGAGCTGTTTCTCCTGGTGCCAAGCAGCCGAAGCCCTAGACAATTCTTTAGCGTGGGCCTAAGTCAACAACAACAAAAGCATCATAGGACGGCGCCTTTTGTTATTATACACAGAGCGAACTAAGTGTGTGCAAAGGAAAACCTTTCCAATGCTTACCTCAAAAGGTGAACTTAGATGGAGGATGGAGGCGTAGAAATAAGACGAAGCCGCTTAGCCCGGTAGCCTCAACTGTGTGTGCTTACGCATTAATATATAGTTGAGTTGCACACAGAATATGTGTACATATATAGATAGAGATATAGATATAAATGTGTGCTGTGTGCAAAACTAGTTTATGACAGTGTCCAAGAATATGGTTTAAACTTCCACACCGAGTGTGTTTGTGTCTGTGTGTGTGTGCGGTACGTGTAGGGGTAAATAAGGTTGTTTATGTGTTAAGACGAAACCGTAAATATGACGCACAGGCTGCGGTAAGAACTAGAAGATCTTTGGTCAAGTGCAATGTGTGTGCTTTTGTATTGGTCTAGTTGCTTGTCTCCAGCTATGCTCCTTCTGACACTCACCTGGTTTGGCTAGTGGCTCGCCATTCAATGGTCACCATTCTCCAATGGCTGCATTCATTCTTCCTTTAGTTTGGCTTTTGTGCTTATTTGGTTACTTTATGCCTTTTGCCTTATTTCCTTTTCTTTTCGCGCTACTCTTCCTCTTCCCCCATCCACCGTCAATGTCTTGATAATAAAGATGACAAAATATCTAGAAAAAATCATAAACTTTGTGTGTATGTTTGGAAAAATAATATCTTGCAGATATAAAGTACCATTTATGTCGTGCTTATATCTTCTTTCGCCAAGTCGTGCCATCGGTTTGGGTCTGAGACTGGGGCTGCATTCAAGTTGGTCCAAAGTTGAAACTGGAGGAGCTAGTGGTTGGTACTTGGATGCAGTTCGATGATGGCCATGCGGCATTGCAGGAATTCAAAAAGACTGAGATGAGTCACAGTGGTAAAAATATAATTGTTAACTGGAAAAATCAATGCATATTAATTTAGCAGTAATTAATTGCTTCTATAAAAATGTCTTAAAATAAGCTAAATAAATTTACTCAGAATATTTTCACAAAATAAAAAAAATTGTAAGTAGTTTACAATTCTTCTAACCTTTTTGTAAACTTGTGCTTTAAATCAACCAGTAAACTAGTTTTATAATAATTCGGCAATAATTCGACAGGTCTCCAAAATGAAATAAGGTGTAAAAAGTATAGTTTTTTTTTTGGCCCCAGTTGATGGGTGAGAGAGTCAAATACGCTATGAATATCATTTTTTTTGTTCAAATTTAACCCAAAAGCGAGCGTGTTTGTGAAGCATTTTGGTGTACTGGGTATCCGTCCCACTGCTGCACTGCAGCAGAACTGTTGGGTCTCTTTACATGAAGACTATGGCGGCCAATTGGCCAAAGCCACGGCCACGTTGTCAACTTGGGGCCTGCTGCATTGCATG
This sequence comes from Drosophila austrosaltans, assembly GCA_035045865.1. NCBI lineage: Eukaryota > Metazoa > Arthropoda > Insecta > Diptera > Drosophilidae > Drosophila > Drosophila austrosaltans. Next base: position 8,756,318 of record JAWNOQ010000099.1, read on the forward strand.
TAGAGGGCCAGACATTGCGTTGAATCGACGTCTTCGTTGTAGTTGTTGAGTCGTTCATCGTCTAAGAGAGAAGACTTTGTGCCTTGTGCCAGTCAGCATTTCCCTTCTCTCCTGCTCTTGGCCAGAGTCTGGCCTAGCCTGGTCTGGTCTGGTTGCCTGGTATATATGCTTTCATTACGAGCTTAGTTCACGTCACAATCAGTTGTTGGCATCGTTTATGCCGCATTGCCTCACTCTACACACACATATACACACACACACACACCAATAAAGAGGAGAACTAGTTGGCTGCTGTGGCAGCTTCTTCAGCAACGTCTTTCAACTTATCGCACACACCGTCACACACATAGATGAGAAGGAACACAATTTGCATGCTGCCTCCTAGCACCTACTGCCACCCACTTTCTCTCCACCCTACCCACCTACCTCTCTCCTGCTCGCTTGCTGCCTGCTGTGGCACATTGTACGTGCATGTAATTTATGCGTTTAGATAACACTTTGCTAATTTTGAATGGCATAAATTTTTTACATTAGATGCCTTCATAGAGCGTGGAGAAGGCGTTCGACTCGTCCTGTGATCGTCGTGCCTGTAATTGTGTGTGCGTGTTCCTGCTGCTTAGTTATTTATTTTTTATTCTTTTTCTCAGTTATTTTCTTTTTTTTGCATTTTTTTTTTTCATGCTCATTTTTTTGCATGCTTCGCTTATGATGATGTATTGATTGTTCGAGGTGTCAGATTTTTTTTTTGCCCACCTCTTTTCTCTCGTCTTCCTTTTTTTATTTTTTCTTTTTTTGCGTAATTAAGGAAAATATTTGAGATATGCCAAGATAATAGTGCTGGAATGTTGTTGGATTAATTAATTGAAAATGAGTAGTGAACGACGGTGAAGAAGTTGAGGCAGATCAAAGGGTGGGGTAGGAGGAGAAGAGGCTGGGTGGAAGAAGATGGAGTAGAGTAGATGGAGCCAAAAGCCTCGTCTTCGTTTGGCTTATTTGGCTGTTGGCCATGTCGCCCGTTTCGCTTATCAGCTGGCAGCATTGGCTTTTTATGGCCATGAGACCTGGAAGAGATGGCTGAAAGTCTTGGGTCTCTCTGGACATTGTGTGATTAATAAGGATTTTCAAGTCGTTAGTAGTCCGGCTATCGTTGTTGCTTTTGTTCCTTTTAGTTTTTTGTATTTTTTTTATTTTTATACCCTGTACCCATAGGGTAAAAGGGTATATTAAAGTCGCCAAAATGTATGTAACAGGCAGAATTAAGCATTTCCGACCCTATAAAGTATATATATTCTTGATCAGCATCAACAGCCGAGTAGATTGAGCCATGTCCGTCTGTCCGTCCGTCCGTCCGTCCGTCCGTCTGTCCGTCTGTCCGTCCGTATGAACACCTAGATCTCGGAGACTATAAGAGGTAGAGCCACCAAATTTATTGTGAACATACATCTAATGCATACACAGGTCAAGTTCGTTTCAAATTTTTGCCACGCCCACTTCCGCCCCCGCAAATCGCGAAAACGTATTACTAGAGCTGTATTAAAGATATCGTATTCTTACTTGGCACACCTAATTGTATACCCAAACTGCTCCACCTGACTAAATTTTGTCCAAATCGGACAATAAATATCTGAGATATACCTATATGAGTTTTGCACCGAATTGCAAAGGCGACATTGGCTGGCAAGAGTGAGCGAGACAGCATGCGTTCGCTGTTGCTGCATGTTAAAGAGAATTTTGCATGAAATTGATGGCGATCTTGGGGGTGTTTGATTTTATTGAATATAAGGTACAGGGTATACTCAATGTCGGCAGGGACGACTTGCTTGCTTCATTTTTTTTATGGACACGACATCGCAGTGGAATCGAGCCCAGGCAAATTACCGATTTCAACAATGTCGCTCAAGTGGCTTAACTTTAACTTTGACAAAGGCAAAGAAAGACAAAAAAAAAAAAACGGAAAACGCAAAAAGTAAAAGCAACTTGATGCCTGAATAATGATGTGATAACCGTAGGCACAAAACTGGACAACTTTAGTCTAGACTCTTGAGCTACAAACTCCGCGTCACAGCTGCATCTTCAGCTATGGGGAAACAAAAAAAAAAGGAACTTGGATCACTGCTGCTGTTGCTGCTGCTTAAAGTTTTCAAATTATTATAAGTAGGGCAGACTATGCCCGCTTCTACGGATTAGTCTTAGTGAAATGCCTCCTCTACTCCTGCTCCTGTGCTTCTGCCAGAAAATTAAATTGGAATTTAATTTTTTGCTTCAAGCGCGACAGAGTGAACTGATACATACATAAATAAGTAAGTAATTGGCAGACAGGGCAAGAAAATGCCAATTGAAATTACACACAGTTGAAATTTTGTGAAATCTTCATGCTGATGAGAATTCTGTTTAACCAAGAGTGAAATTTTGCAAAATGAAATGAATGATTTTATTTCATTTGGATTTATAGGCCAGAAAATTCAACTTAGAGCAACAAACAGAATGAATAAATTATTAAAATTCAAATAAACATCACAAAATTAGCTCTTTACTCAATTGGCTTAAAAGGGCAAAGTAAAGTCGAAGAAGCAATTGGCTTCTTGTTGTTTTTTTTAAACTTGATGAAATCTGAAATTTTCATATAAACTTACTTAAGTTATCTTATTATTACTTGTGTCTAAGTTAAAACTAGTAGATTGAAAACGGCTGAACATTTCCTGTATATTTTTGTGGTGTAATTTCTACTAAAACTATTTCAAGTTCTCATATTTGTAAGATGCGAATAAAATTAAGTTTATTTCAAGTTTTTAACTCTTTGTGACTTTAACGTGAAAAATCATTAAAGAATTTAAATTATTGTTATTTTGCTTTAACGGCAGTTGAAAATTTTGTGTCTCACCCTACCTGGTGGTGCCTCCTACATGCCTACAATTTTTGTTTCAACGATTTTTTAATGCTAATGAGACATCACGTTTTATAGTGAAGTAAAAACCAAAAGACACAAAAACGTTTCCTAACATTTTTGACAGACTAATGAGATGTGTGGACTTTCAGCTGTCATTTTGACGACGGGAGGGCCCCCTCTAAAGAAAGAGCGAATCGCCACGGACTGGAAAGTGTATCGCTAATTAAAAAAACCAATAATAAATTTAAGAATAAACAAACATATCCATGTAAGTATAATCAAAACTGCACGGCAAGTTCTGCTTTCTATCGATCCAACCCATTCATCCATTCCCACAGATGCCGATGCAGCAGACGCAATCCAGTCTAAAGCTCAGTCTGAAGCTAACCCCAAAATGTTCCTTCTAATCATATGCAACTGTAGTAAAACTCAATCAAAATTTCATTACAACTGACATACAAAGATCAGACATGGCGTGCCGACTAAGAAGCATACATATAACATCACTATACAAAAATGCAAGCAAGTGGTCCATGCCGTATTGTGAATACCCTGTACCAACTTGTTATATTAAATAAAGTCGAACACTTGTAATTCATTTTTCTAAATTTTTAGAAAACTTGATCTACGTAAATACTAGACGGATGTTCACACCAAATTTCTGTAGCTCTTATAGTCTCCGAAATCTAGGTGTTTGATGCTGGTGGGAAATGCTTCCTTCTACCTGTTACATACATTTAGCGACTTTAATATACCCTTTTACCCTATTGGTACAGGGTATGGAAAGAGAGCGTCGAACCTACTATATATGCATACATATTGTACATGTATGCATATGTCGTACAAAATGAGAAAGAAGAAATAGAACAGTTATTTCTGTAGATTTCACGTTCATCTTAATTACATATCAAGTATATTGCCATGCTGATTGATACACAGGTCCAAATCGGCACAGCGGAGTGCAGCGATAGGAAGAGGGGGAGTGGAAGAAGGGAAGAGCAACTAACTTGAAGTCGTAAAACCAACATAAATTTGAGTTATAAAAACTCATGTTCTGGTGCACTTAATTAGCGGGCGACCTCTGCGAGTAGTAGCAACTGATGAGTGCCATGCCCAGCATATGCTCTCTCCCCCCCCCTTTCTATTCTCTCGACCATTTTCTCTGTCATTTGCCATAAATACCAGAGTCATGCCACAAAACAGATTCAAATACAGATACATATACCATGCTATATGTGTGTATCAAGGGAATGCTAGGTTGGGGTGTGACCGAATGGGGGTGGGGTGGGGGTGGAACTATAATTCACACAATTTGCTGCCAACGTTGAGCTCGAAATGTCAACAATATAACACTCGGCCGGCTACTCGCGTACCAAATTTAAATGGTGTGAACGAAATTTTATGCCGAATCATGCATGGAAAATGATGGAGATGCCGCCAAGTTCACAAAAAAAAAAAGCAGAAAAGAAGAGGAACAGGAGGTGGTGCAAGTAGAAGGAACAGTGGAGACACAGAGTCGTCAGCCAAGGAAAAAGTGGAGTGAGTCGCGTAACACGCTTAGTTGAAATTATATGATGGGCCTCATTTCATTTGTTTATGGCCGAGACCAAGTGCCGGGGCCTATGGAATGGTGGCATGCGGCATGAGAAATGGAATAGTGTGCATTGCAACACCAAGTTCTTGTTATAATGAAGATGTGCACACGCACAGCCACAACCCAAACTGGGCCCGAAATTAAGTTGAAAACAATTTAAATTTGTGTTAGGAAGCCGCCACCGGCGACAACAACGTTCATGATGATGACGGAGAGTGTCGTATAAGTTGAACGGGGTACAAGTACGTACAGATGAAGACGAAGTCGCTAAAGTGCTCTGGTGCTCTGGCCATGCCAAAAATGGGAAAGAAACACAAAAATAAAAAAAAACAGAGAAACACTTTCAACTACCAAACGGGCCAGCATAAATGGAGGCACTATAGAGTTGGACAGTGTATCCTCTCTACTACGGAGATGTTGACGCCAACGACAACACTTCAACTTCTTTCCTCGTTTTCGGTCTGGCCTTCCTTTTTGTTTTATTTTTTCAGTAATTTCATCTTGTGTGGGAGTAGTTTTGATGGAGATGTGCAATGTCTAGAGACCAAAAGCATGGGAAAATGGGTTTTGTTCTCCTCTTTAATGAGTTTTGTAGAGCCAGGTCTTATTCGTTTTTTTCCGGGAAAAGTTTTGCCCCGGGTTTCAGTGTGTTTTTCGTCGTGTTTTTTTTTTGGTAAATTATAAAGTTAATAGAGAATAAATAATTTGAAAACATATATATATCTACATATATATATGTATATATGTATGTATATATGTATACATATACATATATATATTTATATATATGTATATATATACACATATATACATATATATATATTCATATATATGTATATATATAATTGTATAAAATCCTCAACTTTCTGGTTTGGTAGTGACCTTCTTGAGGTCGTGACCAGTCATAATAAAATGTTGACAACTACAGATTTATCCGTCTTTATTGGTCCAAATAACTGAAATATTTCTTTCATATGAAAAATTTTATGAAATTACAATTGTGGGAAGAAGAAAAACTTTAATACTTTAACACTTAAACACTAAGTCGGAAAAGTGTCACTTGAAGTGCATTAGACATATTAGTGTAATTTTTGTAGAGGTCATGAAGTTATCACATCTTGCATAATTCCATAAAATTGTCTTCCTGCCGAATTCTCTGTGTCCCTGCCTCAGTGATGACTGTTTTGGCATTTGAAGCTGCTTCAAGTAGAAGTAGTTAGCAGGCAAGTCCATGTCTTTCGCCTTTCGTCTGCCGCATTGGAGGACAATTAAGTGATTCATTATAAATGACAGAGCATGAATTGAATTGAGAGTTGGAATGGCTTTGCTGCTGTGTTAGTGTTGGAGTTTTATGAATAGAACCAAAATAGTGGTTGCAATAAAGGAAGCCGTCGTCATCTTTCAACTGTCAGGGAATGCGTGACAGAAGGCGTTTTATTTTGTTGAGGGAGGGAGAAAGAAATAGATAAAAAGAAAGTACTTTGGTTGTCGCTCTCCGTACGTGCACAAGTATTTGAAAAACTCATTTAAATCGGACGACCCGACCCGCGTGCCACTTGAGAGGGTGAGGCATGATGCTGTAGAAAAACTATGTAGTGAAAATCAAAAAACAACGAAGAGCCAAACGGCATGCAAACGACAAACACAACGTAGCTGCTCTCCGACTCTGACATTTGATGCCAAATTTTCAAGTGGAGCGACCAGTAGCAGCCAAATACTTGAGGAATTGCCGCCGTTTGCTGCTGTCGTCGTTTAAAAGATGATGGCATGAGATACTAGTCGGTCGTTCGACCGACCAACCAACCAACCGACTGACTGCCCGACGAGTGCGAGTCGCATTCAGAAGTCGTAAATAAAAAGCACAAACAAAATAGTCAGTCAGACAAACAGGAGCACGCCGCTGATGTGGTCGAGGATTCGGGCGAGGACGAGGTCGAGACTTCGACTGTGGCTGAGGCTGGCGCATTAATATACGGAAGCCGAAAAAACACACACAAAAATCTCAACAGTTTGGTAGTCAGAGAGACAGGCGAAACGAATGATGGTGATGAAAGGAGATGGAAAAGGAGAATAAGAGGGAGTAAGATCAGGCGGCAGATACCTAAAGCAGGCCATAAACTGGCGACTATGAAGATATATTAGGCAAATAGACGGATAGATGGAGACGAACAGCACCAAGAGCAGCAGAACGAGAAGAAACTTAGGTTGAAAAAAAAACAATTTTCGACAACGTTTTGCCAAATGTAAATGGAGTTTGACAGAAGGCCGCTGCTACTGTCAACAACGACTATGTCCATGAGAAAATAATCATAAAAGTCATAGGAAAAGTAAAAAATATCTGTGGAAAATGTATTTTTATGCGCAACAAAGCTTTTTTTATACACTTAATAATCCAATCTTGATATGGCATTAAAATTTGTTCCAAGAAATTTTTTTCTAGATTAAAAGTTTTCCTCAAAGTGAAGTAAAGAAATTAAACTTTGGACGTGTAAGATAACTAGCCATGATCTTAATTTTGACTCACGTAGCGGACTATATGTATGATTCCGACTGAAGTTTGTATCAAAGTTCTTAAGACTACCCTAAAAAGAGTGAAGTGTATGCGTGTCTGTTTATGAATGTTTTAAGCCATATTGCGGCTTATAATGAGAATGAGAATGATGGGCATTAGAGAAGTATTTGCTTTTAGCTACCTGAATATATATACACACAGACACACAGAGTTCGCACCATCGCTTAACACTGACTCCCACTCACTTTACTCTCCATAATGTCGCAAATTACATATGAAGAGAAGAAAATTTTATTACAAAAGATAGACAAAAGATCCGAAATATTTAGTCATTTTCTTGTCCCCTCGATGATGATTCTATGGGAATGAAGGCAACTGATGCTGTGAGCAGCCTCTTGCCGCATAGTTTAGCAAAAAAGTTAACGCACACAGAATAACACTGCTCTTTGGTAGTACGAATGAATGTATCTATGTATGGATGGAAGGATGTATGTATGTACAACAAATGTTTGCCTGCCCGCCCAACCGCATTAATACTCTCTGGGGAGTTGTTGTTGGTTATTTCAGGCTTGGCTTCGTTGGGAGTTGGCTGGTTCGTTGGGTCGGATTATGTGAAACGAAGCAATGGCTGCTCTACAATATGCCTCAAAATATGCGCGAGTTTCTCGGTTTGAATTGCTCGAAGCACACGCTGGCAATGGATCTCCTAAGGCGTTGGATTCTTGCAGTTTCGTGTTTGGTTGGCGTTTTGCACACACACACACCACACACCTAGAGGCAAAGGAATAGTAGAACTGGGGGCGCCGTTTCTCCTCTTTTTTCTTTTTCGATTTTGGGGAAGGCACCACCCAAGCTGCTGTTTATGAATTACTTCACATGTATGGCAACATATATTTATGTATGAGTATGCGTGATGGTCGAAGGGGCATTGAGAGAGAGAGAAAAATAGAGGAAAATGGAAGCATAAACAAGTACAACAACGGCAACAAAAACAAAAAAAAAAATAAAAAGGCATGTTGCTGCTGTAACAAAAGGGAGCCACTGAAATATGCTGGAAAACTGCGAACTCGCAGTGCAAAACGCAAACCAAACCAAACGAAAACGCACTGTGCGCAACAATTTATGGCCAACATTTAAAAAATACATGTTGAATTGTTTGCGGCAAGCATAAAAAGTAGCCAGCCAAACGCCAAGAGGCAGTAGCGGAATGATGCAGGGACAGAATAAGACAAAAGAAGGGAAAATTGAGAGAGTGGGGAAGGAGAGAGAAAGAATGAGGTGAGGTGGGTCGCTTCTGTTGCTGCTACTGGCTGATGCGGTCGCCTGCTGCATTTCTTTGCATAAATTGCAACATTTTGTGGCACTAGCTGTTATACGTCTACCTACCACCGCCTCTGGTCTCTTCTGTGGCAAGTTGAAGCTCCGTTTAGGCAATTTGTCATTTGAAGCTGCTGGCCGCCGGCACTCAAGTGAGATTGCCGCCCGAGCGAGTTGCTGGTAAAAATATTTAGATAAAAATGAATCTGCTAGATAGATGAAAATCTGACAGACACACTGGCAAAATAAACCATTTAAAGAACAATATACAAAATCCCATTTTGTGAAAGTTAAAAAAAGTTTATAGAACATAAATTCTTGAAGGGGAACAATTGTAAAGGTCCAACTCAAAGAAAATAATTAAACTAAAAACAATTCGATGGAGTAATAAAGCCTACGAGCCTGTAAGTTTGATAAGTTTTAATTGAGAAAGAAAATATATTCCTAAATGAAACTTCGGGTAAAATATTGTATGTATCGGGTAAAATATTTCTAAAACTAGTTCAAAGAATAGTTTATATACTCACACATCCAAATGCGTATCGCTTTGAAAGTGAGGAAAGTTAAACAGCTTCAACTATAAAAGTCAACTCATCCCCCAAACCCCTGTTCAAGCTCTCCCTCCAACCATTCCGTATGGTATCTATGGCTCTATGGCACTCGTACCCTTGATGACGGCATCAACACACCCAAGCAATTTCTGCAAGAAAAAAATAGAAAGAAAAGAAATACTTACACACAGACACAAATATGCCACACTGAGATTACCCCTAGACCCAAAATGCATTTACGCCAACTCAACTGATGCAAATCTAATACTCGGCACACTGAACATGCAGCATTTGTTGGAGCGACGAAACGATGGGCACACGACAACCAATGGTTACGACGACTCCGTAGTACATCTATGTATGTACTCCATGCGTTTCGCTTTCTTTTTCCCTTTCCTTTTTTTTTTTTTGTTCTGTAGTTGCATTGCAAAATATAAACCTCTCAAGTGCAAAAACCATTCAAAAACTAAGCTAAATTTATTTAAGAAAAGCGACGACGGCAACGACTGCAGCCGGTTCAACATTTTCGTATTCGGATTCGTTTTCTTTTCTTTCTTTTTTTCTCTTTCGTTTGTGCCGTGCACATTTCACTTAACAGAAATAAAAACTGAAAAGAAAAGCCAACGCAAATGCGAGCAAAGCCCAACCAAAATACGCAGTTAAAGGGAGACAGAGGATTGGGGGTGACAAGAAACAGGAGTGTGAGGTAAGGGAAAAAACGCTGGGCAACACCAACAAATGTCGCCGGCAAAAAGCAAGAAGTGCTGGAAAACCGTTAGACGTCGGGACAAAAAAAAGTGGGTTGAGGGGAATTGCAGGAATGAAATTCACGTGGCAGCGGCTGAAAAACACTCGGGAAATACGTTGACTGCCTCGGACTGGTTGCCTCTGAATCCCATTTCCCCAATCTTGCTCTCCCTCTTTTTTTGTTCCTCTCTGTGGTGTTTGGTCTGGACCTGGCCTGTTCTCTACTTTTGGCGATAGTGTTGCAGTTGTTGTTGTTGTTGGCAGCAACGTGTGCATGCAAGGTGCTCGTATAATGCGTTGTGCGTGTTAAAAGATAGTTTTGCCCGGCTCAACGCGAGGCCAGCTAGATAGATAGATAGATAGACCGGGGGGGATGAGAGAGTGTGTGAGAGAGAGAGAGAGAGAGAGAGAGAAGGGAGAGAGGATAAAGACGAGACAATACAGTAGCAGCAACAACAACAACATAGCGACAGGTAGTTTTACACTTTGAAAAATCCCAAACACCATGACACGAGTTGTACTTGTAGGTGGACAGATGGATAGCAAGGCATCAAGAAAGGGAGTGAGGGGAAGTAAGATAGTGATAGAGATAGAGAGGGTGCAGATGGTAGGGGGAAGGGCTGACGGTTGAGATCTGGCACTGTGCACACTAATGGGTCTAGGGATCAAGGCAATGCAAAACAAATGCAAACAGACTTGGGGCTTTTGTGTGGGCTATAACTCTGTATCTGTGTTTAAACATGTGTGTGTGCCTGTGTTTTTTTATCTTCTCTGTTTCTAAATATCTCTTTGTAAAATTACCTATCTTTATCTATCCTATATAATACAATTTATTTTTAATCTGTTTCTAAGTTACTGACCAGAAAGAAAATATCCTATCTGAGTTAGTTAACTTGATCGTGAAGGTTTTTAGGTTTTTAAAAAGTAAAGCATTTACTTTTTCTTAACTATCAATTATGGTATCTGAATTTTTTTCAAATAATTTTTTTAGATATTTCTGAAAGATTTTAATAATTTTTCTAATTTAGGTATAGACTCGTTATGTATTGGGGGAAAAACGAAAACTGTGTGTTGTCCTTTAGATTGGCACTTGAAACTGTTCTTAACCCCGTTAATTTTTTCAAAAAATATATTTCTTGTCAATTCCATCCTTAATCAAATGCTAGTTTGAATATTTATTTCCTTTAACACAGAAGAAGCTCTCACGAATTTAACAATTGGTACGGCGCAATCAACAACGTAGAGAAATCCTTTTTACAGGCATCCCATGAAGTCGAGTACTCCCCCTCCTACATATATTTGTACAGTATTCTTCCCAACCTATGGTTTCAATGGTCTTTTTTATACCCTGTACCCATAGGGTAAAAGAGTATATTAAAGTCCCCAAAATGTATGTAACAGGCAGAAATAAACTTCCAACCCTATAAAGTATATATGTATATTCTTGATCAGCATCACTAGCCGAGACGATTGAGACATGTCCGTCTGTCCAGATGAACATCGAGATCTTTGAGACTAGAAGAGCTGGAGCTACCAAATTCGGTTTGTAGATCCATCTAGTGTGTTGGCAGATCAAGTTTGTTTCAAATTTTAACCACGCCCAACGAATAACTAGAGCCATATTGAAGGCATCGAATTTTGTTGTTGTTGTTGTTTTTTTTTTTTTTTTTACAGAGTAATACAGCCAAAATGCACCTGGTGTCCAAATTTAGTCCAAAGCGGACAATTAACATCGGAGATATAATCATATCCGTGTTGTACTGAAACGCCAAGTGCGACGTTGCCAGGGCGAGAGCATGCGCTTGCTGCTGTTGCATGTTAGGCGAATTTTATTTTAAACCGCTGGCGATTTTGAGAGTGTTTGCCTACATTAAATATCTCTACTTGGTACAGGGTATAATCAATGTCGGCAAGGACGTCTTGCTTGCTTCATTTTTTTTGTATTTTGTATTTTGCTCTTGGGCAACGCAGCAGGAATTGTTGTTGTTATTACTGACGCGTTGTTGTATTTCAATTGTTAAACAAACGTTGAAGAGGAGACGACCCATACAACAACAACAACGACAACAGCACGGATTCCGAACCAGACCCGGACCTAGGCTCACTTAGACAGGCTTGGAATATATGTGTGCCTCAGCTCACTTCTCGCCCTTCTTTACATTTGCTTTGGCATCGTGTATACAGTACACTCGAGTTTCTATATTTTCTTTTTTTCTTGCTCATTCTTTTGCCTCCAAGACAAATATTATTGTTTCCAACACGCCGTTATTGCATATTTGCTTTAAATATTGCTTTTATTTTGTTGTTTTTGAACTGCGCCGCATAAGTGTGAATGAAATTAATGCGTTGCACGGTTTCGGTCTCGGGTTTTCCTCGGTTGGGTACCCTAGCTGGGTTTTTCAATTGGGAAAAGTGGGAAAAATTCTTTAATTTTTTTTCCCATATCATTTTGAATGTTTTCAGTTTTGTTTTTCGTGTGCCTCCTATTCTCTGTTTTACTCTTTCTTTTTTCTATTTTGCCCTGCTATGTTGCCCCCTCATTCGTACACTTACACACACACTTACGGAGCAAAGACTAAACGTTATTAAATGCAGGCAAATGCCTCTTGTTGGGTTGTCCAATGGTATTTGTTGTAGTGTTGCTTGTAAGCTGTTGTTGTTGTTGTCGTGTGCATTGGCATAAAAGGGAAGGCAGGCAGCTCAGCGCAGCTCTCTGACGATTTTTTTTTTTTTTTTTTTTTTTTTTTTGCTTTGAGTGGCTTTTTTCTGCGCATTTCATTTCTCTGTTTTCTGTTGCCTACATTTTGGGAGGAAGAGCACCGACCGAGTGGGTGTTAATAGTGTTTTTTTACGGTGAATATAAAGCACCACAGTGGTTAAAAGTACCATTTAATATTTGATATTCTTGCTCTAAACAGACTCTTTATTTTTCCTACAACGTTTAATCAGATAATATTTGCATAAATCTTGTCAAAATATCTCAAGGAAAGAAACAAAAAACCTAATGCTTAAGACAAAGTCAAGACCACTTAGCATAAATGTTGATTTTCTAATAGATTTTAAAGTGGCAGAGCTTTACATTTGCAAAAAATAAAAGACATATTGTTGTATTAATAAATGTTAAAAAAAAATTACGAATCTTTTGTAAAATGAAAATTTAGTATAAACTTAAAAGAAATGTTAATCAGCAATTGATTTTCTATTTATTTGCCTATGGTTCTGTGTATAATTAACTCTTCTCAATTTATAAGACTCCTTCATTCGTAGTTTTTAAGTATCTATAGCAACCACAACAGTTGGTGAGTTGGTGGTAATCCCCATTCAAAAAGTAAACACCTGTTCATTTCATGCATTATTTGACCAGAGCTACTGAAAGTGCTGACTAATGGCAGGCAGTGCCACTGGCGGCATATTGGCCAAGTTTCAACACCTGTTCCCAGCTGCTGTAGTTCCACTGTTGCCATAAAGAGGGCCGTTTACCTTACTTTTTCGGATCCCCCTTGGTTCTCTCATGCTTATGCTCCCTGGCCTAATACTAAGTAGCTTTAATGCTGCCGCAATGCCGCTTGTTGTGGGCGTGGTTTCGTTTTTTTTTTTATGCCGCTTTAAATGCTACTAATTAATGAGGATTTAGTAAAAACTGTTTTTTCTTTTCAAGTTGTTAGAAATGCAAGCAGCCGATGTTGCTCTGCCCCCATGTGCATTTAGTTTACTTCAGTGGCCTAAAGTATTTAGCATATAAATAGCATTTGAAATTTATATATATACATACATTTATAAATATATTTAGATCCCCATGAACATAATTCTATGTTTTTTCTACCGCTAGAAGATATATATTACAATCTCATGGTATGAAGTATTTTTTTCGTGTGCCGAAACAGGAAATGATCCAACAAATGTAATCAATGATATTTTAAGTGCAACAGCAACGCACTTCCACACGCCAAAGAAAAAAAAAGAAGAAGAATACACAAAAAGGAGGATTGCGAAAGGAAAACTCCTGTGGTCTGTTGGTTGGCCCTAAGTCCTTTTCGTGTTTTGTTTCTTGAAATAATGATTTTTGTACGGTATGGTTATTGGTAGCGTGTTTACACTCGACTCCTTTATGCTTTTATAACTTTATTTCTGCACGTTTCACACCCCCGGGACCACTCCTCCGCATCAGCAGCGTCTCCCTTCCTTCCCAGATACAAATTACAATTGTGGCGCGTAAAGAAATTAAAAAAGGATTTCTGTGTCAGAGATTGCTGCTTTTACTTTTAACATTTGCTGTTGACGTTCCCTTTGCCTTGGCATTAGCCTGGTTATTTGTGTATATATGTGTACAATGTATTTATTTATTTATACCGTTTTACCTTTCTCTCTTTACTAATGCAAATGTATTTTACCTTGCTCTCTTTACAGACATTCCGTTCCGTGCCATTCGTGCGTCCTTTTCTGCTAATTGCTGTATATGTGTGTGTATTTGTGCGTTTTGTTGTATTTTTTCTTGGAACTTTGACTAAAACAACATCAACAGCACCAGCAAAGGATCCTTCTTGTCCAGCTAAAAACAAAATCGCACAAAAACAAGAAACGAAAAAAAGGTTCGTATTATACCTTATTTTGTATATAATATGTATTCTATTTGTGTTTACGATAGCCACTCGTCGTTAGGTTGATTCACTGATAGGGGGTGGGCAAAGAGGGAATCGTAAAGGGGGACTGATTTCATTTTGGATTTTAATTACAAGACTAAAGCAACCTGCTTTCGCTTTGCGACAGAATTCAGGGCAAAAGTTTAATTAGTGAGCTGAAGACAACAACTGATGCTATTACAATACAATTTCATATAAGGCTTATTTTAAAGAATTTTCTATTAGCTTTTTATAATGCAGCTCTCAATACTAATCTTAAGTCTTAAAGACCACCAAATTTCTTAATTTAAACCAAAGTCAAAGTTATATGAGCTATTTTGTTTAACAGACTTAGTCCAAAAATAAACAATGAAAATGGCTTTCTGCTAAGGAATGCCTCTTAAGTTTAATTTAATTTGTCTTCTTAAAGTTTACTATATTAAAAGATTTCAAATTTTAATCCTTTTACAAAGAAGTAGCATAGTTGTTAACTAACAATTTTTGAGTTTTTTCTCTATTCTTTTTGATAAATGAAATCCATTTTACCATTAAACCATACTTACAAGAATAGCCCTTAATAATTTTTGTAAGTTTTGCTTTCGAATTGTGTAATACCAATAGATTTCATCTTGAATGTTGGTTACTTTAAAATGGATAGCCATTTTCTAAGACAAACCATCAAAAGCAAGTCACCGATAGAGAGAGAAAGAAGGAAGAAAAAAGGGCGAAAACGAAAAAGTTTTCTCAAGCCACTCGAAAAGCACCACAAATCACTTTAAACTGCAAAGGACTAACTTGTGAGTGGATGAAGTTCCTTTTGCCTCCCATCACTCGCCCACTCGCTCTCCCACTATCCTACTCACTCGCTCATTCACCTGTGCGTGGCATAGTCTGGGCAGCACTTAGTAGCTTAGCCAAGCTATTAAATCTCGGCACTTGTGTATTTGCTGATATTTTTTTCTTTTTCGAAAACGACGAAATCGTATATCTGTAAGATATACAATCACTTAAATCGCTGAGCGGCTAATCCGCTGTTGCTGTTGTTGTTGCTGTTGCTTTGGGCTTAGTTTATCATACATCAAAGCAAAAAGCAAGGACCTTAGAAGATGACACCAAGTCAGCAGACACTTCCTGAGACATTTGTAGCCCTTCTTAAGAAAAAAAGAAAGAAAAAAATCATAAAACCGAATTTCGCATTTGAAATGCCAAATATCGGTTTACAGGCAACCAAACGAAGGGGGAGGGGTGGGAGGAACAAATCAATAAACCTCAACCTCAATGAAAGCTCAGACACACACTAGCACATACATAGTAATACACACACAGCAGAAAGAGAGCCAGAAGGCATATCAAATTTTTTGTTCCTTTTCCCTCAACGATGTCGTTGTCCTTTACCGATTGATGATTGACGTCTTTTTCGCTTGAGGGGGCGGAGTTACGGTTTCAGTTGGAGTTTTTCTTTTTTCTTTCTTTCTTTCGTTCATTCTTCACTGATTTGCTTTTACTTTCGATTTTGGCTTTTGTATTTTTGGTATTTGTGCTGATTAGCCACCCAACATCGTTATTTTGGCTACCCCGCCTATTCCTCCGCCCACGTGCCTCGACTCGTCTCATATACTTTGTGCCGTTCTTTTGTATACAGAGTAAACGAAAAAGAAATCAAATGTTGTCATCATTGCCGGCGTCATCTAATCTCTGGAGCATGTTAATAACCCAAAGGGGCTAGGGCCGGGCCATCTGTCTGATTGTCTGCGTTTCTGTCTCCGTCCGTCGCTTTGTCCCGCATGTCTGTGCATTGTCCATGTAATTTCATGCAAATATCGTATTATACGACTTTCGACTGAGAATTGTACGTGTTGTGGGTATAGAAACGGCCAAAACACACATAACAACCAGCAATGAGCTAAGAGGTGGGATGGTGAAAGGTGAAGTGGGGTGGGTTGGAGAGGGCCAAGTAGCAAAGGACTAGTATCCATTGTGGCCCCCACGTTATATTTTGTCAATAGTCGCCAACAATTGACAAAAAAAGAAGTGGAAAATAAAGCAAAAATAATAGAAGAAAAAGTGCTCCCAAAAATTATTTGAAGCAAAGCCGAAGGTTTCGTAGGCGTGTGAAAGACCAGCACACATAAACAAGCAAATAAAATGTAATAACTAAGTGAAAATGTGAAAAATGCTATGGACCCTGGTTTAATGTCCCCCTGGAGTAGACTATGGCACTGGCATGAACGTAGGCAGGGGGACGAGTGAATCGTGGTCATGAAAGTGGCTGTAGCTTGAGAATATATATGATTCTATTCTGAATGTATTTGATTCTAGTTAAGATTGTTCAAATTAAAATTGGAAAAAAGGATTTCATTTTCGTTTAGATTGTTTTTTTTATTTAGTTCACTATTTTTCTCGATATTAAAGATCGTCTTGTATTTAAGTAATATTTCAGTGTGTATTTGTAAGAGACTTATGAACTTTTGTGAGAGAGTTTACATATTTTTCTTTGGTTTTTTTGAAACAGTTTTCTCTCCTGCTCCGCACATATCCATTGAGTTGTCGGCACTTTTTTCCACTTTCCACACACAACCTTTTTAAATATGTAGCATCATCAAAGCAATCGCAACTGTTATGCTCCTTTTTAGTATATGTATGAGTTGAACTTAAGCTACTAGTTAGCTATGCTTCTTTTTTTGCCACACCCCATTTGTACTAAAAGCAGAGGGAACATCAGCAACTGCAGCAGCAGCAATGCCACCTATCATTCGCGCACACACTGCATCTCTCTTCTGCATTGCTGGATCCTGTGCTATCTGTCGGGCGCCACGCTTTTGCAGCTAAACAATGAAGAACTAATCCACAGAGCATACAAAAGAATAGCTATAAAACTAGTGGGGAGTGAAAAAAGGAGAAAAGTAGAAGGAGTGAGAGTGGGTGTGGTAGTGGCACGATGGGAACGATATGTGGGCGAGTGTTTGTATAAGGCCACTTTATGGCTGCCCTTTTGCAACAATTGTGCAGAGCTGCATTCAATCAACAAAACTTTTAAAGCGCAGTTACAAAACTCAAACACACTGGGAGAAACAGAGATATAGTGTAGATACAGAAACAGGGAAAGAACCAACCAATGAACGGACGAAAGAAAGAAAAGTACGTGATGGCAATGACGGAACGAGAAATTGCACAAAATTAACTACATCAACTACACAAAATACAGCGACTACATCATCACCATAATCAGGGGCAACGGCAGCGGCAGCAGCGTTTAATTATGACAATCAATACTCGGACAAACACACTCGCTCATGGTAGGAGAGATTTTATTGCTCATCTGAGCTAGTGGTGGAGCTGTGGGGAACCCACGGACTAGTGCAAATAAAACTTGATTAAATTCCATTGGCGGTTCCAATTTCGCACAATTGAGGTTAAGGCGTTTCACCAGATAAACCCGAAGAGGATATGTCGTCCATAGCCAGCCCGCCCCGTTGGCTATTGCCATTTTCCCGACTCGGCTGGCCTGGTCTAGCCTCGCATATTACAACAATCAAACATAACCTAATTAGACTTGGACTGTGTAGTTGCTTTTTATACTCTATCACAGAAGTTTACTCAAATGGCTAAAACATATAAGATCACAAAGATAGACAGGCAGAATAGACACATTAATTATTTGTTTGTAAAATGTATACAAATGTTAAAAAAAAATTCATATATATATATTAAATTAACTATAAGGCGATTTGAAAATCTTATGCATTATTCGTTCCAAAAATATTATTATATTTTTAGCATCGTCTTGAAACATTTTAAAAATTCAAAAATAATATAAAGTACTTTTATTTCCCTAAAAAGAAAGCACCCACATTATTTTGTTTTTTTTTTTTAGTTTGATCTTTAAATGTTTGATTATAATTTATCAAGTATTCTATAAGTCGTTGATGATATTAAATGGTTTTTGTTGGTGTCGTAATTGTATGGCCTTTGTCTTTGCATCTGCGTGTGTGTGTGTGGTGTTGCCTTCTTCCTGCCTGTGTGTTTGTCGAGCCTTCAATTAACATGTGCGGTGAGCACTTTCTTTGACCAGGACACACGCACAGATCTACATTATAATGGGCATGCAAGAGTATTTACACTGTATTAATATAAGTGCGTATATGTACATGTGTGTGTGAGAGTTAGTTTCATTCGCTGTCTCTCTCTCTCTCTCTTCCTCACTTGTCTGAAGTGCCGACAATCAAACACACACTCAAAGATTAATCCTGACACTCACTTGCAAACTAATTACATGACTCTTAGGCAACGCCCAAACCACCCTGAATTCCTACTGCCCAACCCAATGACCAATACCCCACCTCTGCCCCCCGTGCGTTGCAGCCTTTAGGGCAAATCTAAATGAAGCTACCGAACGAACATTGGGGCCCATAATCAGGTTGGTTGCTTTTGCTTCTGTTGCATGTAAACATCAATTGAATGCAACATTTGATTGGCAATAATTGAAAATAGTTGTTGAGCATTAAGAGTGGAAAGCAGAGAGATGAAGCAGAGAGAACATGAGAGGAAATAAAGGCAAAGTAAGAGAAGAATGTGGGCTGTGCCTACTCTTTTGTATTGACTGTTGCCATGACAACCGGATTCTCTCACTCTTATTCTCTGTTTCCTTTTCTCTCTTTATGAGAGTGCGTGTGTGTTTTCTTAAATTTAACACCCAACCAGAGCCCTCAACCCCCCCAACGCAGTGCCACTCAATGCTATTGTCATCATCAACTTGAGGGCTCATGAAGAGCATCTTGTGCCAGGGCTTGACCATTGCCAAGACCCAGCAGCAATAAATGTGTAATGATAGCAGCCACTATAAATGTCCTCCCACCCCGGTGGCACTCCACCTTACCTCCAATTTCCGCAACCCTGCTGCTTTACGCCACTTTTTTCATGCAATTTCATTTAACTGCTGCAAAAAACAAATGAAACGAAGGCAACGGCTCAGCTCAGCTATTGCTTCAGCCTCAGTAACAATCACAGATACAAATACATACGCAGATATAGATGATGGTGCGTCTCTTTTATTTGCATTGCCTCTTTTCATACACACCCACACCCAATGTTGGCATGACCGTGGCCATGGCCACTCGCCTCGTCTTGCTCTCTATCCACTTGGTCATTTGTTTATTTCATCTTTTGTAAACTGTCATTACTTTGTCATGGCCAATCCCAGGACCAATTGTCAGTGGCAGCAAATGTTTAACGCTTTTCACACGAATGTTTAACCAGAGTCCGGCAGTCGCCAAGCTGTGCTCCACTCTGCTTTGCTCTGCTCCGCACTGCTGTGTTTGCAATTTTCCAGGTTTTAAGGTTATGATAAATTGACAGCTCTTATCTAGCATTATGCTTTAGGCTCCTTTTCACATTTTATACCCTTCGTTCCGTGCCTTTCCATTCCGTTTTCTTTCCTTTTCTCTTCTTTATTTTGGTATAATGGCGGATTAGTTGTGTTTACTCTTAGTTATGCAGAAATGCAGAAACAACACCAAATGAGACCCAACTCAACAAAGAAGAGAGATGCTAAATTGCGAGTATTTAAGGGTTTTATCATACCCTAACCAAAATGGTATATTAAATGCAATCTGAAGTTTGTACCGTAGTTAAGAAAGTGTTTACAAATACATATATGATCTTCAACCAAAGAGTATTAAGGCGTTGGTGAATCTGCAGACAGAGTAACTTATTGGGTTTATCCTATGGAAAAGGTTATTATTAATATAAAGGTAGTGTCGACACATTATGAGAATTAATCAATTTCCCCTAACTATTAGATCAATAATCGTTGAATCGCATTTTATTACAATGTCCTAATATAAGCCTTTTCTCAAACCAAATCAACAATTCAAAAGTTAAATATATAATTAAAAGCACTTCCAGTGCCAACATCAAGTAAATGAAAAAGCACGGGAAAAAAATTCCATGTTTATTCAATAAAATCCCACAAAAGTATCAGTTTGTATACATATGTATGTATCTCTGTCTGCATCTCGTAACTGGGTATCTATGCGTGCAGCTCGTGCATATTGTGTGTATGGATATTAATCGCATTACTTATTAAATCAATTAAAAACTTTTTCAAGCGCATAAATAACAACATTTGTTGCAAATGAAATGCATAAAACAACAACAGCAAAAACCCATATAATCTTTTATTGTTGTCTGTTCATCTCTCTTTTTGTATGTGAATGTGTATGCGTCTGTCTGACTGTGCGTCTCTTGAAAATTTTTGATGTAATTATTCACACTGCAATTATACGAATCATGGCAAAAAGTTTTGCGCCGGCATTTGCTTTATGCGTCCTTGTTGCTATTGTATATAATCTGCAATGAAAACACAACACACGCACACACAGGAAAACACACCAAGTTGTTGCACATTATTATTATGCGAAATCATATCAAAGGATTGCCATGCCAACAACATTGCATAATGTCATAAAGAGAGAAAACAGACAACAAACAACATTATCAACATCATCATCGTCATTACATTATGAACTGAACAACCAGCTGCCAGCCATTTGTTGCCTCTTGCCTCTTTTTTGTATTCTTTATAAATGTTCTTCCCAACCAAAGAGCGAAAAAAAAAATTAAAGGAATTGTATCTATGATTCTTCAAAAATGTATCTATGAACTAGAACATTAAATTTCCGTTTTACCAAAGCCTCGAATATAAAAATACCCTATGATAAAACACTTTATTTATCAAAAGAAGTAAGAAAATCAAAGCCATCTATATTAATAATGAATGCAATTCACATTTAAAGTCAAATAATTTACATAAAATGAGGTTGTAGTTAGTAGGGCAACTGTTACATATAAAATTTCATCAGTTAACGCTTATATAAGCTCTCCCATTGAATACCCTCTATGTAAAATTTAAAACGAATCAGTCTAAATGAATTGAATATTCCATGCTCCTCTGGCAGTCAGTCAAGGCAAGTATATATTCATT
The DNA here is from genome assembly GCA_035045865.1 of Drosophila austrosaltans. Classification (NCBI taxonomy): domain Eukaryota; kingdom Metazoa; phylum Arthropoda; class Insecta; order Diptera; family Drosophilidae; genus Drosophila; species Drosophila austrosaltans. The sequence continues at coordinate 8,777,527 of JAWNOQ010000099.1, forward strand.
TCATAATGAAATGCATCAAATGCTTTAAGCCGAAAGAGACTAACTACCCATACGCTTGATGCCTGCCAGCAGCTCAATCTCATATCTCCTATGGCACATGTCTCGGTAGCCCATTCATCCAGCCAGTCATCTCCTGAGTCGGTTTTTGTCGTAGTCTTTTACTTGTCTTTTACTCACACTCAGTTACTATCTCTCGCTCTTGCCTGCCGCTTCTCTATTCGGCTCTATCTCTGTCTAACATTATTGTCGTAAGCTGCCTTTAAGGGGAAGCGTTTAATTAAAAACATTTTGTATACACATTTGCTTCCTTTTTAGCCAGATTTTCAGTCAGATTCTGACTCAGAGTCAAATTCGGTTTCAGATTCAGTTGTGTGTTATTGCGATTCCGTTTGCAATTGGTACTGCTGTTGGTGTTGTTGCCGTTGCTGCTGTTGTTGTTGCTTCTCCTTGTTAATGATATCACCATCACCCAAATGGTTGGTTGGTTGTCTGTGATACTTGTTCGTTCGTTCGTTCGGTTGCTGTGTTAATGATATTTAATGATGATGCTATGACTGTTATCCCCCCATACCATATCATCTTATATATCCAACCCCCGCCTTTTGCCGCAAAAAATTTACTCATCTCTGACATTTGTGTGCTTGCTCCTACTTCTGTTGCCGCTGTTGCATGCACATGGAAAATTGTTTGTCTATGCGGCACATTATTTGATTTTCAGTCAGTCTCTGGCCTGATGCTGGTTTTAATATTGCAGCCGAAAAACCTAGGAAATTTTGTTTGGCTTTGCCACGACGGGTAAAGAAGGATGGAGAAGCCGGAGTGAAATCTCGGTTATTGCCATGACTTTGGGCTTTTGCCCACAATCATTATCAGCTTTTTTTTCGTATTCCCTTTTAAGGTTCGGTGTGTAAATTTTGAAATTCAAAGAGATTTATTCATTTCGTTCATAGAGTAGCAGAGAGATGCTAAGATTTTGAAAATGGTACTTTATCCTCTCTCCTCCTTCGTTTGCTCTAAATCTTTTGAAAAATATTGTAATTTTCGCAACTAATGAGTTTTGATTTACAATCATTTGCGTAGTCAGATTTATCAAAGAGAAATATGCACTACGTTCATAGTTTTAAGGGAAATAAAGCGAATGATTATAGTCATTAAAAGTTTATTCTCCCCAAACTTTAATTAGTCAGCATTATGAGAATAGTGTAAGGATTACTAGTGACAATTAGTTAGGGGATTTGTGTTATTGTGAAATAAATGAAAGAACGCTATGTATGTATGTATATCTTAAATCTATCTGGAACAAACTCTGCGACATTACAAAATTCCTTTAAAACGTTTAACTCCTCTGCTTAAGATGATACAGAACTCTGTATTTAAAGTAGCTTTAATTTGTGGTTTAACTCTTGCTTAATTATACTCATCTGCCCCTTGCCACTACCTTCGCCGCACACATTGTTCATATGAGTGATATAAATAGCTTTTGACAAAAATTGACACAATCAGGTAGCTCTGCTAACTCTTATTTATGCATAAGAGTATCTATGAGATACTCCTTCACTATTTTCTCTTTGTGTCTCTAAGAGGAGTACATGTTCATACATACAAGTTTTAGTCTAGTATGTCTTGCTTCAACTCTCTCCATCTGTCTCTGTCGCCCTGTTTGATGAAGTTTATTTAATATGCGTGCGGCATCAAAGTTTGTGATGATTATTTCGGCAGGCGACTCAATCGACCTGCCAGTGCCTGTTCCTGTGCCTGTCTGGTAGACACGCCCACAATTCCCTGCATACAAAAATAACCAATATTGATTTGTCATGGTATGGAATGGAATGAGACGAAACCCGGCCTGGCACTCTGTCAACGTTGTGCATATACACATACACATACAACGACACACTCACACACACATGCGTAAGTATACATATATATGTATCTACATACACGCCTGTCAGTGTGTGTCTCCTTTTTTGGTGGCAACTGCTTTTAATGATTTTGGTTGCAGCTTTTCAGCTACAATAGAACCCCAAACCATGCAATAGAGAAGGCAGGCCCTCTTTATCTCCCTCTCCCTTGTGCTGTGCATTCTGAATTTATCAACATTTTGATAAGTTCCAGTAACATTTTGAATACGAACTAAGCTAAATGAATTCAAATCTTTTTTCAGAAACAAAATGTAAATCTAAATTGAATTCAGTGTCTCGGCTTAGTTTACTTTGGTTAGTCAAGACATTTATTAATAAACAACTGACAAATATTTCTGTTATTGTAATAATAAAATAATGGGAAAAATTAAGAAAACTTTAGATTTTATCAATCTTTAGTTAAGTGTAATGAAATCAAATTGAAACGAAAGTATTATCTTTTAAGCAGTCTTTGATTCTGGCAAAGTATGGCAAAAAATGACTTTATCGACTTAAGAACAATTTTACAGTGGGATTACTTATTCAGTGTTTTCTTTGGAGGTTTTTACATTTTGGAACACCCTGTTTGGGCACAAATGTGTGTGTGTGCGTGTTTGTGTATGTGTCTGGTTTTAATAATTTGCTTTGTTTGCCAAACTTTTGTGTGGCAAAAAGCCGCTGGCAGACAACCACCGAAAAAGCTTTCCATACTTCGCTTCATCTCTACTCTCTTTCTCCCGCTTACTTTCAATCACATTGAGTCTAGTTGTCTTTGTCCGACTCTTTTGTGTAAGTGCATTATAATGTTGATTATGCAGATTTATTGTTATCAACATACGTACACTATATACTAACAGTACATATAATCATGTATATATGTATGTACATACATATATAGTTCAGTATGTACATATGTATATAAATCATATTTTAGGCTGGCCATTGTATGATTCATACTTAGTTCCATGAGGCATGCTTCAATAGTCTCTGAGCCGCTTAGGCACGCTTGATAGGGCTGATTGCTCCAACTCTCTTCCACTCACACACACACACATACGCACACTATAAAATTTTCTATAATGCACATTCGGTGCACAATTGAAATTTATAATTAGTAGCAGCAGAGCAGCGAACGGCCAGAGCATTCAGTCTTTTACCATGAAAATATGATTAATACTTCCCGAAGTTATTTGTTATTAGATTACACACAGCCCAAAGTAGGTCTGGTAGCGTACAGGGTGTGCATGGATCACTGTTACTGCTTCTGGGTATGGGTACGGGATTGGGTGTGGGTGCGGGACTGGATCTGGGGTTCGCGTTTGAGTTCGAGGTCTATGCATTGTGCGTTTTGGTTCTATTGTTTGGAGCTCTGCATTGTTTCCTCTGCTTTGTTCTACACTTCACCCAATCTTTTTTTGCTCCTCCTCCCTTCTTTCTGATAACAGTTTTTTTTTTTTTGGGTGGGAAGCCAAACTTCAAATTGAAAACTTTAATTAGAATTATTGTTATTGCTGGTGGTGGCGTTGTTGTTGTTGCTGGTGGCTGCTGCTGCCATTGTCAATGACTTGGCTAGTCTCCTTTAAGTGCCCAGACCAAACTCTCACCTCTGTCCCATTCCTGGGTTTCGGGTGCTGCTCCCTACACAAAAAGTTGACGCAAAACTTTGCCTCAGGAACTTGACGCGTGTTCAACATACTTGAGCGCCTCCAAATGACGGTGGATGAGAAGGAACAGTTGTTGAGAGACAAGGCTGGTGGGGTAGTGTAGGGCGAGTCCTGTGGTCGGTATGGCGTGGCAAGTGCACTTTTAATAAGTTTCAAAGTTTTGTTTGGAAATCAGTTAGCCGCTTAGAACTTGCCGCTAGAAAAAAATGAAATATTCTGTTCTGCTTCTTTTCCTCTTTTTTTCTTTTTTTTCTTTCTTTGTTTTCCTTTTTATCAATCATGCAATTTAGAAGTTGGTTTTGTTACTGTAACTGTGTACTTCCTGCTTAATTGTCAATTAGTGGGCACATACGCCCTAACCCGAAAACAAGGCCCAACTACCATGCGAAACCAATCAGCCGCAGCGAGTTTCAAACTAACAAAAGACCAGAAACCGAACAAATATAATAAAATACCAAACAAAATTGTTTAAACCCAATCAATTTATTTATTTCACATTGTTCAGCGGGTCCATCGATCCTACACATATTTTGCACTTGGCGGCCCCTGAACCCCATAACCATTAATTAGATTTGGCCACAAATTAGTGGAAGATACAAGTTACATACATATGTATGTATGAATAATGATCCACAGACACACACAGGAAAAGATTCAACATACTAATATACATATATTGGCTTTGTTGGTTGGGAATTTTTCTATTGCCGGTTTTACGATTATTAAAAATGATTTTAAGTCCAATTTATAATGATATGGTTTAGCATTGTGGTTGCCATTTTTATAACAATGAAATTACAAATCCATGTAATGATATCTATACAAATGTACATACACATATCGTGTGATTTTTGTGAGGAAAAATCTATAATTTAATTGAATAATACTCCTTGCCTATTGATTTTCACAGTCGTTAGAAATTGCACCTGGGCTTCCATATCAAATTATCAGTTCAAGTTTGAATTCAACAGAAACATTTTTTTAAATGTTTCTGTTTCTTTCTTTCTGCTTATTTCTCATTTATAGTTGTGTAAATAAAGTTTTCTATTCTAATTTTGGTATTAAAGTGAATAAACAATTCCATAAATTAAAGGTGGAATGTTTGATTACTGTGTGACAAATCAACTTGTCTGTCCAATCGATGATTGACAATGGTCATTGTTTGAATCAATCAACCAAAGACAATCAATATACAGTTGACTCTAACTAGAGCATAGAGCACACCACATACATATGTACATACATATACCCATAGAGTAGTATCTTTTATTTACAATCGATCATTTATCAATATCAAACACAGACCCAAGCGTACTGAGAGACAGCCATACGACCTCATGCCACACATTTGGTCGTTTTTTATTTCAACTTGACCGACCGTAGCATAAATTGAAAGGCTCTTAAATTGAAAGCATATTGCCATATTGTTCTAATTGCTGTCATTTGTTAAGCTTCCCTCCGAACTGGAAATGGAATGGAACGGAACTGAAATGCGTGTGTCGTTATTTCGAAATCAGCTGGCATATTTTGAGGGCCCTAATTGATATTAAATAACTCAAACACACACCACACACTCATACCCTCACAGCAACAACAACCTGTTACGCAAAAGCAAATTTGTCGGCATGGTATTTTTCTTCTTCCAATTTTTTTTTGTTTAATAAATGCAAAGCCATAAATAAACTGACACCCAGGTGGTGGGGAGAAAAAAAACGCAAATTAATAAAGAACCCAACCAACAAAAAACACAAGAAAAGGCGAGAAATAACACAGAAACAGAAAGCGTAGACCATTGAAACAGAGACAATCCAAAGACAAACACAGAGAAAAGGGCGGAGACGGAGAAAAAGAAGAATCTTTTGTAAATGCTCTGCCAAAACAATTTCTCAAATTTCTCAAACGTTTATCATACAAGTTTCATTCTGTTTTTTATTTTCTTGGTTTATTTTGATTCTTTTTTTCCCCATTTGCCATATTTTATATATTATTTACGCATATTGCTAAGGCCAGTTTTGAATTTTGAGTCTGTTGTATTTTTTTTGGATCTGTGACTAATTAAGCAATTTTGTAAGCCAATCTCCGATTCTCTCAATTCGCCGACCCATAAAAGAGATTCACTAATTATTTATGGCTTTAATGATTACTTTTTTCCATCGTTGCTGGTGCTTTTGTTCAGATATTCATTTTTTTAATGGCCACACAATTTTTATTTTATTACCTACATTCCCCAACAGTTTTGTTTTTTTGTCTTTCTCTTCCTCCCTTTTTTGTTTCTTATCAATTTTGGCCACCCTTTTTTGGTATGAGGTTGAACTAAAAGCAAATCAACATTAAAAGAATATATTAAAAATCCACAAGATGCAAATTGGGATGTGCTAACGATCCTAAAACTTTGTTCCTTTTGCCCAGCATTACTTTAAAGGATTCTAGCTAGAAGGTGTAATCTTTATATTCGCTAAGGATACCATAAAAGGATAGCCGAAATTAATGAGATCTTTCAACATGAGATCTAAATGATACTATAAATTTAACAGATTACAATAGGTTTTATTAGTTCTTCTGCAATATATTCATCAAAAATAATAATCCATCAATTGATTTTTCTTTTATGCAATGTAGGGTATTTTCACTTCGTATACTTGTTAAAACATATTTAATCTGTATTCGATTTCATTCATTTTTAATATCAGAGTTGGGGTTTTTTTTTTTTTCTTTTTTTGTTTTAGCATCTTTTGCTGCCTTCTTCTACCACTTCATTCCCGCATTCATCAGCTCTCCCTTGGTTCTTAGCTTGAATCTATAAGTGCGTAATTTACTTAAGCTGCTTTTGGTTTAATATGCGCATTTTAATAGGTTTGTTCCACTATCGTCAAGGCAATAAATTATAAAATGCTTCTCTCAGGCTGACCAGAGACCCGACCCATTATTATTACTATGGTGAAGAAAGAGAGAGACCATCAAAACGAAGTTCCAATGCAGTCAGCAGCCTTGGCACTTGACTGTGCCTCCTCTACCTACTAGTAACCTGCTTTCCTACCTTACCAACCAACCAACCATCCAGGCAACCAACCTTTCTTTACCTGGCCAGAACTGAGCTGAACTGCGACTTCGGCTTCGACTGCACTGTAAAAGCTTTTCAACTGCGGCTGAGTGCCTCTAAGATGCAACTAATGATAACGGAAGAGAAGTTGGGGCTGCAGCTGGAGACTCGATTAAGCTGCTTACCTGTATGTGTGTGTGGAATGTGTTTGTGTGTGTGATACGGTATGTGTGTATGGGGGGTGTGTTAACTAGTCAAGCTTTTTGGGTTGGGTGTAGCTGCCGCATCAGCGAGGTCGTCATCATAGTTGGCAACTGACAGCTCAATGGCCTCTCCGTCCATGTGTGTGGGTTGAGTTTGTTTTGTGTCAGATTTACAGTTGGCTCCATTCATAATTATCACTGGGCCGCCCCACCTTTCCTGCCACATCTGGTATCCGTATAGGTATCTGAGAGAAGAACGAGGAGGAGGCATCATCGTTGCGCTTTTTCACGCTTTGGCGGCTCATTAAAAGCGCACCGTGCCACATTTCGTTTTGTATCTCCTCCTGGGCCACGCCCTCTTCTCTTTATGCATTAACACTCTCTCTATTTCTCGTGCTATCTCTCTCTATCTCTTTTCTGTTTAAGAACAAGTGGGCCGTACAGCGGTTTTTGGGTTGAATATTTCGGTATAAGTGGGCTTAGCCCTGGTTCGAAGTCCCCGTAGGTTATAAATTATGTTCGCCATGCACAAGATTGATAGTTCTCCATAGGCTGAAAGAGGCTGCAACTGCGAAATGCCGTTAGTTTTTGAATGTCAACCACCCGCCTGCCTTCCTTCCTTTCTTTCGCTTGCTGCCCACCAGCCCCGTGAATTTCTTGTGACCCAGTTAGTTTGCGGTGCCTTCAATTAGCATACACGAGTAAGGTATGCGTTTGCTCTCCACTCCTGTCTATGCGATAATTTGTGGATGACTGACTGCAAGGCACCTTGGGCCCTTGTGAATTTTCCTTTAATAAGGATGTGGTTTGCAAATGGACGGCTCTACAGCAAGGTTGCAACAGGTAAAAAAAAGTTGCCGCTTGCATTTTCAATTACCATGAATTTATCGATATATATGTACTTCAAATTTTAATGGTAACAATTTTGCTAAAAAATTTTTCACCCTTTTTTTTATACAAATTTACACCACTTTCTCTAATGACTTTTCTAATGAGTTCCAACTATTTTATTTTCAATATCCAAAAGTGAATTCTTTTCAGTTCCTTTCTGTTCAGTTGTATTCTTCTTGCTCTTATTCTGTTTATTTTTTCTTGATTTTTATTGTTCATTCTTTTTAAATTGCATTCGTGTGTTGCATGTTCCTCGTGAGCTGCTGTTGCATATATTCAAGTTAATACCCCGCTCTCTATTCAAATAAAACCCATCAGCTTTACGACAAGGAAAGTGCAATTCGCTTCACCACTTTTTTGGTGGCCCACCGTCAGTTTATTTTGGAAGAGATTGAAAGTCAAACCACTTCAATTTCAATGTAATCTCTTTAAATGTGAACACTGCAACAGAGCAATAACAAAGCTTCTCAATCAAACGCAAAAGTTTTCCTTTTGACACACAACAACCAAAACAACACAGCATTGACATACAGAAGATATAGACATTTACGTACATATATTTTATATAGAAAGAAAAGTTTAAATGAGTTTCAATTTCGAGTACCCTTCAAAATCGGGTACAGTTAAAAAATTGTATAAATAAATCTATTAGATGCCGCTACACTTTATTTGATTTCATTACAAACATTTCAAACTTGGTTTTTTCTTCTCTCGTTTTTCGCTGACACGAGCTATAAGAGTAGTAGTGCGACAGTTTGCTGCCTTTTTATTACATTTTTCCACTTCTTTTTTTCTTCTTTCTTTTGTTGTTGTTGTTGTCATACAATCAAACATTGATGTCAGAATTTAATATGCTGTATAAATCGGTTTAAGCCATTGACACATTCATGCGTTCATATTCGTAGAATCCAGCTACATGACCGTAGTTACATGTATATCCTCCTCTGGCTCCTCTTCCTCTCTCCGTCTCCGCACTTCTCCAGCTGACTGCTCCTACTCCTCTTACCTCCACAGACTGTATTTGTATGGAAAAAATATTTATATTTACACACGCAACACTCATACACAGAGAGTTCTCTTATATTTATACATACCTATACCCTATAGCTAAAAAGGGTAAAGGGTATATTTAGGTCATCAAAATAATAATGTGGAAAATCTTAAAAGATATTTAATTTTAAATGAGTGATACAAGTTGAATTTGTCGAAGGTCGCTTGTCTTATTTAAAGGTTTTATTTTAAAAACTTTAAGCAGTGATCCGTTTCTTTAATAAAGTTCAGTTATTTCCTTTTGATTCCAAGTTTCATTCCCCAGATTTGCATAAATTATTTAATAAGTATCACACAGTCTTATAATCCATTTAAATACCCAAATTTTCTACATTTTTTTTGTTATTGTATACTCTGTACTCTTTTTTTATTTCTTTGTTTTGTTGAAATATATATATAAAAAAAAAAGAAAAAGTTATTCACTCTTATTGCTTTTCGAAGCTTTTCCATGGTTCACATTTCATTTATTTTTACTTGAGTGTGTGTGTGAATGTGTTGGTGTGCGTGTGTATGTATGCACTTCACAACTTAATACACTTTATTATTGAAAATATTTTTTATTACAAGTGGGTTTCGGTTTGGATCGGGTTTGACTGAGTCTCTGGGTCTGAGGAAGGCGTTGAGAGTGTGTGTGGGGGGGGGCTGGTGCTTTATTAAGGGCTTCCCAGAATTTGGCCCTGACACGGAGTCAGAGGGAGATCCATTTCGATGTTGTTGTTGCTATTGAAGCGCATTGATTTGCTGCACTCGTTCCAGAAAATACAAATAGTCTCACTAGACCCTGCCCTGTACCATACTCCTCTGATTGCCCATGCCCTCATCTGCTATGGCAATCTTTTATATGTATAAAAAATATATTTTATTTTTATATATTCATGTTGCATGTTGCTGACTTTTGAAGTTTTTTCTTTTGGCAATTGGAACTTTTGTTTTGCCTGGCTAGAGAGCGGCAGACAGAGGGGCTGGAGCAGCAGAGAGGTTATTACAATTTGTTTACTTTAATTTACATTATTTTTTTGTATTTTTTCTTCTTGTGTTTTGGGGTATTTTATGCAAATTTCATTCTTCTGGCTGAACTTTTCTTTAATGAACTACTTTTTTTTTGTTAAAGTGTGGCCTCTTGCCTTACCCTCCCTCTTCTGATTATTTACGTATTTCTCGCTTACTCTTGAAAGCCGAATTCAATTAGGCGTATGCCACGACTCTTCCTCCTCCCTCTCTCTCTCACTCTCTCGCTCTGCTTACCCCTCTCCAGTGAATTTATTTATATGGAGCTCGAGCTCATTTGCAAAACTTTTCTCTATATAAAGAGATTTTGCTCTGCCCTCCATCCAGCTTTCAGTTCGCCTCCGTTCTGGTCTGGTTTGCTCTGTGTGTGTCAGTTTGATAAATGATATCAATTTCTTATAAACTCACTCTCTGACTCACACGCAGAGAGAATGAGAGAGGGGGAACCGCACTATGTAGGCATCAAAAGTTTGTTTTAGAATGTTTTGTTTGTCTGTTTGTTTGTTTGACTGAACTGTTACTTGGCCAAAATGCTGGCATCATTTTGCCAATTTGACACTTTTAGCGGAAAGGGATGTGCGCGCGTGTAAGTGTGTGCCAAGGCACTTGAATTTCAAATTTAGCCTTCAATGCTCTGACAGTTGAGCATATGAATTTTTAATGGGGACTCTTTTCAAGTGGAAAGGACTGTGGAAAGATGCTAAAGGTGGGAGGGGGCAACTCAAATTTATCAATATGGTGATCGGTTAAGAGATAAACGATAAAAAAAACAGAGAACAAGGTAAAGAGAGAACTGTGACAAATTGTAAAAGATTTGCAAAATACGAAATATATTTGTTTATTTCCATATAAAGAGATACTTTTTTGATGGTATCTTTATTTCCCCTTTGAATTCAATTAGCCAGTTTAGTTTTCTAACCCTGTACCCATAGAGTAAAAGGGTATATTAAAGTCGCTAAAATGTTGATCAGCTTCAACAACCGAGTCGATTGAGACATGTCCGTCTGCCAGTCCGTCCGTCCGTCTGTCTGTCCGTCCGTTTGAGCACTTAGATTTCGGAGACTATAAAAGCTAGAGCTACCAAATTTGATGTGAATATCCGCATAGTGTATAGGCAGATCAAGTTTGTTTCAAATCATCGTACTGTTACTTAGCACACCTAAATATATATGCACCAGCTGACCAAATAAAGTCCAAATCGGATAATAGATATGGGAGATATATGTATATGCGTTTTTCATTAAATTGCCAAGGGATGACAGTGGGTGGCAGGAGTGAGCGAGATAGCATGCGTTCGCTGTTGCTGCATGTTGAAAAGATTTTTGTATGAAATTGATGGCTATTTGGAGGGTGTCTGACCTTATTTAACAGAACTAAGGGTACACTGAATGACGGAAGCGACGACTTACTTGCTTCATTTTATAGTGGCTTTAATTAGCTTAACTTTACCTATTCGCATAGAAGATGCCAATCAGTCACAACTAATCGACTGTTTATGATTTTTACAACAAATTGTAATCTGATTTCAAATCAATTTTCCTAATGATTTTTTTGTTTCTTCACAATGAAATCGGTCACCTACTTTGACTTGGAGAGACAATATATATCAGCGTCAGTTTCAACTGCCAACATTTTATCCCATCATAATGAGAACACACACATAAATCAAGCTACCAAAAAAAAAAAACACACACATTCATTCATATGTGTGTATGTGTGTGTGTAAACACACATGTAACCAATGCATGACCACTTCGTCGCTCGACTAGCAACTACTTCTTGGCCGTCAGCTATTAGCCCAAAAAAAATACACATAAAGAGTCTACAAAACACATTAGCGACCCAGACCCAAAACCATGAGACACAGCCTCAGACCGGACCAGACCCACCAAGTAGCCAGACAAGAGACGACGACGACAAAAACGGCCGCCAGCAGCCGAAACGAAATAGTTCCCACTAATAGAAAAAGGGATGGAGTAGAGCGGAGTGAAGTAGCGTAAAGTGTGGTGGGTTGGAGCTGGGCGGGGGAAGATCATGTAAAAAAGCGAACTAGAAAAACTTTCGGTCACTAATCTATAATGCTGTCAGCCATTAAAGAACTGAAAAAACACAAATTTGTAACTCATTAAAAAACGAGGAAAACGAAACTATATAGTCTATGAAAGTTGTGAGGGGGAAACTGACTGGATGAATAGCTGACTGACTGACTGACTGATAAATGCCATTCGACTGCTGGCCAGGCCTAGCGTAGCTGTCTCATTTGGGCTGCCAAATAATATTTAATTATAAACAAATAAACATGGGGAAAGAGACACAGATGAGAATGAGTATTAAAAGAGCGCAGGACGGGGGAGCTGGAGGAGCAGTGTAGGCCTCGGGGTTAGGTCTTGTAAAAGGTGCAGAGTGATTAATTATATGTCAGGGAATTAAATCAAATATTTGAGTTGAGTTGACATACAACACAACTTCTACGTTTGCCAAGGGGCCGGCCCTAAGCAAACGAATGTCATTTTGGCTTATCTGCCGCTTGCTATGGAATCACGAAATGCAAATAAAAATGACTTTAAGAAATGATGAAGAGAGGCAAAGAAAAAAGAAAATATTTGTTAGATACAAACAGCACAACGAATAATAAATACTTTATACTAAGTGACTCTTTTACATAAATAAAAGTAATGAAGCAAGCAAGTCGTCCCTGCCGACATTGAGTATACCCTGTACCAACTAGTTATATTAAATCAAGATCGGCATCAACTTAATTCAAAATTTCTTTTTAATGCAGCAATAGCTACCGCATGCTATCTCGCTCACTCTTTCCAGCTAGTGTCGCCTTGGCAATTCAGTTCAAAATGCATATTCGTATATCTTCGATATTTATTGTACGATTTCGACTAAATTTGGTCAGATAATGCACTTTGGCCACATTGTTGGGTGTGCCAAATAAGAATGTGAATGTGAATGTGTGCTTTAAAACTTCTCTAGTAAATCGTTTTTTCTAAATTGCGGGGGCGGAAGTGGGCGTGGCAAAAATTTTAAACTCTTGATTTGCGTAGGCACTAAACAAAAGTTCGAACACTCTCGCAATAGCAATCAATTCAAAACAAAATTCCCTTTTACATGCAGCAGCAGCGAGCGCATGCTATCTCGCTCTTTCATATCTGCCAATGTCGCCTTGGCAATTCAGTACAAAATACAAATGGCTATATCTCCGATGTTTATTGTCCGATTTGAATAAAATTTGGTCAGTTAGTGCATTTTGACTATATAATTATGTCTACCAAATAACAATTGGATATCTTTATTACAGCTCTTGTAAATTGATTTTAAAATTTTATTTTTTCATTTGCGGGGGCGGAAGTGGGCGTGGCAAAAATTTAAAACAAACTTGACCTGTGTAGACACTAGACGGATGTTCACACCAAATTTGGTAGCTCTAACTATTATAGTCTCCGAGATCTAGGTGTTCATACGGACAGACGGACGGACAGACGGACAGACGGACATGTCTCAATCGACTCGGCTGTTGATGCTGATCAAGAATATATATACTTTATGGGGTCGGAAACGCTTCCTTCTGCCTGTTACATACATTTTAGCGACTTTAATATACCCTTTTACCCTATGGGTACAGGGTATAAAAAGCAACTATGTATATTTACCCTTTTCGCATAACATTAGCTTATTTCTATTATATTTAAAGAAAACTAAGACGGTTCAGTTGAATGAACAAACATATTTCTTTCTATAACTCATATGATTTGAAATGCTTTTTACCAAATTCTTATATACACATCACGGAGCTGAATATACACGCTTTGGTAGAGTGTCTACAAATGAAAGAAATGTCATAATAATAATTTTTTTTTTTTTGAGAAATTGGAAAACCAACAAGCAAAGCGACCAAAAATAACATAATCCAAAAAAATATAAAATGAAGCAAGCAAGTCGTCCCTGCCGACATTGAGTATACCCTGTACCAACTAGTTATATTAAATAAAATAAAATATCCTCGAAATCGTCATCAATTTCATGCAAAATTCTCTTTAACATGCAGCAACAGCAAACGCATGCTGTCTCGCTCACTCTTGCCAGCCAATGTCGCCTTGGCAATGCAGTGCAAAACTCATATAGCTACATCTTCGATTTTTATTGTCCGATTTGGACAAAATTTGGTGAGCTGGTCCAGTTTGGGTATATAATTAGGTGTGCCAAGTAAGAATACGATATCTTTAATACAGCTCTAGTAATACGTTTTCGCGATTTGCGGGGGCGGAAGTGGGCGTGGCAAAAATTTGAAACAAACTTAGACGCATTAGACGCATGTTCACACCAAATTTGGTGGCTCTAGCTCTTATAGTCTCAGAGATCTAGGTGTTCATACGGACGGACGGACAGACGGACAGACGGACGGACAGACAGACATGTCTCAATCAACTCGGCTGGTGATGCTGATCAAGAATATATATACTTTATGGGGTCGCAAATGCTTCCTTCTGCCTGTTACATACATTTTAGCGACTTTAATATACCCTTTTACCCTATGGGTACAGGGTATAAAAAGAACCGAGCTCAAACCTGAACCTAAACCGTGAGCTACCTTCAGAGACGACTTAGACAATAGCAAAGACAAGGAAAGCAGGCGAGAGCAATGAAAGAGATAGACAGACAGTCAGACAGACAGTTACTGAGAGAGTCGGGGGAAAAACATTAGCATATATCAATGCCAAATGCAAATAAATCATCAATAACATTTCTTTCTACCACTTATGCACCACTTACAGATACTTACCACGAGACAAGGAAGGAGGACATACAAGGCAAAGACAAAAGATTGGAGGAGAAGTAGAAGGAGGAAAAATCCCAAACACTCTTTGCTGCTGCCTGCAGCTGCATTTCGTTGTCTTCATCTGGTATCAAGGAAGGAAAACTTCAACCTTAACGTTGCTGTTGCTGATGCCTTTGCCACCGCCGCCGGTGCCGCTTTTGTCATCATGTGTTGACGAGGTGTCTAACTAAAAGGCGCCTTGCATAAATTTACGGCAGAAGATAAGCCAAAAAAGAGGAGAAGAGTATAAGTAAAAGGATCAAGACATTGAGTGAAGAAACTGAGGAAAATGGCAAAGCAAACATCAAGCAATTTTATGCGTTTTTAAAATGCCGGCAATTGACTGAAACAACAAGAAACGGAAAATTCAACAGAAACGCATGTGAGCACGTTTTCCATACCCAAGCATTCCCGTAGAGAAAGTAGATGTGGGAAAATCAAATACAACCGAGTAAAATTGAAAGAACCAAAGCGAACCGCAGGACAAGCGCCCGCTGCCGGGACCAAGAGAATAAGAGTGAGAAAGTGCGAAAGAGAGCGTAACTGAGTGAGCGAGAGAGAAAGGGCACAAAAAAAGGGCACAAAGGACTCTGTTGGAGCTGTTTCTGATGCCGTTGTTGCCGCTTGATGGTTTGTTGACGACGACCAACAAAAAGTTCTTGAGCGTGTAAACATTAAATGTATAAGGATGAGCAACAGCAAGGACTACACAGAAAACAGGAAGGAGTAGGGGAACATAGGAGCAGAGTAGTCAAGTATGAGGATGAGAATCCAAAGCAATAGCACCAGAAACGGCAACATTTATAAATGCTCTACAGTTACAAATTGTAGCCACAGCTGTGCGTGAGTGTGCCACACTGTTTCACTCGATGTGTGTGTGCTGGTTGTAAACCATTTATAAATGTAAGGAAAGAGGCAACAACGAAAGCCAGTTGGGGCACAAGTGCAATGCATAAATATCAACAACAAGAACAACCAAAAGATACAGAAAAGGGATGTCGACAAGGTGCCAAGACCAACACAAAATAGAGTTGGAGTTGGTTGAAGGAAAAAATAACCCCCATTAATCGATAAAATTTTAAGAAAAAAACGCGCAACAGTGAACGTAACGAAAGCAATTTGAACAACAATTGTATCTATCAGACACATTAGCGCAACCTTAATGACATTCTTCTAAGCCATTTAGATGGAAGATACATTTTGTGTTCTGTGAACTGTGTGAAATGCATTTGGCAATCTATCAAAGTGCAAACTGTCAGATAAAGTGTGAAAAGTGAGCCATGTCGTCCTACGCCAACGATTTTACCTTGACTTTCATTTTGCATCTTCCTCTCTCTATAAACACATTACCTTTAAGCGAAGAAAAGTGTTAGTAATTTCAGTAATTTTCATTTTAGCACAATTAGCAGCCCCACAATTGCAGCCAAGGAGCCAAGGATCATTAACAAATGGACAATGTTGATACCGGTGCTGGAATACAACAAACACATGGCCAAAATACCAAATTGCAAAATGAGGTGGACGATTGCAACAACTAGAGTAACGCCAGCAATGGTTCAAATGTTGCTGCTAATGCTTCTACTCCAATTGATAGGCAATGCCAGAGGACTGGATGCACAAGCAAATAGCGGAGGAGGTGGCTCTGGAGGAGTGGCCACCTCAACGAATGGAGCTAATGGTCCACCAAGCACTTCATTAAATGCCAATCTCACTGACTTGCCCAGTCCCGGTGTGTAGAAAAGTTTCAACAATTTATATAAATTTTTATTAAATGTTGTTTTTACAAAAGATATGCTTATACATATGTATATGGTACATATATGCTGTTTATAATCAGTTCAGAGAGGCTAATTTCAGCTACTTCCAAATGTATTTCCTGTGACGGCGCCGCCATTTTGTATGACTCCCACTTTTCCTCCTTCCCTCTCTCTTTTTCTCTCTGTTTCTCTCTCTCCCTCTCTGTGTATGTATGTGCTTATTTCCTGTTTCCGTTTCCGCTTGGACTAAGGTGGAGTAGCAGTGGTTAAAACTATTAGCCACTTTGCACTAAATAACCACGCCCTCTCCAAAAGTCATCCCCATCACAAGCCCACACACACAGCAGCAGGAGCAACAGCAGCTACACTAAGCATCAATTAACCCAATTTTCAGAATCCATTTTCACCTGGCTTTCTCACTCCCTCTTCCTTTCTTTTTCGTTCTCGTAACCCCCTCTTCAAGTACTTCTTTATTTTTTCAACGCTTGTGTGCGTGCTCAGAGCACCTTTTACTATTTCAATACTTATATACAAATATATATATAAATGTATATGTATATACATATATATTTTTTTTAGAAGTATCCCAAGTGGCGGCCTCGCAGCCCTACTTCCAAATTCCCTACTCCTCTCCTACCTACCAGGCCTCTCTCATCATCCTGACTGCACCGGTCAGTTATTTTTCTTTCTCTATTTCTCTTTTGCAAGTTTGTTGTAGTTTGGTTTGGTTTTGGATCTGGATCTGGATTTGGCAGGACGCTGTTCACCATTGGCTGGTGCCATAATTAATCCATTGATTTGTTTTTTCTTCCACCTTTTTTTGTTTTGCAGCTTTAAATATTCATATAGAAACAATGCAAAAATTATTCTAACTAAATATACTTTGCATAGAAGTATAGTTTATCTTTTTTCAGTCGTATCTCATTACAAATTGATGGCCAAGTAATCAACGCGGAAATAAACAAAACAAAACTAAAAACAAAATGTAAAAATTGAATAATATTAATTTTAAACTATTTTTTTACAGCTTTGATTTGTTGTTTCAATCATAAATAATTCATTCAGAAAATCATTTAGCATTTATGTAATAATAATTTCTGCTCAATTTTTTCCTGTTTTTGTTTCGTTTTCCCATTTTAGCAGACGCCATTAATAAAATTATGTTTGTGTGACACATAAATATTTAAATTGTTTATTGGTTTTTCCATTTTTTTGCAGTCTCGCTTTATTTTTTGTTGTGTTTACAGTGATCTGAGTATGCGGGTGATGGGAGGCTTACAACGGACGACGGAGGAGTCATCACCATCATTTGGCAATTGATTGATTTATCGCATGCAGCCAGCATGAATAGTGGAAATCCAAAACAAAAACAGATGAACAAGACTGAAAAATATTTGGGCCAACAATTCTGTTGTAAGTTTAACAATAAAAGTTTTTTATACATCGTAGTTCTCAAGTTCTCATGTTATTAAATATGTATCTGTCTACGATTTTCATTAAACTAAAAATTGTGTGCTAATGCAAGTTCCTTAATTAAACAACTCAAAAAGTAAACTGATGCAAATCGATTTACTAAATATTTCGAGAATAGTATATATATTAGGCATGTCCTTCTTGCCCTCATATCATTTTTTTAACATCCAATCTGTAGACCTTAAAAAACGTGCACTTAGTACACACCCAACTGATTAAAGCGATTTCAAGAGGCTAAAAGTGCAATTTACGGTTTCTGTAGCTAATTTCGATCATATCGGATTTTCGATCTAAATCTATTTTCCTCTCGCTCGCTCTCTCTCTTTTTTTGTGATGTGAACAACAGGAAGTTGTCTCAACCTGTCTATAAAAATGACACTCCTTTGGCCGGCCTACACAAAAACTTGTTTAAATCTGTTTTACCGACCTCCTCCATCTCCTTTTCCTGTTTCATCTCTTTTTGCTTGGTTCATGTCGATGCTGTTGCATCATTTAGAGATTGATTGAAGCAAAAGTGTTGATAAGAACTGAACCATCACTAGAGATAAAGTCAATCAATCTTAACTATATATATATATACATATGTAAAAGAGCAGAATATTGACAGCTTTTTCCAAAATGTTGACTTAATTAACTCCAAATTCCAATAAAAATAACTTTGAATAGCACTAAAAAAAAAACTACTACAAATTGGGTAACCTAATAGGCCCCAAGCCAGTCCCATTGACTCGAAGCACACAAAGTCTCTATTGTGGATATTATTGTCGTGTTTTGACCATATTTAGATTGGTCATTGAATAAGATTTTGAATGGATTTTATTAAAAGATTATATGAAGATATTTAAATAAACAAGCGAGTCCGATTTCGATCTAAGATCATTTAAGGCAATGAGGTGTCGAATTACAACTGGTTACCAAAATAATAAAAAGAAAAAGATGAAAGCTAAACATATTAATTTCTGGTTTTACTCTGCCGAATTAGGGCATTATTTTTTTCGGTTGTGGTGGAAAACGATTAAATTAAATTTATAACTGTTTATTGCACAAGAAGTATGATGAAAGGAATGGGATCATCCAAACGAAATATATTATTCGTTAAACTATTAGACCAACCAAGAGGCTAACTGTCTTGTGTATAAGAAAACCATTTCTTTACGTTTTAAAACTTCGAAATCCGATTCCCATACATATGTATACATACAATGTAGAAACCCCAGCACGTCCCAACTTAGTCCTGTCCTTCGCTCTTTTACTCGTTCCTTCTACAATTTGGCAAATTTGCTTTGGAAAAGTGACCAAAAAATTTGGTAAAACTACGGTGCAAAGTTTCACATAATGGCCAAAAATAAAATTGAACATCGTTTTTGCAGTGTCTCCAAACAAATAGTTGGCTATAAGAAGTTGTTCAAATATTTATTTACTTTTTCAACTTTCCAACATATTTTTTTGTTTTCTTTTTGTTGTTGCAGTTATTTGTCCACTTTTTGTGTATAAATCCCTAGGGCAAAGTTAGCTTCTTGCTGTGCCACTTTTTGCACCTGCTTCAAGTGGAGTTTTGGACTAAAACTAATAACAAATCTTTTCATTAGTTGCGTTAGACAAGTTAGTTAAAAGAAAAACGTAAAGTGCACTTCAGGCAAATAAATGCGTCTGCATATAAAAAAATAAAATGCTGGAAAATCCAACACAAAAACAAAAAAAATGCAGAAAAATTAGCTAAGCCAATAACCAGAAGGAAAACCCTCTCCATACCATAGACACACACGCTCAGAAAAAGAGAGGAGGGGGAAGAAGGCAGTTAGGAAAACTTGCAGGCAAGTACAAGCTGGTAAAACTTTTCCTCCTTGTCTTCTTCAAGAGAGCATAATGAAAACATAACATTTAGTTAGCATTTGTATTCATACATATATATAAAGCAAAAATATGTACACACACTCCGAAAAGAGCCAAAAGTAGATGGAAGACTAACCGGAACTTTTCATTAATAACTCAAAAATAATTTTGCCTTAAAAAGTTTCACCTCACCTCATCTAACCGCATCTCGAACTCATTTCATGGCAAAGTTTTTTCTAATACCCTATGTATGTATGTATATATAGCTAGAAGGGCATATTAGCGTTTTTGATAAGAACACGTTAGTAAAAGTTAAATCCACTGCAGAGGTACAAATAAGGATTTATGTTGCTTTGTCGGGGAGCTGCCAGACTACCCTAAGAATTTTAGGAAACAGTCAACGAAGCTTAAGGTCCATAGTATGATTTGACCACCAATCGCCTAGATCTACAACACGAATTTGGTATAGATCTATAAAGTAAGGCTTAATTCCTCTGATATTGTGGCATGAATTAATCGTGATCAAGCCACAGGATATCATTGAATCAGTACCTTTACTTATAATTTTTTTTGTTTTGTTGTTTTTGCTGTTGTCTAAAACAAATCAAAGGAGTTCTACAAAGTTTGCCCAGTTCGTTTCTTTTCGTATTTGATGAGCAGAGTCTGTGACAAACAATAACAACAGCTAAGGACCAAGGGCGAAGGCAAAGCCAACGCCATGACAATGGCAATTAAAACGGTACAAAAGTTTGTCCATAAAAAGCATAAAAACAACTAACTATGTAGCAAATGGTTCAAAACTCCCGCTCAGACGGTCGTTGGTAATAAAATGAAAGGACCAAGCCCCATAGAAATAGCTGAAGGAAGAGCTAGAGATGGGGAAATTATGATGATTTTCTATTTGGCAAACGCGAGCGTTTTGCAACAAACAGAAGAAAGAAAACCATCAAAACAAGAAAAACAAAAACAGCAGCAACAAAACATAAAAAAAAAAAAACAAAGATGGAAAAAAAACGAAGTTAAATTACAAAAAAATACAAGTATAAGTATTAAATGAGAATAACAAGAATGTTAAGTCCAAGAGAGCGTTAAGTGAAATCATTCACAGCCGGATGAGTTAGTGGAATGTTAAAAGGAAGGATAGACCAACAAAAACAAGGACAACAGGACAAATAAAAACTGCAAATAGAAAAAGAAAAGAAGCTTCTCCTAAGCTAAATGGAATGGTCAATCATGAAAAACATTAAAGGATTGCCTTTCCATAGTCGAATGCCAAAAATTATTGAAAATTGAAATTGACCACAGCAAAATCCTACTTTTAGTCTTTGTGAAAATCGCAGGTAAATTGTGGTAAAAGTTTATGTGAGCCAAATTACAAACACGTAGTCATATTGCTTGCTTCATTTCCTGTGGCTCTTGGCCAGATTTAGTACTATTAATTAATCGATAAAGATGTCGATTAAATACCAAAGAATCTTTAGTTTTCTTTTATCGTTTTTACGATCTTTTAACCCTTGTGAAGTAAGGAATTATTCTACATTTTGGAAGAGAATATACATAAATTGGTTATTCACATTATATTGGGAAAACATATATCGACTTTATTGTTTTCGCAATTGCAAATTAGCAAACATTAAAAATTTTATTGCAATTGTAAATACCTAAACGAAACAGAATTAAATTTTATATTCTTATTTTATTTTCGTCCTCTTAAAACTCGTTAAAGAGTGAATGATTTGCAACTTGAAAGGATAGAGTCAATACCCACAATTTTAATTTTCTACTTTTCTACCCCTTTTTTTTTTTTTTTTTGCCTACTATGCTGGGCAACTGGCAACTCCTTTTCGCTCATTATATTTGCTTTGTAATGTCGGTTTATTAACAATAATGCATAAAAGAGAATGGGAACAGCAATCGGAAGGGAATGAAAAGGCAAAGGAAAAGCAAACGGCAAAGGGAAACGCCGTCTTTCTGTCTGTTCGGTTGGTCCGTTTGAAATATGAAAGCGCAAATAATGTTTAAACAATTTGTTGTTGTCGTTTCGTTTCATTAAATGTCTATTCGTCCCGCCTGCCCCCTTTCTACCGACCCTCCAGCCACCCACCAATTGCTTGGACTGTGCTGTCATTATAATTCGCAAAACTCTCTTATGGCAGGAGGAGAAGAAAACGACAAAGAAAAGAATTAGCAATAAAATGAAAAGCAAAGTGAAATGGCCGGAGGAGAAAAAGCAGCCAGACAGAAGGCAACGACTTGTTGCACCAGTGGATGAGCGAGCAGAAGGTGGGAGAGTAGCAGAAGCAGTCGGAGGAGGCGGCGGATGATGATGCCACGTTGCCTGGCTGCCGCTTGTGATTTCCTGTAATGCTGCCACTACTATGCACTGTGTCCGTACGCGAAATTATTATTGCCTTTTGCCTTCCCTTTTTTTTTTCCTTTTTACTTGCCATATTTTTGTTCTTCTTTTTGTTTGTTGCGCTGTAAAAATTATTATTTGAAGAGTGGCAGAGAGTTGAGTCTTGCCTGGTGCTGCATGCCACTTGAATGACTCATTAAAAGTGATTTCATTTTAAAAACATTTTCCTTACCGCTTTTGCCATTGCCGTTGCTGCGGTTATGTTGCTGGCGGCGGCGGCAAACGTTGTCTTCTCTCTTGGGCTTAGCTTCTTATCAGCAAACTGAGCCGTTGTCTTCTCTCGTCTTCCCTTTATGTCTTCTCAATCTCTCTATCTACCTTCTCCTGCCTATGTCTTGCCTTATCCTCGGCTGTCGTTTAATTTACTTTGGAGTTTACTTTTTTAATTCGCTTAGCTACTTTGCTTTTCCTCTGCGCCTTTTTTTTTTAGTTCGCTGCAGTAAATCCTTGACAGCAGCAAGCAAGCCAGACCAGGCCAAAAGCGAAAAAGAAGCAAAACGACAAGGAAAGAAAGGAAAGGACATTTGCCCAAGCGATAAGCGTTCTGAGTCACTCAGCATTCATCCTTCATAGTGTTGTTGCAACTTACTTTGCGTAATAGGATACAAAATTGCAATGTTACTGTCGTATAGCAGGAGCAACATCAGCATCAACAAAACCAACTGGAACATCAACAACATCCACTTGGCCAACGCTTGTTTGCCTTTTGTCAGCTTCTTCTTTTTTTTACCTAATTCCCTAGATTAGCTGCATTATACGCCACACCGGGCACATAATAATAACAAGAACAACAACTAAAGCAAGAACAACATTTCATCATACATAGAGGCCTACTGGGGAACCCCCCACCCCTTTCATGTTGTTCGTGCCGTTGTCGTCGTCAACAACAGTATCAGCATCGCTGCCCCCTTTAAAGTATGTGTGTTAGGCACTTGAGCTAGAACAGCTGCAGTTGCTGGTGGAATGGGATGGGATACGAAATGGGCTAACGCACTTCATGTTGCAATACCTCTTTGAGTGGTACGGAAAGTTGCTGCCAAAATCCACACGCACACATCTGCACCATGTACTGTGGAATTTGAAACGAAATATGTAAGTATAAAGTTGAAACGAAAATGAAAAAGAACTAGTAGTTGAACTCACGATAATCGAACTTAAACTATTATAAATTTCATTGAAAGTTGTTTGATTTTAAAGTAACTTATGATATTCTTTAAAAGTTAGACAGTCTTAATTATTCCTAATTTCATTGAGTTCTGTATGTATGTAATGCATATTCATTTGATCGTGCATTTTTTTGACCGCGAATTTTTAATTGTAAATATCAGCGTGGGCTTTTCGCATTTTGTTTTTTCTAGTGTAGCAAACAACAAATTGTATCATCTCATACCAGCAATCCGAATGGTCTGGACCCCCGGCCTCCTTTCCCCCGTTTGTGGTATGAGCCGAATGTGGGCGCTGTTGCTGGTGGGCAATAAATTTCTATTTAGCCATGGACTAACGGCTTGCTTCTGCATGCATTCGACCGCTCCACTACACTCCGATCCGCTTCAAGCCTGAAGTCAATGAAGCGGCACAGGGAAATGGTTATAATTGCATCCGCGCACTCTCCCCACCGTGCACCACCACCAGCAAACAGCAACTTCGTTGCCGCCGCCATCGCCACCACCTTTAACTGGTATTTCCGAACTGGAGCTGCGGCTGCTGTTGAACCGATGACACGGGGCATGTATATATATATGTGTGTGCGTATATATGTATCCAGGCAATAATTTTGACGCTTGATTGATCAAAGCCAGCAGCCGTCGTCGTCCTCATCATCGTCGTGGCAGTTTTTATTTTTTATTGGTGAGTAACCAAACTTACATAGTTACAGCTCGTTTACACGCTTCTGTTTGCCTGCTCTCCTGGCTTTTCCAATTTTTATTTCTTTTTCCGACTCAGTTTTTTTTTTACGAGTATCTGCAAGATACATATGCAAGCAGCCAGCAGCTGACTAACTGCGACTGACTCGTCAGGTAGTCAGCTGCTGGCTGCCATTTTCATACCCATCAGTCAGAGACGAAGTCATTTCCGACCAAACAAACATATTCTATAGGTTCTTGATGAACACGACGCGATTTCGTAATGAAGTCTTCTTCCTTTCTTTTTGCATATTTTAAATATTATCAAATCGTCCCAAAAGAGTTATATGATCATCTAATATTGATCAAGTCCTCAATCTTCTGAAATACAGGTGCGATTAGGCAGAACAACAAATTTCCAAATAAGAGCACTTGGTTTGAAACATTTTCATCTGTTATGTTTTGAGACAAATC
This sequence comes from Drosophila austrosaltans, assembly GCA_035045865.1. Taxonomy (NCBI): domain Eukaryota; kingdom Metazoa; phylum Arthropoda; class Insecta; order Diptera; family Drosophilidae; genus Drosophila; species Drosophila austrosaltans. Next base: position 8,801,906 of record JAWNOQ010000099.1, read on the forward strand.
TACTCCAAAAGAAAGAGAAAAAAAGCCTCAAACCTGGTATACACTATTTTTTTTTAAATTAGAGAACTTTGAACATGACTAGGGTAGATAAACTTCGAACCAATCCCATTAATTTTTTTCGCGTGGCTATAAATCAAATTTTTAAGCGCCTTTGAGCAAAGTTAAATTGCACCCGGATGCTCAAGGGAATTAACTATCATAGTTTATCGAATAGTTTTTTCAAAACAAAACGGAAAAAAGAGGAAAAACTGAAACTTTTTATCCATTTCTTTGCAGCTTCTCAAAAAAAAAAAAAGAAAGGAAAATAAGAAACCCAAGGCGGGGTCGTCAACAAGCAAAAAGGAAGGAAGGAAGCTGTAAAGAAACATTTATATAAACAAAAACTGTCAAAAAAGTTTGAGCTGAATTATTCATGATAATAATAAAAATAAAGTAATATTGAACAATGGAAAAATTATTAGAATTAAGATACACTTTTTGTATGTGTATATTGATGAAGAAGAAATATGACACAATAAACAAGCAAAGTTCGATGAAAAGATGTAACCATAAATTCAATTTGTATGCAGTTTATTGACGCCTGGACACTTTGCTCAGCTATCTGGACTCCATCTTTTCTTTCCCCCACTCTCCTATCTATCTGTCCTTTCTCTATTTGGTTTCAATTTGCGAACACTTGTGCATGGGATGAGTTTCAATCAAAATCCCCAGGCTGGATCTGCCATCTCAAAAGCCAGAATATTTCTTGGACAAAGAATTATGAATTCAAGTTGCAGGCATGGCAGGATGGCAGCCAGTCAAAGGCCTCATCTCACCAATCAATCCGAATTTGTATCACCTCCCATGAGCCCATAGAACAAGAACAAAGATACACTAGAAAAAAAAAAGACAAAAAGGTAAAACAATTTTTGGAAATGGCAAAAAATTTAGGGCAAAGCCTTCATTTTTATACCCTGTACCCATAGGGTAAAAGGGTATATTAAAGTCGCTAAAATGTATGTAACAGGCAGAAGGAAGCGTTTCCGACCCCATAAAGTATATATATTCTTGATCAGCATCAACAGCCGAGTCGATTGAGACATGTCCGTCTGTCCGTCCGTCCGTCTGTCCGTATAAACACCTAGATCTCGGAGACTTTAATAGCTAGAGCTACCAAATTTGGTGTGAACATCCGTCTAGTGTCTACACAGGTCAAGTTGGTTTTAAATTTTAGCCACGCCCACTTCCGCCCCCGCAAATGAAAAAAGAAAATTTTAAAATCAATTTACAAGAGCTGTAATAAAGATATCCAATTGTTATTTGGTAGACATAATTTTATAGTCAAAATGCACTAACTGACCAAATTTTATTCAAATCGGACAATAAACATCGGAGATATAGCCATTTGTATTTTGTACTGAATTGCCAAGGCGACATTGGCAGATATGAAAGAGCGAGATAGCATGCTTTCGCTGCTGCTGCATGTTAAAGGGAATTTTGTTTTGAATTGATTGCGATTTCGAGAGTGTTCGAACTTTTGTTTAGTGCCTACGCAAATCAAGAGTTTAAAATTTTTGCCACGCCCACTTCCGCCCCCGCAATTTAGAAAAAACGATTTACTAGAGAAGTTTTAAAGCAATCACATTCTTATTTGGCACACCTAACAATGTGGCCAAAATGCATTATCTGTCCAAATTTAGTCGAAATCGTACAATAAATATCGAAGATATACGAATATGCATTTTGAACTGAATTGCCAAGGCGACACTAGCTGGAAAGAGCGAGCGAGATAGCATGCGGTAGCTGTTGCTGCATGTTAAAAGAAATTTTGAATTAAGTTGATGCCGATCTTGATTTAATATAACTAGTTGGTACAGGGTATACTCAATGTCGGCAGGGACGACTTGCTTGCTTCATTAGTTTTCGGTTTTGCATTCTTTTTCTCATTTTTTTTTTTTGGCACGAGTTTCTACATTCCGGTCACCCACATAGTCGTCCGCAGTTCAGAGTTCAGCTCGGTTAAAGTTGCAAAACAAATCCACTGGGTAGCCAAAACTGATACGGAAAACTGTAACAAAGTGCATGTATCTGCAAGATAGAAAACAACACGTTACCGAGAGAGAGAAGGGTAACCAATGAGCAAGGACATGAGTTTACAGTGAGGATTTTGCTAATAAAACAATTATGCAGTACAACACCAAAGCAAGGCAGGTATACGGAGAGGAAGTAAAGGATGAACGAGGCAAAAATGAATTATGTGTGGATAGTTTTGCTAGCCCAGTAGGACAAACCGTGATTCGAGTTTCATATTATGCTCTTGTGCTCTGAGATTTATAGAGTGTTTCTTTGGGCGAACCTAAATATGCATTAGGCCAATTCGGAAATCTGTAGTTCATCGCTACTATGCTAGAGAGATTTTCGTTAACTTGAAAATTTCATGGCGAATTGTAAAGTGTTTTTTGATCCGCGTAAGTCGAAAGTTATGATATTAAAGTTTATTTCTAAATTTAGCGAAAAATTTTTTGTGAAAAAAAGGTAAGTTTATATTTTTATGAGTTGTAATTGGAGATATTATATCTGAACAGTCATTCATATATCATTTCAGATATTACATTATCAAACAGTACACTCATCAACATTAAAAAGTATACTTTAAACATTCCTCATTTAAATTGGGTAAGTCCATTCATATAAATTTATGTATTCATTCAAACAATCCGTTATTTTGGTTTTGTGCATATGTATATATAATATAAAGTTTCCTGTTTTAACTTTCTGGGACTGAAACGGGTTTTTCCTATCTTTGAATTTAGGTGATTGTCACGCTCTCATCTCTAGCCCCCGATTTAGCAAAAAGTTCAATGTAAGGTCTTGTAGTTTGTTGCTTTTGTGTTTGCCAGGCCATTGTCTGTCTGCCTGGCGGCCTGTAACTGTAACTAAACGCAAAAATAGGATCCATGTGTGTGTGTATGATGAAACTATGCCAAACAATGGCGCCTACAATGCCACAAGACCACACTGAAAGAACTGGCCTCCAAGCTAAGCATAGTAAACTTGGAACCTACTCAAAATGCATATGCGGAACAGAGGGGGAGGCATAAGTTACACACACATTTTTCGTACGCGCAACACAGCAAATGACAATGGCGGCTAAAACAAAACAGAGAAAATTCTTCTTTATATTTATACCCTTGCAAGGGTATATTAATTTTGGTCAAAAGTTTGCAATGCATAGAAGGAAGCGTTTCCGACTATATAAAGTATATATATTCTTGATCAGCACGACGAGCTGAGTTGATATAGCCATGTCCGTCTGTCCGTCTGTCCGTCGGTCCGTCTGTCCGTCTGTCTGGATCAACAGCTTCTCCTCCGAGACCCTTAAAGCTACAGAGCTGAAATTTTGCACCCAGGCTTCGTTTTGCTGCAGGCATTGTATATCTCGGAATCATCCCGATCGGATGACTATATCATATAGCTCCCATAGGAACGATCGGTCAAGAATAGAATTAAACTTCAATAACTTTGTTGTTTTTCAATCAATTGTTACGAAATTTGGTGTTCATAAGTTTAATACACCTTTAAACAAATCCACCAAGTTTTATCAGAATCGGTTGACTATATCATATAGCTCCCATAGGAACGATCGGTCAAGAATATAGTCTCAGAGCAATAACTTGGGTATTTTCAAAGCGATTATCACGAAACTTGGTTTTTGGAAGTTTAGTATATATAGAAATGTCTGTGCTAAGTTTCAGACAAATCGGTCATCTATATGCTATAGCTCCCATAGGAACAATCGGACCAAAAAAATTTTTTTTGTCGAATTACTTTTTTTCTCAAACTACGAACATTTAATGTAGGTTTGACTTGTTTCATATGCTTTCTAATGATTTTGTCACATTATAAATGTGTAATTGTTAAATAACAGTTTGCAAGGGTATACGAACTTCGGCACGGCCGAAGTTAGCCCATCCTTCTAGTTCTTTTTGTTCTTTTGGGTTGTAATGAAACTTCTGCTCTGTCCCCGTTTTTTCGGTGTCATCGTTGTTGCATGTATCTTTTAGATAATCTTCATTTCTCGTTTGCGGCTAATGGCCTGGCACACTCGGACTCTCGCACTCAAGGATATCGCTGGCCTGGCTGACGAAGTCATGCTTTATGGCCCAGACTTCTACACGACTATCTTCTTTCTCGGTAGTTTTGTTTCGGTTTTTGGTTCTCTTTTTGTGTTTTTTTTTTCTCTCTCCTTTCTTAAATGGGACACGTTGCGGTTGGTGTGTGTTGATGATGAGTGCTGGAGCTGACTAAGTGAGCCAAGGCAGACGACCAGCATCATTCCGGCCTGCATTCAGGGTCTGGCCTTCGGTTTCTTCTCCTCCCTTTTTTTCTGTTTCTTTGCGGTTTCACTTACACTCATACATGTGCATATTTAGAGATACTCAAAATGAGATAGAAAGATACATTTGGACTTCCTACCATTTTACTTTGTGTGCGTGTGTGTGTGTATGTATGTATGTGTGCGTGCCTTTTTTATGTTTGATGGGCGGATGAGCGCAAAAGGACGGCAGAATGAGAAGATTTCCTGAACTAAACTGAACTGAGCTGGACTGGGTTGGGCTCGAGAACCGACAATGACGGCGAAATGTGTGCCAGCAGGCCGTTCAAGATATTTGGCTCTTTTCGTCTTTATACCGCAAAATGTGCATTGAAATTTGAGATATTCGCCTTGATATTAATACAAAAGGCTTGGCATCTACCAAGGAGCGGCCTTAACAGCCAGAACCCAGTTGCCGAATCCCCCAGTTTCCACCACAAACAGTTACTTAAGACGCATCTTCGTTGCGTGGGCGTCTTTTCCAGATTGTATTCTTCTTTCTCTTACCTTTTTTTGATTTTTTGGCATGTCGACGATAGCCACGGTCGGAATGTGGTGAATCTGAAAAACGGTTTCCTCTTATTCTTGCATTAGCCATGAGTAAAGACAACCAACATCAACAAGGGGAATCCTGAAAAATATTGTCTTTTTTTTTAAAAGGCATTACGATCAAAGAATGAATAGCAACTGGCTTACCCAAAGTTGGCCCGGTTAACATAAGAATCAAGTTCTCAAAAGAAATTTAAATACACCTAAAGCAAAAAGATTCACTAGATAATAATACAACAAATAATAATAAAACTGCCGCAACTAAATCTAAGACATCATATCTAACAAGTTAATTAAAAAGTCACTTAGCTGATCATTTCTGTTGTCAAAACGAACTAATAAATGCTTTATATAAACTTTTGCATATGTACAGATGTATTTGGGAGTAGTATAAAGCAGCTTGATGATGTATAGAAAAATGGCTAAATTGTTTGTGTGTTCACGTGAATTGGTGCAGTTGATGATTTTCACGGTCATTTGCCAAATAGGATGGGCAATTTCGGCTTTAAATTGAAATCAGCACCTTTAAAAGCCCCTAACAGGATTAGATTAGTTCTTCGTTACACTCTACCCTAAAAAAAAGCAAAAGCATAAATAAATGAAATTTTGATTTGCACTATTATCGATTTAAAATTTTTTGTTCCCTCCTTTTTTGGGCATTGTAGCATTAACATTTCGACCCGATTCGATACAATTGCATTTTATTTCGCTGTCATGCATTAAAAATGTATTTAATTAAAATTTAAATGTGCAACTGCCACAAATTAAATAAACAATTTTTAATTGAGCCGTCCGATTTCGACAAAATTTGGTGAGCTGGTCCAGTTTGGGTATATAATTAGGTGTGCCAAGTAAGAATACGATATCTTTAATACAGCTCTAGTAATACGTTTTCGCGATTTGCGGGGGCGGAAGTGGGCGTGGCAAAAATTTGAAACAAACTTGACCTGTGTATGCATTGGATGCATGTTCACACCAAATTTGGTGGCTCTACCTTTTATAGTCTCCGAGATCTAGGTGTTCATACGGACGGACAGACGGACAGACGGACGGACAGACGGACGGACAGACGGACATGGCTCAATCGACTCAGCTAGTGATGCTGATCAAGAATATATATACTTTATGGGGTCAGAAATGTATATTTCTCCCTGTTACATACATTTTAGCGACTTTAATATACCCTTTTACCCTATGGGTACAGGGTATAAAAATATGTTTTTTAATTGGGCCTCCTCCATTAGAATTTCACCCACTTTTGCAAACCTGGCATGACATTAATTTTAATATTCACATGAAACACACAATGCCAAATGCAACCCATACAATTCGAATATGCGAAAGTTTTTGCAAGAAATTCGAGACATCAAAAGTCGCTGGGGGGCAGCAGTCATTGTCACATCTCAGAATCGGAGATGTGATTCTAAAGTCGAAGTTGCTGTCACACTGACGCCGTTTAAATCAAAACCGAAAAATAAACCCAAATTTTAAAATAGCCGAATTTGGAATACCCTTGAACAACAAGACTACAATCTCTTCAAGCCGATAAATTTTATTCAGTCAGCTACAATTTTTTTCGCTGTGTATTGTTAATTTCCAATATTTCCTTTTTTTTTTGGAAAGGACATAGTAAATTTGCTGCAAGAATAAAATTAATAAACATTTTAAAAGTCGACAAACGAAATTGATGGCTCAGCAGAAAGAGTTTGACATGGGGAATATTGTTTTACTTACCCCCCAAAGGAGAAAAGAGTTTATGGTTCATTCTCTTCTCTTTTTTTGGCAAACATATGCAGCAGGAAATTGAAAAGGGGAAGAAATACATAGTACATATGTAAATGTATATAGGACAAATTGTGCCTGAAGGAAATGAAAATAAAGTTTTATTTTGACTGGGGTGGAATATTAGCTGTTTAGAAGGTTGATTGCACACACTGAAAGAAAATCCGATCACTATACTTTAATTCTGCTGCAATACATTTTAAATATTCTTTTGAGAAACATTTACACATAAAATTTTAAATGCGATATACCGTTCCAAAATCGGTTTAGATTTGGCACATTTGTGGCAAACATTTTTGATGCCAGCTTTTAGCAATCTCTGGCAATCTACTTAAATTTTCAACATTGGAGTTGAAACAAGTCATCCTCTTGCCCCACATTTCATTTTGACCCTTTTGGCCTAGGCCATTATCCACATTTGGGTTTGACGCAAAGCTCCCATCATGACCAAACATTACCAAAAATATCAAAAACGAGAAGAGAAGAGAAAAAGAACAAACAAGGAAAACAGCAGCAACAACTAGAATTACAATCCCCGCTTCTGAAGCAACATTCATTCCGCATGCAAATGCTGCCAGATCGAACTGATAACATCAGGCCATATTCGCGCATAGTTTTACCCCAGCAACTTTTCACCCAGGTCGAGGCGAGGCGAGAAAGCCTAGCGACAACAGCAACAACAACGACACAAACAGCAACAACAATGTGTGGCAGACAAACTTTTGCCAGAACACAGATAGTTTCGCAAATTAAATTGTGCACTGACAAGGTACCTCGTGAGGAGAGTGCAAAGGGAGGGGATGGGAGGAGGAGGTTGTGGCAGACAGAACGAGGTCATCATCATCATCGTCATCATCATGATGGCGACAACCGAAAAAAGCCAATAGGCCAGAAAAAAGCCCAAAAAAATTCAAAAAAAAAAAGAGTTGCAACCCAGTGCCAACGTCAAAAGCAGCAGCAACAAGCCATTGCCCATGATGTGGCAACTGCAACACTTTCGCTAACAAACCCGCCAACCAACTAACTTTCAGGCCCAGACCCGCGAAATGTGCCATCGAAGGATGGTCATGACGATGCGGGGATTGAGGTGAAGAGGCGCCCACTAAGTGCAACTTTGACTTTGGCAACATGCAACGTGCGTGCATATAACATCACGTGGGGTAACCCTCACGTCACGTCACCTCATCGCATCCGCGAGACGCATAAAGTTTGCTTATAAAAATGTTAACAACGCTGTCAACGACATGTCGACGAGAGCGACGTGCATCAGCAACAGGACGAAGCAGCAACACCAACAAAAACTTACAACCAACAGCGGCAACAACCAATACCGATCGCTGGCAAAGTAATAAAGTCTTAAGTAAGTTGCCGCTGCTGCTGCTACTCCTGCTCCAGCTCGAGCTCCTAGTTCGCTGCTGGTGGCAAGTCTAGGCATCAACTATTCATCTATACCGAAGCACACACACTCAAGCACACTAACCATCCACCATAGGCGCAGCATGGGATCTTATTGAGGAAGAAATGTTTTAGAGCCCCAGCAACATCAAAAACAAAATTCTCCGCAAGTTGCACAAGTGACTTGTCTTAGATACCAACCGATTATACTAATGTACACCTATGTATTAATAAATTTATACTACATACATATATTCTTAGTGCAACAAGTTGCAATGAGTAGAAATTAAACACTCTTACTCTGCTTATCTATGCCCACACTTGTCTACAACCTGCTTTAACTATACAAAGCTTTTGTTTATAAAAGTAGGAGATTAAGACTTAAATTCATACTGTAAACTGAAATGTGTTAACAAACTACTTTGCAATACTTTAGTAGAATAAATGAATCAATAATTCATTTGTAAACAGAAAGAAGGCAAAACAAACTTAGCCACTATCTGGACAAGGGATAATCTATTGTTCTGAAAAAGATAATATTAAAGAAAATTATTTTGTGATTGTTGGCCACCCCAACGTTACGCCCATGCCCCAAAATGAACATACACACTCACACACAACAACTTATCATTTCGTACATAGTGACTTATATAAAACTCTTATTTTTATGGTGAGTTTTGGAAAATGAATTTTTGATCAACTGCAGCAAAGTTCAAAACGCACCTAACACACATTGCGGACACACACATTGCCACATCTTCATACACACACACATACACAAGCTTCGTCAGCATCATCCATACATATATGTACATATATGGAGGACTCTTTGAAACTTGCGACAACGAACGTTACCACTTCTACTTGGACCCCCCGCGCCCTCTTAACAGACTTGCTGCAAACCCAAGAAGAAATGTTAGATACGCTTACAATACAGAAACTGGAAGTAAATATTATAAAAGACAATCTGTGTCAAGAAAGTGTCTGCGTTTAAAAAGATACCAATAACATAAAGAAGAACCAGATTGTTTATCTTCAGAGAAATTTAAATTCACAAAACATTCTTTACTTATTTCTACATCTGCGAAGATCATACTAACATTTTTTCTTTGATGTCGGGGAAACTATATTTTCTCACACACTTACAAGGACAAAATGGTAGTAGCCACTGACACAGAGAAAAGGAAAAAGGAGAGACAGAGAGGGAAAGAGAGAATCAAACCATTTGGCAATATCAAAGCAAAAGGCGCCAAGGCTCACACCTCAAACTCATTTGGTCGGTGGTTACTTTAGACATTTGCCTTACGGCGGTAGCTTCTATTGCTCCTGCTGCCTTGATGCGGTTTGGAGCACCATCAGCAGGTCGAGCAACAGCAGCTTCCTTTGTGGCCCAAAACGTCGACCCACACGAAGAAGCAAGGCAAACCCCAACGTCAAAGAGCCAGCCCATCAACTTTGCTTTCTATTACACTTACATGAGGCAGACAGACAATTGTCGCCCTCAGTGACCTCAAGCGGAGCAGAGAGAGTAAGAGAGAGAGTGGAAAAAATATAGCAGAAACGTTGTAAATTCATAAAATTTGCTGTTTGATGCGTTTTCAAGTAAATTGAGTTCCAACCCTCGAACGAAGTGAAATGAAATAAAAACCGCACACACATACAGAAACACACATACAGACATACGCGTGCTTAGTGTAGAGAAGAGACTAAACCCTCCGCCCGCCCATCAACAGCGGCGAGACAAGATGAGATGAGGAGGGACGATTCAAGCCGAGACGAGACGGCGACGCATGCCGCATGTTAAATGTCATTTTTATGGCGCTTTGATTATATTTTCTATTATCGAAGACATTTTTGGCTCCACACACACTCACGACACACAGGGTGGGCAAGAGAACGGAAGGAGCTGATGGATGAGAAACAGCCCTCAAAATGGGAAAGACTGTGGGGAAGAGCTTTAGATTAAGCTCTCTTTTGGATGATGAAAAGGGAAAATCTGAAATCAAATTAAATTAAATAACATAATCATAATAATAATAAATGCTAAATTATGTGACCAAGCCAACACGGCGTATGCATAATTTGCTCATATTTAGATCGACCAAACTGAAACTCTCTATCTCTCTCTGTCTCTGTCTTTGGTGTAATGTAAACGCATTGAGTGATATGATAGATAGAGTCGCACACACATAACACACACACACACATGATAAAAAAATATACACATAGACCTATCAAAATTTTGCATAACAAATCAATATGAAATATTAAAATACATTTGCCGCAACAAGACACAGGACACAAGCAGCAACAACAGCAAATAGCAATAAAAGCAAGAACAACAATTCGAGAAGAAAAACAAACTGAAAATTCATGTTTAAATTTCACAGAACAGCGGAAATATTTGCATTTTCCATAGGCCATAGGCTTTAGAGGGAAGTGACAAATCATGGAATAAAGAGGTAAGGAAAGGAAATGCAGAGATAGAAGCAGATGCAGAGGCAGGAAACTGAGGCAAATGCAAATGTTTTTGGCATAATCAACCATATCGCCTGTTGGCTATAAGAGGATAGATACATACGTATACATACATATACACATATATACCATAGACACATACATATATATATTGAATCTATTGCCAGGTCTGTTTTAATTATAACCCTTGGCCTGACATTTTTGCCAGAACGACATTGTCCAACACACAGATACATACACGCACACACACACACTCTTGCATACGGGACAAAGGCTTATCTCAATTTTCAACTCAAGTTATTTTACTCTATATTATTGGACAGACAATACTTGCCTCTGGGGAGGGGATGGGGCTGGATAGGCAAGTAGTGTGTGGCATCGACTGGCAATGAGATGTTAATCCGAAAACATAATAATAAAATATGAAAGCAAGTTGGAAGGCATCAATATTTCAGCAACAAGTCCAAAGTGATAAAATGCACTTTTAGGCTAATGAAAATATCAAGTAAATTTACTAATTATCAATAATTAATGACTGTCAAATGCAAAGGAATATTCAATATCGATTTATACAAAGAAGTTCAAATTTCCTTCAAAGGTAAGGTAAAGGATTAGGAATTGTCATGTATTTATAGATTACCCTAGACACATTTTTTTGCTACTCCTTGATTTGTGATGAAGCTTGCTAATAATTGCACGGACCTATACTACTCGTATACTAATTGTTAATCAAAACGCTTTCAGGTCTAAAATTAAAGCGATTCTCTACTTTATCTAAATTTTATAATATTTCATACAGTTAAAAACTAAAAATAGATTAGCTTAATGAATCATTATAATATTTCCACCTATCTGTTAGATTCGTTTTTTTTTTATTCACATTTGACCAACTTTTGGTCATATAAATGGAATTAAGGAAAGTCGTGTAAGCCATTAACTGGGACAACTTTAACAATCGTTAAATTATATGACAGTATAAATTAACTGGTTGCCTATTTATATTTAGTATTAATCTTTACAAGATGTGTTCACATGCCTGTTAGATTAAGTAATCATTGACCTTTAATCGAACTGAAGAGGCTTCAGACATTCAATTACAATTGAGTTATGCAAATAATTAACAATGCTTATTTAAAGGCACTCATTTAGGACAATGGAATCAACCAAATTACAGGGGATTAGTAAGAATCTATTTATAGCTATGTACGTATGAACGGAACATATTAATCAGTGGCATTTATTAAGTCAAAGGTCAATCAGAACACTAAAATACTTCACGCCCTCCGTCTTCTTGGAGCGATAATCTCTGCTGCTGCCTGTCATGAGCCGGACCGATTAAAGTGGGTAAAAAAAGTAATATGATTTCATTTTATGAGTGTGTGCAGGAGGTTAAAGTGCAGCAAACGTTTACGATTATCGGGTAGCATTTATTATTCATATGAAAACATGGAAACTACTACAAACCACATATATACCCCCACAAACACATACAAATGTTTGTATGTATATAAAAATATATATATATTTATATTTACATCTATATAAGTACATATAAACGAACATTAACAATAAATATAATGGCTGGACGAACAAATATAAATTGACATAGCGATAACCTTTTTGGGCCACAGACAACGATAAAGACGTTCCCCGGGCTGATGAAGTTCATTATCATCATCATCCGCCTTATCAGCCAAAGCCGAAAGACCAGGCCGAAGCCAAATAAATGTTGATATCAATAACCAATATATGACGAGTTCGAGCTTTGGTTTGCCCTTGTCTGGACGCAATTTAATTTCTCACATTCTCACTCTCGACTTAGAGCTCACTTAATGGGTAGATTTGCTTTTTGGAAACTGCTCTTGAATAATGAATATATATGAATTTTCATTTTGAACGATAAAGGGGCATCAAGTGTGATACTTAAAGGTAGCTAAATTGCGACTGTTGATTTATATGTTTTCAACGTTTTAAAGATAAATTAATAAAATTCATAGAATAGACTTAAATAGACTTAAATTCAATGGAAAGTCAAAATTTTTATAATTATGAACTCTTATTCACTCTTAAATATTAACTGAAGTTATTTTACTGTCTGCCCAATTATTTGTCTTCTTTCTTTTTATACCCTGTACCCAAAGGGTAAAAGGGTATATTAAAGTCGCCAAAATGTATGTAACAGGCAGAAATATACATTTCTGACCCCATAAAGTATATATATTCTTGATCAGCATCACTAGCCGAGTCGATTGAGCCATGTCCGTCTGTCCGTCCGTCTGTCCGTCCGTCTGACCGTCTGTCCGTCTGTCCGTCCGTATGAACACCTAGATCTCGGAGACTATAAGAGGTAGAGCCACCAAATTTGGTGTGAACATGCATCTAATGCATACACAGGTCAAGTTTGTTTCAAATTTTTGCCACGCCCACTTCCGCCCCCGCAAATCGCGAAAACGTATTACTAGAGCTGTGTTCAAGATATCGTAATCTTACTTGGCACACCTAATTATATACCCAAACTGGACTAGCTCACCAAATTTTGTCGAAATCGGACAATAAATATCGGAGATATACCTATATGAGTTTTGCACTGAATTGCCAAGGCGACATTGGCTGGCAAGAGTGAGCGAGACAGCATGCGTTTGCTGTTGCTGCATGTTAAAGAGAATTTTGCATGAAATTGATGGCGATTTCGAGGATATTTTATTTTATTTAATATAACTAGTTGGTACAGGGTATACTCAATGTCGGCAGGGACGACTTGCTTGCTTCATTTTTTTAACTTTTGGATTTTTCGACCTTATTATAATTGTGTAAATAATATTGCTTAATTCTTTTTTATAGTAATTAATTCTCCATCTGTTATTTAATTTTCTTTTCACTTTCAATTCAAATTTTTTCTATTCTACATTTTTTAGAATCCGGTTACATAATTCAATTAATATAAGCAAAAAGAAACATTGCCAAATATGCGTATAATTGATAAAATTAATATAATATTATTTTGTGGCATCAAATATTCATATAAATTCCTCTTCTTACACACACACGTACCTGCATATTTGTGTTTAATTAAACATTTTCTCTAAGCCCTTTTACATAGTTTATTAATTATGTTATTAGTTGATATTAATTCCCATTATCTTTTTTTTACATTGAAATATAATCCACTTGTATAGGTATTATAGGCATTCTATTGTTAAATATGCAGCAGGGTATTTAAAAGTTTTTTCGTAACAAACTGTTGACTGTCGACTTTCTTTACGTTTTCTTCAAATTCAAAATTGGAAATTTTGTGTCTGTTCAACCCGCAAAAGCGATAGAAAAAATGTTTAGCACACTTTTGTGCGCACATCTTTCCCACAGGAAAATCGAGAAACAAAAGGGTAAGAGATGAGAGTACAGGTCAATCACCAGGACAATGAATGAAAGAGTAGTCATGTGTGTGAGTTTGAGTATGTGTGAGTTTTAGTCTGTAGGTGTGTGTGTCCTTGTTGTTTAGGCTTTGCCGCTTTGATTTTTGGTCTTTGTAATTTTTCGGTTTTTGACAGGCGTTTGTGTGGGGTGGCGACTGTTTTTGAAGTGCATTAAAACGTGATGAGTGTATGTGTAAATGAGTGGCTGGGTGCAAACATTTTAAAGTGCAGCAAACAATTTATTTTGTTACCCCCGCTTTTGCCTTTATAGATTCTTTCCCATTCGCACAAATAGCCGCGTAGAATAAACGAGGAAAAAACTAAAGTTTGTCAAGTTATTTGTCATTTAGTCAATGACATTTATTTTCATGTTCTTATTTTTATTTTTCTGTCACTGTTTTATGTTGTTTCACATTTTGACAATGCTCTTTGGGTGCTGTTGTAATTGAAGCATGTAATGCAAGCACCCATCCCTTACACTACCTCCACCCCTAACCCTAACCCTCACTGTTCAACCGACCAATTGCCCTAACCATCGACTGACTTGTCACACAAAACAGCACAAGCTTTTTTGGGATAAGGGGTTAAGGGACGTGAGATTTGGGGCATGGCAACATTTGGGCATTTGCTGTTTTCGATATAATGACCTCAAGGCAACGCAACAACAAATGGAGCTTGCTTTCGGTTGAGTGCACTTTGTCTACATGTAACTATGTGTGACCCAAGTTGTTAGTTGTTTAATGTTGTTGTTGTAGTTGTTGTCGCTGTTATTGTTGTTTTGTAGTGTTGTTGGTGTTTGCTCAACTACATAATCATCTATTAGTATTTACATAAAACTACACTTGTTTGCATTTACTTACCAAGCGCCAAGCGGATTATACCATCTCTCTCAGCTCTCTGTCGCTCTCTCTCTCTATATATATATATATATATATATATATATATGCAATATATATATATATATATATATATATACTGAATCCCTAACAAATTGTTGAATTTTCTTCATTTTTTCTAGCCGTTGTCGTCGAGTGTTGAGAGTTTTGTGTGCAATATTTATTGTTCAAGTGATTGGGCTTCGTGTCTTTTTTTTCTTTTCCATCTCTTTCTGAATCTCCGTCATTTGTTTTTGTGTATCACCCACATTTCCCCCCCCCCCCCCCCCCCAAAAAAAAAACGAAAAAACAAATTTGCAAATGGAAAATATGTCACAATATAAAGTAATCGATATGTATATAAATTAGTTGCTTGGGATAAATTGGCTTGCCTTTAAATCTTCATCTAAGTCTGTAATAAGTCAGGCATTCAAATTTCAAATATTTTCTCCATTTTAAACTCGGCTAGTGTCAAGCCAATCAAATGGTTTTTTTTTTTCATTTGACATAAATAATGAAATTCATTTATATCAAATCAACTAAAGAATTAAGATTAAAACATGGACCAAAGCCATTGTAAATTCATAAAGAACAACATTTTTGTTACAGTCAATTCAATTGACAAATGGGATTTATTTTGTGTGAGCCTAAAATAAGTTTATATTTTAAATTAATTAACCAAGTTTAAACTGGATATATAATCAAGAAGGAAACCATCTGTCCTGTCACAAAGTTGTTAGGAAAATTGATAGGCATTAATGGGAATAATTTGGATTAAGTGCTTTAGTTTTGACAATGGACATGTATAAATGAGAATAACATAAAATAATATCTCCATAAAGTTTTGCAACTGTACAACGATCATTTTTCCTTTATTGATTTCAGATTTACAGTGGAAGTCAGATAGTCCATATATAATGCATAATCCTTAATAAGGTGAGTTATTTTTTATATTTTTTACTTCATAAATGAATCTCTCACTACATGATGTAATGGCTTAAAATATCACCATTTCCGCTTTTGTTCATATGATACCTTTTGATTACTTGTAATCTTGAATCTGAATTGAATAAGTGTGCATCTGTAGATATATATATCTATGTGCAACTCGTCAAACAAAACATTCATCATTTTCCAACTGTTAGCCCAAATGAGCTTCCAATTTCCAACTCAGAGATTTCCCTCAAGCATTTCTATATAGCTCAACACAAATGCCAAAGTCAAAACCAAAGCCATGGCCAAAGCTAAAGCCGAAGCCAGCACCAATGAAGAAGATGCCTGACACTGACGCTCCGAATAGCTGGAACTCAAAGTGGAAGTCGGCGCTCTACTGGTTGCATTTTGGGGAATGCCAAGAGCAGCTACAGATCCAGCAGTGGCAGCTGAAACTCAGACAATATTAATGATGCACATTGTCAAGAACTTTCACTCGTGGCCTAGGCCACTTCCATTTGAAATGCGCCTTGGATTTTCTCCCCCTTCTTTTGCCCCGTCATCTAGGCCATTGGCAAACCACAATGACACGCGTCGTTTGAATTGGTTTTGCTGCAGATACCCAAAGGCAAAGAGTCGGCCAACTCCTTCCAGCAATTGAGGCGCACTCTAATGGCAATAATTATACGATCCAAGAACAAGAAAAACACACGAAGACAAAGACGAAGAACTTCACAGATGAGATAAAGACAAAAGTCAGGAACGGACTGTAGGTTAATTTAAAATAGATCTTGAATACAAATTTAATCACTATCTGCTGACATTAAAACCCAGAATCAAATATATTATTATTCTTTAAGCAACTTAGCTTGGAATTTCCTTATTGGAGCCCCAGTGCTCCTCGTCCAGCATAATCCGCTCCTGTGTAGATAGAAATAATAGACAAAAAAACGATGATTGAGCGTGCGTATTTTTGGGGTTACCCAAGTAAAAGGACAGGGTGAGCGGTGGGAGAGGTGGAGTGTCGGCATTTACCACAAAAGACGATGTCGGGAACAACGGATGATGCACTTGAAGAGAGGCTCATTGTGTCTGACTGTTTGCCCTCCGTTACCCCAAGCTCGATTTCTAT
Organism: Drosophila austrosaltans; assembly: GCA_035045865.1. NCBI lineage: Eukaryota > Metazoa > Arthropoda > Insecta > Diptera > Drosophilidae > Drosophila > Drosophila austrosaltans. Next base: position 8,818,817 of record JAWNOQ010000099.1, read on the forward strand.
TCCCCTGGCCCCGGCCCCCTCCACCGTTATATACCCAAGCAACTAGACTAAGTTCCAATTATTTGTGCGGTCGATGCTCAATAGATGGGCGGGCGGACGTTGGGGAAGGAGTGGGAGGGAGGTCAAAGGCAATGGCTTTAAAGCCAAGCTGAAGTTGTTCTGGGGCGATGGGAAGGTGATTAAGGGGTGTGCCTGTCCCCAGCAGTTGTTTGCAGGAAATGGCTTTTCTTTTCTTATTTTTTATTTGCTTTTTTTTTGTTGGTACTACAGTGAAGCATTTTCCATGCCTTTACTCTTTCCTCCTCCGCTGTTACTTTACCACATTTTTCCTTTATTTTCACTTTGTGTGCTCCATTTAGTTGCTGTTGTTTCTGTTGTTGCTGCGGTTTTGACTTATGGGCGCGCTTAATTGTTGTTAAGAAGTGAAAATCAGCAGCAGCCAAGGCGGTAGTGGGGGAAAAAAGGGAAATAAATCCAACCAAAGCTGCTGCCTGTCAAGTGTTGGTGGCTAAAGGACAGAGCGGGGTGAGTGGCGGAGGAGTGTGGCCAGCGGTGCGGCATGCGGTCGATTAATGTGACTACCGTCTTGACTTAATTTCATTTTCGTTGCATACATGAGACCGAGACTGGAATACGGGTCCGGGGTCGGCTCCAAGGCGACCTGCAAACGAAGGGCAACATACGAGACAGAGAAATGCCAAAGGAATGAGATAGAGGGCCGAGGAGGGATAAGGGAATACTTCTGGATAGGAATGGCCTGGCTGATGGAGATGAAGCTGGAAGCTGCATGCTTTTAGTGCTCAGCCGCAATCATTTGGCGGTTTCTGTGTTTTTTCTTTTCCTTTTTTGCATATTTTTACGCTAGTTTGCAGATTGTCGAAATTTAACCCAAATGCCAGTACAGTGGTTTAAAAATTGAAGAAAACAGAATTTTGAATTTAAAATCATTGCTTTTCATATTTTTTAATAACTCTTTAAAATCTACCTTTGATTTTTGTAGTTCTCGCTTCTGTTTAATTACTCTCAGAAAATTCGTCCTCTCTCTCCATATATCATTTACCCACTGTAAGCCAATCAATGGCACTTAACGAACTAAGGAAACAGACTGCAAAAAAAGAAATCTTTATGAATCCTTTAGCTATATATGTACATAATACATATATAAAAAGATTTTTCCAATCATTTATCCAATATTCAATACACAAACTCACTTTGTGTTCACTGTACTGGCTGCCTCTTAACCAGGCTTTTACATCCTTGCAAAAAAGCGTATTATTTTCTTTAGAAGCTGGCAAAGTATGAATCTTCCACTATAGAGAATATAGAAACTGTCGACCAGCACAACAACCTGAGATCAATAAGCTTTTTACTACTGAAGCATAAATGTTAACCTTTTTGAAATCGGATCAATTGATGTAAGGGTATACGAAGATCGGCATGGGTAAAGAATCCCATGCCTTCTAGCCATTTTTTCGATATCATCAACGCCTACAAGAATAAAAATGCATAGACAACGGCTGAAAGAGAAAAGAAAAGCGAAAACAAATAGAAAACTTGATGGGCGAGGGAAGCGGCAAAGGCAAATGATACTGTAGCCAGGGCAGTCTTTCAAGGCATAGTCGACCAGATCCAGCACCAGTCACCAGACATCTCATACTCGCTCAGTTCACTTCAGTTCAGTTGGTAGTTATGCGCCGCTTAGTCACAGCTGTGGCGCTGACATCTACTTCATCCCCCCACCAATCCACTCCATTCCTGTGCGGCATATGCAAGCTCATGCCCATGCACTAACAATAGAGAGATTCGCAAAGACCTCCTCCGATCCGATTACCCCTCTGTTGCCCATCAAATTCCGCGCACATTTCTTAATCTTTTTCTTGCGCCGCCTCTCGTCTGCTTGCTTGCTCTGCCAACTCCTCAGCCAGTTTGCTGTATGTATGTTCCCATATCCATCATGCGACCTCTGCCATCTCCTACTCCCTCTACCCTTCTCTTACTTCACCCGTCCTGCATCTTTTATGCTACTACCACTGCCACTGTGACTGCTGCCGCTGTTGCTGGTGCCTGCGCCTGCTGCTTGTTCATGCCACGCGCCGCTGCGTCGCCTTCGTCGCAACTCTATTTGGCATCTTTTCGATTCGCTGCTGCTGCTACAGCTCCTTGCCGCTGAGCTCCACTTGATCTTTGACCCAATTTTTATTGCATTGTTTGAATGGGGAAATGCAAAAAAGGAAAACAGCAAAAGAAATCTCCTCCAGCTTCCAGTTTGTATGTTGGGTTTTTCTCGGTTTAATTTTCTGCTTCGTCGTCATCGTCGTCGCTTCAATTTGATTTGATTTAATACAGCTCTTGCTCAAAAAAAAACACTCACACACCCACACGAATACACACAACACGCACAGACAATCCACACAGATACCCAACTCACACACAAATATATATATATATATATGTATATACATATAATGTTATATATGTATGTATATGTACATATAACAAAAAAAATCAGCGCTTGCAATTTTTTCGCTTGCCATTTTGTTTATACAAAGGCGGGTTACTTGCTTCGGTTGATAGTAGGGCGTTGGTGGGACAATGCAAATTGCGTATATGTCTCAGTTGTTTTTGTTGTTGACATTCGCGAGCTGCTTTAATTAAGCGCATTAATGTCAGAAACTTATGGGAAGCCAAAGGAAGACGCAGACGAAGAGAAGGAAAGGAGAGCAGCAACTGGCAGCACTGGCAAGAGAACTGATGGAAATGGAAACAAAAAGCCATAGTCAGCCGGGGGAATCATTATTACCATCATCATCATCATCAATGGGAAGTTGCCATAACTTTATATCGTTTTGTTGATCTTTAGTTTTAAGCGCTTCTGTATCTTCCAAGCGTTCCTTTTAGGATTGCAGAAATTTCAAAAAGCGTGATGAGATTTGGGTATGGGAACAACTTCATTAGGTTTGTAAATCTTTGCAATATGGTTTCCATATCATATATCTAAATGATGTCAAGTGTGGGGAACATATTTGATCGTCTAAGACTTTTTAACTTTTCGGATTTGAGTTAAATGAAATTTAAAATTTATTTTAAATAATTTTATTACACTATCGAATTAAATGTTCACTTTATATGAGTGAACATGTTATCCAACTATGGTCAATTGCATCTGTTTATTTTGAAGTGTATCTTCAAATCGGTTAGGTAACATCAGCTCACATGATTCCTTTCGTTGTATTTTGAATGGTCCTATGCAAATTTACTACAATTGGCCTCTGTCGCTGACAACTCGTCGCTTGGTATATGCCCATTCTCCCACTAAAGCTCCCTTTCTCCGTCATTCTTTTGCAGTGACTCCTTCTGTGGCCTTTGTGTATTGACAGTGTTGTCAACGGTTGTAATCTGTTTTTATTATGGATGCAGGAAAATCTGGTGTAAGAAGATGCGTGGCATGCCAACTGAAATCAAAAGCGCTGCATACATGTTTATGTATCTATATGTATATAAAGTTGTCAACCATTTGTAATATACAAATACAAATGCAGATTAATGCATAGATATATATGTATATATAAATATATATGTATGTATGGACGTTATGCACGTTAACATTTCTATGCGGCGCTAACCAACACCTTCTGTCCGACATCATCCTCCAACACCAAAATCGACACCATCTCCATCGCCGTCGCCGTCTCCGTTGCCAACCAAACCGACCTCATTCAGGTGCGTTCCTGCCGGCCGCCAAGTTTGTGAAATTTATGTTATTTGCGGTGGCCGTTTGCATAATTTGCGTGTTTGTATAACTGCATACAAGTGTGTGTATGTGTGTGTGCGTGGCACACCTATGGCCGCGAGCTGTTGGTATTTCATTTTCATTTTCACAAAATTTTTAAACTATGTATATATGTATGAGAGGGAGAAAACGCAACAAAATAACCCACAAAAAAAGTTTTATACACACACACACGAACGTTCAATTGGTAGAGAAATAGTGGAAAAGTGTTTTTGTCGGTGCAAATGAATGGACGGATAGATGGATGAATAGACGGATGGATGGATAGATGGTTGGATGGTTGGCTGGCCGACTGACTATATGCGATGTTGACGGTGCTTTGAATGAGCTGCAATTAGGTTTTGGTTTGAATGATTGTAACAGTAGATGGGAAAACGAAACAATTGTTTGCAATTGGCTGATATTTTTGGTGATTTCTATCATTGGATTTTTCGGTTTACAATCAGACAAATGATTTAGTTCAGTTCACATTCAATTTGAGTTTTGTATTATACTAATAATAAACCATAAATGTCGCAATAAAATGTTATTAAAAATACATTTAGCTCAAAGCAGTTCCATAGAAAACAATTTTGCTTTTGAAAATTAGCTAAAGAGAAGTTAATTTAAACATTTAATTTCAAAAATATTTTGCTTACCATTAACCTTTTTTTTTTTTAAATCAATCAATTCTTAAAATGTAGGTATTAGCCTATTTCGAAAAATCTTCGAGTCCATATCATGTACTGCGATTGAATTTCAAAAATTAACAACTTACTGATTAAGCTATAAACTAATTTCATTAATACTTAACGATGAAACCGATTCGTTTAAATCGGTTTATTAAAACTTTTTTCCCTCATTTTTATTTTTTGCATTGTGAAAAGTTTAAAAATCCCACGTTGCTTACACCGAAACTAAAAATGAAAATAAAAACCGCAGTAAACTGAGTTAAATTTTTGGTAAGCCTGAAAAAGTTTTATAAATTTTCAGTATTTTTTTTCGGTAGTTGTTATTTTTGTGTTGTATTAAGTTTTAACTTTTGTTTGCTGTTTGACCTACAGTTCGTTTCGGTATGAATAGCAAAATAAATAAAGGGAAGCAAATAAAAAAATATATATAAATGTAAGTGGAATATAATTAAGGCTTGTCGGATTAAAATTTTAGTGTTGAATTGTTGAACAATTTTCAGTTAGCAATGGAGTTGTCATGGGCGAGGGGAATTGCCCTTCTCTCTCTACCCCTTTCTTTTACTTCCGCTATTTGAAAAATTCTTTTTAAGAGTCGAATGCATAATTTGACGCCAGAGCCCGGAAAACAAAATTCGACTGCAAAAACATTTTACTAATTGGGTCAACAGTTGCAGCGCATTCTCTTCCATCCCTCTGGCACCCACGCCCCCTCTCGATTTGTTTGTAATCGAAAGCGATTGTTAGTCTAAGCATTTTGCATGTCATTTTGGTTAATTAAATTAGTTCCATTACAGGGAGAGCGGGGCACTTGGTTGTACAAGGATAGAGTATTCCAAAGAGGCAAAAGCTATGGAAAATATATATTTTAATTAGCCATTTTTGTGGCTGACGTTAAACATTTAATATCAAACCAAACCAAATCGAAGTTATTAAATAGTAAAAATTACTTAATATATTTGCAATCACATTCAAGAAATATACTTCATTGTTTCAAAGAATAAATTGCAATCTTTTCAAGAAATTTATTCACATTAGTCTGCTATATAAAAAAGAGTTTATTCACTAAAACGAAAATATAATATTTGAAAAAAATTATTGTTCTCAGTTTTAAGTAATTCCATACCTTTTGTATTTTCCGCTGTTGCCAACACTGTAAGCGAGTATACGGGTCCTTTTGCATAATGTAACAATTCCAATTAGTTTTGCCAAGTAAATTTCAATTAGATTTTAAAAATATATGTGCACACACACACACACGCGCACATGGAATATTTCACCATGGCAATGAAGCTGTCAAAAAGATTATTACAACGGTAAATTGTAGCATAGTTTTCAGCTCTCAATATATCTCTACATATGGATATACATACATACAAAAACATATATAGAAATGCATGTTCAAATGGTATTTATTTATATATTTGTTTAATGCTTTTATGGGTGATGTGTGTGTGTGGTGAGGCATCTAAATTCGGAAAGCATATCATTTGTTGCTCATTTAAATACCGTAATTAAGTGATAGCATGCTATCTATAGTTATCGTTGTTATTTTTTGCTTTTTTTCTTTGTGGTTGTTGGGGTATAAAAGCCCTCGCGTGCACGCCTTATATATAGTTACCGCCCCCAAACCATTTGGCCATATCACGGCGCCCACTCATCCCTAGTCTTTGCATACGGGATTGAAGACCAAACAGTGGCTTATTTTGAAATTTTATTTAGAGCTAATTGTTTCCTGCTGCGCCGCCAGGCTGCCAAGCCATTCAATAAACCACAGTGCATACATACAGAGACCCGGGAAGAAACTCTGTATGTATATTGAGTATGCGCGCGTGTGTGAGAGTAAACATACACACACGCACCTTTTTGAATTGCTTGACCAAAAGCCAGAGTACCCCCAACCTGCCCCTCTCTCTTCTTCTACAGTCTTCCTGTCGCCCTTTTCGTCATCCGCACTTCGATTGTTTGTTTATTTGCTTGTTTGCCTTTGCCTGTTCACACCGCCTCGCCATGGCCCAACTGGGCACAGAGCAACGGATCAACCAAACAACTGACTGACTGACAGTGGGCCATTAGCCTTTTTGAATTAATTAAAATTTAAAACCCGACACACCCTATAACAATAGTTACTTAAAGGATTAACAAAAGGCAAAATAGTGCGAAATTTCAGGTCTGATTTTCAACAAGCCACGAAATTTATATAATTCCTCATATACTAGATCTCAACAATCAAAAGTTCCACTAAGTAGATTTTATTTTGATGCTATAGGAAATGAGTTACCCAATCAAATGACGTATATACAGGCAATATTACAAAAGTTCTTCGTTGTAGTTAATTATAAATTAAATGTCTTTTAATTATAATTTATACAAAATTGTTTAAACACACCCGTTTATATGGTATCAGATTCTAGCTTAGAGCAAGAATCTTTTTTGGTTTCTAACAATTATCTGAGGTCTAAGAAAAATTACCTTGATGCTTTCTTTCCTCTCCTGCACTCTGCTAGTATAAAAAGTTTTCTATGCACCAAAATCTGACCGTTCATTATACGGGTAGTTTTTTATTTATACCCGTAACAAGTATTGGCCGGTGTCAAAAAAAAACTGTACACCTGTATATTAATTTTATTACTTTTTGGACTTGAAATTTATAGACATTTTGTTGGAGTTTCTGAAGGGTTCATAAAAAACCACTGTCACTGTCAGCCGCCCCATTTTTGTGGGGGGTCTCTAATAATAAACCTTTTTTATCAAAAGAAAAGCTAGGACAAGTCAGCGGTGGGTCTTTCAACCCTTTCTATTTGAACAGGTCGACACATGGCTTTGCCTTTGGTAGCTAAATGCAACGTCTACCCCTATAACCTATGCTCAACGCATTGTTAACCTTGCCAAACGACCCCGCCAAAGTATAGTGAGTAGCAGCAGCCACAGTGGCAATATCCCAGCTGCATGGAAGTAGAAAAAGGCGAAAAAAACAACCCAGTTCGCGCCATTTCTTCTATGTCATTTACCCTCAAAAACCTATTAAATTTTAATTTCTAACATTAATTATTTGCATCCGAGTCTAGTTGGAGATACTAAAGATTGCCGCTGCAAACACTTAAAGACTTTTAGATAAGTAAATATGGTAGTTACGCGTTAACTAAGCGATCCCTCTAGATGCTGACTACGCCCTTGGAGAAGTAGCCACAGCTGCAGCTAATGAAACTGGTCATCCACAAATGCTATTCCCGTGTCCTTTCCCTTCGTTCTCTCGAGTTGGCCGCAGCAAGACGTGTTTAAATTTAGTTTTCGTTAATTTTCATTTGTTGTCTCTTTTGTTGTTGTCCGGAGTGATTGCCCTTGCCATTGTTACCCCATCCTGTTGATATCGGCAGAAGCCGCTGATAAGCTGAAATGTTGTTGCTTTTGTTGCGGTCGTCGATTTGTAATGAAACATATGTTTGCCCTAAGTGACAGTCGCACTCATGCTGCGTTGTCGCCAACTGATAACCAAACAGAGAAAACGTGGAGGGATTCCAAGAACGTTCAATGTCCGGTTAGACGCCCCACATTCGGTTGAGCTTCACTTCAATATTGGTGTTCGGTCACTTTGGCCAAGCTGTCATACTTATCGCGATGTTGATTTTTATATAAATGTGCACATACATTCGTATATGTAGCTGTTCATATATTTACCTTATTATCCAGTTTAATGCCCTTTCATATCTATTTGCTTTTTTATGTATTTACCTTTGGAATTATCTCATATCACTATATAGTCATTTTTTATGAAGGCCTCCCCTTGGTTTCATCTTTTTTCTTAAATTTTCTGCCACTTTTGCGGTTAATTAAACCTTGTGGTAGATGATAGACAACTAACAGAACATAAAATATACAGAATACTGCGAGGACAACGAAAGTTGTATACCCTTATAGAATGCACAAATAAATTAGTGTTTATCTTACTTCATTTACAAGAACAAAGCAATAATATTTATACATCTAAAATATTCGTCTGACCGAAATGAGCGACCTCAACCCCAATAAAATCAAATTAATATCTACTTTTAATAATGTAGATAAACGTAGTAGTTATATCAGTATGTATTTAAATCAAAAAAAAACTTTCAGATGGAGTAATTTGTACTGATAAGAAATATCTATGTATTTTTGAGGAATCGAAAATATATATCTTATATTAAAATATTTTTGAGGAATCGAAACGTACATCTTATATTACAAAAATACTATCAAAAAAATAACACCCATTCCAAGGGTTTAAAAAAAACATGCACTCAAAAGTTAGTGACCAGCTGCATTCATTGTCATTGAAGTTGTTTTGCGATTGGGATAGGTATAGACTGATGTTGGAATTGGTTGATATCTTGTGTGTGTGGTCACAGGCTTTCTCAGTTAAATTGTGGCTCCTATTTGGGTATTGATAACAAACACAGCTAAGCAAACCGATTCAACTAAAAGTTTATTTACTGTCACCATTTGGTTTCTTATCTGAGTTATGTTTGGCTAAAGTGCTTCCAAAATAGAAATTTCAAAAAGGGACTCATCCATTTCCTTTGCAAACATTCCACATTACGAAATGAAAACATATGACCGACGGGAAATTCATTTACACATATTGAAAGAGGAAGTTCGCCTTATCATAACACTTTCTAAAAAGATATAGAATAATTTGTTTTGACTTGGAATTTTATCTTAGCTGGCTGGCAACCTTTTCTGTACTAATTTGTACTCTACATAATATAGAGTATACATATGATATAAAATATAATATTCCACAATTATTTCATTCCCAAGACCAAGATACAAGTTAAAAGATGCAACCCTTAAAATATAAAAAACTTATTGCTAGATATTATTAAAAGATACTTCATATCTTTATTAATAATGGAATTGCAGTTGTACTAGAAATCTTTAAATAGGCTTAAGCAGTTTGTTGACCTAAATATATTTTTATACCCTTGCAAAAAGGGTATATTGTCATTGGAGTGAAATTTTGGGACTAGGCTTCTTTTTGCTGCAGGCATTGTATATCTCGGAATCATCCCGATCGGATGACTATATCATATAGCTCCCATAGGAACGATCGGTCGAGAATAGAGTTAAACCTCCATAACTATGTTGTTTTTCAACCAAATATTACAAAATTTGTTGTTTATGAGTTTGGTATACTTTCTAGCATATCCAACAAGTTTCATTAGAATCGGTTGACTATATCTTATAGCTCCCATAGGAACGATCGGTCAAGAATATTGTTTTAGAGCAATAACTTGGGTGTTTTTATAACGATTGTTACGAAATTTGGAATTTGGAAGTTTAGTATATATAGAAATGGCTATGCTAAGTTTCATCCAAATCGGTTGACTATATGCTATAGCTCCCATAGGAACAATCAGATCAAAAAATTTTTTTTTTTCGAATTACATTTTTTTCTTAAGCCACGAACATTTAATGAAGATTTGACTTATTTTATATGCTTTCTAATGTAATTGTAAATATGTAATTGTTAGATAACAGTTTGCAAGGGTATACGAACTTCGGCACGGCCGAAGTAAGCCCATCTTTCTAGTTTCAGTAGTGATCAGTTATGCTAGATAATCCTCTTCCATGCAACTTATTCAACTAATTCAGTTTCGTTGGAGGTCGAATTACTTAAGTTTGCTTGTACTCAATCGCATTGCAGATAGTCATAAAAACCACTAAGCTTATGAGTCTACGATTAATTATTTATAGATGAGTGATAAACTTCAAAAGTTACCACTTGAAAAAAATAAAATTCCATTTTAAACCAATTGAAGGCAGTAGGCAGCAATCAGCAGCTACTTAAAATAACAAAAATACAAAACAAAACAAATCAAACCAATGCGGCTACTTAAGTTATTGATAAAATATTGAGTGGCCATAAATCAAAATTAACTCAAACACCGATTGATATATTTTCAAATATAAAAACAAATTTGAAAACTGTGAATCATGGTCAAATGACTCATGACAAACATTTCACGCAATTGTAAATTATCTATTTGAAAAATCCAAATAAACGTACTCATCATCGCCTAGCGCCTCGCATATCAGACCTAAATAATTCAAATTGATAAGCTTAAAACTAAGTACCCCGAACATAATATACAACATAATTGAGTTTACATGATGTGTATACCCTTCCAAACGGCTTCTTAGTTTTGGTAAACGCATCATTTAGAAACGAGAGTGATGTTTATACAATATTTTAGTGAGACTAACAGTAATTCATTTTTATATATATGTACATATGTATATAGAACTCAATCAGCTGAGCTTACATAGTCTCTATTAATGCCCAAAGTTGGCAGAGAATTATACTCTTAATTTTTATTGATACCTGATTGTTTCCATAAAGGCTCAAATCTCAAACATCTCGATGTCAAAAGTCAAGACATTCCACTGCGTATATTTTAAGTGGGCTAGCAACTAGATTGGTTTAAATTCGTATTATTTTACCACTTTTACAAGTATTATAGCATTTTTGAAGATAAACATCCGCTACCGCCCTCGCAAATCGATAAGAATGACATTTTAAAATGGCCGCAATTCGGCCTGATATTATTGGCGAACGATTTAATGAGTGCCTCATATCAATTGATTTTGATTGTGAATTTCAAACTGTATTAAATTTGGTAGATTGCCACTTGTCAGTTCGTCGCTGCCTGTTGGCGGCATTTTAAATAAATATCTCCCGATTGTCTAAGACCTCAGAATAGACCGAATAGTCAAAGACTACGGACACAATATCCAAAGTTTAATTTCAACGAAAAGTCAAAAGTCCTTTTTTTTTCAAGTGAGAAGGAGAAAAATATAAAATTTAATTTTCTACAAAATAACTAAACAGGTATTAATTGTTAGTGTTAAATAATAATTAACTGTTAAAAAAAAAATTGAATTCGGAGAAAAGTGTTCTAAAAAATTTATAAAAAATTTGTATAGTTTCTAAGGCAATTAAAGTTTTTTTAAAGTTTTCCTAAAATATTAAAAAAAAAGAAATGCGTAATTTAAGTTTTCTTCAATTAACATATCATTTGGAATTAAGATGTGAATTTTTACACTTTTGTGCATTTGTACAGTTCATAATGTTAAACCTAATGTAGTGAAGTAAACTCTGGTCTTAAAAAGGATTACCCCGTTAATTTTTAAGCGAAACTAAGAATTGAACGAGTTTATCTGCTCTAATGTGAATTCTGTATTTAAATACAAAGTTGTTTTCCTTAAACTCAATTAACTGTCTACACCATAAAAGTTTATTTATAAATCTTATTGGTAAACAAGATAAACAATTTTGAGACCACACCATTGAGCTTGATAATTAAATATATAGACGCGATTTCAAATACGTCAGCCTGAAGTACCATTCCTCAGGCACGTGCTAGATACTGCGTTAATGAACGCCACCGAGTCTAAGTAATCGAATGTCAAATAATTAGCGAAGCTTCTGTTAATGGCTTCTTTCATGAATCACGCTTGAGATAGGTAGGAAGTCTGTCAGGAATATTACATATAGTCGGGCCGCGTGCAGGCCGTGCATTTAAGTACACCTGCCGATTATCTATTCGATTGATAAGGCTGAAGTGGTCTCGTGTTGAGTAATGTTCCCACCGACAGAATACACACTTGAAATGATAACAATTGATTTATAAATAAATCCATTAATAATATTAAATAGTTGATTGAAAATTGATTTCCAATAGATTGCAATATGCAGGCCAGCCAATTGCCACAAAATCCCCGAGAGTCGGCGGGGCTTTTATCTTCCTTAATGTTTTGGTAAGATTTTTCAAAGCTTTCCATAGTGAATCTTGAATGATGATAAACTATGTAATCTTCTTTCTGAAGTTTCGCTCTGCCAATATTGTTCAAGGGACGGAAAAAGACATTGGAACCTACAGATCTATATAATACCCTTAAGGAGCATCAGGCTGACTCTTTAAGTAACACTTTTTTCGAGAAGTGGCAGGACGAAGTGCAAAAGTGTAGGAAAAAAATGAAAAAGGAACCCAGCGTCATTAAGGTTATAGCTCGGCAATTTGGCTGGCAGCTGATATTTTCTGGCATAATCATAGCCGTTTTGGAATTGGGAACAAGGTAAGCTAAGACAAATCCAACGAAACTTATCTGGATCTTAAATTGAATACTCTGTGATTAGACTCACTTCCCCCATTTTGCTGGCTGGATTAATAAACGAGTTTACAATAAATGGAAATGGAAATGGTTTGGCAGCTCAGCTGTATGCCATTGGATTGATATTGACCACATCCTCCAGTGTAATTCTTATGCATCCATATATGATGGGCATGACGGTAAGGCGCAACTAATCTAGAAAAAAGATTCACGTGCTAGAAATTTGTACCAATCTTCCTTACAGCATTTGGCCATGAAAATGCGAGTGGCTGTGAGTGGGGCGATTTACCGCAAAGCTCTCCGACTAAGTAGGACCGCCTTAGGTGATACCACCACTGGTCAAGTAGTCAATTTGATCTCCAATGATTTGGGCCGATTTGATCGCGCCTTGGTACACTTTCATTTTCTATGGCTCGGTCCTTTGGAGCTAGGTTTGGCTTCGTTCTTCATTTATCAGCAAATTGGTGTAGCTTCATTTTATGGTATTGGCATACTCCTTTTCTACCTGCCCCTTCAAACCTATTTGAGTAAGCTCACCTCCACATTAAGACTGAAGACGGCACTGCGAACGGATCAACGTGTCCGCATGATGAACGAAATAATCTCCGGCATACAAGTGATCAAGATGTATACCTGGGAGAAGCCGTTTGGCAAAGTAATTGAACAGTTGCGACGCAGCGAAATGAGCTCAATAAGAAAGGTCAATTACATCCGAGGATTATTGCTCTGCTTTGAGATCACTCTGGGACGCATTGCCATTTTTGTGAGTCTCTTAGGGTTCGTTTTATCCGGCGGAGAATTAACAGCGGAACGCGCCTTTTGTGTGACGGCATTTTATAATATTTTACGACGCACTGTTACAAAATTTTTTCCCAGTGGTATGTCGCAATTCGCTGAACTGTTAGTCTCACTTCGTCGCCTTAGGACCTTCATGATGCGCGATGAATTAGCGGTGAGGGATAATGAAAAACAAGGTAAATATCCGGAAGGGTCCATTGAGATCCAGCAATTAACAGCCAGATGGAGTCCCGACAATCCAGAACCCGTTTTGGACAACATAAACATTAGTCTGAAGCCACACCAATTAGTGGCTGTTATCGGACCAGTTGGAGCTGGTAAATCCAGTCTCATTCAGGCCATATTGGGAGAGCTGCCAGCTGAATTTGGTTCTGTGAAATTGAATGGTAGATACTCCTATGCCTCCCAAGAACCTTGGCTCTTTAATGGGTCGGTAAGGGATAACATCCTCTTTGGTCTTCCAATGGACAAGCAACGTTATCGCATGGTGGTTAGAAAATGTGCTTTGGAGCGTGACTTCCAACTTCTGGGTGGTGACAAGACCATAGTGGGTGAACGAGGCGCTGGTCTCTCCGGAGGTCAACGAGCACGGATATCTCTGGCTCGAGCTGTATACCGCCAGGCGGATGTGTACTTACTGGATGATCCTCTAAGTGCAGTCGATACCCACGTGGGTCGACACCTGTTTGAAGAATGCATGCGAGGATATCTGCGTCATAAATTGGTAGTTTTGGTTACCCATCAACTTCAATTTCTGGAGAAGGCCGACTTTATTGTGATTATGGATAAGGGAAAGGTTATAGCTAAGGGCACCTATGAAGATATGCTCAAGAGCGGACAGAATTTCGCCCAACTTCTTAAGGAGAGCACGGAACAATCTGACTCTAAAGATGATGAAAAAGTCAAGGGAGATGCATTCAACCATGGAAAATCTCTCACACGACAAGTCAGTATCCAAAGTACGCAAAGTATCTTTTCATATGACTCCGCAGATTATCCGGAGATAATCACTAAGGAAGAACCTCTAAAGGCTTGCTCCGCAAACAATGGAGAGATCGGTCTGGGCATGTATCATAAATACTTCTCGGCTGGTTGTGGCTGGATTACATTCGCACTGGTAGTAATTCTATGCCTCGGAACTCAATTGTTGGCCTCTGGTGGTGATTATTTCCTGTCCTATTGGTATGAACGAAGTTTTTTGTCATGGGAAATATATATTAACCATATCTCACTTGCAGTGTTAAGAACGCGTCCTCTTATATGGAGATCTACTATTTCGCTGGAATTAATGCATCCCTTGTGCTCTTTGCGATAATCCGCACAGTTCTGTTCTTTAATGTGACTATGCATTCCTCTACCAGTCTGCATAACGCCATGTTCCAAGGAATTTCGAGAAGTCCACTGTTTTTCTTTCACACAAACCCATCAGGTCGGATACTAAACCGCTTTGCCATGGACTTGGGCCAGGTGGATGAAGTACTGCCCCCAGTTATGCTGGATTGCGTACAGGTTTTTCTTACACTGACTGGCATCATAAGTGTTCTATGCATCACAAATCCCTGGTATCTTATCAACACGGTCATAATGCTGATAGCATTCTATTTTTTGCGAGAATTCTATCTGAGAACTTCGCGTGACGTGAAACGATTGGAAGCCCAGGCTAGATCGCCTATGTATTCCCATTTTAGTGCCACTCTCAATGGTTTGCCCACTATAAGGTCCATGGATGCGCAAGAGATGCTTATAAAGGAGTATGATAACTATCAGGACTTGCATAGTTCCGGCTATTATACTTTCATATCGACAAGTCGAGCCTTTGGTTACTATTTGGATCTGTTTTGCGTCATCTATGTGATCTCTGTGATATTGTTCAGCTTCTTTAAGCCACCTCTAGATGATCCGGGACAAATTGGTTTGGCCATCTCACAAGCCATGTCCATGACTGGTACTGTCCAGTGGGGAATGCGTCAATCAGCGGAACTGGAAAACTCAATGACCTCAGTGGAGCGTGTTCTGGAGTATAGAGACCTGAAATCAGAAGGCCAGTTTGAGTCTTCAGCTGAACAGCAGCCTTCTCCCAGTTGGCCTGATACTGGCAAAATTGTAGCTGATAATTTGAGCTTACGTTACATTCCGGATCCCCAAGCTGACTATGTTTTGAAGTCTGTTAACTTTGAGATCAATCCCTGTGAAAAAGTGGGCATTGTTGGACGTACCGGTGCAGGTAAATCCTCCCTCATCAATGCCCTCTTTCGTCTATCCTACAATGAGGGTGCAATATGGATCGACAAACGGAATACTCAGGATATGGGCCTTCATGATTTGCGCAGCAAAATATCCATTATTCCGCAAGAACCGGTGCTCTTCTCCGGGACTATGCGTTATAACCTGGATCCCTTTGAGCAATATGATGACTCGAAGCTATGGCGAGCACTAGAAGAGGTAGAAAATTCTCATCGGATTGTAGAAGATATTACGTACTTAACTCTTATTTTATATATAGGTACATCTAAAGAAAGAAATTTCGGATATGCCATCAGGATTACAAAGTATGATTTCCGAAGGTGGCTCCAATTTCAGTGTCGGTCAGCGCCAGCTGGTTTGTCTAGCCCGAGCGATTCTGCGCGAGAATCGCATTCTGCTCATGGATGAGGCCACTGCCAATGTGGATCCCCAAACTGATGCTCTCATTCAGTCGACTATCCGCAGAAAGTTTAAGGATTGCACTGTTCTGACTATTGCTCATCGTTTGAATACTATTATGGATTCGGATAAAGTTTTAGTATTAGATGCTGGCCAAGTCGTCGAATTTGATACGCCATATAATTTGCTAACATCAAGCAAAAGCAAGGTTTTCTATGGCATGGTCAAACAAACGGGTAGTACCAGTTTTGAGAATCTTCTCAGCATATCAGAAAATGTAAGTATTACTTTTACTTAATTATCTTGAACTAAATTTACTAACCCAAATATTTCAGGCTTTGGAAAAATAACATTTCGAAGAACTTTACTAAAACCACTAGCTAAAACAATGGGGAAACAACTTAACTAAAAGCTATGATTTTTTAATTTTAAGGTGAAAGCTAGCTACTTATGTATTTATTATTATTGCATGGATCTCTTATTATTTTTGTAAAAAAATATAGTATACCACAAATCTATGAACCGTTTCAATATTTGTAACGCAGCCACATATAACAAAATGTTGCATACTTTTCCGGTTGGCCTCAAAATTTTAAAGATTGTTGAATAAGTTTAGCGGAAGAAAAAAAAAGGAGTAAAATAAGCAATACTACATCACAAAATCTAATTACAAGATAACCAAACCAAAAATCTGAGAAGCTTTCTTTCTTTCCTTTGGAGCTCAAATGTTAAAACTTTAATATTAAAGAATCAAAAGTACATGTATTATTATTTCCTGTATCTAAATAATATTAAATCCGTAATTGTCAATTGCTCTAAATACAAATTTTGCTAATAAAATATAGAGCAGGAAGTAGTTTTAGATTTTACTCGTATAAACATAGCTTTAGTAGTTACATTTATGATAAATTAATGAATGAAACCAACCTGGTGTGCTGCGTTTTTTATATTAGCATTGCTTTTGCTTGCAATAAACGTTTTATGTCAATAGCCTGGCTAGAAGAGTTTAAACTAATATAACTAGAGAATTATGAAAAAAGATAACAGTTTTGTCACTGTTAATCCGTTCCAGGTACTTTTAATACAGCTTTCGTGTGTCAAAAAGTAATCGCAGCCCTCCCGATGCTAATGCCAAAAAACCACAAACAAAAATGAAGCTTATAAAAACCTCTGCCTTGTCCCAACAAAGATCAGATCTTGTTGAAAAGCGTAGAACTACGGACGTATTTGCCCAAAATTTATTGTGTTAACCGAATGGAAAGTTTTCTCTTAAAACTTTTATAATATACGCGGAATCCTTCTAGCTCGTTACAAACATCAAAATACTTTTATAAATTGTTTAGACCAACATAAAATAGTGTTTAACCAAGGTTGATACTTGACTTATCTGGATACGGATACGAGTATAAAATAGTGTTTAACCAAGGTTGATACTTAAATTACCAGGATACGGATAAGAGTATAGAGGAACGATTTTAAACTAATTAATTACAAAACCTTAATTTAATCGATTTGAAAAATGCAGTCTAATAAACTAGCAACAAATCCACGCGAATCGGCCGGTATTCTATCCTCGCTTATGTTTTGGTAGGTTCTCTTACCATTTTTTTTCGATTCGCCTTATCCTCACATACATATATCTATAAAGGTTGTTCATTATCACAAGATTCTAAAATCTTCACAATTTTTGTGCATACATTATCTTATCCATATGTTTAATGAAACGATTAGATCGAAAAAATCAAATAGTAAAATAAAAAAAAGAAAAACGACAATTACCTCATTTAACTGATTAGATAAAAGATGAAAAGGAAGGAAATAAAACTTGGCATATCTTTTGCTTGAACAAAGAAGGAAATCCTTTGATGTCGGAGCAATTATGATATGTATAAAACGGAGCCTTATCTGAAATTCAAAAAGTAGTTAACAAAAATTTATCTTGATAAATGTAGATACTGAATTAATTGCACCACAAATTATTCATATAGAAAGTATCGGCGGTTATTTCTCCAATTTTAAATTTTTATCTTTATAGTTTCGCATTGCCCATCCTATTCAGAGGGCGCAAAAAGACATTGGAAGCCCAAGATTTGTATAAGCCACTCGAAGATCACCGGGCTGATTATCTGGGTAATCAATTTTACCAAATATGGGAATCGGAGGTCGAAAAATGTCAAAATAACTCGAAAAAAGAACCCAGCATTAAAAAGGTTGTTTTACGAATGTTTGGATGCAAATTGCTTTACTCGGGTATAACTATAGGAATTTTGGAATTAGGCACCAGGTAAACAGAAAAAGCAATAATCAATAAAGCCAGTTCTTTATTATTGATATTCGATTCAATTCGTAGACTAACCGCACCTCTGCTGCTAGCTGGTTTGATAAACGAATTTACTATAAATGGAAATGGTTCTGGATTGGATGCTAAGATCTACGCTGTTTTATTGACCTTAACTATTGCGGCTAGTGTATTATTTACACATCCCTACATGATGGGGATGATGGTGAGTTAATTTGGTTGAAAATCTAATAATTTTAGTCAATCTTATATTAACTTTCTTTGTCAGCACTTAACAATGAGAATGCGCGTGGCCGTTAGCGGAGCTATTTACCGCAAAGCCATTCGGTTAAGTAGAACCGCATTGGGGGACATCACCACTGGACAGATAGTCAATCTGATCTCAAATGATTTGGGTCGCATTGGTCGGGCATTTATACATTTCCACTTTCTCTGGCTCGGACCTTTAGAATTGCTCCTGTCCTCGTTCTTCCTCTATCAGCAAATTGGCTTGGCCTCCTTTTATGGCACAAGCATACTTCTGCTATATCTACCGTTCCAAGCCTATCTTAGTAAGCTCACATCCCGACTGAGACTGAAGAGTGCCATGCGGACGGATCAACGTGTTCGCATAATGAATGAAATAATCTCTGGCATACATGTAATCAAAATGTATACCTGGGAGAAGCCATTCGAAAAAGTCATCGACCAGTTGCGGCGAAGCGAGATGAGCTCGATAAGAAAGCTTAACTGCATACGTGGATTGCTCCAATCCTTCGAGATCACTCTGGGACGCGTTGCTATCTTTGTGAGTCTCTTAGGGTTCGTTTTATCCGGCGGAGAATTAACAGCGGAGCGCGCCTTTTGTGTGACGGCATTCTACAATATTTTACGGGGCACTATGACCAAATTCTTTCCGAGTGGTATGTCCCAATTAGCCGAACTGCTGGTCTCACTTCGCCGCATTAGGAGCTTCATGATGCGCGATGAATTAGCGGTGAGGGATAACGAAAAACAAGGTAAATATCCGGAAGGGTCCATTGAGATCCAGCAATTAACAGCCAGATGGAGTCCCAACAATCCAGAACCCATTTTGGACAACATAAATATTAGTCTGAAGCCACACCAATTGGTGGCTGTTATCGGACCAGTTGGAGCTGGTAAATCCAGTCTCATTCAGGCCATATTGGGAGAGCTGCCAGCTGAATTTGGTTCTGTGAAATTGAATGGTAGATACTCCTATGCCTCCCAAGAACCTTGGCTCTTTAATGGGTCGGTGAGAGACAACATCCTCTTTGGTCTTCCAATGGACAAGCAACGTTATAGCACGGTGGTTAGAAAATGTGCTTTGGAGAGTGACTTCCAACTCCTGGGTGGTGACAAGACCGTAGTGGGTGAACGAGGCGCTGGTCTTTCCGGAGGTCAACGAGCACGGATATCCCTGGCTCGAGCTGTATACCGCCAGGCGGATGTGTACTTACTGGATGATCCTCTAAGTGCAGTCGATACCCATGTGAGTCGTCATTTATTTAGAAAATGCATGCTAGGATATCTACGACATAAATTGGTGGTACTGGTCACACATCAACTTCAGTTTCTGGAGAAGGCCGATCTTATTGTAATTATGGATAAGGGAAAAGTTATAGCCAAGGGCACCTATGAAGAGATGCTCAAGAGCGGGCTGGATTTTGCTCAACTAATGAAAGAGAATGCTGAAAACAAACTGGAGGAGAAGGTTCAAGCCGGAGGAGATGCTGGATTCAATGAACAGAAGGAGAAAATAACCTACGCCCGTCGGACTAGCACTCAAAGTACGACATCCTTCGATTCAACAGCCGATTCTCTGGCAGCGGATGATGATGATATCCCAACAGCAAAGAATTCCATGATCCAAGAGTCACGGTCTGATAAAGGAATTGGCCTAAGCATGTACCATAATTATTTTTTAGCTGGTTCTGGCTGGCTAATGTTCATTCTGGTCATACTTTTATGCCTCGGAACGCAGTTGTTAGCGTCAGGTGGTGATTATTTCCTATCCTATTGGTAAGACACCTGCTAAACCTAAGAGATACATTTTAAATATATTTTCTATTCTTTCTAGGGTCAAGAACAAAGCAACAACGTTTTCGTCGTGGGATATCTATTATTTCTCCGCCATCAATATCTTCTTGGTTGTTTGCGCGTTGGTCCGCTTCCTTCTATTCTTTAGTATGACCATGCATTCTTCCACAAGTTTGCACAATTCCATGTTTCAAGGCGTCTCAAGGACAGCGCTTCATTTCTTCCAAACAAATCCCTCTGGGCGCATATTAAATCGCTTTGCCATGGATCTAGGGCAGGTGGATGAGGTACTGCCAGTCGTAATGCTCGATTGTATCAATGTTTTCCTAACCCTAACAGGCATCATTACCATTTTGTGCCTTACAAATCCCTGGTATATGGTCAATACTTTATCCATGTTTGTAGCATTCTACTTCATTAGAGAATTCTATTTAAAGACATCGCGAAATGTAAAACGGTTGGAGGCAGTAGCTAGATCACCCCAGTACTCCCATTTCAGTGCCACTTTAAATGGTTTGCCCACAATAAGGGCCCTGGACGCCCAGAGCATGTTCATTGCGGAATATGATAACTATCAGGATTTGCATAGTTCCGTTTTCTATGCATTCCTCTCAACGAGTCGTGCCTTTGGTTACTATTTGGATCTCTTTTGTATGGCGTATGTGGTATCTGTAACACTGACCAGCTTCTTCAATCCGCCACTAGATAATCCGGGACAAATTGGATTGGCCATTACACAAGCCATGTCCATGACTGGTACCGTCCAGTGGGGCATGCGTGAATCAGCGGAACTGGAAAACTCAATGACCTCAGTGGAGCGTGTTCTGGAGTATAGAGACCTGAAATCAGAAGGCCAGTTTGAGTCTTCAGCTGAACAACAGCCTTCTCCCAGTTGGCCTGATACTGGCAAAATTGTAGCTGATAATTTGAGCTTACGTTACATTCCGGATCCCCAAGCTGACTATGTTTTGAAGTCTGTTAACTTTGAGATCAATCCCTGTGAAAAAGTGGGCATTGTTGGACGTACCGGTGCAGGTAAATCCTCCCTCATCAATGCCCTCTTTCGTCTATCCTACAATGAGGGTGCAATATGGATCGACAAACGGAATACTCAGGATATGGGCCTTCATGATTTGCGCAGCAAAATATCCATTATTCCGCAAGAACCGGTGCTCTTCTCCGGGACTATGCGTTA
Source organism: Drosophila austrosaltans (assembly GCA_035045865.1). Taxonomy (NCBI): domain Eukaryota; kingdom Metazoa; phylum Arthropoda; class Insecta; order Diptera; family Drosophilidae; genus Drosophila; species Drosophila austrosaltans. Next base: position 8,840,401 of record JAWNOQ010000099.1, read on the forward strand.
TAACCTGGATCCCTTTGAGCAATATGATGACTCGAAGCTATGGCGAGCACTAGAAGAGGTAGAAAATTCTCATCGGATTGTAGAAGATATTACGTACTTAACTCTTATTTTATATATAGGTACATCTAAAGAAAGAAATTTCGGATATGCCATCAGGATTACAAAGTATGATTTCCGAAGGTGGCTCCAATTTCAGTGTCGGTCAGCGCCAGCTGGTTTGTCTAGCCCGAGCGATTCTGCGCGAGAATCGCATTCTGCTCATGGATGAGGCCACTGCCAATGTGGATCCCCAAACTGATGCTCTCATTCAGTCGACTATCCGCAGAAAGTTTAAGGATTGCACTGTTCTGACTATTGCTCATCGTTTGAATACTATTATGGATTCGGATAAAGTTTTAGTATTAGATGCTGGCCAAGTCGTCGAATTTGATACGCCATATAATTTGCTAACATCAAGCAAAAACAAGATTTTTTATGCCATGACCATGGAAATGGGAAAATCTAGTTTCGAGCACCTATTAAAAGTAGCACAAGACGTGAGTTCCAGACAAAAATTGTCTCCAAATTTTTTTTTAATATAAACTTCTTGTATATTGCAGGTTCAGAAAGATAAAAACGCTTTTTAAAGGTGCAAAGCAGATGTAATTTATCAGTCGACTTTACACTGATTACTGAATACATATTCAGAGATTTTCAACAAGAAATTTCCTATAAAAAATTCTTGTAAAAATCGTTGATTTATAACTAGGTAAGTAGTTTTTCTATTAAAAGGATCTCACTAAGGCGATAGTAATGTAAACCGCAGAGTGAAAGCCGTTTAGGAGTATTAATTATAAAAAAAGAACATTAAACATAAAATAAAATAAACAATATTTTTGTATGATGAGGTTTTCAACTCACACATTGCTGTTTTAATATGTAAACTTAGCTTTTGGTTCATTTCAAATGATTGGACCCTATATAAAGGGAAAGACTTTGTTTTTTTTTCACTTTGTATGCATTTTTATGATAGAGTTGCGCAAAAATAACAAATTTTTTAAAATACTCAAAGATACATTTAGAACAACTAGAAGCTTTCATTATATAATGATAAGGTTGTCCGATCCATGATAGCAACATCTCTAGTACGATATCTTTGGGCGAACTCATTTATGACCGATGGTTTTGTGCGTATTGGATGTTACTTAAAAATTATTCTATTATTATTATATATTACAAATATTTTAGGAGGCTACATGGTACATATAAAGTGATCAGCATCTATGCTCGAGTAAATGTGCCCCTCTGATATCATAAAATCCAAAATGTTGCTGAAAGTAAACCAAGAGCATTCATAAAGTGACCAATCAGAAGTGCTTTTCACCTTGTAACATACTTTAACTCGGAATCGCTAATATGCGAAAATTTCCCCTTTAGTTCCTTTCGATTTACGCCTTCCTCTGAAACATTACTCTTAATTGCCTGAAATACGGCTTGTTGCTTGGCATCCAGTCCGTTGACAATGGCATTACTTTGACTGGCACTGAAATCAGATGTCAAGGCATTTTGATGGCCAGAGGCACTCGACTGCTGCTGATAGGCCTCCGCCTTGTAGCGAGCGGTTAGGACCTCCAATATATGCGTGGTCACCTCATTAGGATCCAACACGGGCAGCACTTTGAACACCATTAGCGTTTTCTGTCCCCCCTGGGATCTCGTTGTGCCATAGATCTTTACATAGTTGTTTAGCATGACATCGGGCGCTTTTTGAGCGTCACCCTCCTCTAGCCAATAATGAGCGTCAATACGTCCACTGTGATCCTCTATCGTATAGGTAATCTTGGTAGACGACGTCTCAATATTGCGCACAATTCCAACCACAGCGGCCATGGCGTAGTGCATGCCAAATAACTCGATGTTGCCTTCTGGCATTAGGTTGATCTGCTTTATCAGCATTGGGAGAATGCCCTAATGAAATAATTTTTTTTATTTTACTAATTATTAGCATTACATGAGCCGCAAAGCCCCAAAACGAAGACATACCTCTCCCTTCTGCTCAGATGCGGCGCCAGCTGTCTGGGTGGCGTTGAATTCCCCAACTAGAAAACGAACAGATCTTTGACTTTAGAACACTAACAACAATAATACCAGTAACAGTCTACTCACAAGAATCGTTCATTTTGCTTCTTTTCTATCACTTTTATATTTTCCGACAATTTCACAAGCTGCGTATCGCGCCAAAAAGAGTTGCCAAATTGCTAAATTTTTGAGAGCTGCCAACTTGTAAACAATCCGCGAGTTGCCATCTTGTGGTACACTGTTATTTAACAGCGTTTTTATCCGAGCACGTTACCAACATTTACATAGCGCGGTTTATTTAAAAATAAAAGAAAACCCGAATAAAAATTTCAAATCCCATTGTTCCAAATTATTCCAAGATTTAGTTTCGACCTTCTTAAATAATTCAAAAATATTTTACTGTGTTTGTTTATAAAAAGCTATAATAAATAAATAACATTTTAAATATTTGCATGTGATTAGAATCACGATTCCCTCACTTAATATATATTTAATAGTATTTTCGACTCATTCGTCGGAATTCGCAGAAGTCAAAGACAACAATGATTTTCGTTTCCAAACGCATTCCATCTCCCTTTCACAGTTTGGTGGTTTCCACTTATCATACTGATGTTCTTCCAGATCCCACTCGCATGGAAATCGGACACTGCCCGAAACGGTGAAGCAGGATGATGATTCAATCGGACCTACCAGAAATTGTCGCGGTATTAATACATGGGTCTCTGCATCTACCGATGGATCGCAGCATCTTAAAAGATCGTTCGCATTTTTAGCATGCCTTAAAATAAATGGTTTTTCTCCTTTTTTTGAAACTTTCAAATCCGATATCTTAATTTCCAGAGGAACTTTTTCGGTGGCTTTATCATCACTCGAATCTTTGATAATTAGTTTACTGGTGTCTTCTGTGAGAATATGGTCCACAATGGTTTCCCTTATTTGTCGTTCCTGCTCCTCGTACAACTTCAGCTTAAAATCATTTTCCTCTTCGATGGTAAGAAAAGTTTTGTTTGGGGATATTTCCCAGGCTTTTCGATCGAAATCGTTCTCTTTATGATCCTTCTCCTGTCTATATAGTTCTTCAAAGTTTTGGCATTGTTTGGAACCTTTAATTGTTAGCTTAGACTTAAATCCAGTTTGTCCTTTTTTCATGTGCTTTTGAGCCTTAATTTTCTCATTTGTGTCCACTATTTTGAACCTGCGGGTTTCTCTTTGGTTTTCGGGTTGCGTACGCAAGACAATATGAAATCCGGCCCGCGTTTCGAATATTTGGGATAACTCGTTTATTCTTAGGCCCATTATTATTCTTTCGAAATCGGGCCAGGTCTGACCCGGATGAAATGTGCCCAAGTCACCATTACGCCGGGCAGAACAGCAGTCCGAAGAAATACATGCAATTTTTTCGAAACTTACTTTTCCATTAATGATTAAGCGTCGAATCTTTATAATCTTTTTAAGAGCTTCCTTTCTCGTGATTTCAATCTTCTCTTTTCGCCACGAGCTAGGCGTCTCGCTGTGCATATGCTTGATGATTATGTGACTACAACGAAGCTGAATCCGGTGGGAAATCTGTTGATTTATTAGCATTGAATTTTCTCTATCCAGGTAATATTCGCTGGTGTGTTTGTTCAGGGGATAATCGGACCATTCACTGGGTACTAGCATCCCGCTATAATCGCCATTATAGCGTAGCGTATAGGCATCATCAGTAGAAGTCGACAGCTCGCTCTCCATACCATATCTATTTACATATAGATCACTATCCGAATCATCGGTCCATTCATAGATTTCTGCATCGCTGTGATCCGACTCTTTCGATATGATTACTTTGAAAGGACACACTTTATCGTCAGCCAAAATATTTACCTCACTCATAATTTCAACTTAAAAAGGGATGACGTGGATATCGAACCTACTACGTAATTTATCTTATTTTAGTTTACAATTATAAGATCCTCATTATATTCTTTTAGAAACGCTATTCATATACGTGATACTATGTTTTTAAATCTACTTTTTAATTACTTAAGCAATTTAGCTTTAAAAACGCGCAATGTCTTCGCTTACTTTTTCTTAGCTTTTGTTTCCGTTTTGCAGGCAGATGGACAAATCTTTTTATTGAGACATTGGCCACAATTAGGCTTCACTGGTGTACAAATGGTTTGACCAAAGCCCACAAGCAAGTGATTAACCTCCGACCACAGTGACTTGGGTAACCACATCTCCAGACCCAGGCGGGTGTGCTCTGGATCTTTGGTGGGAGTTTTTAACCAGCCCAACCGATTGGAGATTCTATGGACATGTACATCCACACCAATGCCAGTTATTTGCTGCCAGGCCACGCTCATGAGGATGTGGCCCATTTTTGGTCCCACACCAGGCAAGGATACCACATCTTTAATATTATCCGGTATGTCGCCTCCATACTTATCCAGTAGAATTTGTGAGGTAAGCTTCAGATATTTAGCTTTGTTCTGAAAAAATGAAATGCTATTAGATAAGCACTATATGGCACGGTATCACAAACCTTATAGAAAGAGACCGGATGTAGAAGACTTTCCAATTCATGAGTTGGCATATCCCTAATGGTCATTGGAGAAAGAGTGCGGCCTTCTTTTAAACGCTCCAATGCCTTGAATGTAGTTTCATCTTTGGTCTGACTGGACAGCATTAGGGCCACCAAATGGTGGAATCTTTGGGTTTTCTCATCTGCCTCCATATCCGCACAACGATGGCACCCCATAGTGTCGACTGGAGCTGGAAGAGATTGCCGCATCAAGCGAATATTCTGCAACTGTTGCTCCCAGTCGGCATTGGGCGCCTCTATTTCTAGTTTGGCCATATCATCGGCCACTACTTCACATTTTACCACAGTGGCCGTGCCCATGGGAATTTTCGATACTACCGGTTCCGCCTTCCTTTTATCCTGGTATTCACGTGATTTCTTAGTTGGCGGCGAACTAGCTGGCAACTCTTTCTTAGTCATCTTCACCAGGCGCTGCTTTCGAGTCTGCACTGGCGAGAAGAAGCGGCTTACTATTCCCAAATCCTCAATATCCTTTAATTGAGATTTATAGGCAATTTGTTGTAATTTTGCATTCATCCACTCACCTGCACATTTTCAGTTTGACTTTGCTTTCCTATAACTCTCGTTGGCTTTATTATATGTTTCCCTGCCAATTTACTGGCCAAAGAGACTTTATTGGAGGCTTTTGAGATATTGTTCATTGTTCGACTTGTGCTCGCATTACAAATTACAAATACAAATTACAAATTAAAAAAATTGCGGGTACTCGTGCAACATCGATTTTATTCGTTTTCCAACACTCGCGAGTTACATTAAATACTAGCAATGTTAACTAACAAGAGTGCTGAACAGAAAAAAGATTTAAAAGCCATTAGCTGTAAAAAAAAAGCCAGATATGGCGGGAAAAAAGCCAAACTATGAACGCCGCGAATTCGCTCAACTATTTTGATCAGAATTTTTTTTTCAGTGTTGTTTTTTTTTCAGTGCTGTTTTTTTTTCAGTGTTGTTTTTTTTTTCAGTGTTGTTTTTTTTTCAGTGTTGTTTTTATCGTTGAAGAAGGTGGACGTGAAGAACGTGTCGCGGTTGTTTAAAATGTGAAAACAACAAATAACGAAGTTGTTTAATAAATAAAGTCAACAACGCGCCGAAAATACATAAAACAAATAAGCTAAGGGAGTAAAAAAAGTGACAAGAATTAGTTGCAGCTGTGTTTAAACTAATTAGACGAGTGTGTTTAGTTAACAAATTACGGGATGCTGTATGTAAAAAACTGATAAGAAGCTGTCACTGGACAAAAGATATATACATACGTGTGCGTGGGTTCGTGTGTGTATACAAAAGAAATTCACGTATCCTTTTAAGCGAAAAGCAAGCAAAAAGTGTGAAAAGTGTGCAAAGGGACGCAGGATTAGTCATCGACGGCTAGCATCGTGCCCAGCAGTTCTGTTTGTGTTTGTGCGTGTGTGTGTCTATTTATAAAGTGCTGCCGGTTTTTGCACAACAACAAGTATAACAACAACAACTTGTTTCCAATGCGTATTTAACCCTTTACAAACACTGACACACATACATACCTGAAAGGGATAACGGGGCAGCCAGAATGGAGCGTAGATTTACGCGCGGCTTGAACAAACTTAGCTCTGCTGTCCAAATGAGAGAGAATGTCTCTCAGCTGGTGCGTGAGAGCGCCTATATGGTAAGTTTAGTTGTAATTGTTAGTATTGGACTGGCTGTTGTTTTTTTTTATTTTATTGCCCTGCAGTTTGGACTAACTGCATTTTTACGTGCCCTCTTTGACTCTCTATCTCGCTCTATCCTGACTTGTTTTTGCTTGTGGGTGTGTCTCTGTTTAAAATTTCAATGAAAATATAATTTTTGTTTGATTCTTTTGCAACACACACACATGCATATATACATACATGTACGCATACACCCGCAGCAAAATCTCATCTCATCATATTTTATGCTTTTGGCCATTGGCCAAGATTTTGAAATTTTGCATAATATTTTGTTTTACTTCATAAGGGGAACATTTTGCACATTTATATGTACATATGTATATATTTTCACATATATTCTTTTGCTTGCTACAGATACATATGTACAAACATACATATTTTGAATATGTAGAGGGTATAGAGATTCTTGCTTTATGTATGTATGTATGTATGTATGTAGTAAGCCAAAGTGTGGTACTGTGAGGGAGGCGGGGAGGTTGTCTAAAGGTTGTCGTGTTGTTGTGCTGATGATGTGTTGATAATAAGTAAGTTGAAGAGAGGCGGCAGCATACAAATTCCCCACAGAGAGCGATGTGGTCCGGCCAAGGTCATGGTGTTTTGAAATTCCTATAGCTTCCACTAACAAACTTTTTGTTTATATTGTATACTGATGTTAATGATGAAGATATTCTTTATACATATAGTGGAACCTTGCTAAAATTTATAGTATTTATTTAAAGTGTATAATTACTATGTACATTTCAATTTAGTATTTCATAATTTATTCGAAATTTAAACAGATTGTTTTGCTTAAAGAAATTGGTACTTTTATTTAAGTACTTACTGTAGTTGAATACAGGGCTAATCATGACTATTGCCCCGCTAATTGCATTACAAACCCAAAATCATATTAGACCCAATATTAGACATGCTCTTTGAAAGTCAATAAGAGTTGGGCTTCACGCACCTCCCTCTCTTCGTTTGCCCACTAGTATCAGTAATTCAATTAGTGCGTAATAATTGACTATGGCAAAGTAAAAGTAGCCTCATAAAATAACGATAAACACAATGAAGCATTGACAAGGCAATCACTAGTCATCAGGAAAATGTGGCCAGAGTCTTTGAGACACACACAACTCCACTTGGAGTTTCTTTGGCTTTTGCTACCTCTTTTCTGCCTGGTTTGTTGGCCAAATTGCTGACATTTGCTTAGGAAATTTCAGTTAACCAACTTTGGCAACTGGCAGCCGCCTCATTACTTTATCAAACTAAATATTCATGAAATATTTGAAAGGGTTCCGGTTAATGCAGTTCGCAGTGGGTCAAAAAACATAATTAAGTTAAATTAAGAAAAAAAATGGTAAAAACAACAACGTTGATGTACATTTTGTTTATTCATGAAATGCCTGTCTGAGCATATAAAAAACATCTTAAAAATAATTTTGTTAATTAAAGTTTGCTGTCTCTGTTTATGATAAAAATTAGTTATACAGACATACATACAACATGTGCACTTGTTTGCTAAGCGATTTTGCAGATTGTAAACTATATAAAAATTTGCGGTTTTATGGGAACAACATGTAAACGAGATTCAAAAGAATTGCAGCAAATTGCGACTTAGATAACCCAAAAGTTTTTCACTGTAAGGGTTATATCAAATCTAGTAGAAAATGAAGTTCTTAGAATAAATATAAGTTGATCAACTGGTATTAGCGATTGTTTTGTAACACCTACAAAAGTATTGATAATTTGTTTCTTTCAGCCAAACAGTAAATTCCTTTCATCAAGGTCCCAAAATGATTTATGATGAATGTTTGTTTAGTTTTTTTTTATTCCTTTTTTTTGGAATTGTGGAAGGCTTAGCCTGTACCCTCAGAACATTTGTATGACTTCATCTTGAAATTATGTTGAACGCGATACATATTTGTTATAAATAAATGACAAAATAAAAAAAAGAACAAAAGTTACCTATTCGCCAAGTTTCAAAAGCGGCGCAGTTGCTCTCGGGCGAGGGTTCTCAACTGGGAATCAACAGCTCATTCCCACCGCAATAATAATTAGAAACTTATTTTGTTTTTTATTATTGGAATTGCTGTCAATATATATAAAATCATGTTTCATATGTCCAGTATAGTTATTATCCCTTTACTTTCCTCTGCTTAATCGCCTCGACAGACAGACTCAAGCTTGTCTTTGATTCTCTCGTGTATTAAACATTTTCGGTGCTATTTGTTTTATTGTTTTCTAAAAGCACCGCTTCACGTGTTGACTAAATTTACTCTTCATCCACTCTCCCCCCTGGGCCTTCTCTTTATATGGTCAACGATTGAGAGGAGGAAGTGGCTAGAATTCGTCACGGCTCAAATGATTTTTGCCTTGCCATGAGTGGATTATACCCTGTCTTTATAAAAGGCTTTCGGATTGGGTAGAATCAAATCCAATGATTCTTACATATTTATATACAACTAAAATAAGTAAATTTGGTAGGGGAAACTGTATCTAGTTTACTTTTATTTTATTTTACGAAAGTTTTAAATTATATCTGCTGTTGGTTATAAGCAATTGAAAAAGCACTCACTCATTAACATTATCACGTAATTTATATTATTTTCTTAATGTACAGGGTATTCCCTAGGAGGGTTTAATTTATTTCGACATTTTGCTTGAATTGTGCGCTGGTTTTTGCGCATCTTTGCTTTGTTGTTTATTTTGTGTATTTCGTGATATATATTCTGTAAATGTTATTGTGGTTGTTGTATCACATACACCCACTTTGCTTCCCCTCTATCTCTACCTAGCTATCTCTGGCCACTTTAACATATTTGTATATGTGTGTTGTATATAGTATTTACCGGCGGAAATATTGCATCTCTCTATAAATGTGTATACCCTTCTCGGTTGCATTTTATTTGTTTTTGTTATAATGTGCGCTACTTTTTGATTAAGTTTCTGTTTAAGTTATGCAATTGATTGAATTAAAGAGTTTTCATTGATACATATTTCTTCTTTATCTTGCAATTCTCCTCTCACTATTCTTTCTTAGATGCAATCCACTGGCAGCTTTCAACAGCCGAGTAGCAGCCTTGCTACCATGGTAAAGGAACTCTCCTTTTTGTTGGTTTTCTTGTTCCTGTGACCTCAATTCGCCCCTCTAACGAGTTGTTTGTGTTTTATTGATTCTTTCCTTTTCGTAATGACCTTGACATGGCTTGGCTTGTCAGTAAAATGATATCTCCAAGTACGGATGCCGGCAAGAATTCATTCCAACTTTTGCATAGAAAACTAATTTATCCGAAGGGGAAAATTTTCAGCTAGAGTCAGAGACAATTAAATGCGATAATGTAAATACATATTAAGTTTCTAAACAGATTTATCATCTTGAATTTAAAAAAAATATAGACAAAGATTGAAAATGAGACAGATGAATATAAAAAGAAAGAGAGACAGGCGTGTAACTTCCATATTGACATTGAAAACCTGAACATCACGATTGAAATTCAACATCAAACAAACTCAAACTAAAAACTGGTCTGCAAAATAAATAAAAATAAACTGCTGACTCAAGTGAGAATGTTTTCTACTTCTTCAGTTTTCTGGCAGGTGCAATCAGTTCTGTTTTCTTCTCTTCTGTTTTTTTATTTTTTTTATTATTTTTTGTTTACAAATATTACCCGCTTTTTACAGTGTTTTTAAGTGGGAAGTGTTGGGTGTATATGTATATCATGGTCATAATTAGTTGTGCACTTTTCTATGCTCCATTTCAATTGTAAATTGGCGAGAAAAAGAAACGTGAGACCTTCAATTGAATTTTCTGTTTGCTCCAATTGATGCCAAACGACCAAGTAAATTGCCGACAATTGTTACTAAACAAACAACAAATGCACAAAAGTTTATAATTTTATTATGTTTAAAGAATTGTATCAATTTAAACAATTTGATTTTACTCTTGCCCAAATTTTTTAGGCTGGTATGTGTGTGTGTATATGCGTGTGTGTGTGGGTGGTCTGTGGGGGGGATCTGACCCAAAAAATTGTTGATTTCAGCAAATTTTTGCTGCCTCATTCCCAGTTTCAGTTCTCAATTTTGATACCCCGCATGTCGAGAGTACAAAGAGTATATAAGATTGGTAAACAGATAATTGAAGCGATTGAGATAATGGGAATCAAAGCGTTTCCTAACACCTCAAATTGATTTCAAACTTTTCCCAATTAAGTGATTGAGTGATGTTGTTTCCATCACCTATCTTCGATCCGTGTGGGAGAACTCTGGAGTTTCATACTCAAATGTAAATGTGTTGGTTCGTAAAAGATATCTAAATGTCAGTGTTAAGATCAACAAAATCAAAAATATGTTAATGCAATTTAATTGCGTTTTAATTCATAAGACGGAATTTAAGTGTTAGTTGCTGAAATAAAAACTTGTTGCAGGTTTTTTTCTTTGCTTCTGTCATGTAATTTTAACGGTGCGAAAAGGCGTCAATTTTAGTGTGTCTTAAATTTTTACAAGAGAAACTTTTGCGTCGAGTGAAAGGTGTTAAAGTTGCTTGATTTAACTTCTATTTATTGAGGTGGTTAGAAGGGCTTTTATTGATTGTTCGCTTTCGTTGCAATCAATTGAAAGTCATGGTAGATTATAGACTGTTTCTTTGCATTAAAGGGGCGAAGGCCGATTCTCACTTTGATCTATATAAGAAACACAACGTTTCTTCTTTTATTAGTAACAATAAACATTAAATAAAAAAATTTATTTAATTTTTTTTTAACCACTGTCCAAATTTAAAAACGTGCGGCTGTGATAAGAAAAATCTCTTCCAATAAGAAATAATGTTCATTTGTTACCCTTTTATGTGATTTTCCGTTAACGACAACTACTTTCGTTTAAGAAGGAGGATTGCCAACACACCCATGAAATACATTAGCCACCATGTCATCGTCTTTATCATTTGTTGACATCTTATACTTCAGACAACATTTGTTGAATTTTTTTTTTGTCTGCTTGTTTTCCGTTTTATCTGTTTGTTTGTCTGCTTTGGCAACTTCTGAACTGTTGACAATCGTCGTTGACGTCGGTATCTGCATGCACTTTGCTCTATCGCGCAATTCACACTTATTTTCACCATTTTTTATTTTTCCTATTTTCATTTCATCTCTACATTTGCATTTAAATAATAGTTTTCTTCATTTTTCAATTGGCGAATGTCATTCACATTTTGCAAAAACACATGGCATAAAGTGGTTGTATCAGCCTCAGCATCAGATTAGTGTTTGACTAAGTTATTAACATTATTCTGCAGCGTTTGTTCATACATCATGTGACACAGATTGTAGAACTCGCTTCCGTTTCAGAATTCACAATGCCGGCCTTTTGTGTCAGAGTTCAGAGTTAGAGTTGTCCATTGTCATGAGTTCTACTGAATTTCAACATTCGCAAAAAGCGACTTTGTTGACATACTACAATATGACATGTCAGCGACCTTTTTTTTGTTTCTCCTACTTCATGTTTTTTGCACTTGTGTGTGATTTATCACAAATTTTTATGTGAAGGCTTTGTCTTTGAAAGAAAGTTGGTGACTACTGTCCTCAATAGTGATAAAGGCACGAAAAGAGCCTCATGACGTGGCAAGTGAAGTAGCATGCGAATTAGTGTGGCTGCATATTTCTAACTTTGTAAACCTTAAGTATTACTTAAATTAAATTAAAAATTTGAGTAAGTTTGAATAATTTACAGTCAATTAGCAGGCCAACTGGCTCAGCTGAACCTCATTGTAGGTACTTAACTATGTATTATGCATAATAAAGTTAATTTATCCTAAGAGTTGTTGTTGTTCGACTAGCTTTTAACCTTTCAAGGTCAAAAGTCAAGTTAACATTTTGTTGCTTACCTGACCAACAACTTAGCAAAGTAATTTTTCTCTAAAAGACAAGTGTCATGAAAAATGTGGTTGGAGTGACAAGGGGGGAATACAATTTCCCACGCCGATTGTGTTTATGCGCTTCTTCTCCTTCTTCTTTAAGTCTTCAGCAAAATAATAAAAAAGAAAAAGTAAGAAAAGGAAAAGCCAAACACATACAAGCATTTTTGAAGTAAAAACGCACGAAAAAGGTATCCATTTTTTAAAAAGAATACTGTCTGTGATGATGTTGTTGCCGTTGTTGCTTTAATTACTTTACAACCGGGCGCAATTTAATAGACGACCAACAACTGGAAAGTTGACAGTTTTCGTTAGAAAATTGGGTGTGAGTCGGAGCTACATACATACATACTCCATCCATTCATCTATCCATCTATTCATTGCCTTTTTCAACTGCTTCTATTTCTTTAGCTTCTGTTTCTGGCTGCTCACCATGTGTAGACAAAGCAACTTTCTAAAATGTACTTAGCACTTTCAATTACAATTGAAATTGAAGAAGAGGCGCAGAGACCAAGAGGAGCAATAAGAGCGAAGACAGAGACAATAACAATGAGCCAATGGACCAACATGAAGAAAGAATCTTCCGTCTAAAGTAATCACGATTATGGATGAGGTGACTTTCCTCCCCATTTGGTAGAGTGTGAAATATGTGTTTAATTAGTTGTTTTAGTTGTTCAAACAAAATCGTTTCTCCTTGTAACCATCATATTCTGCTTATTCCTATTAATTGCTCAATAGTTGAGGTCAATAAACCGTTCATTTTCCTCGTTTTATGGGAGCTGCATGACGTTTGAACTTTTAAAATGGCTTGAAATTCAACTGTTGGTCCGCGCATGGCGCTCAAAAGGCACACCCAAAATTATTTATTGACATTTCCCCCAAAACACATAACAACAGCTAGACGACCACTCTTTTCGAAAAACAAGTTTCAAAATTAATCACAAAAAATCAGATTACCTTTTATATTAAGAAATTTATTAAAATCTTTACTAAAACTACAATATTGATATTGTAAAACCCTGGGTATACATTTTGTTTGTGTATATACATTCAGATCGGATTCACAACATTGAGATCATTTGGTTAAACCTTGCCCGATCTTCCGTCCACAACTGAACTTAGATCTTCCTTCTAATTACCGATCGCTTACTTAATAATTTTCTTTTATCGATTAATCCGCTCATCTTATAAATCGCTTCGTATTATGCAAGAAACGAAAGTTTTTGCAGCACTTTTACTCAAATGTATTAACTTATGCAATGATCATAAGTCATCGATTAAGTGCGTTGTATCTGTATGTAGATATAATAATAGCTGACTAAATGCCATAGTTATAGTAACATGATTTAAATGCATTTGTGCGACATTCATTTCTCTATTGTCTGTCAAGTGAACAAAAAGCCGTTTAATGAATGGGAGACAACCGGCAAATCCCTAGCCCCTCTTCGCCCCGCCACAGCTTCTTTCTCTAGTGACAAGCTTCCTCATTTGTCTAGCCACAGCTTGTAAATTTGTTTATTGGAATTGGGTGAAATTTATTTCTTTTTCCATAGTTTTTTTCATCTGCCTATTTATATTATAAATAAAGAAATTTTGCTGTCAATGAGCGAGAGAATAGTTGAAGAGCTTAGAAAGTTTTACTTTGGCTTTATTTAAATAAATTTTTGATAAAGTTGTATAACATAATCATTAGCTTTTTTTTTGGCGAAAATCTTGACCATAAATTTGTGTAACTAACTTTATCTGATAGTTTCAGTTAAATTTATAAAATTGTATAAATAGTTTATCGAACCCAACATAATAATAAAACTCGCTGATTATGACCAAACAAAACACTTGGGCCTGGGTTTGGCATTTTAAAGCTGTGTCATTTTGGGCATAAGAAACCGGCTTCAAGTTCAGCAAATTACAAAAAAAAAAAAAATGTAAAAAAAACAACATTTATATATATAAGTACATATCTCTATACATATATAAAAAAAATGATGACGAAGAAAATGTTCAAATGGAATTTTATCAACATTTAATGCCGTCTCTAGTTTTGCAATTGCAAAGTGAAGAGAGCAATCACATTAGGGGAAGTCATGCGTTGGCATAATTTTATGAAATAAATAACATTCTGACGGATGCACATAACTTTAAATATAGATTGCCGACTGTTTCCTGTAGGTCGGATCTAAACAAAGGCCTAACTGATTTGTTTCTGCATATTTTCTACTTGGCAAAATAAGTAAAGGGACGTGGATGTATTACGGGGGGGTAAATCTATTAGAAGTCAGCACATTTTTGAGGCATATTTATATGTAAGCAAAACTCGTAAATATAAACAAGAATTTCATAAGTTTTGTTTTTAAATACTCATTTTTGACAGATTCTTAGTCGACCAAAAGTTTGCCAAATCCGATAAAGCAGCATTAGAAAGATTAATATCAAAAAAAATCTTTCTCTCAATTTTTTAAAATTGTTATAATGGTAAAATTGTGAAAAATTGTGTTAAAAATTTGTTTTGTTATTATTAGTTAAAGATTAAAAGGTAGTTACGAATAAAAAATAATGTAATTTAAAGAATCAAATGATGATATAGCTTTTCAAAACCGGCCAAAAATGTACAGCATTCATATATATAAGTATCATTATTTCCTTATCATTTTCTCAGGAATCTCAAGACTTTTATAATTCAATTTTTTTAAACCTTTTCGAAGGAAACAAGACACTTTGCCATATCATGCCACTTGCGTCATGACCCTAAGTTCGTCCGTGTTATCCTTTCAAATTTTTTTTTTATTTTCCTTGCTGCTCTTCGAATGTCAATGCACTTGTCCACTTAACCGTCAGCCGTTGGGTGTTTACCACTTGGGAGAAAGCATTTTATGCATTGTATAAAGCCCAACCCGTACCCGCGCACTCTTTCTTCTCTCTCTCTCTCTGTCTACTCCTCCCCCGACCAATCAACCTGCACGCATGGCATGCAAATTAACTTGCCTTGACGTTGCGTAATTAAAGCCGGCGACGTCAGGTAACTGCAGCAACATGGTGGGAGGGCAAGATGTAGAGGGGACTTGTGCCAACAAGAAAGCGTTACGCAAAAGCCATCAAGAGACAATTGCCAAATCAATTTTAGTTATAGCCAAAATCAGCGAGAAAGTTTCGAGCACCCAATAAATAGTAAGCCAACAGTAGATAAATGTTAATGACATGTAATGATCAAGATGAGGATGATCATGCAACCGCAACTGGTTCAGTGGCTCCCATTTGTCTGGCTGCCTGCCAGCCGTTCAAGGCGTGAAAACCTCAAACCAATTCAGATTCAGATTTTGGTTAGAGTAAAGAAAACGTGACGTTTTTATATGCATAATGCATTTTACCCATGGCAAGTGCCTAATGGCAGCTGCTGCTACTCACTTTGGCAATGGCAATGACCGCAATGCCACCCGTCCCACCGCGCTACAACTACACCCCCATTCCAATGATTGTTATGTGCCTTCCGTGGCGAGGAATGTCACTTGAGTTGCAGCTTATCAATTTATAAATTGCAACAATGCAAAGGCAGCACAAGAAGCTAATTTTTCTGTATATGAAAATGAGGCAGCCTTTTCAAGTGGAAACCATTTAAGTGGTCTTCCCCTATTTCTACCCCTCCTATCATTCTACATTCCCTTCCCCTTTTTTATTGGCCCATTTTCATTTGAAGAAAAAATATCGAACATGCAATGAAAAAATTTTTGTGTATTGTGTTTTTGACTATATGTAAAAAATTACACTAATAGAAATCGCTGTTCGAATAGTTTTAAAGTTTATTTTATTCCAAAAAGAACTTTGAATAAAAATTACTAAATGGTGCCTTAATAATTCGAAATATATATCATCGATTCCATTTAGGAAGATTACCGATATTTTAGGTCAACTGTATTTCTTTTTTCTCAAAGTGTACTTCGATAATGATTTGTTGTGTCTGGTTTGGGAAGAACTTTTGATCCACACACAAAAATAGATTTTTTCGAATGGACATATGTATGTATAATCTTGACTGTTTAGCAACTTCAATTAAAAACATCTTAAGCAGTAGGTAATTTGCTACCATGTAATGTATTTATATTCCTTATAAATGTCCATATTTATATATCTATGCTTAAAATATTATCCCCGATTCTAGTGGTTCAATACAATACAACGCAGTTTATTAAGTTTGTTTGTCTAACGTGATAACTTTGACCTAAGGATTGATTTTATGATCTCCCTTTTTTTGCCCACTTTATAGGAAGACAATCCTTTTTTCTCCATGACTGACCACTTTCTTGCTTTCATGCCAATCCCCAGCGGTGCCGACTTCCAATTTCCACACACAGAACGAAAGTGACACTTTAACCTTAAACAAATATTAAATAAAAGGGTTGGGTCCATACCGTCATGGTGTCGTGTGTTGGAGTGTATGTTGTCATCCTCAAAACTAATATGCAGAAATAATCGTTAGGCACTTCCAAAAAGCCAAACCAAAACATTGTTTAAATGGAATCATTTTGTTTTGACATGGAACATATGTATCATTACATCCGGCCAGCCAGCCAGCAGTCTCTGAAATACGGTCAAGGTCTTAGATCCGACAGAGCAAAGCAGATAGAGGTGGCGGTGCTAGAGAGACCAGGAGGAGGCGAAGAAACATTTCACAAAGTAGCCATAAATTTATGGCGTGCCTAGATTCAATGAATCTTTCAAAAATTTAATTGGCCTAGCTTTTCGGTTAGGAAGCACATTTTGGGGTCTTCTATAAATAGAAGTTACTTTGCTTTTACAAGTGGCGGGCATAAATTAGCAACAGGCTTAACCAAATACACACTCACACACACGGGTAGACACACTCAAAATCGACGAAAACTCTCATACGCTGTTTGCTTTTCATTTTAAAATTTTTCAGAGTAAACCTCCAGTGGTACAACCCATTGATTTTGAGGCATTTATAGCCAAAAATAAAACCGTCATACAGAATGATCCGCAAAGGGAATTGCTTATTTATCCGGCTGACGATGTTTCGGTAAGTATGTAAATACAAAAAAAAAGTTTAAAAACCAAAAATTTATTTTTATTAGTTCTCATTTGAGATTGAAATGACACTCAATTAATGCAATGATTAATTCTAAACAATTACTTAATCCCTTCTAGGAAATTATCATGCCCCGTAAGCAACGCACAAATGTCAAATCGGTTGCCGATCGCTTTGAGCCACCCAATGAGGCGATCGTTTGTCCCCTACATGGACCTGCCGCTAACTTGATGGCCTCCAATAATAGACACTCGCAAGTCAGTCGCCAGGGCAGCATCCAGTCGACCGGCAGTCTCCAGAATGGCAATGGTCACATAAGCAGCAGCAACAATAGCTTGCAATCTAATTCCAACTCGAACACCAATGGGAACGGGCATGGCCAACTCTCTCGAAAGAGTAGCCAATGCTCGAACGGTTCTGCCAGTCAAAAAATTTCCCATGAATCATCTTATGAATCTGCCTTATCATCCACCACATTACGTTCCCACTTGGCCCAGCCAGAAGAAATAGAGGAATATGCCGATGACGATGATCACACACATCATAAAGCATGTGGAGAAGATCAATTAGACGGTTGTATACAGGGTTCCAAAGCAGAATGCACACGATTCACACGACAGGCTTTATATACGTATAGGGCCAAAAATCATTTGATACATTATAAATATAGTGCTTATGGTGGAAATTGTCATGATTTACCCAGGTATGATAAAGCATTTGCCCGAATTTGTGACAGATTATTTAAATATTTAATAATCTCATCATTAGCGTCTCACCAGCTGAAGAGCTTATCGAAGAAGTTTATGAAATTGATGCTGATCAAGATCGCATAGATGAGCAGATGACACGATCTCAAGCAGATAGTATCACCAAGCAAGGTTATCTCCTTAAAGGACCCGATTCAGCCGCAGATCGTATGTTTGCCAATATTGGGAATAAATCGTTCAAGCGCCGTTATTGCTATTTGCGCCAGGAAATCGACGGGACCTATATTCTCGAGCTGCATAAAGATGAGAAACAGGGCGAGGCCAAGGCCACAATTGTGATGGATTTCTGCACAGAGGTGGTACAGGTGAGTCTCTATA
Organism: Drosophila austrosaltans; assembly: GCA_035045865.1. Classification (NCBI taxonomy): domain Eukaryota; kingdom Metazoa; phylum Arthropoda; class Insecta; order Diptera; family Drosophilidae; genus Drosophila; species Drosophila austrosaltans. The sequence goes on from JAWNOQ010000099.1 coordinate 8,858,735, forward strand.
TTATTCTCATATAATTTATCCCTTGAATGATTTATCTTTATCTTTGCCAGAATCCCAAACGTGGGCGTTTTTGCTTTGAGTTACGAATGACGGCTGGACATAAATCCTTTACTTTGGCTGCTGAGAATGAGCAAGACTTCAAGGATTGGCTGAGTAAGTTATCCTCGGTTTTGGCTCAGAACAAGGCTCAAGAGGAGAAGAGAAATGCGTCTCTGGAACGTCAACCTCAAACTCAGGCGCCGAGCAGTAGCTCGAGTATGGAACCTGTGACCTTTGGCACTCTTAAGGGCTTGGATCAATCGTTACATCCGCAATTGATAAAATATAGTCGAGAAACAGATCACTCCATTGCCCAGGCCAGAAGAGAGGAGCGGCGACGTCTCTTCGCCTGCTACCAGAGTCCTGTAAAAGCGAGTCCAGACGAAAACTTAGACCAATATCGTGAACACTTCGGGACTCGAATCCTGCTTAGTTGTCATAGCCTTAAGTTTCGTTTACAGTGCCAGCCAACGGACATTGCAGATGCAGTCGGAGGGGAGCAGTTCTGTCAGGTGGAACCGTACATAACCAGTCTCTCGCTGTTCGATGTGAAAGCCGGTCGTAAAATAAGTGAGAATTTTTACTTTAATATTAATGAGCAGGCAGCTACACAGCTTCTACCCAATACCCCTGTACCGGCTTCTGTGGCAGGCTGCGGAGTACCTCGCAGATCTGCCACTGATGGTGATGAAAGACGCTCAGTATCATCACAGTCACCTCATTCACTTTTTGATGGAGTCTCCTCGGATTTGCTACGTTGTCCCCGCTCACAGCTTCAGCAACTGCATCAATGTTTGCTGTCTATAACTGCTCCGCACGCCGATATCTTCATAGTTCTTAGAGTAGAGAAAATCCTCCAATGTAGTATACAACAGGCATCGGAACCGTATGTCAAAGCTTCGCGTGATGCAAAGTTAGGCCAGAAGTGCCATAAGGCAGCTAAAAATTGTGCTCAGCATATTGGACATTATCGGCAACCCTTTGCTTGGGCAGCTCGTCCTCTGTTTAAGCTCTACAGTCACGAACTGGATGTGGAACCTCAAAAGGAGTTCGAATTTCCTACAATTTACCGCCAAGAGTTGCCCAAGCTGCGAGATGAGGAGTTAATAAAGCTTTTGCTCGACTACCGAAAACCGGAGAAATTCAGTAAATTTACAATTATACCAGGATTAATGAAAATGCAAATCCAACTAGTAGACCAGTCGCCTGTGCCATGTAGCCTCAGTAAGTCACTGAATCCTCTGGGCAACTTCAATCCTGGTTCAAAGCAAAGTCTCACGTTGGAATTGGCGGAATTCCAAAGTCAAAGTGAACGTGACACGCATCCATATACGAGTTTCTGCAATCATCTTTATGTGTATCCCTTGAGTCTGCAATTTGATAGTCAGAAACTGTTCTCAAGAGCAAGAAATATTACCGTGGTAGTGGAGTTAAGAGATGGCGACGGCGAGTACAGTAAACCCTTGAAGGTAATACTGAAAAAGCTTTAAAAATACTTTGTGTCACGGATTCGTATTTAATATTTGTACATCTCTTTTTTAGTGCATCTACGGCCGTCCTGGGCAAGATTTGCTTGTGTCGCAAATTGCCTGCCCGGTGCTACACCACAATGTGTCACCCACTTGGTATGAGGAAATTAAATTGCGTCTGCCTTTGGGTCTATTTCCGGAACATCATTTACTCTTCTCCTTCTACCATGTGTCCTGCAATTTGAGCAAGAAACGGGACAGTCATGCGGCCTTCGAGACACCTATTGGCTATTCCTGGTTGCCACTGCTGCAAAAAAATCGTGTCTGTCTCGAGGAGCAACAGTTGCCAGTGGCGGCCACTTTGCCAGTGGGCTATCTTTCCATACAGCCCTTGGGCTGGGGTAAAGGGGTAAGAGAAAAACGAGAAATGCTAATGGCTTCACTATCATGGAGAAACTCATAATTCGTTTTATCCTTTTTTTCGTTTTCTTTTCACATTTACACTTGGCTTAACTAACCTAAATGTTTGCTCTCTTTCTCGTTCCTCCTTTTTTCACCACTTCCATATGCATGCGCTTTTTAATCACCCACCCACCCACTCTTTACCTGGTTGTGCCTACAAATCCTTACAATTTCTTAGCAGAATTGCGGACCGGACATACAATGGATCGATAATCAAAAACCCTTGTACCTGGTGGGCCTGCGCCTAGATTCCACAGTTTTGACAGCTGATCAACATTTGCATAACTTTTTTGCCCATTGTGAACGTCTGCTGGAGGGCGGGAATACTGGAGCTTTGCCAGCCGAAATGGAAACATGCAAAATCTTGAAGGCTACCCACGCCATTGACATGAGATCCTTGATCAATTACCTGCCAACACTACTCAATGAATTGTTTACCCTGTTGGTTCACACTCAATCGGAGGAAATTGGTCAGAATGTAATACGCCTCTTGACCAACATTATCCACCTTATAACCGATCAAGCCAAGAGAACCGAATTACTTTTGTCGTATGTAAAGTATGTGTTCCACGCCCCGTACTACAGTCAAAAGACGGCGCGTTTGCGAACTGTTCATGGTGAATTATGCCGACATTTGCCATATCTTCTGAATCCCAATAATACAGATTTCCTGATTGTCAATAAGTTTATGCGCTATTCGTCGATCTTCTTCGATTTGATTGTGAAGAGCATGGCTCAGCATTTGTTAGCTACTGGACGTATACGGATGTTGCGGAATGAACGTTTCCCCAAGGAGTTTTCCGATCGGGTGGAGCAATTGGTCAAAATATTGATACCTTATATAACAACGCGATACGAGGACTTGGGAGAGGAGACTCAACAATTGAACAAATCCTTGGCTCGGTTTGTGCGCCAATGCTTAAGCTACATGGATCGTGGATTTGTCTTCAAACTCATTCGCTGCTATTTGGATGAGTTTTCACCAGGAAATCCCAGAACTCTCCATGAATACAAATTCAATTTCCTGAAGGAGATATGCCAACACGAACATTACGTTCCCTTGAATCTGCCGTTTATATTGAATCCGAAAAATCGTCCTCCCGAAATGATGCAACATTTTAGTTTATCCGAACAGTTTTGTCGCCAACATTTCCTTTCGGGCTTACTTTTACAAGAGCTGAGGAGCAGCCTTAATGAGGCGGGACATGTCAGACGACATTCATTGGGTATATTCAAGGATCTGCTAGCCAAGCATGAACTGGATGGACGCTATCAGCAGCGTGGCCAACTCTCACGTATTGCTTTGCTTTATGTCCCCTGGCTGGGCATTGTAATGGACAATTTGCATCGCATTGATGATCTCTCTGAGACGGGAGGAGCGGCTTCTACACCCAATGGACATGTCTATGCGGACTCGGCATCCTATACCAAACGGTTGAGTTGTTCCAGTAGTTATGTTTTTGCCAAGGATTCGTCAAACTTTGGTTCTCTGACCTCAACGCCAAGATCAAAGAATCGTTTGACCCTACATATGGGTGATCAACCAACTGCAAGTCCTTTTCGCACCTCAGTACATATGAAGGATAATAACTATTTGGCTGCCATTGCGGGGCAAAACATTACCAATGGGATATCCAATTTATCCCTTAATTCCAACACAGATTCAGGGGTAAGTACCAACGGTGATGAATGTTCGTGCTTTGCACACGTTCTAAAAGAATTCTTTTTCAATTATCCAGCACTCCCAGGACACAACTACTATTGGGGCTTATACAAACGGGGGGGAATCGGAAGTGGCTCTGCGTAATGGCCATAATCGCTCTGTCAGCGTCACCCATGCCCAATTTTTTGCACGATGCGATAAATTCAGTTCAAACGAGAGTAAAGACCTGCTTCTTGGATTCCTATTTATCATTAAACACGTGTCACAGGATCAAATGGTGGGATGGTGGCAGAACTGCAATGAAACGGAAACATTACAATTTCTTTCAATACTGGATCTTTGCCTTCTTCAATTTCGCTACGTGGGCAAAAAAAACGTTGTTCTAACACCGGATTCCCGATTGGGGAGAACTACCAAGGCCAACACCTTACCGGCTCGCACTGCTCCTCCAGGAGCTGACAACGGTCATCAACCCGAACAGACCACGGGCAATGGTTTGGGAGGAACTCTGAATCAGACTAGAGAGAATCTGCTTGAAGATATGGATTTATTGGCTCGTAGCCAATTGGCTTTATATGAATCAAATTTGGCGACTGAGGTGGGCATGATCATTCTAGATTGCCTGGGCATGTATGTCCTGCATTTTCGTCAACTTTTAACGGATAGTCTAGTCTTACCCAAATTGGCTAGGGTCTATTTGCGCTTTCTCCAACTGGGACAATCCGAGCGTTTATCGAAACATGTTTTCGCCGCCCTGAGGGCCTTTATCAACAATTATGCTGTTGCTTTGTTTAAAGGAAATGCAATGTTATGTGGGCAAATGGTCTACGAGTTGCTCAAGGCCTGCGATAGTCGTTTGGTCAATATACGCCACGAGTCGTGCGCTGTCCTTTATTTGCTGATGCGTAGCAATTTCGAGTTTAGTGGACGCAAAGCTCTCACCCGCGTCCATTTGCAGGTGATAATTTCGGTATCGCAAATGATTGGCAATGTTATTGGCCTGAATAATGCCCGATTCCAGGAGAGTCTGTCAATAATTAATAGTTACGCCAATAGTGATAAAGCTATGAAGGGCACAGGGTTTCCGCTCGAGGTGAAAGATCTGACACGACGGGTACGCACCGTGCTGATGGCCACCGCTCAAATGCAGGCCCATCATATGGATCCTGAACGTTTGTTAGAACTACAATATTCTTTAGCTAATTCGTATGCCTCCACACCCGAGCTGAGACACACATGGCTAGTAACCATGGCGCGGAATCATGAACAGAATGGCAATTTTTCGGAGGCAGCTTGTTGTCACCTTCACATTGCCGCTCTGATGTGTGAATACCTGCGTCTACGTGGCGGCTGCTCTCTAAACTGGTCTTCCACAGCCTTTAAAAAAATATCACGTAATATTCCTCTGGATGAGCAGGGTCTAAAGTTGGATGCTGGCGCCCAGGACTCTCAGTATACGGAACAAATGCTGCTTGAACAATTAAAGCAATGCGCCGACTTTTTGGATCGTGCTGAACGATTTGAGTGTTTGGGCGAACTCTACAAGCTCATTTTACCCATCTACGAAAGAGCTAGAAATTTCATCGAGTTGGCCCATTGCTATGAGCACTTGACCCAGGCATATAATAAAATCGTCGAAGTTAATCGCTCTGGCAAACGGATGCTTGGACGCTTTTACCGTGTGGTCTTCTATGGCATGGTAAGCCAATCATTTACCTCGATTCATTCTTGATTTCAATTTTAATTCATTTCTTATTCCCAGATGTACTTTGAGGAAGATCATGCAATTGAATTTGTCTACAAGGAGCCAAAGCTCACTTCACTAAGTGAAATTTCCGAACGTTTGGCTAAGCAATACAAAGATAAATTTGGTGCCGATGTGGTAAAGCTAATAATGGATTCATCTCCAGTAAGTAAACACTAAGATTTTCTGTTTCTTGCAATTAAAACAAACTAAATCAACGCCTTAGATTAATAAGATCTTAGATAAATATTAGATAAGAGCTTCACTTTTGTTAACGTGGATAATTAAAGTTAGTTAAGTAACTCTTTAATTTTTATATATATACATATATCGCTAACAGTTTACGTAATACACAGACTTGACAGATTTATAGATAGATTTAGAGCAACTCAGTCCACTCTTGCCGAGGTCATTTAAAAAGATATTCACTGAAGGGCACGTCGGAGTCACTTTCACCCCGCAAAAGGCTGAGACGCTTTAATTTTAAGAATTTTAAATTTAACAATGACTAGTTTTAATTACTATTGTACTGTTACCCGCTTAACCGCTGTTTGGCGCATCAATGAGGCAGTGGTGCTGCGTGGAACTATTTTCTGATTTGTATTATGTCCAGCCGGGGAGCTTTTTGCAGAATTTCCCTTAATTACCTTTGATCTAAACAGGAAAAGATTAGAAAGAAAAGAATATTCCATACTCAATCTTACCCATAATTAACTGATGACGAAGGCACCTGGTGTTTGGTGTTAAATCCAGCCAATGATTTAGATTGCCCCTGTCGGCCCATATTTGAGCTAGAAATCGATTGCTGATGACCACTTGGCCTTGGTAAGGTTGCGTGTTGGACGCTATTGACTTTCTTGCCAGAAGGAGAAACTGCTTTCAAATGAGTCTTCTTGGTGGTTTTAATTCCAGCTGCAGTTCCGTTACCTTCACTTCCGTTCAAACGAACTTTCTGTGTGTTTAAATTAATCTTTTCAGTTTGCATTTTTCCATTTTTTCTTGGTGGATTTGTATTGTACGCCTGAGGACGCGAACTCCATTTTGTCTTAGCCGACTTGTGCATCTTGGGTGACGATAAATTGGTCATTGTAGAGGACATTGCTGGTGTGGTAGGCGGTGCATCTAGACTTGGTTGATCCCCTTCAGTGTAGATGAATAGTTTGCTATCCATAGAACGGTGTAGATCCCCATCCCCCTCCAATTGATTGACCAATGTGGACTCACCATTGCTATCATCATATCTATAGATCTTACCACAAACATATTCAGTCGCAGTCTGTGAATCTTGGCCATCACTTGCTTGACACCCACTATCTTCGGCACGACCGATCTCTGTTGATAAAATGGATTGTCCAGAATTTTTTTGATTGTTGCCCATGATCAAACCCAATTGACAGCACAGCTCTTTAAATTCATTGTTTGAAGTCAAATCCGGAAATCTCATTGAATCAGTTAATGAGAGGAATTTCTCGAATGACTTGATACCATCAATTTGCTGCTCAATCTCCATTTCAGTATAGCTGCGATTGCCACATATCAAACATTTCGGGCGTGCTGCAGTCGAAGGAGCATTCCATTCAAATTTTTCACTCAACATTTCACTGGCTCTTAACAGAAATTGTGCCACCAAAACATTTTCCGGTTTATTTGCCAATTTCTCCTGATCGGTCATATCTAGATTAAGAACCGTCTGACGACATAGATTCTCTTTAAACAATTTTTTCTCCTTGATATTGTCTGTACTGATTTCCGATGTTCCTGGTCCGGATAGCTCCTGGCCAGTGGTAAATTGTATATTAATTCCCTGACCCTCGGGCTGAAGAGTCACCTTAATGCAATCCAATGATAATTTTTCATCACCCATCTGGCTAAGAAACTCAAAAATCTGCCTCTGTATTTGCAAGGTATTACCTTCATCATTTCCCGCCAAGTTATCTAGTTCATCATCGCTATCATTATTTGTCAGACTCTCAAGCGGATACAGGGATGTTGTCGATGTTGCTTCCGATTTAGTCTCTGGCTCCGGTTCTGGTTTAGTAAGATTGTTCAATTCGTTTTGAAGACATCCTTTCAAATGCGATGGCACAAATTCCTCTGCATGAGGATTTAGTCCGTATTCGCCATAACTTAGACTTTGACTGCAGAGGCTTCCTTCGCCATCCTCCCTCTCGGAGCTCTTCGGCTCCCCTTCAGATTTTAGAAATGGAAAGATGTCAGTTAGAGGCTCTTCAGTCTGTCGACCTTGTGCTTGTTGAATTAATTCCATGGCTGGATCCGCGTTTTGACTAAATTTCGAAAAATTATGGTTTGTGGTTTTTTATATGTAAAAAACAAAAATTTACAAAAAATGTGGTTCTTAAAACAATATAAAATTGTATAAACCGGTTGGTTAGAGGATATGAAATGAGCTAAAGATTTGTATGAACAAATAACTCTCACGTTACTTAGGTAGTCTCAAACGAAAATAAACCGGCTACTTGGATCCAAATTTTTTAAGGTACAACATAGAAAGTAATAACGAATTTATATAACTGTCCTTTCTCTCTCTGTTTTTTTTAGGTTAAAGTGGATGAGTTGGATTCAAAATTGGCTTATATACAGGTCACACATGTGATACCATTCTTCTCCAAAGATGAGCTGGATCAACGTCTTAATGAATTTGAGCAAAACCATGATGTGGATACATTTATGTATGAGACGCCATTTACCAAAGCGGGTGCTGCCCGTGGCAATGTGGAGGATCAATGGAAACGCAAAACTGTCATAAAGAGTAAGAAATGATGTCAATCAATCTTAATTCGTTTACACAATTTCTTTTTTTTAGCTCAATACTCATTTCCGTACGTGTTGAAGCGTATTCCTGTAAAGTCCCGCGAAATAATAGAACTAAGCCCAATTGAAGTGGCCATAGATGAAATGCAATCAAAGGTTTCAGAGCTGGAAGAGATTATCCTGCCGCCAGCCGATGTGAAGAAGTTGCAACTACGTTTACAGGGAAGTGTGGCTGTGACAGTAAATGCCGGACCTTTGGCCTATGCAAATGCCTTTCTTGATGCTAAAGTCATTAAGAATTTTTCTATAGATCGCGTCGGCGATCTAAAAGATGTTTTTCGGTATGTTTTAAATTTTTCTACTTTGTGTTTCTGAAAAAAAATTATGGTAATTTGTGATTTACAGCGATTTTATTGGCGTCTGCCACAAGGCATTGTGTGTTAACGAGCGAATGATCTGTGCTGATCAAAAGGAATATCACTTGGCTCTGAAGGAGAACTACGAGAAGCTATGCCTGGCCCTTAGTGAGTTACTTGACGATGCATCCTTCCAGCAGTTTAGCAACGATGACTCAGACAGCACAGCTCAACGCAATAGCATGACCTTATACAATGCAATCAGTGGCGCCTCACATAACTCAAGTACTGCTTAAGTTAATCAGAATGAAACACAACAAAACCGCACAGCTAAACACTTAACATATGTAGAAAAACAAATCATCCAATGTAATTGTAAAAGTAGCAAAATGAAATCCTAATATTGTTTGATGTTGAAATCAAGTTATGTTTGTGGCAGGTAAAACGCCAGTTTCTATTGGTTTGTGTTTCGGATTAACTAAAAACTGTTATATAAATAGGCCAAGAATGCATGCAACTAACCTTAACAGGAATTGCGGTGGCTATATAGAACAAAAACTAAAAAATACTTGTCTGAACACTAACCCCAATCCAATCAGTATTCATTGGATTTAAATTGAAGGTACTAACGACTAATATGTGCTTAAATTCCTTATGCTTTCTAATTAATCTCCAAATTAATGTGTTTAATATTTCTTAAATTTCTCTGCTATTTAATACATATTAATCAAAAATTATGAATTCTTAATTTTTTTAGGATTGTATTTTGCTGAGCAAAATACCAACAGCAAGCACAACCACCCACACTTCATACACACACACAACACATCCAATCTTAACTGACCAGTTCCAAATCGAAAACCTGTTAATTTGTACATCAAATAAAACAAACCTTATTATTTATAATTGTTTACTAATTAGGATAAAAACGTATGCTTTAATAATTGTTGTTAGATTTTTTATGTTCCGAAAATCATAAGAGTTTTAGTTTTTATTTATAATTTCTTGTTTCGATTTCAAACTAGATTAAATCTGATGCTAACTTCCTGTGTCTTCTATTTTGAAAACTTGAATCAAATTATTTAGTTTTTTAATGATAGTTATCGAAAGCTATAAACTATTTAGATATATATATTTAAGTTAACGAACAAACTTACCAAAGTATTCAATATGTAACTGAACATGAATATATATTTACATGCATTTTCTAGTGAAATCTTAAACTAAATAAATCTTTGAAACAATTGTCTTTCCTTTTTATTTAGGAAGGCTATATAAAGGTCGTAATTTTAAAGACTATCATGGAGTCCTTGGGCCAAAATGTGTGCCTGGTTAATTAACGTCGACTGACATGACCCGATCCTTTAATATCATTTTAACGGCTGAGAAAACAGGACTTTTTTGAGTACAAGAAATTATATCTTGCGAATCCTTGAAAGAAACTAAGGGATGGCAAAATACCAGGCGAACAGCAACAACTGGTTGGTCGATTTTTATACCCTGTACCCATAGGGTAAAAGGGTATATTAAAGTCGCTAAAATGTATGTAACAGGTAGAAGGAAGCGTTTCCGACCCCATAAAGTATATATGTTTTTGATCATCATCAACAGCCGAGTCGATTGAGACATGTCCGTCTGTCCGTCCGTCCGTATGAGCACCTAGATCTCGGAGACTATAAGAGCTAGAGTTACCAAATTTGGTGTGAACATCCGTCTTATGCCTAGACAGATCAAGTTTGTTTCAAATTTTAGCCACGCCCACTTCCGCCCCCGCAAGTGAAAAAAGAAAATTTTAAAATCAATTTACAAGAGCTGTATTAAAGATATCCAATACTTATTTGGTAGACATAATTATATAGTCAAACTGTACTAACTGTACTGATCAAATTTCATTCAAATCGGACAATAAACATAGGAGATATAGCCATGAATTGCCAAGGCGACATTGGCAGATAAGAAAGAGCGAGATAGCATGCTTTCGCTGCTGCTGCATGTTAAAGGGAATCCTGTTTTGAATTGATTGCGATTTCGAGGGTGTTCGAACTTTTGTTTAGTGCCTACGCAAATTAAGATAGTTTAAAATTTTTGCCACGCCCACTTCCGCCCCCGCAATTTAGAAAAAACGAAATACTAGAGCAGTTTTTGGGGAATCACATTCTTATTTGGCACACCTAATAATGTGGCCAAAATGCATCATCTGACTAAATTTAGTCGAAATCGGACAATAAATATCGAAGATATACGTAAATGCGTTTTGTACTGAAGCGCTTAGGACGACAGTGGCTGGCAAGAGTGAGCGAGATAGCATGCGGTAGCTGTTGCTACATGATAAAAGGAATTTTGAATTAAGTTGATGCCGATCTTGATTTAATATAACTAGTTGGTACAGGGTATACTCAATGTCGGCAGGGACGACTTGCTTGCTTCATTAAATTTCATTTTAAATAAATTATTTTATTTGCTGGCAAAACAGAAATCGTGGAATGCCGAAATAATAGGCGAACAGAAACGTCTAGTAGAACGACTAAGTAAATTTTCGTGTTAAATAAAAATATGTTGGGTTCCCAAATTCATCTGAAAAGGCCGGTAATAAAAATGGTTTTCAGCAAATTTTTGGATTTGCTTATAATTTCGTTAAAGATTTCAGGATGAAGGAACAGCGAAACTCCAAATGTTTTTTTAATTCCTTTTACCATAAATTATCCAGATCTTCTGACAGCATTGTATAATTTTTGGGTTCAATTTTTATTTTAACAATTTGATGGTTGTTTTTATAATTATTTAACAATTTTGTTTAATTTGTTGCAAAAACAGAAGTACGAAAATTGGTTGTTAACAGAATCGACACATCCGCATTGATTTTTTTTTTGTTTACGGCTACATAAATATTATGGTAAGATTGTTTTTAATTATTAGATATTTATTACAAGCGCACATTTGGATTCCGGGAACGGACAAAGTTCAAAAGTTCATCCGAGTCTTCGCAGACGAAAGGTTTAATGTGATGACAGGCCACGTCGTGCCATTTGAGCCCGTCGTTGTAAAAGTTATTAAGAATAGACAAGCAACTCTCATCGTTGCCCTGGGCGGCCTCACGGTTGTCAGGTTGGGGCTGGTTGTAGCCACCCGTTTGAGACCAGTCGCCTGTATTCCGCTGCGAGGTGGGACCGATCTTGGCACCTGAACCAGACCAGAACCAGCCATTTTCATTCGGAGGCTGGAGATCGGGTCTATCGCAACCAGCGAAATTGCATTTACGTCCCGATGTCCAGATATACCTTACATTACCGCGAGCAATGCGTTGCTTAACAAAATCATTCTCCTGGGGCGTCTCAAGGGACACGGCATCCATACAATGGCGACGACAAATATTGCGGGCATCTAACCAGTCGACCTCTAGGCTACGCGTTGGGGCATGCTCCCAGCTGAAGAAATACGAATGCGAAACACCGCGAGCATCTCGATAGGAAGCATGACGGACACGGTTGGCACAACTCCTCGGATCGGGCAGGGCCAGACGACGCTGGGCAAGAGCTACGGTGAAGCTAACTGCCAACAGCAGCAGAGTGCGCAGCACAAACATATCGATGCGGAACTCTGAAACAAGTGAACAAAATTAAGAACATTAGCCACTGTTGACCCAATCGGGTGATGCCACACCCAATTTCATTTTACATTTTCACATTTCCATTTCCGCTCCAATGGTCACGATTTTAATGCAAAATCACTGATTGGAAATTTTTGTTTTTTGATCAATTTTGAGCCAGTTTTGTATATGGAATTCAATTCAGTTGACTAATTGAGTAGTTTTCCATTTCGAATTTGCTACATCGACAAAATATCTATTTAGTACTTTATCTCTTTTATTGCGGAGGAGGTCATTCCTATGTCGTAATCGTGAGAATTGTACTATTCTATATATCTAATTAAATATACATATATATTACTGCAATCCAGGGCCTGGCAACAAATCTGTTCTCTGATTTGTGATGTCAACGATATGCAAATGGCTTTATTGTCTTATATATGCAAATTTTAATCATTTATTGATGGACCAGTCTCAGCTGGTTTTATTTTAGATTCCAATTTACAATTAGATCCGGATTGGCAAGTGAATTAAACATGTAACTATTCAGTTAAAAATGCGTGCTGGTTAATTAGCTAGCACCAGACAATAGCTACATATCTTCTAGCTTGAGTTCATATTCAATTTACTTTATGAAGATCAGTCAGAACGTCAGGCCTCACTGAACTCATTCGGTTTAATGCCATTTAAATAATTTGAGAGCACACTGTTCTTCTACATATGCATAAGCCTATATCTTGAGGCGTGCCAGCAAGGCCAACATGTACTTATGTACATGTACTCTACTTTTATGCAATTGAAACTTGGCTGAATATTTCTTTCAAGGTTTAAAATTAGTAAAATAATTCAATAACCAATGTTTACATTTTGAAAATTTAAAATAAAATCGTTTTGTTTTCTTTCATAAACTCTATTTTACTTTAAACTACAAATTGGCACAAAAAATGCGACGTTGTTTAAACATTAATCTTTAGAAGAATATTTAAATTTTGCCCTGTATATTGCTGATAGATTTATATATTTATATACAATTTTTTATTTAAATGTATAAATATAAAAATGAATTTCCTTTAATATTGAGCAAGTATTGTTGTTAGTTTTTTACAAAACTTCTTTTGTCCGACAATTTTTCAATACCAGTTTATTACTGACCTAACCCAATAAAAAATCCACCAAGTCTGAGACTAACGCACTTGCCTCTAAACATATGTATGTACATCCAGTTAGTAGATACAGATACATTGTCAGAGTCATATGTCTATATACATATGTATATGTATCCATATATATCTACATACATATATCACACATTCACTATGCAAGAGTTTTATTTTTCTAGCTCAACTGAAGTTAAAAAGTGTGTCTTTGCATACCAACCAAAGAGACGAATTTGGCTTTAATGGAGAAAGTTGGCATGTGTGTGTCTGCATATGTGTGTATGTTTGCGTACAGACCATTGTGGCTAATGTATGTAGTTGTTGTTGTAATGGGCCATGGTTATGCCTTACACATACCTCTACTATACCAAACTCTTCTGCCTGATGAGAGAATTTTGTATTTCTGGTTGTGTTGTTTGTTTTTTTTTTTTTTTGTTATTTTTTTGCACCATGCGCAACTATTAGGCATATAATATTTGTTGCCCTTGTTGTTATTGTAAAATGTTGTAATTTGAATTTCTATTGGCTCATTTGTTTCTTCAACTAATTGTCCAACTGTCGAACCAATTGTCTCGGCTCTTTTCACCTCGCTTAAGTAGCTCTCATTTTTTTGTTTTCTTTTCGTCTTTACCTTTTTTTATTATTATGCAATATTTTGATTTTTTTTGTGTTTTTTTTTTTTTTTGTTTTTTTTTTGGCTGTTGAGCTGCACTTGTAAATATAAATTAATGGGGCATGTTGATGGGGGATCTGGAGAAAGGCATTTTTGGGCTCTTCAAATATTTCATTTATTTTAATGCCTAAAAAAAAAGAAGCAAAAAAAAACAATAGAAGAAAAACAAAAACGAAAACCACAACAACCTTCAAAATGTTTGCAAAAAATAAAGACAAAATAAAAAGATTTTGAATGTTGTTAGTGGCCATTATTCGGCACATCTGTGCAACATTCCATGGTTAAATAATTAATGCCAGTTGCATCTGTGTAACCCCCTCCCTCCTTCAGAGCTACAACAGGCTCCTTCATCGTCATCTTCTTTTTTTGTTCACTTAAGTCTTATATGGCCATTAATCTTAAGTTTATACTGCATTTTTACAGCAATCGTAGCCATTTTATTAACAACAACAACTCGGTAGTTGCAGAAAAAACTTTTTCATATTTCCTACTTAAAATTTTTTTTTTACTTCTTTACTAGTGTATCAAACTCTTGTGTTGTGTTACTAAACTGAACAGGTGTCGCCTCTACTTAATTGCTAATATTTGCAAAAAACTATTATGTAAAATGCTAACAAGTTAAATGGCACTGATTTCCAATTATATATTGCAAGGTAGCTAGTTAATAGCACAACATGCGCTTTTACTATCGCTTAGATCATAGGAACTTATTTATTTGAATTTTCCGTTTTAAAATTAGAAATCAATCGATAGGCCAGTATGTGGCATCTGGGGAGAAATCTTATGAGAGGCTTGAGTGCATCTTTAGTTGGCATCTTTTGTTGATGACTGACTATTTAGAACACGAGACGAGTTTTGCTTTTCTTCTCCCTCTCTCTTTTGAGTCTTGTAGTGACGACAGTAATTAAAAAGAAGACGGATTTGCTAACCAGAGGAAAAGAAAATTGAAATTATCTGTTTAGGTTGCGAACTTTCCCTCTTATCTTTGTATGTATGCACAATTAATAATTGATCTGAATTATTTGGTAACAATTTTGTGGTACTGGTAGATAGCTGACCTAAAGCAGGTGTATGTATCAAGCGTCAACTTAAAAGCCAAGTAATAAGTTCGCAATATTGTTAAGAAAGTTGGCGTTGCGGATGCAAGTGAGTTGAAGCTTTTAATTGCCTGGTCTGGTCTCGGAGTTGGCCTGGTCCGCCGTTGGTTTTCTTTTCAGAAGTTGGTAAACAAAGTAAAAACTGGACAGACACATACTGTGTGCTCATACGTGTGTGTGTGGTCAATATAGAAGAAGAAAGTCTCAAGTCAAGTTTTTTCTCAGACACAGAGACGGCTAAAGGAGCTTGGCAAGGTGCGTTACTTTTACTGGTCAACAAGCAGGCATCAGCAATCAGATATTGGACATCAGGTTTCAAAAGGGGCCTGTTTTCTCACAGCAACAACATCAGCAACAATAAGCCAAAAAAAAAAACACTAAAATAACAATAACAATGAACATCAACAAGTTGACTCTGCCACCTGTCGCTAAATGATAGTGAAAATGTTTTCAATTCGTTTTTTTTTTTACTTGATTTTGGTCATGACATAAAAGTATATATTTATATGTTTGTACATATCTGTTGAGATAAATATTGACAATCGTCTGATGAAGAGCTAGTGGGGAGATGTCTCCGCTCAGCTGTTTGGGCCACTTCACTTTCAGCTCGCCTCGCATACGAAGATGTTAATGAATAGTTAATACATCATTTAAAAAAAGCTCTTGGGTACTATAAACCAAATGACCATAATCATATTCAATTTGTGTTAGAAAAAGTTTCCATAAATTTTTAGAATTCTTTTAGAATGGGTTTCAGTTTCGATTTCGTTTCAACAAAATATAACAAATTTTCAATATGAAAATTGATTTTTAATACTCATGAGCAGCTACTGAAGATTGAATTGAGCATATTTTTTAATTGTATTCCTTAGAGGACTTCCCAATATACAAAGATCTAATTATAGACCACTTTTAAATTACTTTCCAGCATTTAGTAAATCGTTTCAAAAACAATCCCTATAAATTATTCAATATATTTTTAAGTAAATGAAATTTCCGACCCCCCTCCAAAAAAAAAGCCCTTATCGTTTGGCAATTAATTTACCAACATATGCCAACTTTTATTTTGGTATTAATTCAAGTGACATGCATAAAATACCACCCACCACCTCCCACATCACACCCCCACCCACATTGGTAAGGAAGGCCAAATTACATGCATTCAAGCAGAAGATTGCGCAATATGCGAGAGTTTTACGTTTTTTAGTGTTTGGGAGGCAGTGCAAATAGGTGGAAAATCTAATTTTCCATAACCATGCAAATTTTCAGATGCCAAAATATCAAGTTGTGGTCATGAAGTCGAGAGTAGGGGGTGTGTATGTGAGTGGATGTGGGTGTAGGTGTCAGTAGCTGCATTGCAATTTTGGAGGTCGTTAAACATTTATGACTTGGGCCATTAAACGTAACACAAAGATAAGGCCCAGTAAATAAAATAGCATTTGACCTCAAAAACAAAACAAATAAGTCTTAAGCACTCACACTGACAATTGTTTATAATTATTTTTTTTTGCATTTTTTGTTGACTCTTGTTGTTGTTGCTGGCTTTATTTGTTTTGGTAGCAAAATGCAGACATTTAATATGTGGGTAATTTCGATGCAACTAAAAAGATCTCAAGTGGAAGATGAATGCGACTCGTGAAATTTCAATGAAAAAATCGCAAGTCACGATTCCCCCATTCTCCTTCCTCCCCTACTCCATCCTTCCCCCATATCCACACATGAAGTGCTCATACAAAATTGCAAAGCAGCTGCCAATTGACACAAAAAAAACATTTTTGTTTCCTTTCTGTTTTACTGGCATGTGGGAAAGTCGGTCCAAATTGCAACATTTGCCCATCTTCTGTCACTCTGTCCCCTGCCTTTTACGGGCGTGTTTCTTGGCCGATTCGAAATGCATAAATTAATTTGTTATTCTGGCTTAATACACATCTCTTACTTTTTAGCCAAGAAAACTCAAGTTTTGTAACATTGCTATAGAGTCAAAATTTGTCCGTATTAAATGTCATCCTCATTAACAGTTTTTGTTTTCTTTAGAGACGGAGGAAGGAGGGAGTAGTGGATATTTAGTTAGTACTGTAAACATAATGAAATGATCTACAGTTGTCAGCAAAAAGTAAATTTATATTGATATGCTAACACAGAGCTTACAAAAAAATGAGGTGACATGAAACTTATATTTTAGCTATTATTTGTTTAAAAATGTTTATATACACTCTATAGAGTCGGATAAGATTCATTTTGTGGGTAACTGATTTAAAAAATATTGGTTTTAAACTTATCAAAACATATGAGTTGACTGCATGTATGTAAGTGTAATCTGCTTTATATTAGGTAAAATACAAAATATTTTGGAAATTACCTGTCTCATGTAAAAATAAAACCTTAAAAAATTACAAAGAACATAAAAATAAATTGACATTATTATAAATATTATATTTTTCATTCCCAATAATGTGGTATTTGTTTTTTTACTTAAGTTTTACAAAACTTCCAAAAGAAATAGATTTTTTCTTATTAATTCACTAATCATTAAACTTTAAAATAAGAAACGCAAAGAATAAATTATTTCTCCGGGGCCCCAAATCTCTATAAAATTTTCCATCATTCAGTTATTTGTAAGTATTCCATAAAAAAATTTGCAACCCGTTTTGAAGCCATCTGTTCTTAAATTTATTTTCCTGCTTAAAAAATAACTACTTAGTTTTTTTTTAGCCTACTGCAATGCCACAAGAAAACTACTTGATATGATCTATAAAAAAATTGAAGTTCACATCTTAAATATCCGAGCACAAGTTAACAAAAAGTTCATCCTTGCAGGATAATCACCTTTAGTTTTTATAGGAAACACACGAACTGTAAACTTCTTTGTCACAAATAATTTTAACTTTCAATGTTGAATTGTTGGGTAATTTAAGTATTTCTTGTTTCTTCTATTGCTTTTTGTAGCTTTATTGTTTCTGCAAGTCAAGACAACCGCACGCAACGCTTCACTTTTACCAACTGAACGCACTGACGATCGGATCTGGCAGTTTATAGCTTGTCCTCAAATAACGAAAGCAACAAATACTACAACTGCAACAACTATTATCTGAGTGCTTGGCGTTCGACCGAGCCGCCACTCGAACCAGGTATGACTAGTAAACATACATACACACACACATTTGTCTCAGTCTGTGTGTGTCTTTGGTGTTTTTTTTTTTATTTTATTTTTATCTTCACGCATTTTTGCTCTTTGGTAGACTCTGCCACCAGAGTAGTGGCCATTTGTTATCTTATAGGCCAGGTAAATTGGCATTAAAACAAAATTCGCAATTGTGTCAATAAGTGAAGTTTGAAATGCATTATCAACCAACATGTTGGCTCCCAACAAGTTCGTTGCTTGAGTCTTTTGTTTTGGCATCAATCATACCAATGCATAAATATACATTTTCTTTCTTAAAGTATGTAAAATTATTGAAAAAAGACAAAAATCATTAAGTTATTTAACAACCGTTATTGATTATTTTTTGCTTATGTTTGATTTTATTTTAATTTGCCCCTCGTTTTGTTCATAAGTTTTATTTTTTCAGTTTTTTTTGCTCTTTGCCTAAAGCCAATGAAGATTTGATCCCAAGAGCAAATATTTTATTTTCATTTTTTCGTACGTTTATGTAATTTCTATAACAAAGCATACAAAATGAATTTACAAAACGGTGTCAATAAAATCAATTAGTTTCTTTTTCAATTGCTTCCGGCATAATTTACTCATCATCATCCGTCAAAAGGTGTAAAAGCAAGACCATCAATAAATAATATATATAATAACTACCATACAGCATGTATGGATAATTTTTTTTTTTCGATTTCGAAGGCGCGTTTTGAGATTAAGCATTTGGCTTAACTTGATTATATTGATTGATACATAAACCTATAGGCCTAAATTTTCAAAATCTTGATAAATTAAATTGGGTTAATTCGTAATCATAATTAAAAAGTTTGTCAATTTGCTTAGACTTCTGGGATTTGGGCGTTGAATTAATTTAATTAATCAATTTTATGCAACCTTAATTTGAAATTTAAAATCAATAAGTGTAGAAACATATCAGGCTACATCAGGAATCGCAATATCCATGTTTGCGTTTTCTTTATCATCTTATGATCTCTCCATATAATAGGACCTTTCTACATGGGACCTTTTTATGGGATCTTATTTACAACAATAACATGATTCAGTCAATTTTATAAATTCTTCAGCCAATTGAATTTAAGATTAATTTTGAAATATTTTAAATTTTCATTTCACTTTTCAATGTTTTTGATGTTCAAGTTCAGTCATAGAAGGTAAGTCGGCAGCAGCAGCTGCAGCTAGATATAGCTTCTGATTTTAATTAAAAAGGTGATAATGATAACAATAATAATGATGATAATAATGCTGGCAACTCACGCAGTTCACCTGGCGCATCTTCAAATGTGCAATATAAAATATTGAATTACGGCAAACAAACAAATAAAAAACAAACAAACAAATATGCTGTGTGAGGTCGTTTGGTAAATTAATTTTAATTGCATTTGATATACAAAACAACCGAAACAACCAAAACAAAATGAAGTGGCAACAACTTGAAATAAGTTTAATATCGACGCTTTATGGATATGTATATATGTGATGTATCTCTATATGTATGTTATGACTTTGGTGTTTGCATCTTGAAAACACATTTTACACAGTTTTCTAAAGGCATAGTCATTAAGTGTGAACATCGCCAAATTGATTAACTTTAATGACTCGAGCTTGACTTGAACTTGAACTTGAAGTACCTGTCTCCGAACACAATTTTGCCAAAAGGCCGGGCCCAAAGCCCAAATAGATCGACCAACTGACCGACCAACAGACCCACAGACCCAACCAAACCAATTGAATAGATCGCTAAGGCTGCAATTAGATCTGCACTTCAGTTTTCAAATGGTTTAGCCCAGAGAAGGTAATTTCAAAATTCAAACCGAAAGCCGCTTACCATGAAATTAAGTAGGCGAGACCTTAGCCAGATATTTTATAAGTGTACATGAAAATATATGCCATATATAAAATATATAATTGTATCTGTGTGTGTGGGAGTAACTTTTTTACTTACCCGTTAGCTAAAATTTCACTTTCTTCACTTTGACTAACAAAATTGGCACAAACGGGGAAAAAAGACTTGCCCAATCCTCCCACACTATATGATAGAGACATTTATCTTAGATTTGACATCAACTTTTTAATTACAATTGGGCTCATTATTTGGCATTATGCAAGACATCAAACATTGAGTTGAATTTGTCAGTTGGAGCAAGGTCGGTCCCCAAGTGTTGACAAGACAGAATCTCCTCAAAAAAAAAAAAAAAATACCAAATAAAAGAATTGTGAGCACAAAGCATAAACCAAGATAAATTACACTACACTATAAAGGCCATAATTAACTTTGGCCTGGGGCTGTGGCTTAATTAACTTCTGCTGCTGTGACTGCTTCTGTTAGTGTTGCTGATGCCTTTTCTACATTTTGGCTACCAATGAATGGATTTGGATGTGGCAACCTAACCATAACCCACTGACTGACTTTACTCAACTTGGTCTAGAGCATCACATGGCTATTTTGGGTTCTTCTGTAAGTGAAACCAAAAAAACAAAGAAGACAAACAAGACAAATAAAAAGGGCGGTATTGAAATACCCTGTTTTTTGTTTTTACAACAAAAGTTTAGAAATCTAATAGACATGAATATATATAAACTTGTAAGAAAGAGTGTTAATACTGATGAATTGAGTGATTCCATTGATTCTGTCTACTATTTCAATATCCCCTCTTCCCTCTCTGTTAACAGGGTATTCAAACATCTGCTGCACATTCAAAAAACACAAAAAAAAATATTTCGCCACACTTTGTGGTGGTCTGAAATGTCAGCCAGTTCAAGTTTATCAAAATATTTTCCCTTTTAATCATTTTACATTATTTTCTATTTATTATTTCGCTTGTCTTTGCCTTGAAACTTGAAATTTGTACAACATTTTTTTTTGTTCCACAAATATTATTTATCTTTCATTGAATTGGCAATAAAAATTTAAATAAACTAAGCAAATTCTTGACAAACATTGAATTATCAATAAAGCCAACTATGTTTGCTCTGCATTAAAGCAGTTTTAAAAATTTGCTTCCTGAAACAAGTTTAATATGTTAGAGATAGGCTCCATTTTACAAATAATGTATATATCATGTATGATATGATAATATATCAACAAATCACAAAGCTACATGGGCAACATTCTGCAATAATCTGTTCTTAATTATTTTTAACACTTTTTCCTTCTTTTTTTATTAAGCTATTAATCTTTTTCTATTTCGGGTTCAAGTTGCCTGCTTTTAATTTTATAAATTGCATTTTAGTTTTAGGTTTTATTTCTATTTCAAATTTCGTAATTTATTTGCAAATTCTATTCATTATATTCATCTCAAAAATAGTTATGTATAAATTTTTCTTAGAGTTGCACGTGGGAAAAAGTTTAGTTGACTTGGCGCCATTGTCAAAGGGGATACAGTGACAGAGAAAAGATGGGATATAGGGTGGGTGGCACTCCGATCGGGCGCTGAGGAGAGACGAGCAGGGCAGAAGTGACAAGATGTTGAGACCTTCCATTGCCATTGCATTGCATACATACATATTTGTATTGTTGCAAACAAATTGTGCGACAAAATTCTAAGCTTGATTTGTGGCTGACACGACTGTGACGTCGCACAGTGGGGCCTCTGCACGGATAGCTGACCAAAAATCATTTTTTTCACCATCGCGTTGGGCAAAAGTAAAAAGTGAAATCGACAGATAATACTTCAGAACTTATGGATACAAATTGAAATCCGATAAGAATTGTGGGTGCTACATCATCTCAAAGTGAGAGACATTTTTCAAGTATGAAAAAAATGTACAATTTTTACAAAAACGTGCAATTTTGAAACTGAATATTGGCCGAACTAAGCAACTAATATTGAATATTTTCACTTTATTCAAAAAGGAGATATATTTTTAATTATATGTTTTAAAAAATTTAATGAAATTTAAAATACTCAGTAAATTAGAGACGTTTCTAAAATACACTAAATTTTTGCATTTTTTCAACTTTAGTGGAGTAGAATCAACAGAGATACACCTAGATACACGATGAAACCATGTGATAGAGGGAACATTCACCTATCAGACCTATATAGTGCAGTCTTGTCCTTTTTTGCGGAAAGTTGTCAAAAATCCAAAAAACTAATGCAACCTCGCGTAAAAAACGCATTCCAGGTACAAGGAAGAAGAAGAGCTCGTGCAATTTAGCTAACTGTCAACTTGAGAAAAAAATGTAATTCGACCAAAAAAAAAAATTGTTAATCCGATTGTTCCTGTGGGAGCTATAGCATATAGTCAACCGATTTGGCTGAAACTTAGCACAGATATTTATATATGTACTTAACTTCGAAATAGAAAATTTCGTGACAATCGCTTTTTAAACACTCAAGTTATTGCTCTAAAACTATATTTCTGACCGATCGTTCCTAAGAGAGCTATATGATAGTCAACCGATTCTGATAAAACTCAGTGAATATGTTAGAAAGTAATATAAACTAATAGAGGCTCCACATGACAACCAATCAATTTGAAGCTTAAGGATTTAGCTATCAAATGCTTTTCAAATTTTGAAAATCGCTTCACTATTTTAGAAGATACGATTTTTGACAAGCGAAATGAGCGATGGCCCCACTGTGCGTCGTAAGAGTTTTTCTTATAGTTGCTATAGTTGTTTTTGTTGCTGAGAGCTCATTGCGGGTCCATATTATGCAATCATCCTCGTTTGCATTGTTAAAGATGGCAGCCAGTTGCTGCCGGGTTTCCAGTTTGTCTTGTTGCCAAGTAATGGTAAGTCTAACCAGTCACATAGCAGACTATCTGAAGCGTGTGTTCAGAAAGGTCAAATGCCACTAATCCTTCATCTTAATATTTATTTTCCAATTTATTTATATCGCAAAGTATAACAATATTACAAAGGCAATACAACTTTTTGTTAATGTTTTTATTTTGCATTGTCATTGAAAAAATGTTTCTTCGGCACTTCGGCATCTCTAAAGTTAGCCCGTCCTTCTAGTTTTCCATATTTTTTTATAACAATGAAATGTTGGTTTGTGGCACTACCTTGTAAAATATTTTATAATTAGCTCACTAAAACGAAATCAATTATGAAACTAAAAGTTTGTCCAAAAATAGATTTTAATATCTACTAAATTGATGAGGACTAATGAGTCAAAAAACGTTCGCAGTTAAGCACGTTTTTCAGCATTTCCGGTTAAACGAACCCCGTTCTGTATGTGGATCAGTAATTGGGGTTGTTCCTCTCTAATGTCTTATGTAACCGGCATTTGTTTGGTACCACACGCTTTACTCATTAGTCAAGGCAAATTAAGATAACTAAATCTGATATCATCAAATCGAATCGACCACACCTCCAATTACAACTTCGTATAGCCAAAACAAATGGAAATTTAACTTGTGTTCCCATGGCAATCCATGATGATGATGACAATAATGATGACATGCCATGAAGGACCTTACAATTACTCGAACCAGATACAAATTTAATCTCTGATAACAGCTCGGCAGCAATTGCAACAGCACAATTGAATTAAACAAATGCGTAGCAATATACGAGAGAAGTTTAGTACACAAAATGTTAAGCTACCTTACGGATTCGTCACGCTCTTGCCGTTGCTGGTGGCTCCGGTGTGCCCAATATCTCTGGCACCGGCTCTTCAGAGCCAGTGGCTTCTACGACAGCATACGGATGCTGATTGGGCTTGCCTGTGGCTTGGGTCTAACGCCGTACCATTTGGCCCGAGTTGGGGAGCAAAGACAGCTTGTCATCTGCGAGACTTGGTATGGCTTTGTGAATGCCGTGTCGCGTTGGCTCCTTTTCGCCTACTGCTATGCATCAATCAATTTGCGCAATGAGAGTCTCATTGGTTTTTCATGAACAATAAAATTTCCGAATTTACAACAAGAGCTCATGACGTGGGTGGAATTTGTGCGACAATTGTTGTGTTCATTCTGCCATTGTTTTTGCGTCGCCATTTTCGACGTTCTATCGAAATGATAGTGAAAGTCGTCCGTCGTCTTTTAGGACTACATCGTCCCATGAATTATAAGATTTTGGGAACAGCGTGGTTAGTGTTAACTTGTGTGGCCGCTCTTGATACCATTATAATTGTCTATTGCTTGGTATGCATGGCCAAAATGGAAATGCGAGCCACCTGGCAATTGACATTTCTCATGATCTACGAACTGGTGGCCATATCTATAACGATTTGTTTATTTTGTTTGATCACCAGATCGGTGCAAACACGCTTAGCTCAACTACATCGGGTAAGCAAACTAGCTTAAAGCTACATAAAACATTTATACTACTTTTGCTATAATTGTTCAATGCTTTATATGGAAACTCCAAGTCGTCTACCCAAAAGAATCCAAACCTTTCATTGTTCGGGCACTGGCAATTAAGAAAGATCACTTAGCGATATTTATCTTAACCAATCTTCACTTTAATTCATTCGCTTTTAAATTTATCCGTATAACTTGTTTTGTCAATGGTAGGACAGCCTTTTAAGGATAAATTTACAAACCAAAATTATCTTTGTAAACCAAAAGAAACCTTATCTAACTTTCACCTAATTTACAATTTTGTTAATCGTTAATATAATATTTCGTAAAAAGTGGATTTTCAATAAATTAACATATGCTTTACAAAAATACAAATTCTCTTCAAATTTAAATTAAATTTGAATTTTTTCAGAAAGCAAAGAATGTGAATTAAAATCTCTTTCCGATGACTGTTTTCAAATTATTAATTAGTCTAATCTTCATTTCTGCGGATTATTGAACTCTCAAAATGCCAAGAAAAGAAGTGATTTAATTAAATTGAGTTCTCCAATTAAATATGAATGAATTAAAAACAAATGTCGCCTACATTTCTGCACCCAAAATATACTATTTACCATAGTTGAGGGGGAGAGCGAAATAGTGATCAGCATATGGCAAACAAACGGCCAGAACAGTACTTTTGCCTTACCGCACTCTAACCCTATCGTTAGTCAATCAGTTGGAGTGTGACTAGCCAACTGAGTGTCACATGAGCGTCTACAGTGACGATGGGCATGATAATGATGTTGATGATGATGATAATGAATTGCCGGTCACGAGAAGTACACAGAAAACTCATTCATATGTATCGAATGCTCACACTATGTCTAATCCCACAACTCAATGTCTGGCGTCTGTTTGACTATGCTGCCTTTCCCCAAGGCTCAGCACACACACACACTTGTTGGTATCCTGAAACCTCATTATGAGCTTTTTCCTGAAGCTTACCTCCCTTTTTCCTCTTGCTTTTCTTCCCCTTTTTCTCGCTTGTTTTATTTTGCATTTTTTGTATTTTTTTGCCGCCACATCCGTGCGAAGGTTAGGTCGCAAGTGTTGTCGTTATCCTGGCTGCAGTTCGCGTTGGTACCTAAACGCAAACGGTTGTTGCGTGTCCTGGTCGTCATGTCTACAGCATTGCGTCGCGTTCGCAAATATTTTATATCGTCACAAGTGTACGAGGCCCTGCGTCCTTTATTCTTCTTAACCTTCCTGTATGGCCTAACGCCGTTTCACGTGGTTCGCCGCAAAATGGGCGAATCGTATTTAAAAATGTCCTGTTTCGGTGTTTTCAATATATTTATATACATTTTTTTATGCGGCTTTTGCTACATATCCTCTCTACGTCAAGGTGAATCCATTGTTGGCTACTTCTTCCGCACTGAAATCTCAACAATCGGCGATCGTTTGCAAATTTTCAACGGCCTCATTGCCGGAGCCGTTATCTACACCTCGGCCATACTGAAGAGATGCAAACTTCTGGGCACTCTAACCATTTTACACAGTTTGGATACGAACTTTTCAAACATTGGCGTACGAGTAAAATATTCACGCATTTTTCGCTACTCGATTTTGGTCTTAATTTTCAAACTTTTGATTTTGGGCGTTTATTTTGTTGGAGTTTTTCGGTTGCTCGTCTCATTGGATGTAACCCCATCATTTTGTGTCTGTATGACGTTTTTTCTGCAACATTCCGTCGTTTCGATTGCAATCTGTTTGTTCTGTGTCATTGCCTTCAGTTTCGAGCGGCGTTTGAGTATCATCAATCAGGTATGGATAAACAACATTTATTTACTAAAGGGAATATGCTGATATAGTGTTAAAGCTCCGCGGCAAGGCAATAAATCAAGTATGAATTAATTATTATGTAAATCCTGCACACAACTGCTTAGCTGTTAGCGACTTGTTTTGACATATTAAGTAATGAAGGTGGTTGATTTAAATTAAATAACTTGAGACCATGTATCGTCGGTTAAATTTCTTTGTCTTGTCATTAGGCTTACATAAGTAGATCGAAATATGCTTAGATTTTAAAAGTGTGTTGTAAACCATTAACCCAATCCATTAATTAAAAACTGTAGCATAACTTTTATCTTATCTATGATAAACTGCGCACTTGAATAGGTTTTCCACGAATTTTCATATATGACAAGCCCCCAAAAAATATATTGTCCTAAACTCAATTCATAACACAGCGCACTTTTTCGGCGAACTAAAGACTTTATTATATCTGAAATTAATAGCTCAAAATCTCACTTTTACAAGCAATTTTTATAGACATTGCAGGTCCCTATAAATACCAAACGAGCGTATTGAAGTTAATTCATAGTAACCCAAAGCCATAAAATTCATTAGGCTTAATATTTATGACAAAGGAGAAAAAAAAGAGGAAAACACAGTAAAAGTGAAACGAATAGTAGTCTCTGGTCATTCATTGATCTAAATAGACGTAAATCCCTCGTGGATAAAGTCAGACACAAAAAGTAGCCGACTGAATAGAGAGAGCAAATTGGAATATTTATTCCTTGGGGGAAAATGTCCACCACCATTAATTAAAATGCAACAGTTTAACCAGCGGCATAAAAAAAAAGGAAATTATTTACTTTTACTTACCTTGTTGTTGGGTCCCATTTTGTATCCTGTTGTTGGGGACCCCACCCAAGAACCTCTCCCATCATTTTGGCCAGCGAGGTGAAATGCAAATATTTTGCCGTCCCTTTGGTCAGTTGCCGGTTGAAGCTCAAGCCAAGCGGTCGAAAATATCGAATAGAGTTAAAACGTGATGGACGTTAAAGAAGCGGAAACCGGAGTGGAGGTAGAACTGAGTCCTTTGCGACGACGCCTGCGACATTTTGTGTCTGCGAAGCAGCTCTATGAGTGTCTGCGTCCTCTATTCCATGTAACCTACTTGCACGGCCTCACTTCCTTCTACATCAGCTCGAACAAAGAGACAGGAAGGAAGGACATTAAGAAATCAATGTTCGGCTATGTGAACGGCATTTTGCATATTATTTTTTATAGCGTCTGCTACTCGTTGACCATCATCAACAATTGTGAATCGGTTGCCAGCTATTTCTTTCGTTCACGCATCACTTATTTTGGCGACATGATGCAAATAGTTAGCGGTTTCATTGGCGTCACTGTCATCTATTTGACTGCCATTATACCGAAGCATCGCCTTGAACAGTGTCTTCAAAAGTTCCACACCATGGATGTGCAATTGCAAACATGCGGTGTGAAAATTATGTACAGCAAAGTGTTAAGATTCAGCTATGCCGTCCTGATCACAATGTTCTTTGTGAATGTTTTCTTTACTTATGGCACCTTTTCGGTCTTATATTCGAGTCAAATGGCACCCACATGGGCTCTTCATTTCACATTTATCATTCAGCACACGGTTATATCGATTGCCATTGCCATGTTTTCCTGCTTCACTTATCTAGTGGAGATGCGTTTTATTATGGTTAATAAGGTAAGATTAGAAAAAATTGAGAGGATTTAATTGAGAGCAATTTATATAAAATTTTTATATATTAACAATTTAAACATTTACAAAAAATTTTTTTTTGAAAACTAAGTAAGTTAGTACTTTAATAGTTTCTCAGTCTTTAACTTCAAGCCAATTATTATTTCTAGACCAAATCCAATTAATTAGATTACTTAACCCCACACAAGTTGGCACGTCGTAAACGTTTTTACCTCCACCTACTAATAATACATACTTAATAATTTTATGACAAAGATACGGGAAAAAAGGAAAAAATAGAAAAGCAAAAACAAACAAAGAAATGAAAACTGTCCATTAAATGAAAACTGTCGGAACGTGAAACTGACAGGTTTCTATTAAAGTAAATTATTAAGGTGCCAAGTTGATGAAACTTTAATAAAACAGTCAATTCGAATTGAGGATAGGTTGTATAAAAGGTTGTTTGGAGTCAATCATTTTTAGTTGCTTGTGGATAACAATGGGAAAATTTTATAAAGAATTGTTCAGTGCGAGTGATGCATATGGAGCAGAGCAAAGTTTATTATTTTTCACCTATTTGCTGGGTCTGACACCCTTTCGGCTAAGGGGTCCTCTAGGTGGTCGCCATTTTCAGCTCAGTCGCTTAGGCTATTTGAATGCCCTAATGCAAATGAGTTTCTTCAGCTATTGTTTCCTCGCGGCCTTGGTCGAACAGCAGAGTATTGTTAATTATTTCTTCAAATCGGAAATCTCCCAGGTGGGAGATTCTCTGCAAAAGTTTATTGGGATGATGGGAATGTGTATTTTATTCCTTTGTAGTGGCATTCGTGTGAGACTGTTGATTGAATTGTGTGATTTAATTTATCAAATTGATAACAAGTTTCTAGAAATTGGGGTTTGCTTTAATTATATGCGAATTATAAAGTTGAGGCACTTTAAATTACTAATAAGCTGCAGTGTCCAGTTGGCCTACTTAACTAGTTCCTTATGCATGTTACTATGGAATAATGTGAGACCCATCTACACAGCAACTGTGTCCTTTTATGTGCCACAAATCTTTCTTCTTAGCGTTGTTCTATTATTTGAGGCGTTTCTTTATCGATTTTGGCAGCACTTGGATGGCCTAAATGAGGTGGGTTAATACTAAGCCGCTCGATCTGAATTTGACCGATAGGAACTTTATATGACATTCGACAGCTATATTATCTCAAGTGAATTTAAAGCATCAAAGCCAGAAAGAACGAACAAAAACACGCTGGACATGCGTTTAGAATCTTAATAAAATAAAATATCTTTGATATTTTGACAATAGTTTAAGCTTAATATTAAGAACAACTTCGTCTTAAAGAGTTCAACCGTACACGCTGTTGTTTTTTGCTATAGAAAGGCCTTTAAAGCTTATTATCTATTGATTTTCTTAATTATTTAAAAATAAGTTAACTGTCTAGCATTCTGAACAGTTTCTAGTTGCCATTTAACTGGTCATTCTATACGTCACTCATACGCCGTGTGACTTTAAATGGCATGGGTCATTAGGCTAACAACTAGAACAATTATTAATTAGTTTATTGGTGTCAATCATCTAAACTAAAATTTACGTTTTCTTTGCAGGTTCTAAAAAATCTCTCACATCAATGGGACTCCCGCAGTCTGAAGGCCACACAAAAGCAACGTTCCCTGCAATGTCTCGACTCCTTTTCAATGTACACCATTGTAACCAAGGACCCGGCTGAAATAATACAGGAATCAATGGAGATCCATCATCTAATTTGCGAGGCAGCAGCTACAGCCAACAAATATTTCACCTATCAACTGTTGACCATCATTTCCATTGCCTTTCTTATCATTGTTTTTGATGCCTATTACGTACTGGAAACTCTGTTGGGCAAATCGAAAAGAGAAAGCAAATTCAAGACTGTGGAATTTGTTACATTTTTCTCTTGTCAAATGATTCTATATCTGATAGCTATTATATCCATAGTTGAGGGAAGTAATCGGGCTATTAAAAAGAGTGAGAAAACTGGTGGCATTGTCCACGCCTTACTTAATAAGACCAAGTCAGTGGAGGTTAAAGAAAAGCTGCAACAATTCTCCATGCAGCTAATGCATTTGAAAATCAATTTTACTGCCGCCGGTCTATTTAATATAGATCGAACTTTATATTTTACAGTAAGTAATAATGTGATTGAAAATACAAATTTCTAATCGAATATTTCATCTCTGTGTTTCACCAGATAAGCGGCGCATTGACAACTTATCTCATTATATTGCTGCAATTCACATCGAATTCCCCAAACAATAATGGCCATCTATATTCCTGCTGTGAAGCCTTGAATAATATTACAGCGAATCATACTCTATAGATGAATACTGTCGAATTAAAAGATGAATGCGAATGGGTGAGAGAGGAAATGGAGCGGGTGAAATATTGTAAAGAAATACGTCCAACTGTGCGCAGCTAATACGATACGATACGACACATACATACATATATGACTATTGTTTTTAGATGTTATTCCATTTCAATTGTTCTGTATTGTAAATTAATGTTTAGCAATAAATAATGATAATCTCCAAAAAACCATATTGATTGAATCTTCCATGGGAAGGGGAGAACGGAAATCAAAACTGAATGGCAGAATTTAAAAAGTAGATCAATTTTGATAAATTGCAATTCAAAATAAAGTTGTAAGCTATTTATGCTAACGAAATAAGAACACCAAATATTTATATAAATATCATTTAATGGGAATTAAAAACAAGTAAACAATTTTAGTTTCTTTACATAATTGTTAGATTTTAAAAAAATTTATAAAAGAGAACTGTTAGAATTAAAGTAAACACCGTTAGACTTATTTGTATATATGTATATATGCAATTATTTAAACTGTGGTAGAATATCGCACTCAAGAAGAAAGAGACTAGAGTTTTAACGGTAATTTTTTTTAAAGAAAATCGAAACAAATTACTGTAAACACCTTGAATTTAAGATTTACTCGAAGGTAAAATGAGGCGTTCGAATGATATTTATGTGTGTGCATACATATGTATAATGTGTATTTAGAAAGCAATTTTTATCAGATCACGTGGAACTTATGAATAAGAATACATACTAGACATTGGCTCGCTCTAAACGAACTGCCAAAATCAACATACATACATATTTATACATGTCTGTGTGTCTTGTCTACTTCTCTTTCCTAAAATATAAACCATATTTCAATGTTTCTTAGCTTTATCAAATTGATGTTCTTTTATTAATTCATTTCTTACATTTGCATTTTTGCCGTTCGACGACTGCTCGTTCACACAATTAAAATGCGCCGTCGCAGCGGACTGCAGTTGAGTTACCAATACAAGCGAGAGAGAGGGAGACGAAAAATTCAAACGGCTTATCTCTACAAAAAAGGACGAAAGTGCAGGTAAAGAGCAGGGGCGTAATAGGGCAAAGTAACCAACAAAAGTTTGGCGACAATTCACAATTAAATAACATCACACAACGGCAAGCCTCTCCTGATCTGGATCCCGCACAAAGTAAATTTAAGCAAATTTCGCATTCCAATGCTCAGAAGAATGAGACAGATGAGAAACATATCGATGGTTCCAGCTTGCGATAGAGTAACTTGCTTCGTAGCAATAAAAATTTATATTCAATTTCAAAATAGAGGGTTTTTCCCCCTTCATTCTTTTGAGTAATTTTTTACTGTTAGAGTTTTCGTGTAACCGTAATTTTTATTTTCAATTTTCTTTGACCTTTTCTTATACTTTCTTTTTTTTGGCACACTTTATTTGAACGTTTTGACATGCCCAAATTGTTTTATTTGTTATCAAATTAGTAAAGTAGCCAAATTACCAGGACACGAACTCAACTTAAACTCCGCTGCTGTTGATGACCTTGTTCCCCCTTCCGCCATTGTCCCAACCATTTAAACTTAATTAAATATTTGCTGGCAATTGATATTAGCTCAGTTAAGTGTACAACAGGTTTGCGTATATGAATGTATGTGGGTGCGTGGGTGCGTGTGTGTCCCTTTAATGATTATGATATATGATAAGAAAGAGAAAGACAGACATAGACCGCGACAGGGCAAAGCGAGACCGACAGACCGACAGGAGTATAATGGCAATATAATCATCAGACTTCCGTTTAGTCAGTTACCCTCCAGTTGGCCAAGTGAACAGACAGACGACGCGAATAAAGACAAATCAACTTGTTAACTGCAATGGCGTTCAAGCTGTGGGAGCGCATCTCCCAGGCGGATAATGTATTCCAATCGTTGCGCCCACTCACTTACATATCTCTCCTGGGTCTGGCCCCGTTCCGCCTCAATCTAAACGCAGCCGATAAGGAGGTTCACACATCGACCTACTCCTTCATTGTGGGAATTGTGCATTTCTTATTCTTCGTTCTATGCTTTGTAGCCTCCATGAGGGAGGGTGATTCCATTATTGGTTATTTCTTTCAAACGAATATCACAAAACTGGGTGACAGCACTGTGAAATTCACCGGAATATTGGCCATGTCCAGTATATTCGGATTTGTTATAATTAAACGACAACGTCTTGTGGCCATCATTCAGAATATAATTGTGGTGGATGAGATATTCGTTAGATTGGGCATGAAACTGGATTATAGAAGAATACTGCTATTCTGTTTCCTAATCTCATTGGGTATGGTTATGTTTAATGTAATCTATCTGTGTGTTAGTTATGGATTACTAGTGAGTGCCAATATATCGCCTTCCTTTGTGACATTTACAACCTTCGCTTTGCCGCATATAAATATCAGTTTTATGGTCTTCAAGTTCCTTTGCACAACACATTTGGCCAAAAGTCGCTTCAGTATGCTAAACGAGGTAAGAAGCAACTATTGTTGTTTATACAAACGTAACCACTTTTATATGCCATTAATGAGGCTATATGTATGCTTCAAAATAATTCGCAGCCTCTTACTAGTCTTCCTTCAAATTGTTACAAATTTCTACATCTTTAATCTACCTTTTCCAGAGTTTTTTGGTTTTAATTTAATAGGATTTTTTTAAATTTTTCTTCTTTTAGATTCTCCAAGACATACTAGATGCCCATATCGAGCAATATAATGCTCTGGAAATTTCACCAATGCATTCGGTGGTCAATCACAAGCATTATGCATATCGTCTACGAAACATAATTAGTACTCCCATGAAACGGTACAGTGTTACCTCGATAATTCGCCAAAATCCAGAGTACGCCATTAAACAGGTTTCGAATATACAAAATTTGCTTTGCGACATTTGCCAAACCATTGAGGAATACTTTACATATCCCCTGCTGGGTATAATAGCCATATCGTTTCTTTTCATACTCTTCGATGATTTCTATATACTGGATGCTCAGCTAAGCCCGAAACGTTTGGATAAATTTGAGGCTGATGAGTTTTTTGCCTTTTTTCTTACTCAAATGATTTGGTACATTGTCATTATATTTCTAATTGTGGAGGCAAGCAGTAGAACTATTCTGCAGAATAGTCAAAGTGCTGCTATAGTTCATAAGATATTAAATATTACTGATGATCCGGAGTTAAGAGATCGTCTATTTCGTCTGTCTTTGCAATTGTCTCATCGTAGGGTTAAATTTACAGCAGCGGGATTGTTTAAGCTGGATCGTACGCTCTATTTTACAGTGAGTTAAATATATAAATTCTGAACAAATATTTATATTGTATTTATGTATATTTTAACCTCTTTAGATAACTGGAGCTGCCACTACTTATCTCATTATTTTGATGCAGTTTCGTGCCACCCATCACATCGAGGAGTCAACCGACAACACTACAACACAACAATCCAATTTCTTACAAATGGATGAATAATTTGATTTGCGAATTTTTAAATATAAATTTATTTAAATATCCTGGAAATTTATGTATACCTGTAGCAATTTATGTTCAATTTATATCCGATATATCATTACAATCAATTACAGGAAAATTGTGTACCTATTTACGTCTTAATAAAAAATTAATTTAATTATCGCTGTCAAAAGAATCTTGCATCGCTCTTACAAATGTTTGAATTAATACGATTTTTTGATTTCTTTTCAAATCGTTTCAAAATGCAGCTTGCAAAACTCTTACTTCAAATTGATCCACTGATTAGATCAATTTTCTATTATAGACTAGTTGAAATAACTTGTTGATAAAAGTTTACAAACAATTGATTAAGGATGTAAAGTTTAAGAAATCATTTTAAAAAAATCATTTTTATTATTTGTAAGTAAATTAAGTAATGAATTTTTTTAATTGTATCTTAAGACTTAAGTACTAGACTAGTTTTAACCAAAGACAGCGCCCTCAGTTGGCAAGCTTTAACACCAGAAAAAGCTTTTTTATAGCTAAAAGGTATAACACTCCGATGACCTATCGATCTATCGGTATTTAAACAGTACCGCTATACGTTTTGTTCGACCTGTTAACCCAATTGTGTCAATGCAACCACAATCCGCCACACTACCTAAATTTCTTTTTTTGCTCAACTAATTTCGTTGAACTAATCCATATATATACACGCAAACATAATCCAATAAGCAAAACCCGAATACGCGTTGAAGTAAATAATGTTGGGGATGGGTATTGAAATTAGGGGATGGCGGCGCCTGGACTTAATCATCCAACTAGTGCAACGACATTTGATTGTTTTATTGCCTCAGCCAATTCTACACTCGCTGGGTGGTTGTGCGATATGATAATATGTATACATAAAGATATTATAAATATCTTCTTTTTTTCATACATAAGCAGGTGCGGTTTAGAAAATGTAAGGGGTAACCGAGTCATGATTGGAATTAAATTTGCAATAATTTATACACACCACTCTATTCAATTCTTACTAATTATCTAACTACAGTGAAACCTCGATATAACGAATCTGAAGGGAACCAGAAAATTGTTCGTTATATCTATTGTTTCGCTATATGTACTTATTTATAAAACCTTGGTAAAATGAAATTTAAAGAAATCTGAAAGAAAATTCGTTATAAATTACCTGTTTTTACCTGTTTACATTAAAATAATGATAGATCTGTAGTATGGTGGATATTCAAAATAATTAAACATTTTTTCAATTTGCTTTTATTAAAATACTACAGCTTCCTGCGCCTCAAAAAAATTTGGAGCTTTTCAACCATTTGTTGAGCTCCTTTGGCAGTGATCACGTTCTCTTTGCTTTCTTCTCACTTCGTTGTATAGAAACAATTAAAGTAAGACATTGTTATGCTTAAGTTTGGGATAACGGAACTGTAACGGCTTGCCACAAATTTGATTTGGCCTTATTTTATTTTCGTTGTATAGAGGTGTTCGAAAAATGGCTTCGCTGTATAGAGTCTTTCAGACTCAGAAATTCTTCGTTATAGCTATGGATGGCATTTTTGTATGAAAAACTTCGTAAAAGCGAGGTTTTTTATATTGAGTTTTTCGTTATAACGAAGTTTGTTATATCGAGGTTCCACTGTATTTACCTTTTAATTTTTTTACACATCTAAAAAATCAAAAACTTAATAATTTTCGAAATTTCAAATGTTTAAAACATTTTAAACATATTAAAAACAAACATAAATATTATTGATGGGATACGTATAAAATCAAATTCTTAGTTCCTTTGATTGAAAATATTTAGTAACCAGTAATCAATCGGAGCTAAAAACTACTGCAAAATCTAAAAACCACTAAACGATTTAGATAGGCTAGTACAATTTCTATTTTTTTTTTTTTTTTTTTTTTTTGCAAATCACTTAAAATCAGTTAAACCTTTTTATACCCTTTTCCGACCCTGCACACATATTATTGAAACTATGGACATACGTATGAGTTAATCCTAATCGCTTAGATTAGCCGAACTGATAAGTGTTGTTATTTATCAGTTTCAGCATACATATTTCAATTACAATTTGTTTATATTTTGCACTAGCAAGTTTAACCCACTTCCTCTCTATTGCTCTCTCTCTCTCTCATTTGCTCTCCCTCTGACTGAAATCAGTTCTAGTTAATTTTCAATGACAGAAAATTATAGCGCAAATTAAGCCTCACACCAAGCCACAAGCCTCAACCACCCAATCACCACCCACCCACACATATATTCGAAGCTTGTCTCAAGTAAGCCGGCAGCTGACTGCATCGCACTTAACTGACATTCATCATGCTCCTCCACTCATCATCATCATCGCCATCAACGCCATCGCCATTCAACATCATTATTATCAACATCGGTATCATCGGCTGTAAAAAATATAAAACGACGTAAGCCTCCACTTGGCCGTAGAATCGGCCTCGCCACTTAGTC
Source organism: Drosophila austrosaltans (assembly GCA_035045865.1). NCBI lineage: Eukaryota > Metazoa > Arthropoda > Insecta > Diptera > Drosophilidae > Drosophila > Drosophila austrosaltans. Next base: position 8,894,988 of record JAWNOQ010000099.1, read on the forward strand.
GTAATCAAGCTTTGGCGAGTAACGGTCCTATCTAACGGCTGTTATTTTATTTCATTCCGTTTACGTTTGTTTTCGCGCTTCGTTCTTTCTTAGCCTGTGATCCACCCCGTCCTACACCTACAATTACAACACGTGCCCAAGTAGCATGTCCTTAGCCTTATAGAATTTCCTTTTTCAAATTTCTCAGTGATTGTTTAACAAATAAAACAGTGAGTGAACAATGTGCCTTAAGGAAGAAACCTTTTACCGTTCCTACATATACCCTATATCAACAATACATACATACATGTACATATACACAGAATTGTTCCTTCACTTAATCGCTAGTAGACTTTCCCAGATTACGATTATTATTATTATTAAATTCTCATTCTGATTGGTTTTATTGGTTAATCTGCCTAGACGGAACTGTAAACAGCCTATATACAATAAGACTTGATGATTTTTGTTATGATATATAAGGAATTCGTTTAACAAAATTAAAGCGAATTGTGCAATTCAAAAATTGAGACCACCTGCTGAATAAACTATTATTTTTAACAGCTGTTTTACTGTCTTCTTTTTTTTGGCAATTCTTAAAAATAATATTTACCGTAATTGAAGCCTTCTAAGTTACATATTTACATGTTAATTTGTATGTCCATATATAGATTATTATTGTATATATATATTTACAATATCGAATTGCAAACTGATAACTCATTAGAATCAATCATTCACTCCCTTCCTTTGTCACGATTGTGATTATGCCTAGAATTGTGTATTTATAGACTTCGAATTTTTGCGGTCTAGTTCCAATGTCAAATCTTGTCTTGTGGTTTCATTCGATATTGTCTAGAAATACGATTAAGTGCTATATCAGTTGGCAAATTAATATATAAAACACTAGCCAAACGAAACTAAAAATGTTGTTTATTAGAAAATAAATAATGTGATTTTAGAATTCTTGTAAATTATAGAAGCATTAGTGGGGATATTTTCCACAAGGCAGCATTTCATACATATCTTTCCAAAACCCTAACCTAACTATGAACTTCGGACCGCCATAGAAAAGGCTGATAATAATACAGTTTTGCAAACTTTGCAAATTGATTTCAGAAATTTTGTAGTTTATTTCCTCAACTTTTATTAGTATCTATCTAAAGGAAGTATTCACAAAATATTGTAAATTTAAGTAATCCAGGATAGATAATTCTATTTTACTTGCTTCTTTTGAATAAGTTTTTACTGAATCTTTACATATTTAATTCACTTTGTTGCCAGTGAATGAATATATGTATGACTAATATGACAATTTGTAGTTACGATTTGTTTAGTGTTTCAGCCCTGACTGTGACTGCGATGCTTTGTCCGCATAATTAAAATACTTGGAGATACAAAGAAAGAAAGTTTGAATTAAAGTTCAATGTTTCGCCCGAAAAAAAAAAATTTGCATCGAAAATGCAAATATATATGATACATGTATGAATTATCGAGGGCCGGGCGCATGGGTATCGTTAAACTCACAAAATGTTCCAGAAGCTTAATTTAATAATGAAAATATAAAAGAGAGAGAAACCAAATTAAGAAAAAAAAAAACAAAGAAGAGAGAAAATCTTAATTGAAAGCAATTATATAGTGAGCGTTGGTCTTGATTTCAATTAAACGTGCAGGAAAAAAACCTTAAAAAATAGTTGAAATTCTTTTTGCTCTATTATACTTCAATAATCTCTCATGAAAATGTGAAAAGATCTTTGAGGAAGAAAAAAGCCGACAAATTTAAAAAGTTCTCATATTTATATCAATTTTTCTCCCAATTTGACATGCCTTTTTCTATATATATTTATATATAGATTTGTATTCGTGTACAATAAAACGGAAAGTGTCAAAGACCCAGTCCATAGCTCACGAGGGGTCAATTGATAGACTCAATTATGATGATATATCACAGAGAGCACGCTCATACAATTTAAAAAATATATATACATACATATATATTTATATAGAAATTGGCAGCGCCAGTTGTCCAAAGCTGTTTTATACATTATTCTTATTTTCTTTTATCAAATTGAATGCACAGTTCAAAAAACTGTTATCACCAATAATGGACGATTCGATTTCCCTTTAACAATGAATCGAATCTTCGAATCAGAGAAAAAAGAATCTGACATATTTTCGAACCAGACATTACGGAGATTCCTGTTGTGCCATTTTTATACCCTTGCAAGGGTATATTAATTTTGCTCAAAAGTTTGCAACGCACAGAAGGAAGCGTCTCCGACTATATAAAGTATATGTATTATTGATCAGCAAGACGAGCTGAGTTGATATAGCCATGTCCGTCTGTCCGTCTGTCTGTCTGTCTGGATCAACAGCTTCTCCTCCGAAACCCTTAAAGCTACCGAGCTGACTAGGCTTCTTTTTGCTGCAGGCATTGTATATCTCGGAATCATCCCGATCGGATGACTATATCATATAGCTCCCATAGGAACGATCGGTCAAGAACAGAGTAAAACCTCCATAACTTTGTTGTTTTTCAATCAATTGTTACGAAATTTGGGGTTCATACACCTTTAAACAAATCCAGCAAGTTTGACCAGAATCGGTTTACTATATCATATAGCTCCCATACGAACGACCGGTCAAGAATATTGTTTTAGAGCAATAACTTGGGTGTTTTGAAAGCGATTGTCACGAAACTTGGTTTTTGGAAGTCTAGTAAATATAGAAACGTCTGTGCTAAGTTTCAGACAAATCGGTCATCTATATGCTATAGCTGCCATAGGAACAATCGGGCCAAAAAAATTTTTTTTTCGAAATACTTTTTTTTCTTATGCTACAAACATTTAATGTAGGTTTGACTTGTTTTATATGCTTTCTAATGATTTTGTCACATTATAAATGTGTATATATTTAAATTGTTAAATAACAGGTTGCAAGGGTATACGAACTTCGGCACGGCCGAAGTTAGCCCATCCTTCTAGTTTATACTAAAGTAATTAAACAAGGCTCTGATTTTTAAGACAAATCAATCAGCACCGGTTGCGTATCGAGACTAACTTAACCTTTGTTATCCTATCACATAACATATAAAATTATATATTCAGTAAATCGCATCAATATCGTCATTGGCTAATCTGTAATTCAAATTCCAAAATTGTTTGTAAAGTATGAAAACCACTCGCTTTAATTAAAATGCCGGCGCATCAGACAGTGTCCAGTAATTATCACCCCTGATATGACTTGTATATGCCCATATATATATATATATATATATATATATATATATACTTTTATATATATGTATATATATATTTATATATATGTATATAGTTTCTATGTCAGAGTCTGAGTTTACATGAGTGAACACCGCAATTGAAAGTCACGTTTTCTCTTTCAATTGATTCAATTCAATTGAAATAAAAAATACTATATGTGGAAGCAAAAATATATATTTAAATTATGGCAATTTGTGAATAATTATTTTCGGTAATTATTTCGTGAGGCTAAACTGATTGATCAAATCGATAGGAAGTATTTAATTGATCACACTCAAACTGGAAAAAAGAATGACAAAAAAATTATTGCGTGTTTCTTATCATTTAAATTGATCACAAAGAATTACTCCGTGAACTTTTCAATTAGAAAAAAAGATATTCTCTGACGAACTATTTTAGATCTTATGCTGAAATTCTTGTTTTTAAAACTGCATATGTTTTCGTTTTCTCAAATATTAAGATTGGGAAATACTTTAATTATAGGAAACATTAAACAATTATGGTCCTTAACTATTTTTTTACTAATATTTAACTTTTGAAATATACAGATTAAAGAAAAAGTTGGGAAACAGGCCCAATATTAGCATATTTTTAAATATAACAGATAGCCATTATATCTGTTTTCATTTTTATACCCTGCGTACCCAAAGTCGCTAAAATGTATGTAACAGGCAGAAGGAAGCTTTTCCGACCCCATAAAGTATATATATTCTTGATCAGCATCAACAGCCGAGTCGAGTGAGACATGTCCGTCTGTCTGTCCGTCTGTCCGTATGAACACCTAGATCTCAGAGACTATAAGACCTAGAGCTACCAAATTTGGTGTGAACATCCGTCTTATGCCTAGGCAGGTCAAGTTTGTTTCAAATTTTAGCCACGCCCACTTCCGCCCCCGCAAATGAAAAAAGAAAATTTTAAAATCAATTTACAAGAGCTGTATTAAAGATATCCAATTCTGCACAAACTGACCAAACTTTATTCAAATCGGACAATAAACATCGGAGATATAGCCATTTGCATTTTGTACTGAACTGCCGAGGCGACATTGGCTGATATGAAAGAGCGAGATAGCATGCGTTCGCTGCTGCTGCATGCTAAAGGGAATTCTGTTTTGAATTGATTGCGATTTCGAGGGTTTTCGAACTTTTGTTTAGTGTCTACGCAAATTAAGATAGTTGAAAATTTTTGCCACGCCCACTTCCGTCCCCGCAATTTGGCAAAAACGATTTACTAGAGAAGTTTTAAAGCAATCACATTCTTATTTGGCACACCTAATAATGTGGCCAAAATGCATCATCTGACTAAATTAAGTCGAAATCGGACAATAAATATCGAAGATATACGTAAATGCGTTTTGTACTGAAGCGCTTAGGACGACACTGGCTGGCAAGAGTGAGCGAGATAGCATGCGGTAGCTGTTGCTGCATGATAAAAGGAATTTTGAATTAAGTTGATGCCGATCTTGATTTAATATAACTAGTTGGTACAGGGTATACTCAATGTCGGCAGGGACGACTTGCTTACTTCATTTATATTGCATATTGCATAATTTTTTCATAACAAAAAATCATTGAATAAAAAAATATATTTATTTTAAACCCAGTAATAATCAGCAAGGATTACATCAACAATTTGTTACGAGTACTTTAAAAGAATTCTTTTTTTTAATATATTCATATCTATTTTTTTTTAACCAGCTTTGAGAAAACTTTTGTCTGCAAATATATATATATACATATCCTTTGTCATAGGATAATTTTGACCAACAAATGGCTTCTCCTTCGCCGCCTTCTTTTCTTTTCGATATTCTGCACATGCTAATAACAGATTTATATTTAGTTACAGGCAAAGACCTCAACCCTGCCCAGCCATGCCCACACAAAACACCGCCTTGTGGGGCCAACAAAAAGGTAATCGAAAACTAATTATCGGTTTACTAGGACTAGGACTGGGACTATTTGGCATATTGTGCGGCATGTTCTGGGAAGATATATTCAATTGCATCATGCATAAGGTTAGTTCAGTTCAAGGTTTTTAAGTGCAACCACAAGTGACGGATGGTGGGTGGGTGGTATCCAGATGGTTCTATCAAAGCCAGCTGCATTTGATTGACGAGCCTCAAAAGAAACCGCACTCAATTGTCAAGATGCAATGTCAAGCGAGTTCGGGGCGAATTTGTTAAGATTTTTCAATTAATGGAAATTGATTTTCTATTGCTTTGTTAACCTGTACCAAAGGAAATGACTTTATCACCCGACACTCGTGTTTATGAGAATTGGAAGACTCCGCCGTTGGAACTTAATTTAGACATATATCTATATAATTGGACAAATCCAGAGGATTTCGGTAATCTCTCCACAAAGCCCATACTGGAGCAAGTGGGCCCATATCGGTTCAGTGAGAAACCTGACAAGGTGGATATAAGTTGGCATCCGGAAAATAATTCTGTGAGTTATAGAAAAAGAAGTTTTTACTACTTTGATGCGGAGGGCAGCAACGGAAGCTTAGACGATGAGATTATAACCCTTAATGCAGTAGCTTTGGTATGACCTTATAATTTCCCTCGCTTTTTTATTTTCTTAACCCTTTTCTTTATCTCTTCTTTCATAGAGTGCCGCTGCCACGGCTAAAAAATGGAACACTGTTAAACGTGGAATGGTCGATGTAGGCCTAAAGCTTTATGATCAACAAATGTCGGTGCGGAAGTCGGTGGATGAGCTCCTCTTCACTGGCTACAATGACATAATGATTGATATGGCCATTGCCATGCCTGTTTTTGGTGATGAAGTCAAAGTTCCCTTTGACAAGTTTGGTTGGTTCTATACGCGCAATGGAAGCGCCGATCTCACGGGCACTTTCAATGTCTTTACGGGAGCGGATGATCTCAATAAGTTGGGCCAAATGCATACCTGGAACTTCAATGAGCACACTGGTTTCTTTGACTCCCATTGTGGGATGGCAACGGGATCCGCAGGTGAATTTCAACCCCGTCAATTGCAACCAGGTGGCAGTGTGGGCCTTTTCACCCCCGATATGTGCCGCACGGTTCCACTAGATTATACGGAAACCCTGGAAATTGAAGGCTTAAAGGGTTACAAGTACTCGGGTGGACCACGATCGGTAGATAACGGTAAGAAATCGCGAAACAGTTCAACTAAAATTTTTATTTCATTTCTTCTTGTATTAAAGGCACCCTGTATCCGGAGAACTCCTGTTATTGCGGAGGCCAATGTGTGCCTTCGGGTGTTATGAATATTAGTTCCTGTCGCTTTGGCTCTCCAGTCTTTATGTCATATCCCCATTTTTATAATGGCGATCAATTCTATGTAGATCAAGTAGAGGGTTTAGAGCCTACAAAGGAGAAGCACGAGTTTTATATGGTCCTGGAGCCACGTACAGGCATCGCTTTGGAGGTGGCCGCTCGTTTTCAGGTCAACATGCTGGTGGAACCCATTGAGGGATTAACGTTATATACAGACATCCCTAGAATCTTCTTTCCTCTCATATGGTTTGAGCAGAAAGTAAAAATTACTTCGGAATTGGCTGACCAATTGAAGGTCCTCCCTATCGTTCTATTATCTGGACAAATTTTTGCCGGAATTTGTCTAGCAATTGGCTTACTCCTACTCTGTTGGACTCCAGTTTCAGAACTTTTAAGCTGGTGCCACCGAAGATCAGATCATTACGATCTCAAGACCCAGCACAAGGCCAATGGACAAGAATACAAGAGTCGCGGTTCCAGTACAGAAGACTTAAAGTCCTCAACTTTGGTGTGCGAAAAAGGTCCAGATAGTTCACCACTTCTTGAAGAGAAACGTAAAGAGAAAATATCAATCCAGCCAATGTCCAAGTCGGAGACTGGAGAAAGTGTAGCCACTGCCTCCACAGCAATCAGTGATGAGAGTAAAGAAGAATAAATCCAAAGATTATAATGATAATGCGTTAATAATGTGCCAGCTTAGCTACTAAGCCGTCCTAGTTTAGTCTCTTATTAGTTCTTAGTTTACTTGTTTACAAACTCGCTCCCTTAGTATACTCCTCCAGTGCCTATGCCAAAAATTAACTAGGCAAAAATTTGATAACCAAACATTTGCATAGCCTTAATGAATACTCCTTAAAATTTATTTTGAATTTTTTTGTGTATGCATTCTCTTTTGATAAATATGTATTTGTATAATAACTATTTCCAAGAACCCAGACAAATCGAATTAAATATTTTATATATACATACATACATTATAACATTACAATTTATTAATTATGTTACTTTATAAAATGCGTTACTTAAATGATAGAAATTGGTATGTTTTTCAAAATTCTCGTGAATATAGGATAAATCTTGAACAATAAGGACAGGATTATTATTATATGTCTTTCAGTTAAGAACAGAAGTATAACTATAAGTTATAAAGGAAATATTTCCTATTAAGAAGTTGTTGAACAATATGTTTTTAGTTGGTTATACTTAAAAAATATTGAAAACTCTATCCAACTTTCTTGAAATCACGCAGACATAAAAATTTGATTGATCAATTACTCATTTTAAGTACTTTATACACTTTGAGTTCTTGATTTTTGTTTATAAACATCCAAATGTGGAGAGTTTTGAGAAGGTATTTGCCAGGCGAGATTAAAAAAACTATGTTGGGTGTGGAATTTGTTATTAATTTATTGATAAAAGTTAGTTTAACAAATTTTCTCCTTTTTTCTTTGAAACTTCGTAAAGGTTCTTTAACTATATATTGTATATATATTTTATTTAAACAATTTTTAAAAACAAACCATTCTTACAAGAAACATATAAGGCCTATGGTGAGACCACTACTAAAAGTCTTTGCTTCGATGTTTTTCTATTTTGGTTATTACTTTACATATTAACATGTAGATGTGTATATAGTTAGATTTAATAATGTTTGGAATATCACAAATGACCCAATTTAAAAGACTAAAATGCAAATCGAAATCAATTTGCGTTAGAGTAATAGGTACACGCATCAATACAGATTATTTCTTCTTTAGGGAATATCCCTCGGTATAGCCATAGCTGTCGGCAACTGAAATGAAGAAAATTGCTGAGATAAGATGGATTTTCTTAATTCGACACTTTAACACTTACGCTCGTAATCTTTGGAATAGCATTCGAAGAAGTCACCCAGCAGTTTGCCGGGAGGCAATTCCCAAGTGGCTGAACCGCCATATTTCGGTGGCAAGGCATTTGCTTCAATATGAGAAGTCAATGACTTCCAATCCTTGCCATGGAAGAAAATCTAAACGAAATTAAGAAAAAAATCAAGTTATAGCTAAGACCTTCCCAGTAATAATACTAACTCGCTTGCGCAACTTTTCCCTGATGAAGGGCTTGAATATGGCAAATAACATATTGAATATATATGAATTATTCACTATATGAACAGCCTTCAGTCGCATACAAATGCATTCCTGTATGTAATCCAATAACATGGCGGCAAAAGATGGTGTAAACTGTGTAATATGACTAAGAGGCAGACCTTGAAGAGTTCAGAGAAATGAAAGGTATTCAATATCATGTAATGGCATCATTATCATTGTCATTTTTATTACCTTCCATATCAATTATGACCACAGCTCCGCAAATTTGTGAATATGGCTCAACCATAGAGCCCAGCACAGTCAACTGTATGCCGCGGAACAGGTCCGGCAGTGGCACCTGCGAAGGTTTCCATTTTTCTAGACACAAAAAACGAAAAACAAAACAAAACATGTGAAACGACATGCTGTATTAATATTTTGAAGATCATTTTTACTTACTTCCTGCTTCCAGCACCAGCAAACGGCGACCATGTTGATCTCTGGTGGGCAACAAATTGAGTATATCCGCTTCAAAAACGTTACGCAACTTTGAGGGTATTATGTTCTCACACGCTATGCCATATTTCAGTTTCATGTGATAAAAGTTCTTCAGCTAAAAAAAAGCAGATGAAAATTGGTATTAATTTTTAGCTTTCACATTGAGTGGATCAAAATCAATTTTATTGTTGTAATATCAACATTCGTTTAAAACTTTTCTGTATCAATTGCGTTTTTTCTAATTTAACCGGTTTCAGATAAGCTATCAGTAATAGAATATAAAATATAAACGGTCTCTGATTCTAGTTAATCGGTGGCTTGTGGCTAAATACTTTGTTTGTTTATTTCTTGTTAATACGGAAATACACCGATGGGTCGGTTACTATTAATGGCGAATGTCAATTATTTTGAGCAGTTATTTAGTTATTTTCACATTTGTTTATATTTTCGGTCTTTCACCTACCCTTTTCAAAGCACTTTCTGGATAATAATGGCAAGGACGCAAAAACATCATCATATATTCATCATCCAGTGGCAATTTCAGATATTTTTCATCTGATAAACAGAAAAAAAATTAATTATTTTATTCCAAAATCTGTGATGTCAATCTGTGACTTACTTTGTATTAACACTCTGAGTTCCTTGATGGCCTCTTCCTTAATGCCTGGCACTTCTCTCAGCTCATCCTGTGCCTTTTTCAATGCCCACTCGGGAGCCTGCTCCTTGTCCATACGTATCCGAGCAGTGCCCAAATCAATGTAGGGCAATTGATTGTCATCATAGCTTATGCATTCTGCCTTAACCATTGTGCTGAACGTTTCTCTTCGTTGTTCACCGGTTCAAGCTAAAGTCGAGAATAAAACTCTTTAGTCAGATGTTTAAACATTTTGTCAAAGTTTTGATTTCCTTCTTTGCTAGCCGAGTGAGTGACTGACACAACTAGGTTACTTCCGCAGCTCTTTGGTCATAGACGCAGTTCAATGCCTGAGCTCTAAGCCAATACAAAATTATGACTCAATGCTGATCTTCATTAGCAAATGCCCCCATCGACGACGTCGACGTTGAAAACAACGGAAGAGAAGTTGTCAGAGCAAAGATGGACAAGAGGCCGGCGACGAAGCGGTGCTGACCAGACAATAGAGTGTCCAAAACTGGTCACACAACCTTAGGAGTCGTATGCGTCGAAAAGCATTAAAATTCAAGAATATACTCTATGAGAAATAAGAGTAATTGATTAAGATCAAGGCGCTTGAGAATACTTGGATAGAAGGTGATCTCAAAGAGACCTTACATAAATCTGATCTACGGCACTAAAGAGGCGTTAGATATATTTGATCAAGGACTTTAAAACTAGAATTATGCAAAATTAAAACAACATTATTGCATTACCAAAATAATATTCACATAGTTAAAATTTAGATCCAGGTCAAGGTTCAGTAAATAATCCTAAAATTTAAAAAAAAAAATCCTACAAAATTGTCAATAATATCTATTTCAATTATGTTTCGATAATTGTCTTCCATAAATATAGTCGGATTTATAATGAAAAACTGAGAAGATTAGTATTAAAACAAGATGGTTTAGATTATTATTTTATCTGTAATCTCTGTATATTTTGCTGAACTAAAACTAATATTAATTCTAATTTTAAGATTAATAATTATATTTCGATCTAAGACGAACTTTCTTGTCTTTTTGTGGAACAGATAGTAAATATAATATTATTCTTTAAGAAGAGTATCCAAAATTTGTCAAAATTGTAAAGAAAAGTGTTCAAATTTTATCGATGATTATGCACCTTTTTTCGGCTAAACAAAGGAAAAACGAAACGTGGGCTGGCCATTTAACCAATGTAGACGACTTGGCAACACCTTGGCTTTAAGAAACAACAAATAAATATGGAAAAAAATGTTTGATGACGTAGCAAGACAATTGATCTATGACTGTTCAGACTCGAGTGAAGGACTTGACAATGGGCTTTGATCTGTCGATTAAGTTAGAGCAATTAGTAAGACTTTTCGAGATCTTTTCTTGCCAAGTCAAGGTCAGTTTTTAGACAGTTTTTAAGTTAATATTTCTCACTATGTTTATTGTATTTGTGCGTTGAGGTTTATTTTTATCATTTTATAAATATGTGAACTCGTTCAATGTCCACAAATTTTGTCAAATAAAAGCCATACGTTATGTTTGACTTTGGCTTTGAGTTTGGGTTTTGCTTTTTGTCAGACCAAGTTCAACAGCCCACAAAGTTATGCGCATAAATTGTTGGTCAGTTGGACCCTTTCCATCAGATATTACACATCATCATTTCATCTCATATATAGTTTTAAACTATGTACTATATAATTCAGGAGGTACAGCCACTTGACATGTCACGAAGATGTGTTATTTTATTTTATTAAAAAAAAGTTGCCATATCACAACAAATTTAATTGCCAATTAACCGCATGCAAAGTGTCATATTAAATAACAACAACAACAAATATGAATAAGTAAAGTTAACATAAGTTAATGAAGGGGGGAAAAAACATAAGCGACATGTCTGTCTTCCTATTAAGGTGCTAATTATAGAGGGTATATTAGTAGTTACTTTTACTGTTTTTTCTTGGCTATTAAGCATTTTAGAAAGGCGTTAACCATAAGGAAACAAGTTAATATTAGTATGTATTATATTTTTAATCACCATTAAAAAAAAAAGAATTATTTGCGTTTATACATATAAACTTTTTTTTTTTTTGAAAACCCAAATTCACTGTGATTAAGCAGTTCTTTTCTTTTAGAACAAGGTTCATAATTTGAATGGAGCTTGATATGTTCCGACAAGATCAGAACTGGTTTTTGAAAGTCACCACATCATTATTTGCAGCCACAATTCAATTAACAATTTACTTTAAATATTCAATTGCAAGTTCTGAATGTTGAAAAATTAGGGACAACGTCTTAATTTAAGGGCCTTCAATTGTTTAGATTTTTGCATAGTTAAACTAAAAGAAAATTTGCTAAATTTACCGGTAACAGAAATGTTTGAAAAACTAATTGCTTTTTTTAGTCTGAAAATAAACGGATTATTAGCTCATTAATCAACTTATACGATAAATTCTTTTAAAAATCGAAAATTTAGAAAGAAATTTCTATTGATAAGTGTAAACTTGTTTTTAATGACTTGAACATTGAATAAATTTATTTAAACTTTGATATTAAGTCTTGTTATGCAATTTTTAATTGACTTGGCTAATTATTATAGTCTCCCGATTGTCAGACGTTAACTATTTAATAGCACCGTCTATAGTTGTTTAAAGTGAACAACAACAAAGCTGACCCAACTATTTATAAATCAATAGATATAACAACATCATGTAAGTATGCAGTAATTTGCATTACCAGTAGAAGTACTTGCCACAATTTCACAATTTGCTACATGTATAGCCAGTGGGGCGTAACACAATGCCGACTTGCAACGAACTGAAGTCAAATCCGGAAACTGAAACAGAATTTGCTGCGATTGCCAGTTAGTTGAAGTCTATCGACAATCGCAGTTAATAATGGCACTAGATTCAGACTGAGGCTATATTTATTATATGTATGCTGATAACTGAACGAACAAAGGCAAAATAAAAACATATAATCGCCTATTGTGTGTGTGCGAGTATTTGTGTTTGAAATAGATTATGATTAAGTAAGTCTAACTCTTCAAAATTCCTGATTAGCACTAATATCAATAGTCATGAAAGTTGATTTCTCCATTGCCAGTATATTTAAAATGCAGCAAAGAAATATACGTATATGTATTTATATACAAAACTTGATATGGATATATACTATAAGCACTTGACTTACTCAAATGCAAATTACTGGTTTTGGATCACCAACACAAATGACTAAGCAATTGGTTTTAATGTATTTTTTTTTTTTTTTCTTTATAATATGACAATGACTTGATAATCATATAATAAGTGGAATTTACCTATTGAAATTCGTATCGAATCAGATTTAAAAACAAAGCAACAAAATAGGCCACACAATGACCCATTCGTGATGTGCATCGTTGATTATAATGACAATTCTATTGATCAAGTAACTACTCAAAGGAAAATTCTACAAAAACCACTTTAAATGTTAATCATTAAAACAACTGCAACTATTGTTCTTATAATTCCAGTAATGCTAAAAAAGTATTGTTATTGTTTAAAAGTTGTAAGTGTAATAGGAAGAATAAGATATTAAAATCTTTAATTAATGGAGAAACCTTGTATATACACACTTATCAGTTAATAATACTTCGTAATCTTAAACATATTTACTGTACGAACAATATGCCAAAATCAAGATGAAAAAGATTTAAAACATCTAGTCAAGATTTTAGTTCATCTTGGGTAACGGATTTCGGCATTGATGAGACTAATATTGACTTGTCAAAGTTTCAATCTCTGACATCATCAATCTAGGGCAACTTCAGTGATGGATTTTGTTTTTTTTTTTTCTTTGAGGAATTTACATAAATCCACAAAAATGTACAGACTTCAACATATATTGTATACGATACAACTCACAACCGGCTCAGTAGAGAGAAAAAAGAGCTTCGATTCTCTAGAATCAGGCATAGCCGGTTTCATTTTTTAAAATGCCAAACTGCTTTTTTGGCTTAATTTTTGATTTTTTGGTTGCTTAAATTGCCTTCAAAACCAAGTGCGCTTAGATTCGACTCTAGTCTCTAGAGTCTAGACTCTATCTGTCTAAAGACATCAATATAAGTATGTAAATTTCATAATACAATATCGACTTTTTGTGTACACAAATATACATACCTATCTATAATATACAAATGTTTATATTTTTTTTTTTTTGCAACTTGTATCCTTCACTTGACAAAATGTTAACTATTTGGGTAAACACGCGGGTCCATCCACTCACACTTTTGTGAAAAAGATGTTTAACAGGTTTTCGATTCACTTGAGTTTTATTATTTAACTTATATTGTTCGCTTGGGGTTCATACTCTAATATTGAAATAAAGGTCAGGCACGATTTAGAATACTGTAAATCCAAGTATATTTGGCAAAACGAATAATAGCGTTGCCTAATTTATTAAATAGAAACAGAAATTGAATATTCGATGATTCGAATGTCTGATCTTTCTTAGTGCCATTAACCGCTGAAATGCTTCAACGACAGAGTTTGCGTTTGCTCCGCTGCTTGAAATATTTATAAGCCATTGGATCCACCATGAATCAATGTAATTAAAAACCACACAATGACCACAGACGCAAGTGCTGAAAAGGGATGGCCTCATGTACACAACCATCTAGACAAAGAGAGATCGCAAATGTGAAGCTTTAATTCAATTTGCATTTGTTGTTAGTGTTACATTTACATGCATTAATTTTTGGGCCGCAAACAGTGGAATTTTCGTTGATATAAAAAGTTTCTAATAAATGATTAGTTTACTAATATTAAAAAAAAAATATATATCCTTTGTCATTTCTCAAAGATATCTAAAGATTATTAAGTTTTGATTTAATCTATTACTTATCTTTTATACTGAAAAAACAAAAGAAGCATTTATCCCATGAGTTAATCTCAAAAGAAAGTTTAATGGTTTAAAAAATATTGTAATCTTCAATTTGAAATGTTTTAAATTAAGTTATACAAATAATTGCTTGAAAATAAAAAAAAATCTAAGTTGTTTTAGATCGTTTTAAAAGTTACATTTTTCGACTATATGTTCTGAAATACAAAACGATATGTACAAATATATTTACATACATACATACACACCTATGTATGAACACTAGTTATTATTTACATAGATGTAATTTCTATTTAAATCGTTCTATTTTCCAACTTCAATTGAATAATTTTGATTCGTTTTTCGTATTGAAAAATTGATTTCGATACCTTGTATTCCTTCCCCTATCCATTGGCTACAGTTGTTCGTGGTTGTTCCACTGTATTAAAGTAAATTGACTATGATATTATCAGATACTTGATGTAGATCATCTAGCTAAATGCATAACCTATGAATGGGTTACCATGAATACAAAGAGGCCGCAGAAATGTGGGAAAAAACGGGGGCACAGATTATGAATGGCGGGCTTGCCTACATTTTGGCCACGGTCTCTTTACAACCAGAGGAGAGCACACGCGCTGATGAAATGCAACCAAATTGTGGCCCAGGGGCTGTCGGCAAAGCGGTAATTGTTTTTATTGCCAAAACTCCAGCACTACTGCGGAGCTGTGATATAGTCTTGGTAGTTGGATGTGAAGGCAGAAAGTGTGTCAACGTAAGGCTAGGCATGCGCATAACCAGCAACAACAAAAACAACGACAACAATATTTTTAATGTTAACGCAACTTACCGCAAATAAAAGTTGAATCGTTTACTTGAATATCACACAACAATAGATTTCAGTTTTTTCCATATATAAAATAAAGAGATTTCGGATTTCACGTTTCACTTTGGAATACGATTCAACGAGCTTTTGCAATTGTTTTCTGCGTTGGAGGCGCGGGAGGCAGGATGGGCGGGGAGGAGTTGCAAGATTAGTCGTGCCACACGATAAATTTGCACAAAATTTTTATCTGCCGACGTTGAAAATCGTGACTTGGTGGCGGACTTGGAGACGGAGACGGATTCGTAGATACGTCCAAATAGCAACGCGGCTAAAATCACTCTGGTCGCAGCTCTGGGTCCGACTGTGAGTAAACGGTCTCTCGAGCTATTGAAATTAATTAACTGGCCAAGTCAAGCTTAACAAAAGCAACAACTACAACGGCAAATACAGCAAAGTAGAAGCAGTAGCAGCCAGCGGCAGAAACAAAAAAAAAAACACAAGCAAAAAAAAAAGAGAATCCGATAATCATATAAAAGCTTTTCGTACTCCCTCTCTTTTGGATAGATTTACCAACACTAGCCCCAAAAAGCGGCAAAGCTTTACTTTAAATGTTTTTGAATTTCATTTCAAATGTAAGCTTTTGTGGGGTTGTTTTTTTTGGAGCACAAAAAGAGTAGCGTATGTCAATGAATGGAAATATAATAAAGTAATTGAGAAATTCAAATGAAACGATTAAGCAGGATTTCATATTGGCATACTATTTAACCCCTTTTTCCTTTGTATCATATAAAAGTAAAACTTCTAGCTATGGCCCTTAAGGAATGGACAAGAAAAAACAAAGAACGATTAAGTATTTAATAAACAAAGAATCAGTTTTATTAAACAGCTTCGTAATATTTTTTTTAAAACACCACGCAACCGTGGATATTTAAATCGAATCAATATCTTTTTATTCTTTGATTTAAATTAAAATTGTAGCAGGATTATCCTTCGATTATCGATTCGCTATCAATACCCTTTTTTAAAAAGTTTCTATAATTTTGTTATTTCAAATTATTCTTTATATTCAAAAATTAAAACTCACAACAATTTTTATACCCTTGCAGAGGGTATTATAGAATTGGTCAGATGTTTGTAACGCATAGAAATATACGTTTCCGACCCCATAAAGTATATATATTCTTGATCAACATCAATAGACGAGTCGAATGAGACATATCCTTCTGTCCGTCTGTCCGTCTGTCTGTTTGAATCACGATGACAGCCTCAAATTTCAAGCTACATGGTTGAAACATAAAAAGTTAAGTTCCTTGATCTAGCAAGTATGGTGAGTTTGAAAATTTGTCGGATTGGATAATTATCACCGGAGCTATTAACTAAAACGTGGAGGTACCTCGAGTAAAATAAGCAAAAAAAGAAGAAAGGTGTCATGGGACACCCAGATGAAACGAAGTTTCTTTCGATTAAGGGGTAGAGAGCTGCTTTATTCATGCAATTTTGAAAAAAAAAATTTATTTTAATTAATACTTTAACAATTTTTTTTAAAATTTTTTCAAAAACTATATACATATGGATGAATGTACATACATATTTCGAAATACTCCGCCCAACAGGAAACCATATAAAAAAAGTAGCTCAAATGCTACCAAAATGCCAACGGTTACGTTGATCCGAATTGCAAAAACCAAACATTATTTAAATTGTAAGACTTCAGCCCATACGATAAACTATAAAAAATTCAAAATTCCAAAAAAATTTATTTTTTTACAGATTTGATAAAAGTCACTTTGGGAGACTATTTAGCTAAAAAAAAAACAACAAAGCGACACAATTATATTAGTTCAGATAGGTTTATAAAAAAATGGGTTTATTATAATAAAAATAATTTGAAAATTTGAGCAAAATCGGTTAGGGAGTTTTTGACATACATATCTTGCCAGCAGTTTTAAGGAACCGAGTCTAGTAAAACATATTTGAATGTTGTTGCCCGCAACTAGGCTCTATATACACCTACTCAGGTTTACGGCTATTTCTTCTAAACGTCTTTAGATTTTGAAAAAATCTTTTGCTCAGGTATTTTAGACATTCTAAGGGTAAGATGCAATAATAATTTAATGCAAGGTGGGCTGCCAAATTTCGCCCGACGACAATATTTGCAGCAAACAAGCATCCGGGCAGAGAAAAAGGGATCCGGATCGCGAATCCGAGCATATACCGCGAATACATATGTATGTATATGCATGTGTGAGTTTGTGGGCAGCGAGACGCGATCGCAACCTTTTTTCTTCTTACCTCTGCCTCACACATTTATGACGCTTTCTCAATCTCAGAATCTTTGCTTGTGCGTCCCGTATTTACTTGTTCGTCCCGCATTTATTTGTGCGTCCCTCTGCCCACAAACTCGCGCTCGCTACCTCTTTTCCCTTCCGAATTTGCTTGTGCGTCCCTCTGCCTAAAAACTCGAGTCCGCTACCTCTTTCCTCTTCCGCATTTGCTTGTGCGTCCCTCTGCCCACAAACTCGAGCTCGCGATCGCTGCTAGTGCGTCCCTCTCTGTCTACATACTCATATGTACACTGTTCAATGCGAAAGAAAAAGACAAAACATTTGGTAACGGTAAAAGTGTCGTTACACTTTTTAGTCTTAATTTTTTCGGTTTAGCCCCTACCGCGCGATAAGAAACTTCGTTTCAAAAAAAATTGGGAACAAAGAAACGAAAACAAATTCCAAGAAAACACAAAAGACCCGTGTCGAATCCGCGCGGCACCAAATAAGAAATACATATGTACATACATATATAAAATTATTGTTTTTTTGTTGTTGCATTTAAATTTAATTTTTACCCATACAGCCTACACCAAGTTTGAACAAGATCGAATAATTATTAAGATTACAAATCAATAATCAAATTTAAATGAAATTAACTTTATTTTAATGCTTACGCACACACATACATACATATGCAAAAATTCTTCACCACGCGGTGTGTGAGAGAGACAGAAACATTTGCGTTGTGTTGTTGCACAGAACGAAATTTAAAGAGCGAGATGACATGCGCTTGCTATATGTATATGTATGTCGAACTAGCTTAAGTGAGTTAAGTGAGGATGGTGGCGTAGTACGTAAAGATCGGTCGCACGATGGTTCGGTGTTTGGTGGATTCGATTCTCAGTGAATTCGGTAAAATTTTTTCTCTTCAATTACTTTAAAAATTTTGTTTTTAAATTAAATAATAAAACAATGAAGCTGTAAGGGTATACAAACTTCGGCAGAGCCGAAGTTAGCTTCTTTGATATTTTTTTATATCAAGCAACAAAATTTCTGCTGATTGCAGCTGCTTGCCAAATTAAAGTTATTGGTTTCATGGCCAACACTTTTGCTCTTGATAAACTTCTCTTGGCCATTTTGTGATTGCAATTTCTTTTCAAGTGCAACCAAAAAAAAATAAAATGCCGAAAAAAATAAAAAAAAAAGTTTAAACTTATGGTTGGTTATCAAGTTAAACGGGTTGCTTTTAGCTGATAAATATTCACATTTTTGTTATTGTCACTTATCTAAATTATTGCAGCCATAAACATATATATTTCTGTTAAAACATTAGAGAATTGGTAGAAAAGAACAAGAATTGCGTGTAATAAAGATAAAATAAACAACTAGCTTGTTGATTAATAAGTTAAGGTTGTTATGTAATCCAATAAAGGGAAAAATTATTTAGTTAGAACAGGTGAATTCAATCATTTTATGATAAATGACTAACAGGAGCTGCTCAAAGTTGTTGATATTTTTGGTTAAAAAATTAAACAATTTTTTTAATATAAATAATGAAATTTTTATTCGAATTTAGTATTCCTATAAAGATGTATGTTTCAACAACAATCTAAAAAATTTTTGTGGAAAAATATTCAAAACTCCGCCTTTGAGACGTGTCCTTCGGTGACTCCTCGAAAAAAAGACACCTCCGCGTTGGCAGAAGAATTTCTTACCGGATCATCTAAAGTAAAAAAAAAAATATGCATAATTAAGTTAAGACCATAAACTAGTAAATGAACGAAGGAAAAAAAAAATTAAAATTGGATTTTTGGCAGTCCTTTTTACAAAAAAATGCAAATTTCAAGGAAAATTTCACTACATTTTTTTTTTTTTTAAATAGTTGTAAATGAAAAAAAAATCGTTCGTTCAATTACTTAAGAATCGTATCTCAAAGACCTGTGCAAAATTTCATCAAAATCGGTTGGTTAGTTCTGGAGAAATCTTGCCAACCGACTTTGAAAACACAGTTTTGAGAAAAACGCGTTTAAAGTTTTGAGCGCGGTACGCTTGAGCCTTGAGCACTCGACTTCTAAAGGCTGTATCTCGGAAACTCTTGCTCGGATCGATTTGAAATTTTAACACAATATTCTAGAGATATTGAAAAATTTAATAGGATCAAAAAAAAAAACCGTGAAACCCATGTAACCCCTTAATACCATTTAGATGTTTATATATTTTTTTGTTTTGTTTTTTTCCAGATTGTATTTATTTTCTAAGATGCCGAATAAGCCAATTAATATTATAATATAAAACTTGTAAACTGTAACTGACCTTACCTAACTAATAAGAAATCGTATTTACGACTGCATGTAGCTCTCTATATTGCGATATTATCTACAGATAAGATATTTATATGAGTTTGTCCGTATATTATTATTCATCGCTTTCTCCTAAATCATTTACTAATTATTGAACGAAATATTTATTTAAACATGACACAGTTTTAAATACGACTAAATGGACTTTAAGTAGTTGAAACTGAGTTCCTACAACGTCAGCGAGAATTTCTTTGGATCAAAGTTTGAACTTGAGTTTGACTCGTGTATGCCAACATTAACAACTGACTGACTAATCTTTGTGGGCGAAATTGATCACATTGGATGGACTTTGGAGGGAATTTCAACTGCAAATTAAACGCCTCAGTTATATACATACAATATATGTTGGACTGGGAAACAAAGTGCACATCGTCGTCGTCGTTTTTTTGTCGTCCTCAGTTTGTCTCACTCTCTCTGTGTAAAGGGAAACTAACCAAAGATATCCCAATGCTACACATACACATAAAACAAAGTATATTTTTATCTATATTGGATGAAATGTGTTGGAACATTCCATTTGTTGATATAATTAACTAATTTCCAACAAATAGTTGCCCCTTGTTATCAATTAAGGCCTTGACAAGCTACCGAACAAATATAAACTTTAAACAAAACACTTAAGACACCTTGCTGGGGGGTTTCACATTCAACGCTATTCTTATATAATCCATCTAAAGTGGACGCATTGAAAAATTGCTAATCGAAAGATTATGTCTAATCTTTGACGAAATGTAATCTTTAGCTTCAATATTGAACACACAGTAATTGGCACCGTGGTTAGAAAACCAGTTGAAGTTCGAAAGTTTTCTTTTTTAAAAAGAATAATTCCAAAGTTAGTTATAAATCTTAAAATTTTGGTATTTAAATTTATATTAAAAAGAGAATTAGATTAAATATATGTATATATATTTACCACAGTGTCTGTATGTTGTCTGTATGCTTTTATTATACTATACAATTGCAAAATCGTTTTGTTTTAAATAAATTAAGTATCTAATTTAAGTAGCCCAACAAATGTTTAGTTGATGCAGCAATTTAAAATCCCTTTAAATGTTTTCTTAAAACCGAAATTCAACTAAAAAAGGTGGCTAAAAGGTGTCAAACCATAAAAAAGGCAATGAAATCGAACAAAATGAAGCGATATCGAGCTCAAGTGTTGCTATCTTTTTAACATATTTAAATGCTCATTAACAGCAGCAACCACAGAAAAACAGAAGTTCGATAAAGCTGTAGAGCAAGTGAATAAAAACAAAATATATATATGCATGTAAGCACAGACATACATACACACATATATACTAATACTACTCATACTTGAGCAACACAAAGAATCAACAACAAAGTTGACGACTACAAATCGAAAGCGAATCAAGTTCGCAGACTTTGCCCTATGACTACACTATATAATGGCAAAATATATAGTGCTATATAGAACCCGGTTATATACATATGTATATGTAGAAACAGGGGTAACAACATGATATGAAAATTTCAAAATTTTTGAAAGCAAAGGAAACACGTACTATAATAATATTTTGTCATAAACAATAAAAATAAATTCAAAGGCAACAATTGATAAGAAATGCGAGAAAGAAAGAAACAATTTTTGCTGGTGATGAATGGGAGGGGAAGAGGGTTCATATACCCACACATTGTTATTGTAAGAATACACCCCCAACTACATCTACACACAGACAAACACCTGCTGATCGATAGCAGCAGAGAGAAGAAAACATTAAATACTCTTACCAAAAAGCCAATTGAGATCACACACACGAGCGCCGAAGCAGCACAGTTAACGCCGCAGTCGACGTCGGCGTTCGGACCGATGCCGACTTTGCTGTCGATCGTTGCCTGGGCCATTTGGCTGATAAGGATTATGAGCTGCGATTGGAACACAAGTTTTATACCCTTACTTAACTGTAGGGTGTATGTATTGGCTTTTTCTATAAGTTTATTATTGTGCCTCGGTTACAAAACAAACCACAAGCTATAGGACAGATGAGAGAAGATGGTAAACTATTTACCATATATTTTATATTTTTTATTTTTACAAATTGAACGAAAGTTCAAATCGGATGTTTTATACAATATACATATACATAATGTATAAGCAAGGGTATTTAAATTTCGTCTTATCATGCCATCTTAGCCTCTGTCCTCTGGTTCTTTTGTTTTATTGTATCTATTTCTTTCGTTTTTCTGCCATTCCCTAAGAACATGAAATATTTCGATAATAGACGGGTGTACAGCAAGATATTTTTGGTCTGTTTGACTGTTATCAAATTTTTACAAACATTTTTGTTGGACTTTGGTCAGTTAGTAGTTTCTATATATGGGTTACCCTACACATTGACTATGATTAGGATTGTCAGGCTATTCATGGTTGACAACAAAAATTATATTCTTTCTTCGTCTTAAGATTAAGCATGAATGATTTTAGTTTTAAGAATAATTGAATATCCGTTGGAGATTTGTAAATAGATTATATTAAATGTATCCTTTGATAATAATGGTGGTGTTAGTTTGCCACAAGAATACTTGATCATAAAGCTGGAAAGACAAACAATATTATGAATATATATATATATATATATATGTATATATTAATAGGTATCGTTGAATCTCAATAAACTGTCATCAAACTTCTTTTTACAATAAATAGCTCCACTAGCACAGTAATTAATATCACTGACAATAAGCATGGTGACCTTTTTTGGTGTTATTTCTCTTAATTTTGTGTTTAATTTCTGAAAAAGGGTCAGAACCAGAGTTCAAAATCATACCAAAATTACGTGTAATGCAACGAAATGTTACTACAATGACTGAATATACTTTGCTTACATAGTAAAATTCACAGCTGAGTTAAACCGAGCCCAAAAATGATCTTGGCTTTGCCGTAGATTGAACGGAGGGGGTGAGAGAAGTTCAAGGGGGTTAACATTGCCAAAAAAAAAGGTCATCAGGTGATTGACAGGCGAGACAACATAAAACGGAGGCCTTCTTTATTGGACGGACGGATGGATGAAAGGCATACAGCACAGTCATAGCCACAGCGAAGACTCTGTCGTCGTTTTCGTAGATAAGGAAAAAAAAATTAGAAGTCAAGTCGAAGCCCACGACGTTGACGACGACTACAACGTCGATCGCCTCTGCTGCTGCTGTTGCTGTTTCGTATCGCATATAGAAGTTAACTCACAAGGGTTTTAAAGCGCAAACCAAAATTCAGTTGTTCACAAGTCGCGAGGAAGGCAAATCGAATATTACGTTGACAGGCATTAAAAACAACCTAGACATACAAAAATAATAATCAAGTGTTGCCGTTTCATTTTGTTGCCTTAGGTAAATACATGCACACACGGCCGGATAATCATGACTTAATTCAGGAAAATTGTTTCTATAAAAAAACAAATAGTGAACAAAATTTAAATGCAATTTGGCACACAAATCGCAACTTGTTAAACCAATACACCTCTCATACCACATACATATGTATTCTCCCAAACAACACGCAGGCTCTTAAAAACAAGAACAACAACAACTACACAAAAATAAAATGGCTTCAACTGATCTAAGCGAAGAGGCCTTTAATTTACGCCTTGGCTATGTACGGCCGGAAACTTTGGAAATTGCCCGCACCGAACTAAGGGAAACGGACGAAGTGAAAGCGGAGGCCATTAAGAAGCTAAGGGAACTGCTACATGCTACACCGGAGTTGAACTACAAGGATGATGATGCCTTTCTGACCATATTTTTGCGTGCCTGTCATTACTATCCAGAGAGTGCACTGGAAAAGGTACGTACCTAAATAAAAAGAAAGTATTGGTATCTTGCTAGGCTTCAATTGAAAATTAATAGGAGCTTAAAAGAAAACTTTCAACAGGATGGCATATAGATCTGTAAAGGTTTGAACTTCTGAATAGGAGTTTCTTTTAAAATTTTACATGCTTTTCAATATATGTATATTATTTAACAAAATATGTTTTTATATATTTCACAATTTCATTCTACCTTTTTCTTATTCGACTTTTTTACTATTTTACTGCTCTACAAATATTTTTCAAAATCTATTCATATATTGGTTGCTTTTTCCATTGTTCTAAGATTATTTTAATCTCCCAAAATGTTATCCAGATGAGTTCAAGCCATAAAATGTAATTTCAAACCATATTCCATGAATTCTAATTATGGCAGTATTCCATTTTCGGTTTTAGTGGACTACGTAAAATTTTCACCTTTTAATGGGAGTATCACATAAAACTTCCCCGTTTCAAAAGTCGTACACCATTAATATTTTGAATATTTAAGAATTATATAAGACCTATAAATTGTATTGCATAACACATTAGTACAGAGTTCTTCTTGGCTCTGATCGAAAAAGTTAACCACATTGCAAATGCAGCCATCATCTTTCAAATAACGATTGTATCAGGTAATTATGTTATGCTCAGCATGAAATTGGAAGTGCCTTAGAAACAAACCCATTTGGCTTATCAATGGAATGAAAATACTTAGTTATTTTCGATTATCAAATAAGTAAGTCATAACCTTATCGAACTTTACTTATACATTTTTGTAACCATGTATTTGTAATATGACGAGTTGATAAGAGTGAGTCTTCAATAGAGGTCTATAACCTCACAGAGAGTTAAGCTTACTTCAAAAGTTCATCAGATCTTGATAAGAATATGTCTACATACATATAAATATATGCATATGGAAAGTAAAGAAGAAAACGTATGATCGATCCCATTTTAGCTTAGTCAGTTGATACGCCTTTGAACTCCGTTGACATGCGACGACGACAACGATAAGCAAATAGCCATTCAAATTCAAATTTTGAATACGAATCCGATTTTGGTGATTTATTTTTGTGTATTTAGAGCAATGTCCCATGCATAATTCATGATCTTAGTTGAGTTACCACTGGATTCTCACATTTCCTATAATTTTTATCTACTATTTTTAGATGAAAACCACTGCAAACTTCCGCAAGGAATATGCTGCTCTGGTCCATGGTCTACAAGTTGCACAGGTGAAGGAGAAATTTGTTAAAGGCAGCGTCATAAATGTTCTGAAGAACTGTGATCAGAAGGGTCGTCGAGTGCTTATTGTGAATTGTGGCAAACTGTGGGATCCTTCCGAAATCAACAGTGATGAAATGTTCCGTATGTTGTATATGGTCCATATTGCCGCTCAACTGGAGGAAGAGACACAAATTCGTGGCGTTGTCTGCATTATGGATTTCGATGGTTTGGCCATGAAACAAGTTAAGGCTCTGTCTCCCAGTTTCTCGAAACGGTTGCTCACCTTTATTCAAGAGGCCATGCCGCTGCGCATGAAGGAAGTGCACTTTGTGAAACAACCTTTCATCTTCAATATGGTTTGGTCCCTATTCAAGCCCTTCGTCAAGGATAAGCTCAACAAGAGAGTAAGTATTCCGGCGAACTTTTGATGTAGAAAATTCTGACAAAATATCTTTCCTTTTCTGTCATTTCCAGATGCACTTCCATGGCAGTGACATGAAATCTCTGCACAAGTTCCTAGACCCCGCCTTCTTGCCGGCCAACTACAAGGGCACTTTACCCGCTATTGATTACGGTGGTGTCGAGTGGTTCCCTGCCCTAGAGAAACAATCCGATTATGTGGCCGAATGGAGTGAGTTAGGCCCTGCTCAGTGGTAATGACTCAGTAGTCCACCGATTTTATTTTTTAAATTTACATCTGTAAATACTTGCCTGCAATACATTTATATATGTTTCTTTATAGTTTAAGCACCAAATTCGGCAATAAAAACCTACTTATATAGTATATCATAATCTTTAATTGATCGATTGATCAAAAAAAATTTGTTATTGTATAAAAACCCTTATTTTAATTTCAATTGTGATCATAACTGTGAACCGTCTCGCGAGAGAAAGGTTTATTCCGATGAAACATAATTTTCTCAGCTTTTCTCAGTACCTCTGGATAAATAAGTTTAAAGAACTCTTTTAAAGTCCGTAAACCAAGTAAAATCTCAAACCTCCTATCAATAGGCAACTATTAATTAATTGAATTCATATATCTTCTATTTAGCAAACATAAGAAATTTTTAATCCGAATTTTTATTATAATTTCAATCTTTTGGTTTGAAACTATTATGAAATTTTGAGATTTGATTCAATGTGGATTATTGTTACTTTAACACAGCATCAACTATTTTTGACCCAATTGATCCAAAATACTAAAAGCTTGAGGTAACATTAACGGGGCTGAAGCTTATATATGAATTGCAAATACTAAAATCTGCACACAAATTAATTAGCTGTTTTTCTGGTAGCTATTGTGACGCCTGCTTGTTATTACCTTCAGCACGTCAATGATGAATATCAGGGACAGATCCAATCACAAAAATAGCGCAGACAAAATTAAAAAATTGTCTTTAGACAGGGGATAATCTGGGATTTCTTGATAAAATGCAAATTAAACCAATATAATAAATTAGCTTTTGTTGAGGTAATGGCGGAAAGAACATGACAACAAGAGAAATTGCAAGGCTTTTGCTGAAATTGTATAAATTTTATATCTTACATACCAGATTAATATAAATCTGAATCAAATTCGTAAATAGCGATGGGAAAACAACATTCTATAACGAAAAACTTACAGAAAAATCTAAAGAATTTACTCATAATATATAGCTAAGGCAATTTACAATAAACCAATTGGTTAGTTATAAGTGAGTTTTTTTTTTTGTAATTTGTATTTATTCAACGCGTCTTTGGGCATTTTCAACTATTTGCTTCGTTTCGTGTTTACAATGATCAACAAATTCTATAAAATAAGTAGCATATCTAGATAATAATAGTTACAACGGATAATTTACAAAATGGTTGAGTTATTGTGAGTTATTTCGAATATCAATGATAATAATCAATCATAATCCAAAACTATTTTGTGAAACAAGTTCACAATTATTCTTTTTTACCGCTAAAAGTCGGTTAAGTGCCTAATCTGTTTTATGCGGACACCGATTAAAAAATATATAACATTTTACACGTATATCTTTACAACACCGAAACGATCAATTTGTCATAGAGCAACGTATCCCACCACAGAGAGCTGTTGATATTGTTGTAGTTGAGAGGCAGCATTTTGGTGTCGTCTATTGGGAGCAGAGTCTTCTCTCTATATATACGATGAATCTTTCCTTTGCAAGTTTATGTTGTTGTAGTGATGCTAATGTTTTTGCTATTGTATTTACAAAATCATCGTTTGTGGATCCTCGATAAAGTCACGGAAATGTTGCAACCATCTGGCTGCCACAGCCCCATCAACAACCCGATGATCGGCGCTCAAAGTGACAGTAAGCAGGTTGACTTCCTTGAAACTAGAATATACAAAAATAATATTAAAATTAAGGCCGATTAATTATAAATTGAAAATAAAACATAATTTTAATCCTAATTAATAATATACTTAAAATACTTTTATAAGCTTAAAAAAGTGAGCCCCTAATTTTTAATTTATTTTAACTTTATATACGTATATGAACCTCCGAGTTCCCGCGTACCTACCCTTTAATATTATCTGGATCCAGTACCAAATGTTTCGTTGTAGTGCCAATAGCTAAGATGCACGATTGCGGAGGATTAATAACGGCACAGAATTGATTCACACCTGTAGAAATATCATAAAGCAATGGTAATCAAATCTTAATCAAGTGCATAGAATATTTGCTTGTGTCTCTTACCGAACATTCCCAAATTAGACACCGAAATGGTGCCGCCTTGGAACTCATGCGGCTGAAGTTTGTTGTTGCGCGCCTTCTCAGCCAGCTCTTTGACATCTTTTGAGATATCAATTACACCCTTGCGATCGGCATTGAAAATAATGGGGGTAATTAAACCCTTATCGGTGGAAACAGCAACTGAGACATCAACATCATCATATTGACGTATAACCGAATCCATCCAAGCGGAATTAGCCTCTGGCACCTTAAGACTAGCAATGGCGGTGGCCTTGATTATGAAGTCGTTAACCGAAACGCGAACGCCCTTCTTTTCGTACTTCTTATTGATCTTGGCGCGGAACTTAAGTAGCTGCAAATTAAAAGATAAAGTGATAGGGACACATTAAGGATTAAGTGAATAAGTAGTCGATATTTACATTGTCCACTTGGCATTGAACGGTCACGTAGTAGTGTGGGAGTTGGGTCTTTGATTCCAGCAAACGTTTGGCAATAACGGCACGCATGTTGGTCACTGGTATATCCTTGTAGCGTGCACCAGGTGCAGCTGTGGGTCCTGTGGTTGTGGCCTTTGCGGCTACGTCTGCAAGATCACCAGATTTAATTGAGCCATGGACGCCGCTACCTTTGCCTGTGCACAAAAGCCGGGATTAGTAAGACAAGACAAAAGAATATTGCGGATGCGAACTTTGGCAAGCCAAAGTTAAAACACCCTTGCACAATTGGGACAATTCTTTGCCCTAACTCACATGTATGGAAACATAAACTGTATAACAGTCGAAAATATTCTGATCTCTATCTTACACAAACATTTGAAGTCTGCTAAAAAAGTGTTGTCAATCCTTTAAGAGGAATGCAAAACGGAAATTTGATTCGTGATTACATATAAAACTAATTCAATAGCAGCTTGTTGAAGTTATCGTGACTAATGTAACTTATCAATTAATACGTATCCCATCTTCTGTGCAAGGGTATATCAACGGGAGGGAGGAGTAGGGAAATTAGTCAAGCTAAGTCATGCAACAGCAGGTAAGGAAAGTGAGGATAACAACCTTGTAGACGCAGCTTTTGTGCTTCGGCTAATTTCTTGGCCATGGGACTGGCGTAAACGCGATCGCCACGTTGCTCTGAGGCGGTCTGACCTGTTGCTGGTGGAGGTGGAGCGGGAGCAGCAGCTGCTACTACAGGGGCTGGAGCTGCTGCTGGTGGCGGCGGGGGAGGTGCTGCTGCTGGTGGGGCTGGTGCTCCTGCGCCATCATCTTTGAAATCCTTAAAGGCCTCTATGCTACCCTGATCGGGCACAATAATGCACACCAATTGGCCCACTGGAACATCTTTGGTTCCACCTGGAATCAAAATCTTTGCCAAGTAGCCTTCTTCGGGTGTCTCAAAGCCCATGGTTGCCTTATCCGTCTCAATCTCGCACAGCAAGTCCCCTGGGAAAACAGAAACAAGCATTAAGAGATAAAATTCTAAACCGAATCTGTATTTCAGCTTACCCTCGTTCAGTTTATCGCCCTCTTTTTTCTCCCAGCTGACAATGGAACCCCGCTCCATAGTGGGCGACAAAGCGGGCAATGGCACTCGGATATGATCCGGCAGACTGGCATAGTTACGGGCAAAGTTGCAGCTCCAGACCAAAGCCGGTTTGGCACGTAAATCCGAAGTCCTATTTAGTGCTCTGTCGAGCAAAACAAAAATATGCGAAATATTATAAATTTATTTGGCTTGTATGGATTAATAGTCTCTAGTAGTTTTATATCAGATATGTATATCCGATGTATTCCATAAACATCACTTTTTTGTAGATTTTAACTTCTAATCAAATGGTCGGATAAATTGCAGGTAAACTAAGCCAATTACAGATACCTATATCGCTATTATAGAAAATCAGCTGGTTATTTTTGTTGTTTGATGTAAACAATTGCAAAAACAATAAAAACACACTTTAACGTTTACAATTTTCCAAGGCTTATCAGTTCGCCGGATTCCCCTCCAAAATCACGCATCATGCGACATTGAAGGGGAATGGAAATGATGAGGTGGGCGACCTTGACAAGCTTCAAAAAAATTATAATCACTCGATACACTAATGGACAGAGCACGCACGGAGCGGGAGGGCAGACATGGGATGAACGCATGTACGCACAAACACATACTCGCAGTGACACACACACACTCTTTTCTCCCTTTACGCACTTACTCTCGCCACCCTCCTCCATATCCTACAAACCTGACTGACTGCAGTAGCAGCAGCGACAGCAACAAAATTTTGCATTATTACACAACATCTGATTTTTCCCTAACCTCAACTAGAGATTGCGTCTTGCTCTCCTCATCACTCCTACCTTATAGCCTGGAGATTCTTTGAGTTTAACAGCTGTGTGCTAATGGCACGGAATCCGCATCCAGAGGATCTTTGAGGCTTTCCTAGCAGGATTACGGACCGCAAAGTTCCAATTTCGTGTCGTATCGTTGCAATGGAACGCAGCATTATCTGTCTTTTTCTGCTGCTGTGGTTGTTGTCGTTACACGTTTACCGTTAAGTTGCGTATGATTGCAGCTCCTTTATCCAAAGCGTGTAGGTGTGTGAAAGTGTTTAAGCGATTGAGTGTGTTCGTGTGGATGCTCTTCGATACACCACAGACACTTCAATATTTTCGTAAAATTTAGACAAATAAATCGTTAAACCGGAGAGGGGAGAAAAAAGTGTCGAATACGACACGAAAATAAGTTGCCGACCTTATTAAACGCCACTAGGTCACGACTTGTTATCGATAGAATAATTACGGCTAAAAACCTATCGACAGTGCACGTAAAATAGAGATGCGCATTTGGCATTTTAATTTTAAAACAAAATTGAACTTGAATATAACGTATATGTGTTCGTCCTTCTGTTCAAATTTTGACTTTTTGATTCCGATTCGATTATGATCCCGAACAATATCAAAGTTGGGACGAGATATCCGAACGTTTTAAAAAATTCAAATACAAATATTCAAAAATAAAATGAGTTTAAGTTATGAAAGGTCAGTTTTCCAGTTCCTTGGAATGCTGTGATGTTATGTCATTCCTCTAAATGAGCAAAGCATAGCAGATCAATGACTATACGAGATATACTTAGGCATGATTAACGGCTTTTATATTAACATTTTAAATATCTTATTGTCATTTTCCTCTTCAAAATATAAATTCAAATCCTTTTATAGCGTTTCATTTGCCATTATCTCCCGGAAACTTAAGTAACTATAGATGATATTGCCAGTAAAAAATCATTCTTTAATATTTAACGTTCTCACATGTTTTTAATTTAATTATTACGTAGATTTTAGTTAAGATTAACAAAACAAAAATTATAATTAAGTCCTATTAAATGAATTTTCCTTAAGTCGAAAAGATTACAAAATATTTAACCATTAAATTTCAGTGTGTCAATTCCATTCGGGCTCACTGTTTATGTCCATAATCCAAATGAGGTCAGAGAACGCGTAGAAAACTAAGTGAAGGCCAAACAAAACACAATATTTTTTTTTGGCAACGCTCCTTTAACAGGGGCCTACCCGTTAACAGCTGATGAACAGGTGGTGCGCCCCACCCGTCTACCCACCATAAAAGAAACACAACAACAAGTTTCTACATAAATTAATAATATTATTTATTATAAATCATTTATATACGAAGTTATTAAGGACTTAAGTTTAATGCTTTTTAGATGAAGATCGCCACATATTGAGTGTACTTCAACATGTGCCGGGTTACAAAAAAACACCAGAGCACCTGATGAAGTACAATAGACATGGGAGACAGCAACAACAAAAAAGGGCAATAAAAATATACGTAAATAAAAACGGGTAAATGCCAGCATAAATTGAATAAAGATTTTGTTGTGTGATGATTCTTAGTCTAAAACCACGCGCGCTACTTCAGGTACCTGACTGTATTTGATAAAATTACTCAGCCCTGGTCACTGATTAGCGCGCAAGGTAAGAGACAAGGCGAAAGGAAAACGACCTTGTTCGTCATCCCAGGGTTTCACAAAATCTTCAATATTTCTCACACCCCCCCCCCCTTTTCAACAAAGCTTTAAGGTTAACGATCTCTGTGTGAGTGTGAATGCCTCTGTGTGTGTGAGTGCGTGACGATGACTTCATGCGACGCGCAAAAAAAGCTTTTTTAAGTTTGCAGATTTTTTTCATTTATGAGCCCAGCCAAAGTCTTACGTGCTAATGACTTTTCAGCAGAGAGTGAACAAAAGAGGAGAAGGATGTGACGTCATCAAGCTTTACAATTTTGCCAATTATTACGAAAAAGAGCGCAGCAGTCCCTTGATATTCTATATTTGAAAAAAAGCTAAAAAGAACCGGCATTTTTTGCACTCTCTCTTTGTCTTCGGCTCTCTCTATCTGTGTTTCTCTCTCCCTCACTCTTACTTGTTACCAAGCGCTAGCTACGTGTGCGTGATCAACTCACACACTGAGATACACACGTGCCCCTATACATTTGCACAAAAAAAAAAAAGAGATATAAAAAATTTAATTTTTTTTTGCTTTTCGCCTCATAAAGTTTTAAGTTTTTAAGCGATCGCCAATCTTTTTTGCAAATTTTTTCGCCATCTGCATGTATATACATATATGTATATACGTAGGTTTAATGTATGTATGTATATATGTGTGTGCGTGTGAGTGAGAATACATATAAGGCTTATGGCAGCCATGTCTGAGTCTTTTTCTTTCTTTCTTTTTGCTTGGGTGGGGCATTCCTAACCTCAAATTCAAACAGAAGGCAAAAGTCTTTGCTCGTCTACCTGCCTGTGTGTGTGGGTGTGTGTTTGTGGGTGTATGACTTCCTCTCTTTCTCTGTCTTCTCTCTACGTTAGTCTCTCTGTTTAAAGAAAATGCTTACACATGGGTTTTTCTTTTAAGCCTGCCCTTAACCCTGGTAAAGAGATCGTCTAACTTGCGCAGCCTCATGTAGGTATACTCCTCACACACACAATGGCACTGGCAAAAATTTCTAGTTGACTTTGGCTAAGGTCTAAAATTAATATTTGAGCAAAAGAAAAATTTTTTTGTCTCTGTGTAAGTGTCGCTGTGAGTGTGTGTGTCTGTGAAAATATGTAGAATCATGTGGTTGCTTCAAACAATTTATTTGCGTCATTTTTTTGTCTAAAAATAAACGTAACGTCTTTTTTGTATGGTTGAATTCCTCTTTTTTGGTCTTGAATTGAATACGAATTTCACAATATGTTCTCTCCAGAGTCCCATTATTTGCACTCTTTTTTATTCTTTTTTTTATACCGTACTTTATTGATTGTCTCTCTCACATTTTTAACACAAATTTTACACACATACACACAGCACAGACATTAAGTTACACACTCTTTTCGCGACGACTTTGAACAATTTTTTCTTCTTTCCTTCTTTTACTTTCATTATGTCTGGGGACCTTCTTTTTGGGGCTTTAGAAAACTTTTCTGACTGCGGGAAATTTCACATTTTAGAGAGCAAAGTGAACCGACTACGCCGGCTGTTGGCGATCAAATGAATGCCAAAATGCGCGAATTTTATTTCACATTCAGAGACTTGCACACACACACACACACTCACTGTGATACTCATACATACAAACACACACACTCGCGCTGTTCTCTTTCATCTTTGTGTGTGTTGCCATTTCTGTCGCACAGCGCAAACGACAATGGGTGAAGTGACAGCTTTTTGTGGTGAAAAGTCTGTTATAAAGCCGTGTATAAAATGCGAAAACTTGATGATCAATCAAAGACAAAACTTTGATGAGCAATCATTCATATCTGTACTGTTATCATATACACTATTGTTAAAAAAGCAAAGCAAAGTATGTATTTAACAGAGAAAAAATATGATGTAAAATTAGTTAGAATGTTATGACATTTAATCCCTATGGTTTGCACTTTTACTCTTGTAATTCAATTTGTTTAACGATTAAGTAGTTGACTTGTTGGACAACAATTAAAAATTTTACCATTGTGCAGTGGCGCCTCTGCTCAAGGGGCTTGCACACTGCTCTGAAAGTTCGAGAAACTGTTCAAATTTGCTCGACTTTGCTGGGAATTGTTTAATTTTAAAATATGCAAGTAAGTCTAGCCTAAAGGACGTCGCTGATTAAATAGTATTGCCGGTCCGAGGCCCCACACAAAACTTTACATACATATATGTATGTATATATATTATATTATATATATATATATATATATATATTATATATATATATTATATTATATATATATATTATACATACTATATCAAAAATTAAAAGTGATTATTTTATGTACATATGTATGTATGTATGTATGTTATGTATGTCTGTATGTGTGATTGTTAAAAATTAACAAGGCGTTTCAAGAGAGATAGTTGTATTTATGTTTTTTAAAATACAATTTATTACATACTTTATATGTAAAAACAAAGAAAAGCTAAATAAAATGTTAAACTGTCAAGAGACTGTATTAGTTTACCGGATTTATCAGCTATCAGGGTAAGCAGTGATATACATATGTATGTATGTATGTACATATGTATGTACATGCATCGAAAAGCAAATCAATCAAGATTGTACATAGTACATATGTACATAAGTAGATTAACATTGTTCATAATATAAGATTACACCAGGAAGGCAAATAAATATCTTGTTAATCCATAATATCTAGAATTTCTTAGAGATTAATCCATGAAAGTTGTAGATGTTTCAATATATGTATGTATGTATGTACCTACGTTTAAGAGGGAAAGATAAGTTCTTTCTAGGTTTGCAAATATATATTGTTGTGGAGTACACTGTGCTGTGTCTGGGCTGGGGCCAGGGACAGCTTCCCTTTCCGTTTACGCACACCTCTACATACAAATACATATGTACATACAGTATATACATACATATACATATGTATGTATGTATGTACATTCAACCATACATATTTGTACACGTTCAATTCGCCAGTTTTCTGTTCAGCGGGGTTCCTTTGTTATAAACTGGCTGCAACAGCAGTAAAAGCTTAAGCACAGTGGTACTAACATTAGGTGCAACTCCAATTAAAAACCATCTGGTTTCAAAACTTAAAGAAGTAAACATTTGTACATATTTTACAATACATACATATTTTTTATATGAACAACGATTTCACTTGTGATCTCATAAAGATCACACATTGATCAGCTATGAGATTAAAAAATGATTAGACAAAATCATCCTCCAAATAAAATCCACCTTATAAAAGTATAGGAGCGAAATTGACAAAAAATATATGTCAAAAAATAAAGTTTTCAGACAGAAACAGTATATAATAATATTTGTATTAATCCATCAGCTGCTTAGTTTGTGGTAGTTTTCTTTATAATTTGGCGCACTGTGCATCGGTTTAATATCTGTGGTTGGTGCTGCAGTTGCGGCAGCAGCAACGTCAGCGTTGGTGCAGTTTTCGTTCGTTTCTCTGTCTCCACGTCGGCTCAAAACCGACTCTTTGTCCTTCCCCCATACAGTCTGGTGCAACTGTCTACCTGTCTGATGCTTGTGTGTCTCTTTTCCCCTTTCTTTCTCTTTTGCGCTCCGTCTCTTTCTCACACTTTGTGGTGCACTTTATCCATAAACATGTGTGAGTGCGGCGCTGCTGCTGCTGTTGCTATCCACCCGTTCCCCTTGTATGCCCAAAATGCGTTGCCAAGACCACGACTTGTAAACGCCTTGGT
The DNA here is from genome assembly GCA_035045865.1 of Drosophila austrosaltans. Lineage (NCBI taxonomy): Eukaryota > Metazoa > Arthropoda > Insecta > Diptera > Drosophilidae > Drosophila > Drosophila austrosaltans. The sequence continues at coordinate 8,930,482 of JAWNOQ010000099.1, forward strand.
TTTACTACCATGATTCATCTTGTCATGAATGTGGCGGCTGGCTGATGAGCTCACAGATTTGAGACGAAAGCAGTTTGTCGCACCGATTCTTGATCATTATATTGAACTGGAGTATATATTTGTGAGGCAAAAATTTCACTATAAATCCTAAAAAGTAAGCTTACTTTATATCTAACTATTAACATATACTATAAAATACCATTAGGTCTAACATATAACTAGAAATTCCAAATATCTCTAAGACAATATACATCAGGAGTATGGGTAGGAAGAGTTCTCGTCTTCATCGTCGTCGAAAAAGCACGCTAAGGCATGCTTCCAGTCACGGGGCTATGGAGATGAACTCGGCTGAGCTGGTATGAACGGCTGCCATCGCAGGCAGGAATCGTCGATTTTGGGAAAAGTACCACGACGTTTTACGCGTTCCTCGTATTCATCCAGAACGTCCTAAAAAACAATTTTGTAATCGGGCATAAAAAATCAAGAAACATTTCGAAGTTACCTGCTTTTTCAGTACAATATGCTTGCCTTTCCAGTATTTCATCATTCCTAAGGCCTGCAGAGTGCTAACTATATCATATGAGTATATCGCCATTTCCTGAAACAAAGAGATCTTTATAATTACTTTTAATTTGAGGAATTCTTCCTTTTACCTGTGATACATCTTTAATGCACAATGTGTTGCCTGTCCGATTGCATAGATAATCCAGTAAGACATCTTTCCAATATGAACGATATGATATTAAACCCAAATCGGATAATGGTTTCTCGGGTGAACCTATTTTTCCCTCCACACGTGTCAAAAGATAGCCTGAAACATGTATAAAATAACAAAATCATTGTTATAGATAAAAAAATACCCCCTATATGTATGCTACGAAGATAAAGAATTAGATAAAGTATTATTTATGGTGACCAAGTTTGTCCCGCCCTCAGGTTGGTTGGCTTAGTCGAAGTCATCCTAGTCGTCGTAGACGTGATGTTGTGCGTGTTGTTGTGTCTAGACAGGATTCCGCAAAGTATCCACACAGTGTTGGTAAGGTTAGGGTGAGAGGGTTGAAACGACCGCATGAATGACGAACGAAGTACAACGACGACGACGACAACATTCTGGCGTACATTCAACCCATGAAAGTCGTCGTCTGGCAGCAACAATTCCTAGCCGACAGTCCGTCTAGATAACAACAACAGCAACAATAAGTGCAGCCCAAAGGACGACGCGCCTTGGTGGCCCTCACAACACAAAACCCACTGAGGCAGGCTCGACCAAGAAAAAAACCGAAACGGAACGAAACCAAACGAAACGTACGTAGACATACTTCAAAAACCGACGGCAGACACAACTGGAACTGGCTGAACGTACGACAAAGAAGGGAATCCTGGGCTGAATGGGCGGTTAGATTGGTCTGGCCTAGGGTTGAAAGCGCACACACATATGTATAACGCTTTGTGTGATGTGGATTCACATACAGTGAACAAAAAACATAAATACATCGTTCAACCCACAGAATTCATAATTTTCAAATGGTTTTTAAAATTTGTCTTTGCATATAATTATTTATTTTAAATATTTCTAATTTTTCCAGCTTGGCTGCTAATTTACAATGCTAAAGTTGAATGCTCTACTTGCCCGCTTTTTTTTAATAACAATAAAGTTTTGTTTTTTAACTGATTTTATTCAAATTTCATTAGGCATTAGAGCACTGTAACTGGCTGCTGCTGCTTTCGGCTCCGCTTTTTGGGGGGCTTGGCTTGGCTTTTTTTGCCTGACGTTGGCTGTGCTGTTAACGTTGACGTTGGCGTTTTTGGGTGGCACTTTGATTTCGTTTTGCGAAGGGAACAAAGGGGACGAGTAGAGCGAGAGGCAATGTCGAGACGACATTATCGATCCACATGGATGTGTCTGCTGTTCACTCACACACAAACACAGACGCACGCATACACATGAACTTGCAAACAATGTTGCATATCTATAGGCGTTGCAGTAATTGTGGGAAAATTATTATTCAACTGAAGCAAAAAAAAAATACTCAATTTGCCCTTCACCTCCCTCTCTGTCTTTGGCTCTTTTGGAAAATTAGCAACTTGAAGTTTTGAGTCAATTAGCAAGGGTCTAATAATTTTAAAAAAAAACAGCAATAATAACTCCAGATCTTTTCCCAACGGCGAGTAGATGAATAGATGGATGGATGAGCTTTCTAGCGAGTAGAAAAACACAGAGAGAAAGAGAGAGCAAGAGAGTGGGGAATAAGCTGTGTGAGAGTGAGAGAGGACGACGCCCTTTTGATTGTGACCTGTGCTGACCTTTGTTGTCTGCCGACAACGTCGTCGGCGAGTTGTTCTTGTTGTTGCTGTTGTGTCTGGAAAATTGAGTTTTTTTGTTCCGCGTGGTAGCTAAAAAACTTTAAAAATTGCGGCATCTTTTGAACATATTCGACTTTTTGGAAAATTTGTATCTGTGTGTGTGTCAATTCATAATTTGGATTTTGGTTTACACCTGCTTATTTCTGGCTGGTTAAATTTAATGAATATAACAGTAAAAACCGATTGATGTCCTTAACCCTTAACTGTGGATGTGTGTGTGCAGTGCGTGTGTTTGCCTGTAGACACCTGCCAGCAATTGAAAATCTACAATTTATGTGCCCTCTCTTTCGCTCCACATGCATTACATTCTGTTGTTTAGTCGCTCGCTCGCTTACTCGGTGTCTCTCACTTGGTTTCTGTATGTGTAAGGTCAATGTCGTTTTCTCCCCTCCTTTTCTACTGGACTGCTTCGACCACCGCATTGCATGTACATAAACGTATCAACTTTGACTTTCGGGTACATAGGGATAAGAGCAGCAGGGGGTGTGGGTTGCCAATGGGCGGGGAAGAGTCGATGACTCAAAGTATGTTCCTCCGCTTCTTTCTTCGGTTTAACCAACTTCTTGCTTTCCCCCTAACAAATGTCTGCTTAATTCTGTATTTTTTTTTTATTGTCTTTGTGTCTGCTTTTAAGCTACCTCTCTTTTTCTTGGATTAATTTTAAGCAGCAACAAAAAATTGTTGCAAAAATTAGTATGCAACATTTTTCGTTTTTTTTTTTTTTGTTTTTCGTTTTATTGTATTTTTTTTTGGTCTTGGTCTACGTTTAATTGATGCAGAAATTGCATGTCAGATTGGGCAGCAGCATGCAATGCTGATTATATTCCATTTTAGTGGTAAGAAAAAACCTGAAAAGCGGCCTTAATATAAGCCAAGTAGACTTCCCCTTTAAATTTTTTCGTTATTTTTGCCGCCGCTCCTCATTATATAGAAAATATCAAGCAAATTAGTTCTATGAAAAGTCAATTAAAGTGAATAAAGTAAATATACAATGCTAAATGATGTAATGGGTTAATTTAAGGAAAATTTTAGGTAATGACCATTAACCGGTGTGAGCCAATATATGGTTAACATGTGCATTATGATACACGGAATAATACTAAAACTGTTCACCGATATAAATCAATAACTTTAGCTGAACAATAAAATGAGTGTTACTTGAAAAAACCAAAATTTAGGGAAAACTTTTATACATTTATTATCATTTATTATTAAAAAGGGAAGGAATAATTTTAGTTTTGTTAAAAAGTTTTCAAGATGTACTAGAATAATTGTATAAATGATGAAATCTTTAGGTTTGGAATAAAGTTAAAGGACATTTGCAGCGTCGATCATGGTAAGCCCATCGTAATTCTGCATTACTTGAATTGCCTGCGCCTAAGCCATATTGGAATTCTGCTACTTAATCAAAGTATAGTGCAATGGCATGATTTTAAGTAAATTTTATGACTCATTGATTTATAAGCTAGTGAGTTCAGCACCAATTGTTATACTAAAGAATTTGATCAACATGTTTCTAAAATATGATTAATCATTCGTAGAATAAGTTGAATGAATACTACTTTTTTTGTGTTTGAGACCAGACACCTTCGTAAGAACTGAAGTATGAGGTAAGCTATATATACAGTATATATATAGTATATTCATTCACAAAGTTGTGAAAGATTCACAGTTTAATTGATAATTTCATTGACTTACTAAAATCGATGAGTAATCGTCCATAGCCTTTGCGTTGATATGGCGGCAGTGTCATTATGCAGGAGACATTGTAGAATGAATTCTTCTCTTGTAAAAATGGAATATGCTGAAAGGAAAAATAAAAGATTAACCAAAGAATTATTAAAATTCAATATAAAACTTGTTCAATATATTGAAAATAAAATAATTTTCAAGCAAATCAAGAGACGCCGATTCGGATACATATCCACAATTATGTATGTACATATGTAGTAGACAGACCCAGACAATTGGGTGAGTGGTCGGATGGGTGGGTACACCAACACCCAACATCCAACACTAACAACAACAATAAATTCATCTGTCGCTGTAGCGTTTTTTCGGCAGTTCAATGACCAGCCAAAATGAAATGAATCGATGCTGTGCAGCAGCAGCCACCAGCGGCAGTATGGAGTGCTTTGTGCGTATTATGTAGAGAAAGAGAAGGAGAAACAGAGAGAGATACAGAGAGAACAACAAAGATGGAGATATCTAACAAGTGAGAGAGAGAATGAGAATACGCATTGCATAGTATAGTAAGTATATAGCAAGAAAAGTGGGCGGCAATGGGCATAATCCGTTGAACATTGTATACATATTCGCATTTCCTATATTACACAGTGATCTGGGAGTAATAACCGAAATCGTCACCGTGATCCGGTTCAAAAAGTTCAAATATGTTGTACATTAGCGATGGAGTCCATGTCTATATGTTGAAATAACCTTATTCTATTTAACAATGATTTTGAAAAGTCGGCTGGTTCTGAAATTTTCAATAGGTAGATCATATGATCTTAAACTACTTTGTAACGTCATAAAATTCGAAAGTCAAAACAAGGTTAAAAAAAAATTCCCAGTTGGTTTCAGAATTGTATTCATTTTTATGGGTAGTCCTTAAATTAAGAGGAAAATGGGTTCTTGGCTTTCGAAATATTTAAAAATTCTCATCGTTTTGTAGTTTTAGCTCTGAGTAAAACACGATTTTTGCTTTCGGCATCTTGAATACATGGGCTTTCATAGTTCACAGATTCCAATGTCAAGTTCCCGCAGCGAGTATCTATTTTGTTTTATGTGCTTTTTTGAAATGGGTGTGAACCAAAAGGAAACAATTCGGAAATACATTTATATACAACTCGAGTTCAGTGAGTTCTCTATTTTTCTTTGTCTGCCTCTGGAAACGCACACAGTCGCCCGGTCCTGGTGGTCTATGTTACTGGTTACGCGGAGCAGGCGCACTACATGCCCAGGCAAAGAGGTGCACGACCTCAATCGTGCGAGCCAGCTAGCCAGCAGCAGCATCCTCGTGCCGATTGTCGCCACCCTGCCCCAATACCAAATGTCTGGCTACTGTCTGGCATGGCAATGGTTAAGCGCGAAGGCACAGTGTGAGACGGAGACGGGCGATATATAGACGATTCCACAGGACAAAGGATTGCCGAAAATTATCATTTGTTAAGGGGTAGGAGAATGGATGAGATTAGGTATAGGTTGGAGGACATAGTGCTGTAGCGTAAAGTAGACGCCCATGTATGAAGGAGAAAGAACAGAAATAGGATTTGGAGTTGGAGCAACAGCATCCGCCACGACATGCGCAATTTGTAACACAAACCCAGTCTCTGCCAGCCCCTGAAACTAGAGAGGAGAATCGGAGTCATCAGCCATATAGACAGGACATAGTTTGGGGGGAGGTCAAGAAACCTCGTTGCAAGTGGGGAAAAATCATCATGTGGCTAGACTGGCTGTTTAAAAAAAAAAAAAAAAAAAAGGCAAAAGCAAAATAACGGAACGACAAAAAAAAAAAAAGGAATCACATGGTTTATTTAGGGTATGGTCAAGAAATGCACTCGCTCGCTCTCGTTCTCTCCCTTCTTCTCCCGTTCTTTATCTGGTTACATATGTAACCGTACATGGGCTGCGACAGATGAATATAAAAGAATCATAACAGTGTATAATAAAATTATTCAATTTCTTTTTTGTCTGTTTGTGTTTGTGGCAGTTACCACAAAGTTGCCAAAAGGACGACTGGCAGATATGTGAACACATTTGGATGGATGGAAAACAGGAGAAAATAAATATGAAATTTGTTTGTTAAATTTGCCTCAAAAAAAAAATTTTTTATATCGAAAAGAAATTTATATCATATATGAATAGCTCTGAAAATAAGTAAGAATAATAAATAATATAACAACGTGCATTCCCTCTTCCAACTTTACCATATTCATTTAGCTTAAATTACTATATTAACCGTAACATTATTTCACAAACTCACCTTACTAAAATAGCCAACAATATGACAGCCATCCACATCTGCTAATGTCATGATATAGAATAAAAACGGTTCCACATCGTAGTACAGCGTTTTATGGTCCAAGAAGAATTTGGCCAATAGACACAAATGTTGGCAATACTGTTTGTACCGTTTGCCATCCACTTGCCATACTTGTAGTTTGCCCTTTCGATAGATTTCATCGCCAGGCGGATGACGCCATACACATTTCTCGGCATGCCGCTTGATTCCCGTTTCTGATTTCTGATACCGCAAACAGAATTCACATATATACATTTTGGGCAGGCGGGCAGCATCATCTGGATAGGGCGATTGGTACCATACTTTCATTTTGTATTTACCCATACTGATGTATCTAAAAAAGGATCAATTAAATTAGTTAATAATTAATTAATTATTTCATATATATCACGTCTTAGTTTTCCACTTACTTAATGCCCTTGCCAACAGGCAAATCCTTGAGTTCGTCTTCAATACGCTCGGAAGCAAGAGCTTGGGCCTCACGAAACAGTTGGTAATCATAATCGGGAACTAGACCCAAAAGATTTGGTTCACGATCCTCATCTGTGCAGTCTTTTTCCATTTTAACCTTTCGAAAAGGGAGAATAAATATATCCACTATACATCCTGGAAACCGATGTCAAGTGGATTCAATCGATCCATTATAATTTACTCACCTTGTCATTGAGAAAATGATTTTGGGCAGGACTAAAGTTTGCTCTGGATTCCCGTATTTTGGCTAGAAATTCTCTTTGTTCGGGTGTTAGAGATTTGTGCTGATTCATGGGCTGGTTTCCACCTGGAGCGGTTACAATATTGATGGGCACCTTAACACGCTGCTCCTGGCGTTGCTTTCGCTCATTGGCTCGCTCCTTGCACTCGGAGACGGACATGTTGTGAAAAATGGGACAGGCTTCGGGCAGAAAATGTTTGTCTAAATTGCCACCTAAATGACCAGATGAATCACATCCTTCGATTGGGCACTTTTTTTCTATTTGTGAGGCAGATGACGTGGGTGGAGGTGTTAAGATTGGAGAGACAATAGGTGGCTTGTAACATGGTCCCATTGCTCCAATTTCTTTTTTCACCTTGGTCTTCTTAGCCAGGAGGGGTTTTCCTTGTTCCTCTAGATGATTGAGTAGAAGATCTGTATCGGATTCACTTTCGGTTTCCTGCTTTGGATGTTGCTGTTTTTGTAGTTGCAATTGCTTTGTCCGCCTCATGCTCAAGGATCTGGTTAGCTTACGCATGGGATTAGCCTTGTCCCGACGCTCTTCCTCGCTGTCATTGGGCTTAGGTTGAATGGGTCGCTTGCCTTTGGCATTTTTGGGCGGTTGTGAACTATAAGAATTCGTTGAATCACTGCCCTCTGACTCACTGGCTGAAGTGGAATCATCATTGGAGTTGCTGGCACTTTCAGTTTCGCTGTTATCACTGCTAATGGGAGCTCGGGATGTAGGTCCAGCACCATTTTTACTCTTTTGCTGTTGTTGTTGTCGTTGCCTCATTTGCTTGGCCCTGGCTGCGGATACTGTGGTGGCCATTTTCAAAGGGATTTTGCGACCATTTTTCGCTTCTTTTGAGTCATCTGTGCTATTCGAAGAAGAGGAAAGCGATGGCCGTTTGCCGTTTCCATTGCCCAGGGTCGTTCGCTTGGTTGTTGTGGAGGCTGTGGTGGCTGCCTTAGTGGCAGCATTGGGTTTCCTTCTTCCTGCTGGTGTTGGTGCTGGTGTTGCTCCTGTAGCTGTAGTTCCTCTGGTATTTTTTTTGGCCGCCGGTGGCATGACATCTTTATCATCTTTGTCCTGGTCATCATCGCTGGTTAATCTCTTGGCCGATTTAGTAGACGTCTTGTCGTCTGTCGTTTTTTCCGGAGCTTTGCGACGTGCTGCAGCTGCAGCTGCTGGTCCTGATACTGAAGCTGTTGTTTCTGCTCCTGCTCCAGAAGCCCCGCTGCCTGTTGGGGCCTTCTCCTCGGGAGTTACACTGCTAGAGTCTGTGTCGGAGGAACTTCCTGTGTCCGAGCAAGAGGATGAACCACTAGTTGTAGAGCTTCCTGATTCGGAGCTACTGCTAGCTGATTTCACGACCATTCCCGCTTTTTTTCAGCAAAACAATTTTAAGAAAATTTAATGTTTTTTATTTGTTTTTGTTTTTGGTGATGGCACTTCATTAGAGATGAACGATATCTACTATCGATACTTAAGTTCTGCACATTGGTTACAGTTATTAGCGGAATGCTGCAAAGCAAGAAATTTGTGGGATTTTATTTTTGGTGATTTTTGAATTGCTGTAACATTATTGACCACAATTGCAACAAGCCTTTTGTCTTGCGTAAGTTTTGAAAGCTTTCTGTACTTTCGATAGGAGTAAAATGTCATCGATAGTAACGCAAAAGGTGACAAGTTCGATATGTCGATTGTAATATCGATAGCTTGTCAGCTTCACTTTCTAGCACTGCTGTTATATTGGGCAATAAACAAAGAAGAGAAAGAAGGCGAAAAATTTGTTTTAACTGCAAATTAGAGAACAATCATGTATAACGCCGATTGTATGGCCATTAAGGACATCAAACCTGGACTAAAGAACATCAATGTGATATTCATTGTGCTGGAAGTGGGCGTGGCCACTGTAACCAAAGAGAACCGTGAGGTTCGAAATTTCAAAGTTGGAGATCACACGGCCGCAATCAATGTTTCCATTTGGGATGAGCCCGGAAAACTGATCGCTCCGGGGGACATCATTAAAATGACCAAAGGATATGCCTCCATATGGCGTCATTGTCTGACTTTGTACTCGGGCAAGAATGGCGAAATTATCAAAATTGGAGAATTTTGCATGAACTTTAACGAGTCGATTAATATGAGTGAACCCAAGCGGGAGCCGAACCAGCAACAACAAGCCACAGCACAAGCAGCCATGGTGCCGGTACCAGCTGTTGGGGTAACCATTGCTGCAGGAGCCAAAACTGCGGGAGGAGTAGGTGGCGGAACGGGTCAAACGACTGCTCCAGCTCCATCCGCTGCTGCAACTACCAACGCTACAACTGCAGCTCCGCCAGCAACAACGGCCCCCGTAAAGCAAGGTGGTCGCGGCGGACGTGGGGGTGGTGGACGTGGTGGCTCAATGAAAGCAGATCGTAGATAGATTTATATTTATACATAGATTTAAGCTTGGTATGTATAAGAATAAAATGTTTTTGTGAAAATTTTTATTGCATTTTTGTTGTTAGCCAGAGAGATTTTTGTTAAACATTTTTCATTGATATATGTAAATATTTGTAAGTCGAAAAGTCGATGTTCATTTTCATGGAATTCGCTTAAAGCTTCACACAAAATCTGATCTTTGATTTTGTTGTGCTTTAGACCTTCTTCTTCTTTTCGTAGTAGGCCTGAATGGCTTTCAGCAGCCATCCAACCTCCTCGACGGTCTTTATCTGATAGTTGGCATAAGTCTTCAATGTGGGCAGCTCGGAAACGCGGAAGGTTTTGCCAATTCCATGCAAAACCTTGATGGCATCCTCATCGGTGGTATCATCGCCCACATAGATGATTTTTAAGTTCTTTGCCCAATCGGCATCGAACTGCTTCTCCAAGATCATTTTGGCGCCCTCACCTGGAACAAAAAAATATATTAATTTTAAATATGAATTTGAGACATTTGTTTTTATATACATTGATCTTTTGCATATTTTCATTTTTAGGTGCAAAGTTTATCCCTTAAGGAACATGGGCTATAATATTTATTGGACATGAAGGAGAATTTTTTTTATACATATTAGATGATAATCCAGCACTACTTATTTAAGTTATTATTTATATATTAAATTGTAAGACAGAACTAATTCTAAATTACAATTGTAAAGACAGAGCAACTTAGGCCTTTAGGGTAACATATTGAAATATTAAAACAATTTGATATATACATAATTAAGGGATAACTTTTGTTTTTTCTGTTGTGTGCTGATTTTATAATGACATCCATATTCATAATATATTAAATTAATTCATGAAAATGTATTCTGATTTAGTAACTAAAATTTTAAACTATTTTTATCTCTAAAATTTTATCTATTTAGAATCTAAAAATTAGTTTATGCAGTTTATTTTGAGAGGCCTACAAAATTACCTTTTACTAGAAGTCAATTTTAATTTTTAGTAAATACTTTTTGAATATCTTTATTTATTTAGTAAATACTTTGGTGAATATCTTTCACAGTACAGAAAATAAATTATTGCATTGAGATAATAATTGTTAAATTTTTTTGATGAAAAGTTCTTCAATAATAAAAACAACACTGAAATACTTAAAAATACTTATTTTAAAACAATTTTAGCATCGCATTAACGTTTATTTAAAGAATAATAATAGTAGAACCAGGACTAAAAATTTTTCAGAGTTTTTTCTGCTGTTAGAATACTTTTGCCTACTTTTTATATGTATATTACTATGCATAGATACATAAATACAAATAGCTATATCGCCTGCAGCGTTTCAAAAACTTTTGAAAATCCAACAAAATTCAAAAATATGTATACACATATATATATATATGTATATGTATATATATATATTTGTGTTTCTGTTTTTCATTCCTCCCATTGATTATTTTTAGTTGCCTGCGTGGGCGTCATCATATTTTTTCTCAAGTAAATGTTTTGAGTAACGAAATTGAAATCGTTTTCATGTCTCGGTATAGAGAGTTGAAATCTAACATCGAATGAGTATGTAATATACCGTTAATATCTGTATATATCATTGTTTTATTAGTTTAATTATTATGTTTCTAGTTTATGGTTTATTTAGTCAATTTCCTTTTCTCTTCTCTCTGCCCCTCTGCAGTTTCAGACTATTAACGCTACATTTTTGTTTAATTGGTGACGCAGACTTGCATCTTGAATTTTTCTGTTTTTCACTAAATTTTCAGACGGCACCAACAATTCTTCGTGTTATGCTCTCTTTCCCGTTTTTCTATTTTCCCATTTTCTTTTTTTCTTTTTCCCTGTTGCTGTTATTTTTTTTTTTTTTTTGGTTCTCTCGTTTTTCTCTAAACGAAAAAAATTTATTACTATTTTGGAGGCGTTCATAATCATAATTAATTTAAATTTTCACGCATTTGTTGTTGGATCTGTTCAGTTGAGAAATTATATGCATACTATAAGTTTTTATTCTTGAAAGACATTTATGGGGCAATGGGGTTTGAGGGGGCATACAGAGGATCGGCCATAAACCTCCAGCCAAAAAGCAGAAATAAAGAAAAGTATATCACAGCAGATTCTTTATGTCTTTTCGAATGGCTAAGACAAAATGGCTAAGTAGTTAAAATTTGTTAGTATTCTTTTCCAGTAACCAATTTCTAATTGTTGTCAATTTTCATTACAATTGCAACTATTTTTCCTAAAGATCAACCATTTTAATAAACCATTTAAAATCTCAAGAAATGGGTCATCATTTTTAATACATCTTTTCGGTATTTAAACTTTAAGAACTGAGATCAATTTTATTGCAAAATTGACAGTTGTCTAGAAAGTGTTAAATTGGTTTTAAATTAAATTGTAAGCCTACAAGAATATTAAAGATTGTCAAATAATTTATATGGTTATTAAAAAGATAAATATTCAATTTGTTTGAAATTATAAAAGAAAAATTTTAGGTAATGACGTTCAAATGGGTCTAACCCCAGGCTAACCTTCAATAAATTATGTAAATTGCAATAAATAATTTTTATTTATAGTAAAAATTATTTAAGCAAAAATTTAAGTAATTTATGTTTGGATACTAAAAAACAGTTTCTTTTTACTCGGTTTCCAAATGTATATTAATTCATATATTTAAAATGTATACGTATATAATTTTAGAAGTTTGAGATAGATAACTTTTTAAATTTTAAACAACGAAATTTTTTAATTTTGAAAATTTATTGCAAAGCGTTTGATATGTTTTTTTTTAAGTTTGTTTATTGGCTTAACTCATGTTTATATGTATATATATGTATAAATATATATATAATATGTTTCCAATCAAAGTTGTATAGGATTAGTTTCCTAATGATCTTTAGATAGCCATGATAAATCTGGCAAGTTGCAAATTCAAATTTGTCAATATTTGTTTAAAGATTAGTTGATTTATGATCAAACAGATTTCCAATATGTTTATATCACTCTAATATTTACGATAAACGAGGTTTATGTTTGATCTTTGAAATAATGTCCCGTTTGAGGAAAAACAACGTAATTAAATTTATTTCGTTGGGCTTTCAACTTCTTAAAAGAAGCCTGTCGACACTACGTAAAATTACAAATCTCTGACACATTAACTAAATTTGTGTCTTGTTATTTTCCCCACAAAAAAATAAAAAAAACCTAGACAAATTCAAAAAAAATATATACTTACGTAGGTATATATTTTCAAATGAAAGCGAAAACAGTTTTTCTCTTTGAGAAATTACAAAAATTTGTTAATTTATCATAAAAGAATCGAGGGAGAAATATCGTGGAATATACATATATGATAATATTCATTTATGTATGTACATATATAACTGAATATATATAGAGTAGGCGTGCTTTTCAAAAGCTAATCATATGTATATAATATATTTGTACATAGAACTTTTGGTAGACATAAATATTGAATATTTTGCGTTTACAGGCATTTTGCGTTATATTTCCCTATTTTTTAAATTTTATTTTTGTGTAGAAAACTCGCCCACATGCCGAACTATGTTGAACCATAATTAAATCATTGAAGCGTTGCAAGAGACAAAAATCGAATTGTTTCGAACAGGTGCCGGGACTGATAGAGAAATTTTGAAAAAATATATGTATATTTGGACAGGCGCAAACAGATGGCAACAAATGGGGAAAAGAAATTTTACATTTTTGACAAATTAATTTTGGGGTAAGTTGTACAAAAATATTTCAATCAAATATAGAATAGCCCATAATATAATTGGAATAGTATCGAAATTGTATATATAGAAGCAAATAAATTCGAAATCAGGATTCCGAATGCAAAATTGAATTATTTACTTTTGAATAAACATTGTTTGAAGCTCACCTTTGTCCCAGTTGACGCGTGGCTTACCCTCCAAGGCATAGGGAGTCTCAATCAATTGGAAACCATGACTCTGAATCAGACCCTTGGCCTCTGCAATCAATTTGGCCTTCAGTTTGTCGGTGACGCCCTTATAATGATAGGTCACCGAGATTTTCTTATCCTCTACCCAGGCGCCGGAGCAAACCACCTAAAACCAAAGTTAAAAATTTAACCAAAAAATTCTAATTCCTAAAATATGAAAATTGAATTGTCTGATTTCTGGTTACCTTACCTTCTCTTTCAGCTCGGCTACCAGTTTGTTGTGCTTCTCCAGTAACTCCTCGGGCATTTCGATTTTAAATTTCTTGCCCGATGGGTACTCGACTTCCAGGCCATGATTACCCGCATAGGTAACATTGGGGAACTTCAGATGATTTTTGATTTCACTTAGTTCGCGTCCAGAAAAGACAACCATGAAGATTTTATCGTTGGCAGCCAATTTTTTGATATTAATTTCGGTATCCTTGGGCATCACGGACAGCTCTTCGGTTAAAGGAGCCAACGTGCCGTCATAATCGAGCAGCAAAGCCACCTGATCCGTTTCGGGTGTAATGAAACTATTTTGGAAATGGAAAATTTAAACATATATCCTTTATTGCATTCCTTTTTCGGTGGAAACGTACCCTTCAAGGGCCTTGACATAGTCCTCCTCCTTTCTCAAAAGTGGCGCCTTCTTTTGCTCTGCCATTTCTCTACACTATATATATATCTTTTTTCTAATTTCTTGATCTTGTATCTACCGGAAACACTGTGCGCCGTGCTGGACGTACCTCGACCGACTTAATACTAATGCTTAAGAATTTGATTTTGCCCCTATCTAGCGCCTGCTGTTCGATCGTTTGCTCTCACAGATTTTCCTTAGGCGCTCTCTCCCATTTTGGCCTGGCAACTCGGGTCCCCCATCTTGTACATTGGCCAAGTAATGCCTCACAATATTTATGAGGCATATGCTTATAAAAGAAGAAACACACATTCTATAATGGATCTTTATATAGATACTCAATATATATACACACATACATATGTACATATATATAGGTATAAACACGAGCAAGAATCTTTGTGATCTACAGTAGTCTATATAATACACAGATATATGTATGTATATTTATATGTGCTATACATGTACATATGTAGATAGAAATGAACGAACTGGTGGTTACACCTTTGTTTGAGGTCGTTTCGTGTTTTGGAAATCATTCCCTCTTTATTTGACACACTTTGAATTCGTTTTTGTTAGATCTTTTATATATAAGGAATAGAAATTTTTTTAGATTAAATTATTTATCTGTTTATACAATGGAGAGTATTTTCAAATTGGATTTATTCTTGTAATTCAAGTTATCGATCCATAATTGTTCCATAAATAAATTTTATTTTGTATTGTTAAATGTATTTAGCATCATTTTGCTGATATAGCAGTTTGGGTTAGATTATTATTCTTCCACAATCCATCGCAGTGCCACAATCCTACCGAGTTTCATTCCATTTGTGATTGTAAGTTTAATTATCCAAAGTAACATTTCAAAACTTGTGTAAAAATGATAAGAGTTCGTGATATCTAAAATATTATCTTTAGATATTGAAATATCTAGCTTTTTAACGCCGATCACATATGTAAGTTAAAAGTAAAATTGAGAGCTGTTCACGTTTCTAAAAGGGTAAAGCAAAACGTCTTTTAATGGTTGGAATTTTATTTGATTTATCTATAAAATGTTTACAGACTAGATTTTACAGAGCTGCTTAAAATAATACGGTTAAGTCATATATTCATGTATATGTCCGAGCCACCCACTTGAGTAGATCTGTCATCACATCTTGTTTGGGTAGTCGAAAATCGGCAAAGGTCTGTAATTGCGCATCAGCGGCAATGCGAAATGATCGGCCAAGACCCTTGAGAGCCTGCAAAAGTTATTTTTTATTAAATTTAAGATAATCAGAAACTTTCGTTTATGTGCTTACCCTCATGGCATCCTCATCGGTGGTATCATCGCCAGCAAATACAGCATTCACTTCCCGTGACCAAAATTCGCCAAACTTCTGTTTAAGTATATACATGGCAGCTTCTCCCTTATTCCAATTGACTGGTGGCTTTGCCTCGATCGCCTCATGAGCTTGATTCGGTCGGAATCCGTACTTTTGACAGATCTCAGAGGCTAGCTTCTTTTGCTCATCCTTCAGTTCTGTGGGAGTATCTCTGTAGTGATATGTTAGCGATACTCTTTTATCCTCCACCCAAGCTCCATTCTTTTCCACTTTTTCCTTCAGTTCCTTCACCATATCTGTATAATTCCTTTGTATTTCACCAGGTAACTCGTAATCATGACGTGAACCATCTGGATATTCAATTTCCAGACCATGATTACCCGCATAGGTGATGCCGTCGATATTGACCATTGCTTGAACGTCCTTTAGGCCACGTCCTGAAATGACGGCCATAAAGATTTGTGGATGTTTTGCTATTTTATGCAATATCGCTTCCAATTCCACGGGCATTTTGGTTTTCGAAGGATTATCAGCTATGGGAGCCAGAGTGCCATCATAATCCAGTAGAATTGCCAATTTGTACTGATTATTTAAATAGCTATATAGGAAGAATGTTCGATTGTATAATTGAATTAACTATATGCTTGGAATTGTGTAAATTAGTTAATCCAGGTAAAAAAGGTCTACCTTATCTACTAATAATACTGAAATATGGTTATATATTAAGCTTATAAGACTTAGATTGGAAATGTTTTTAAAAATTTCATTTCTAATTTTAGCTTTGATTTACATTTTCAAAAATATATTTATATATTTTTCTAACCCCTTTCGGGCGAACGCTTCTGAATTTCTATTTTCAGTCTAATCCACTCTTATCAGTATTTGCTTTATATTACATGTACGACACTGAACAAGGTCACTTAGGAAAATGAAATATATAGTTTGTTAGTTCTAACATTTTTAATTTTTTTAGCACTCGACTTACCCAGGTAATTTTTGTTCAAACTCCTCCAAACTTCGTATTTCAGGCGCAATATGCTTTTCAGGCATGACGTAAGAATTAAGACCTAGGCTTAGGCTTAGTATATATATTAGTTGAATAAGCTCTGGAAAAGATTAAATATTAGACAACTTGCTCAGTCAATGTTCCTAGTGAAACTGTGTGAGATTTGTGTGGTTGTGCGGGTTTTTAAATGGTCGGAGAATGATAGTTCCGGACTGAGTTGATAACACACAGATCGTGTGCTCAAAACAAAGATAACAACTTTCGGACTCTTTTTTCGCTCTTGCTCTGGCTCTCTTTCCTTTTTTTTTCTTACTCATATTTTGCACTTTATTGATAAAATATATATGTATGTATAAATGATCAATATGCTGTGATCGATGTGTGGACGAGACACTTACTCACAGCGATTTAAGTTGATTCTGGCCAGAGCAATGCAGTTTTATATGTTTCGTTTTCCACAAGTTTATTGTTTTTCCTCCTTTGATGGGGGGGAAAAACAAAGACAAAGATGTATTTATATACCCCTTCCATTTGTGTCCCAAACTGAGAGAATGCATCAAAAGTACATTATAGTATCATGCGTTGCCTTCGTGGCTTTTGCGTGCATTGCCATTTTGGCCGTATATCGAAAGAAACAACAACGGAAATGACCTCAGTGGAAAGCACCCACTCTCTATACACGTGCCGTGTACACAGTGCTCCTAATTAAGAATTGATAATGCCCAGAATCGTCTTAAGGTCCTTTTTAGTCAGTCAGCAGGCAGCAGCTGACGCTAATCCCTTTGACGTGACGATAAGCGTGTTGCCGGACGGGGGGTAGCCCGTGTCACTACTCATTTTCGTAAAGGAACAAATATTTTTGTTACATGCCACGGCATTGATTAACGCAACAACAACAACATCGGGGATTCTAAACTTAGTCACAGCATGCTATAACAATCGCAAATCCGCAAGGGTACTAACTGGGTAAGACTAGACAAGGTTAAGTGGTTTGTGGGTAGGGTCGTGGCACTGTCAATTGTTTGAGTGACGAAATGAACAACTTTATAACGATTTAAAACCTCATGTAAACACATTTATAGATTGTGTTTTCGAGTATCCTCTTTAAAAATGATTTTTATTAAAAACATATATAATTTTCTAGTAATAAGTGTTACAGACGCTAAAATCAAAATGTGCGTACAAGTGATCAAATATTTTAGAGAGGATTTGTATAAATATAAAATATGATTATTTTAGTTGCTTCTTTATGATATCAAAAGAGTTTTGCCTAAACGTTGATATATAGAAAATTCGTTCCTTCTTTTGTCGTCATTTTTCGTTTCGAAAATCTTTCCATTCATCTGTTCAAAAACAGATTCCTGTATTCTATCTATCCGTTTCATGGCATATTCCACAACCAATTCTTATCGCATTGTACTTACAACAAGGGGTTCCCTCAACAGATCTGACTAACTGATAAATTTTTAGTCTATATCACGGACTTGTTAACTGTTCCGTTGTTCTGTTCTGTTGTTTTTGGCCAATACCTCATGTGTTAGCATGCTCTAAACGCATGTTAGACCAGTTTCCAGACACATGTCAGACTCAGACACATGGGCGGTGTGAGAGTGAGCGAGATAGAGATTGTTAAGAGAGGCAACAAAACTTATCTAAAAGTCAACAAGCCTCCCTCTCACCCTCTCTCTCTCTCTCTTTTACTTTTGTGTCTCTTTATTGGATTGCCCCAAAATTAACTCTAATCGATTTGGTTGACCAGCTGTCTAAATCTGTGCTAATTAAAACATGAGATTTATTTTGATGTTGTAAACAAGTCTAGATGGGAGGTATCATGACCGGTATATATCAATATCGAAATATTGATAAAATTTGCTTGTCATCAAACCTGTTGAAAATGCAATGCAAATTGATGACATTGAAATTGTTCATGTCCAAAAATCTTTGCACACTTAATTGTAAATTTTTCTCAATATTAATTCTAGGTAAATGTTCCTGTTAAGTACCGACTTTGGAATGCTCTATTATTATAGAAAAATATTATTTAAAAGCAACGAATAAAGAATACCCTCTAGATTTAGTTTCATCTCAATCTAAGTAATCAATTTTAAAAAAATATCAAAAAATTTAACATAACCTTTAGAATTTCATGGGAGATAATATTTTACAAGGAATAAAACGGAATAATCTGTTTTATATGGGAATGTAAACATTCTTGAACACCATTATTTTGAGATGATCATTTTAAATGCACAGTATAAACTTATTTGTAATCAACATAAATTTGTCTACCTTTTCAGATACTTAATTTTTTCAGATTTTGAAAACTTTGATCCGTAAAGCTTTTGCTACATTTGACTCCGGCTTAAATCCATAAATAGAAAATGTGAAAATTTCGTTTTCATTGACAAAATAAGAAAATGATAGATATAGAAGAGAAAGAGAGGGAAATAAAATCAGGCAATGTATATTCAAAACATTAAAAAGTTTCAATTCAAGATTTATTCCACGTATATTTCATCCAGTTTTCAACTACAATTACTGAATATTAAAATTCATTATATTATATTATATTGGAAAAGTTATATTGTAATACAAACTAAGTCGGCTTCATTAAGATTAAAATGTAATATCTATACATGTATGCTAATATATGTAATATTAAGAACTAAGGTTAATTTTACAGAGCTAAAAAAAATTGTTATGAGATGCTAGAGAACAAGATATATCCATTAATGCTGACACTTCCGTACAAATTAACAATTCAAGAACCTTTTCAACCTTTAAACACAGAATTCAGTTGAGGTCCTTTTTCATGGCTTATAAATTAGTTGGCCAAGCCGCAAATAACAGAATATCAAGTTAAGAACAAAGGATACTAGGCAAGAGGTGGGCATCCCTGCACACCGTATTTAAGGTGTTCTAGGTTTAGGGGGTTTGAATAGCTTTTACTGTTGATGTAGCTGTTGATGCGTAAACAACATGAATGCAAACTGACGTCGCCTATGAGCCGCTTGACACTGACTAAAGTTGACCCAAGTGAGCGGTGTGGCAAGTGGGCCCAGGATAACAGGTAAACCAACAGGCAAGGTTAGGTTCAGGGTTAAGAAGGGTTTAACCAAGTGTGACAACAAGCTTTGGCCAAAATAAAACAGTAACAAAAGCAACACGAAAATATTAATGTTCCAGCAATCTAAAATCTTCTGTTAACCTGTTGCCACTGTCAGAAGCAATTAGTTTCAAGGCGGTGGCAGGCAAAGTACGTGCCACATACCCTCACAGAAAAAAGCTCCTGAGGTGAGGTGGAGCGCTCATGTCGATGTCAACAGGTTGCCTTTATTTGTTTGTTTATAGCAAATTTTGGGGGCCGGAGTCAAGGGAGCCGTTACAGCGCGTGTAGAGGCAAGTAAACATATGCTTAACGTACAGTAAGCACTGCCAAAAATGTCATCTAAGTTTTAAAAAAAATTCATATATCAGATTCTTATAATCATTTGTAATGTAAACAACTTGTTCTTTTATTTTTCGCAACATTTCACCATCTTTATTATTTGTTTTTTCTCTCCATCCTCATTTTTGTTTCTACCATCCTCATATACATATACATTCATATGTTTTTATGTAAATGTCCTCCTTTAATCCACTTCTGTGAGTCCACACTGTGCCTTACTCTAGCAATGGGACGTGGGCCTAAGCCTATTGCCAATTACATAGAAAATGTTTGTATTTTTTGTTCCATTTTAATTTTTTACGTTTTTTATTTATATTACCTTTTTTTTCCTTGCCCAGAACGTGGCTTGATGTTAAGTGAAGGTCAGTTAGGCGGTATACAAACAAACAAAAAACCCGGCAAAACCTCCCGCAACACCCAAGCCATCGGAAACATGTGCTTGGCAACATTTGTTGCTAGTACCGGCGACTTGTTGCTGATCTGAAATTTGTTTTTGCTGCCCTCGCCTTTTCGACTTATTCGTGTGGCACAAACCCAACGCAGCGGACGGTTTGAAGCGCTTTTGGCGATTGAAACTTCATTTAACATTTTTGCCGTTGTACGGGGGCGTGGGTGTGTCTTGCTGTGCAACACACGTTGTTGTTGTTGTTGTTGCGTTGTGCGTGAACTCTTTTGCATTTTACATACACTTTGTTGACAACATATCGTATCACGTCGTAACAAACGCACATTGGCGAAACTAAGTATATATCTAAAGCCATTGGATAGTTCCACGTGGACAAAAGGAGGGACAAGGGGGTTGTCTGTGATATACTATAAAAGCATAAATTCTCATGTGCCGAGGTTTAATAGGCAACCGGAAAGTGAAGTGTCAACATTTGGCGGGACAAGTTGAGCGGCAATTTAAAAAATATAAAAAAAACACAATTAATAAGTACATAAAACTAAAAGCAAACACATACATTTCATATCTACCGAGTAAATTTAACTACAAGAAAAATTTAATTAAAAAAAATTAATTTTTTGTAATAAACACAAAACAAGAAAAGATGAATTAAAATGAGAAATGGAAAAAATATACTTTTAACAATATTTTGAATACTATAAAATTAGATTGTTTATTAAAAGCAAAAAAGTGATAAGGTGCGTATAAGTAATTTGTTGTCCTTTAACAACTATAACAATACACAAATGAAAAAGTAATAGTGCATTAATAATGAAAACATAATATAATAATAATTAAAAACAACTTTAAAAAGAATTCAACCAATTGTTCTTGAAAAAGCAACAACTTGATGGCGAATACTTGATGTTTCATTGACGCCAAGGCGCAATGTCGCAATTTTCATTGAAATTTAGCAGATTAAGTTGATGGTCATTTGCCAATTTTACGATTTAAAACTAAAACTGATTTCTAGCACTGTGACTAAAGATGCCAACAAGTTGCTTAAATGAAAAAACTCAATATAAAAAACTTGATTTCAATATCCTATAGTTATTTTGGATCAGAATTGCTAATCTGATCGGAGTTCTTAGAGAGAAAATTGTTTATTTTCGCTTTAGGCAGATTTATATAAACAAACAGTCAGATAAAGATAAATATCTTTGTGAACTAAGTTTGTCATGATGAAATGATTTTTCAAGGGCGTAAAAAATTTAAATGAATGAAAATACTACGTGTAGAAAATATGAAAACTTGATTTCGCATGTTTCTTAGATTTGAGTTATGTTTATTTGTCATTTTTTTTGGTACAAATAAATTATTAAAACTTATGGTATTATGAATACAATTAAAGCATTGCAAAAATATGTTCATATGTGAGAAAGGGGGATGAGGGTTTTGCCTTGTAATAAACAAAACACAAATTAAATCGTTTGCCAAATTTAATAAACATGGTTATGCAATCGACAGACTGAGGTCACGGACTAGGGCAAAGGTTTCACACTTGGTTTTATTACATATACTAAATATAGTTTTTGTGTTGGTTTTTTGTTAATACTTAAATATGAACACTTTTAGTTTTAATCAGCTGTGATTGCTTCATGGGTGCGCTTCCGCCTAATTCTTTTGACTTTGAAAGCAAAAATTTGTTGAGTTTGATTTCTGATTTGTCTAATGGCAAGGTTGTCGGTTTCTATTGAGGAAGCTTAGCGATATAAGAAGATGTGTGTATGCATATATTTCTTTATAGATGTACATATTTCTCTCTTATTTTTTTCTTTTTCTCATTCTCTGGTGCTCTCGATGACACCTCCATAAACCTACTGAGTTAATAGCAGCCCTATTATGTGGGCCTTTGCTGTCTAGGTCAGGGGTTAGGGGCTATAAAGCCACAAATAAAAACGTTTTATTGCCCTTCTACCGCAGCAGACATCATTTTTCATACCCCTCCCTTCACATTTCTCCTGCCCAGCATAACCCCTAAAAGTATGCTTTGTTTGACACATTCAATATTAGGAGGAGGGAGCTGGACCCTGACTTTGTCGTTGCCATGATCATAAAAGCCAAAAGAGTGAGAGCAGACATTTGGAAGCTTTAAGAGCGCTACTAATACACACATACACGGACACAATGTTTTTGCCATTTTAAGTGGTTTTTCATATGAAATTTTCTTCCATAAATTGTAAATGTCAAGTATTTCGACTTTGATTGAAAATCAAAAAAAATAAACATGGCAGGAACTCATCAAATGGAATTTTAAATCAATCTCTTCGACACATACGTATTTGTTTAGTAGATATAAAGTAGAATCTGTCAGTTGTAACTAATTGACGTCTATGTAATACCAAAAAAAATGAAGCAAGCAAGTCGTCCCTGCCGACATTGAGTATACCCTGTACCAACTAGTTATTTTAAATAAAGTCGAACACCCTCGAGATCACCTTTGATTTAATTCAAAATTTTCATCGAACAAAAGTTCAAATACTCTCGAAAGCAAACGCATGATATCTCGCTCTTTCTTATTTGCCAATGCCGCCTTGGCAATTCAGTACAAAATGCAAATGGCTATATCTCCGATGTTTATTGTCCGATTTGAATGAAATTTGGCAGTTAGTACAGTTTGACTATATAATTATGTCTACCAAAATAAAAATATCTTTAATACAGTTCTAGTAAATTGATTTTAAAATTTTCTTTTTTCATTTGCGAGGGCGGAAGTGGGTGTGGCTAGAATTTGAAACAAACTTGAACTGCATAAGACGGATGTTCACACCAAATTTGGTAGCTCTAGCTCTTATAGTCTCCGAGATCTAGGTGTTCATTCGGACAGACGGACATGTCTCAATTGATTCGGCTGTTGATGCTGATCAAGAATATATGGGGTCGGAAACGCTTCCTTTTGAATGTTACATACATTTTAGCGACTTTAATATACCCTTTTACCCTACGGGTACAGGGTATAAAAAACCGCAACCGCAAATTAGATTTGTGTAACTTTATTCAAGCAAACAAAAGTTGTTAACCTAAACTAGAAAAACTAAAATGGATAGTAAAATGCAGTCACTAAGCTTACTCAAATTTAAAATAAATTTTTTCATTTATTTACGGTCGATATGATATGATTTTATATGAGAAAGCATATTAGATTCCTTGGATTGATTCTAAATGGGTTCACAATCTGTTCATATCGTTTTTGACTAAAAGTTTGCATTATTTTATCGACATTAAAGTAGTAACTGTCGTTTATATCGTAATTTTTAGTTTCAATGTGTAAAAACTGGTCTTAAAGATACAAAGTTGATTAATAACCGAAACATATACGCAAATGATTTAATATTAAAAGCAACGATACCTGTAGCCTGTTTTCTGCTCAAAATGTTAATATCGATACTTGAAATAGTATTAAATAGGTTTTACGAGAATGCTAAGTAAAAGTAGTGAAAGTGTCTAATTGATGAGACTAAAATTCATTCAAAAAAAATATATTAAGTTTAGTATAATTGACACAATGGATCTAAATACAATCTTTAACGATTTTTGTCATAACTAACATCTTAGTTATAAGACCAATGACACATTTTTAAGATTATATAACTATATATATTCCAGCCATTTATGATTTCCATTATTAATCCAAAAGACTTGTTGCTATTTCCCATTGTTGAATAACTAATATTAGAAAGTGCACTTAACCCACTTAAAACATGTTGCGCTACCATGGCAAAAGCCCTCAATCATCATCAGAAAGCTTTGTGACCATGATTGGCACAATTTTTGGCTGTATTTCATATTTATTTTTAGTTAAACGCCGCTTATCACCCACCCACATCTAACGGCGCGCCTCGAGTTCCCGGGAGCACCTAAAAATTACATTTACACACTGTTCCCTTCTGACTTATACACATTATTTATGATGGCCACCATTATTTGAACAATGGCGGGATGCCACAATCGCCGCCAATTTGGCTGGTTTGCTTTTCTTTCTTTTTTTTTTGGTTGGCGAAACAGCAAAAATAAAATTTCAATATAACCGAAATTTCACCTAAACTTTTTCCACCTTACACGAGGGGAAACATTAAAAAACAATGGAACAAGTTTGAGGAACTTTTAAAAAACAGTAAAGTTCTTTACAATTTATTTATCCTTTTTTCGAACGTAATACAACATTTTCCTTATAAAATTTTTGAGAATTACAGTGACACAAATAACTGGGCACATCTGAAATTAGTTTCCGAGATAGTATAATTTACTAATAATAATGTAAGAGTTCTAAAACTGTGCGTGTTCTTTTGACGAGAAGCTCTGCTCAACTTAAAGAAAACTGTTTTTGTATATTTTTGCATGATACTCTTTTGTATGATTCTGCAATCCAAACTTCAAAGACTAACCTCGCATATGTGAAATGCGTTGCAGCATTTACACAATCTTGTTTCCTTTGCTTCTCTTTCTCAATTTCATGGTCACAACAATAAATAATATAATACAAAAAAGTAGGGGAAAAATAAAAAAAATAGTAATAATAAAATGTTGGCAATACCAATGGCAACAGTTGTAGTATTGTTTGTTGTTGTTAAAACTGCTGGTGCTGTTGTTTTGCTGTTAACTCGATGGCCGATTGTCGAAGTGACAAGCAGAAATGCAGACAGCCTAGAGTGAAGGGAGTGGAATTGGGTCGGGCCCAGTGAGTAACTTCAATCATGAACGCAATCTGCCATACTTCCCATGACCTTAACCAAAAAAGTAGCGGCGGCATGTACCCATGGCTACCCACAACTGGGTACTTGGTCTTTTTTTCTCTTTTTTTCTTGTTGGTACTCACTTTTACTTGTTGTTGTTTTGTACCTGTTGTAGCTCTTGTTGTTGCTGGTCCAGCGAATAGTTAATTTGTTTTCCATGGAATTTCAAGCAGAATAATCAAAGAAGACACGTGGTCAGAGGTGGGGAGAGGTTCGTTTAATGGCGTGTTCTATGGTTGCCTTTTGTAACTCAATATCCGTCTCGGAAATTCATGATTCTAACACGCAATATGTGTTTATATGTATGTATGTCTGTGTGTGTATGTGTTTACTATATGTTAATATTCTATGGCCAAAACAAAATAAAAAACGCATAACAAGGTCAGTAACCCGATTTGTACTCCCCAATGTATATTCGGGTTTCTGTTTTCAATATTTGCCTCCCTCTCACATCTTTTCCTTAGCCTTGCTGTGTATTTCAATCTCCGAATTTCTATGCCAAGGTCCAGTCATTGGCCGTTGTTCATGTTACATTCGGGACACTCAAGACAACAACTCACTAAAGATGAACCATGAGCCATGATCCTACAAATAATGCGAACCCACTGCATTTTTACTTATAAAGCATATAGACTCAGATATAATTTCTAAACCTTAAAATGTTAACAAACTTTTGTCTTTATATTTTTGTGAAGTAGACAAGATTTTATTTCAAAGGTGTTCACTCATCTCTGAAACGGTTCCAATTTCCAAAATTCCTTAGTTATTTTAGACAGTTTTTAATCATTTGTATGTTTATGTTTTTTCTAGCATTCTTTTGATTCTTTTTTTCTAGATTTTTTTTTCCTGTTTTGATTTACCTTTCTAGATATAAATGAATATAAATGAATGTATTTTTCATTGCTCAATACCTATTTCCTTTAGGTAAGTTTCATCTTTTTAACCCACTTATAATTCAATTATTCCAATTGATTGCATTTAATATAATTTTTCACTTGGTTTGAAATCAACAATTTCATTTAAAAAATATCAAAGAAGTCAATTTCGGTGGTGGTGAAGTTTGTGTACCCTTTAAATAAATGTGACGTTTGTAAGGCTGATATCTTTATTTATCTGGAGTAAATTGTTACCATAAAAGAATTGTTTTCTTATTATTATCCGATATGATATAATGGTATATAGGCAAAGAGGAAAACTCTGAGCAATTTTGTTATACACTCTTCAGGAAAAAAGAAAATGGTAAACTGAGTGCCCCCCACAAGTGGTGTGCGGTAATACCAGCCCCACCTACTTACCTACACAGAACTTGTGAGCTTCCGAGAACTCATTAGTAGGTGAGACTTGACTGCTTCGCAAGTGTTTCATAAAATTTCTGCGCAATAAAAAAGGACACAATGCTGCGCCGAGTCGCCGACACTGATGGCCATCCGTGCAAAAAGTTACGCACATTGCATATATATAGAATAATAGATGCGGGGAGAACCGTGTGAAAATCAGAATATGCTAGAAACGAAAAACCAAAGTTCCTTTGTGATAATTAAATATAAATTAGTGCAGACTATGAAACATTTTATTAAGGCTTTCTGTATTGGGATACGCAATAGACTCTTTCGGGCTACAAAAAACCACTTGATGCACAAACTAGTTACATACATATCCTTGTGAATACATAGGTACATACATATAGTGAGAGCACTTCAGAATGGACGGGAATCGCTTCATTAAGCACGCAGCTGGTTGCCATGTTGCCTCCATCCTCGCAATGTTTGAGTTTCAAATCCAACTAATTAAAATCTACGCAGCAACGTTTCGTAAAAGTATGCAACCAGGTGACGAGATGAATTTTTATTAGGGCACAACTTTCCCATGGAACTTACGTATATATGTTTATATCTGAGATATATATATATATATATATATATCTATATATATATATATATATATATATATATATAGATAGTTGTCTTCTAACTTACTAAGGATGTCGCTGACGTGGTTTTGAACTGGCCAACAAACACGTGTCGTTGAACTGGCAAATGCCAACAAACAAAAAGGGAGTCATTGATTGAGGGTGTTTCAAAATATCATTTGTGCTTATAGAGTGACTTTGTATTATTTGGCTCTATCGACATAACTATTTAATGTTATTGTTCGAATCGTAATTATGACTGACATTATATTAAAAATAAACCAGTGCAAAGTTAACGTAGCGAGTCATACAAATTGCATTACTCCTTGGAAATTCTGCAGTTCCATAGATTACAACAATTTCTGTAAACTCGCTTATATATCTGCAACTAGTTTGACATCATTTGGCCAGGACTTCTTTTACAAAATTGATTAAATATACTGCAACTTGATGCCTTTACTAATCTTTATTATAACATTAAATGAGCATTAAAACAACTAAGCAACTTCGTCTATCAATATAGTTATACTTTTTTATCAACACTCACATACGCTTGCATATGTGCGGGTGTTATCCTTCACACAGTCACACACACATCGGCAACGTTTAATTGTGAAGGTTCCAATGGTAAAGCGAGACGTATCGGGACATTTTGCCATGCGAGTCAAGTGATAATTGATATTTTATTGTATTTGTATTTGTGTTTTGTATTTTGAAGCGTAATATTGCTGCCAAGTAATGGGTGCAGGAGTGGGCGATTGGAATGGCAAAACCCCTGTGGTGATGGATATAATAGTGGAATGGGGGGGTAAGAGCCTTGGTCGCCGTTCGTTCGAGGACAATGCAAAATGTGTCAAATAAATGTTTGTTGCGCTGACATTGTTGACCTTATCAAAAAGTAAGAAGACTAGGGATGTTGCTTGGAACGAAGTGGAGTGAAATTTGTAGTCGGCTCCTGAAAGTATGCAATAAAGTCTACGAAGTGCCGAAAAAATGCAAACAGGTTAGGGAAGATGAATCTCACTCTTTTGATGTGGGTTAGGTGAAAGGCTTTTATACGTCAGTTGGGATAGATAGATTGTCTTGACTAGTAACCCTTTTGATTGTGTGTGTTTCTATGTCTTTTCTTTCTCTATTCCAGACAATCGTTCCGGCTTGGCCATGAATGCCACCTCACCCAAATCTTCTTTGGTGAAACTAGGCCTTCACACCAATAAACAAAAGACACTGAAGGTCATGGTATTGGGTCAAAGTGGTGTGGGTAAGACGGGTGAGTTTACGGCAGACAGCCAAAAAAAAAGAAAAACAATGAAACAAAAGGATAGGAAAAAATTCTATTTATAAAACTTTCTCTGCCTCTATTTCACACTATGTCTAGCCATGGTGGTACGTTTTATAACCCGCCGTTTTATTGGCGAATATGATCCAAATCTGGAAAAGATATATACCTGCCAAACCACATTGGATAAAGAACAAGTTCAATTCGATATACTGGATGCTACGGGACAACTCCACGTAAGTTTTAAAAGAAAAACCTTATTTTTGAGATACTTTGGAACATCTCTGTTCTTTTAGGAATTAGATGGTGTTAGCTTGGAATCTAATATTAGATGGGCAGACGCTTTTATACTCATGTACTCCATCACAGATAAATGCTCATTTGATGAGTGCAGTCGGCTGAAGTTCCTTATCAATTACAATAAGAGACGACGAAAGCTGGGATCCACCAGCAAGGTAGTAGGACGTTCCTATCTTATTTAATATTTAAGACATTTGTATTTAAATTGTAGGATTATTCTTTGGATATACCAGTCATTTTAGTGGGTAACAAGACAGATCAGCCAGGCGATCGCATGGTTCCTTTAGAAGAAGGCCAAAGACGCTTTCGTGAACTATCTTGCGCTTGCTTTCATGAGATCTCAGTGAGGGAGAGTGTTGATCAAGTAAGTCCATACGCATTTAAATTATGGGTGTCTCTTAATCACCTTTAAATTTTTTTCGTACAGGTTCAGAACGTCTTTCGTGATGTCTTTCGCTTTTGGCGCGTCTTTACTAAATTTCCAAAACTCAAACGTTCCACCAGCGATGTAGCTGCCAATGATGGCTTTGTTACGCCGGATTCCGGTTCTTGTTCCTTCTATGATGCCTCGTCGTTGGGACACAGTTCTAGCGGACGTCGATCGTTTCTAGTTATTGGATCAGCCTGTCTGGAGGAGAGCAGCAATGGCGATCATACAGAGTCTACAGATGAGATAGTCAGCAGTAGTTTAAGCAGCTCAAGAAGTGATATTGATGCCCCATTTCGTAGTCGGGCTTCCACCGATGGCACTCTCCTATCTAGACCGAGGCGATGGCGTTATCCACCTCCAGGTTGCCTGCTGCCACATTCGAATCGTGTGGAGCGACGCATGAGCATTTCCACCAGAGGCAGCAATGCCAGTTATTAGGACAAATTACAGTTAGGTTAACGGGATGTGTTGCTAGTTAGTTCAAAAATGTAGCACCAAATATATACTTAAATGTTTCACAAAAACGTAAATCGATGGATTTAAAATTAATTGAAATTTTATTTGAGTTGTCTGCACGTGCAACAATTTAAACAGCGAATATATTCTAGCAAGCGTAAATTGGTGTTTGGTGTCTTCTTAATCGTCGTCGATTTTTAACATATATTCCTCGGCGCGAAGGGCTAGTTCGCGTATGTTTCGTAGGCAACCAGCAGCAGCCAACTGTAGCTCCTTATTGGTAGAACCAATGCACTCCAAAAGAAAGGGAACAACGCCGCTCTGGGATAAAATATCATCAAATTGAGAATTCAAATTGTTTGAGAATTTAAATTGTTTGTTAAAATGTTACCTGGTGCATGGTAATGCAATTTTGCGGATCCATTGATAGTTTCTCCAATGCCATAGCTGTACTGCGATGCACCATGGGATTATCGCTGGTCATGTATGTGACAATGGGCGTCACTGTGCGCAATCGGCCCAATTCTTCAGTATTATTGCCATAGCATGCGCAAGCGGCGACAGCCGCTGCCAGATTCATGCGCAGCAAATCATCTGTGGTATTCACAAGATCGGCTAGCTTATAGATAACGCGTAGATCAGTTAGGATGGCCAGATTTGTTTGATCCTGAGCTATTGTGGCAATGGCTGCACAAACGGCCGATAGAACGGATATATCTTTTGATTTTAGAAGACCCACCACCAATTCCATGGCTCCCACTAGACTACGCACCAACTCCGCCGAATCAGTGGCATTCTTTACACAAGGACAAATGGCATAGGCCGCATTAGCCTGGACACGAGTGCTGGTATTCTTGAGTAGTGACCAAACTAAACGCACAGCATCCAACTCTTCCAGGATGCGCATACTTTCGGGATCCTCGGCGCACTCCTTTAAAGCCTTTGCCAAATTCTCCAGCAATGGTGGATGTGAAGAGTTCAGAAGGGCTACCATGCAGGGTAGGCCGCCAGCCTGGCGCAGAGTTTCACGATTCGTCTGAAAGCGCACACACTCGGATAAAGCTCCACAGACATTGGTCAACACCTCATCACATTCGTCATTGAGCAGAGCTACCAAATGGTTAACCACACGCATCGAATCCAGTTGTTTGACATTTGCATCCGATATGGCACACATCCAAATGGCACCAGTGGCGCCCCGCAATAATGGTTTATTTTCCCTCACGGCTTTGTCTTTGATAATGGTAACGAGAGGCTCTAGCCCTCCTGCTTCCCGGACCAAATCCCTTGTAGTTTCATCAAAGGCACACTTATAGATGGCCGTACTGCCCTCCATTTTCAGATCGGTGCATTCCGAACTCAGGTGGGTGACAATGTCAGCTATCATGCCTTCGGTAGTGATAGCCAATTGAAATTTGGGCTCCGAGGAGCATTTCTGAACGGTACCCATAATGGGAATGACCACGTCTATGTGACACGACTTGAGAAGGCGAGCCATTAAGGGTACAATGCCACTCTTTCGCATTTGTTCCATATTATGCTTGGAATCAGCTAGAGTCCACAAAGCTCTAGCTCCTGCCCTGGCCATATTTAAGGATTCGACATCTTCTGGACTTAGCTGATCCCGTGGGGTTTGGAGTATGCTAAAGAAAATGAGGCAATTCAGATTATAGAATCAGTATTCGTATTTCTAAGTAAATACCCACCTTAGTTTAATATCTATAAGATCTACCAGTTTGGGTATACCACCATAAGTTCTAACATATTTCCTTGCCAATCGAACCTTACTCACATTGGCCAATGTTTCGGCCGCCATTGTTTTTAAATTCTTCATGGCTGAATTTAAAACATCCACGATTAATGGAATACCATCCAAATCAATAATTGTCTTACGTATATCAATATTTAATGTTATCTCCGATAAAACGGTTAGCGAGCCCAAGCAACACTTGGTATCATTGCATTCTAATATATTAACTAAGATATCGAGTCCCCCGATATCCTGTATTGCAAATTGATTAATTTGAGTGCTCAAATCGTAGTCCTTAAGGCAGCACAGCGACATAATGGTCGCCGTTTGATTGCCCGCCTTAATATATTTGATTAACTTTTGGATATTGTAGTAATCGGCTGGTATTTCAGCAGTACGGGCCACCTCCTTCCAGCGGTCCTCTTCATCTGTTGAGGATTCCACTTCTGTTGTATCGGATTCCTCGGTTATCACTTGTCGTTTATCACGGGAGAAGCGATTTGGACACGATCCGCATTGGTCGCGGATTTTTCGGGTCCGATGTGATGATCCTCCAGTTCCAATCATTGTTCAATATACGTTTCTATTTATTATACTTTTTCACGGTCTCAGTAGCGAAATTTTAGGTGTTAAAGAATGTGGTTTATTTTGTGGAGGAGGAAATTTATTGATCAATCAAAAAGTTTACAGGTTGCTGGGGTAACCACAGGCAAAATAATCGAAGCGTAGTTTGAAATTGAAGCAAGGAATTAGTATTGTTTTAAATTAAAATCGTTTTTTGGTATTTGATTGTAAAATTCTGCAATTATAACGGGTTGTGAAGGCGCTAAAAATTTTAAATTAAATTTCTTATACTTATCGATATAATCTTTCAATGTTCGATAACCAGGGATGGTGAAAGCCTTGTGAAAGGTAATCGATAGCTTGGTGGCCAATGGTCACCCTATTTGTCAATCAGCTGTACTGCTTTGTTTTCATTTCTGCGACGTCATAAGCGGAGATGACACTTTCTGTGACTAAATAGAATTACATTCTATAGGCAGAATTAATTTGATTTATGTAGAAAAATGTGTTAAGCTTTAAAAGATTCACTAAAACATTCTTTGTACAAGTAGCAATTGACATGTTTTGTTTTATGGCATCCCCAGCTTGCAGCTTTTCATTCAATTAAAATTTAAAATGTGACTGGTGAACTAAGTGAATACCTTTGCCCAGTCACTATTTTGTGACCGCTGGTCATCGCTGTACACGAAGTACCTAACTACGCGCAGTTCCAGTTTTGTTTTTCATTTAGAAATATATCGCTCTAAAAGCCACTGCAGCGGATTATTATTAGTTTCATTTATTGAATTATTTGTCTTAGTTAAATTGTTTGTACACTTAACATTGCCATGGGAAATGCCAGCAGTAAAAAGGATGTGGACAATTTATATACATCAGATGAATTGAGGATGCTGGAAAGTGCATACAAATGTGCATCTGGCGGAGCCCTGGAAAAGCTGACCTCCGACCGTCTTGTGGTAAGTTTGTAGTACCATAAAGAAAATCAATGCAGTTTCTTGCAGTTTCGGTCACGGCCAGAGGGTCAAGGGCTCGCACACTCTAGTCATGGGGCCAACACTTTACTTTTTTGGGGTGAGAAATACGTTTGAACCGCTGGGCCCATTATCTGGCCGTGAAATTCACGTGCCTTCGCGCTCCACACTATCAGTATCAAATAGTTTGTTCGTCACTCGGATTTGTCTAATTTGTTTGCCTAACGCTTTTCCATTATTCTGATTTGTTTGTTTGTGCCTTCGTCGAATTTGCTTGCTTACGAATTAGTCGTGATATTTTTTTTATTGTCACAAAGGGGGGCAATGTTATCGGTTCAAAGGGAGAGAGAGATTGGGTAAGAGAAAGGGGTTTGTGACAGGCAATTGTGGTCGCAAACGAAATTGAATTAAAAATAAACAATGTTAACCTCTTAAGGCATTAAGTGGGGAAATTTGATTTATATGCCATAGAGAATTAAATCGAATTAACTTTTGTTACTTTGTTTTTTTTTTTGCATTTCCTTGTGGATTGTTGAATTACTTGGGTTTTAATAAAAATTTCCATATCGTGTACAGTGTGCTAATCCTTATCCCGCCATATTTTCATCAATTCTTTGTTCAACACTATTATCTTATCTCTTCCATAGTTACTCTACTATACTTTCTCTTCTTTTATCTTACTATTTTTTCATATTATCTCGATTTTGTTTTCTTTTTGAACGTTTGCTTACCTGTTCTTCAAATCACTATTTTTAATTTTTAGAAATTCGCTATACTACAGCTTTTACGATTTTCCTATACTTGTATTCAGATCTTTTGATACTCAACGTAAAATCTTCTCCATATACAGCTACATATGTTCATACATATTTATTACAGAACAATTCTTAGCAACTAGTTTTAATTTTGAATTAAATCATTTGTCCATCTTAACTTATTAACTCATTTTCCATACTTCTTCTTAATCCTAAATTGAATTATAATAAAATCTGTGGTTTCTGTATATAGCACTTATTTGTTTTGAGTTTTCCCGCCTCTAACATATGTACATATACATATAGACTTTTAACATTAACATGTTTATAATGACCACATTTCAATTTCACACATTTCTTATATGTATTAGCAGGGGCCCAAAATGGATTAAGGTCTTTTTTGCTTACAGCAGTTCTTGTCAATTTCAAGTTCATGTTGTTTGTTGGCTGCTGATTCTCTCCCTTCAAAAATGTGCTGTGGTCAGCACAAATACATACATATATATGCATGTAGATGTTTATATACACACACATATTGTATATGGATGTGTATATCGGCAGCTACAAAAATGTTTTATGTTTGTATGCTTATCTGTATCCGGTTTTAAATGCGCATTTTGTTTATGATTTCTTAAAATAAAACAGGAAACCTGGTCACAAACCATTGAACGTCCACTGGCCGAGAGTACAGCTCAATTTTTGTTTATGCCCACCAAGCCGGGCCAACAATGCATCAATATACAATTGAGAAAGTTTGCCGAACCCTACTATGCCATGGAACGCGGCACAATAGATCAGAAATTGCAATTATTATTGTCGTCGTTGCAAAAAGCCGGCTCCTCAGATAGCTTTAATATCAAGCAACTGGAGCAAGTAAGTAAACAGACTTACTCTGATTCAAAATCCAAATCTATTATCAACTTGATCCCTTTTCTTTGCACAGTACATCTATTCAGTAATCAAAAGTTACATACATTTGGAGAGCACCTCCAAAGGATCATATATCAAGCAATGGCAAGATTTGGGTTTCATTACCACAGAACGTTCAACGTGCACCTTTGTCAAGGGTTTAATGCGCAATCTGGGCAAAGAAATGGAGCACAATATGACCAATGAGGCACTGGAACGCTGGTTACATATCACTCCACAGTTTCTACAAATTTGGCGTGAAGTATTCGTTCAATTGTATTCACGACACGGCGGAAGCAAGCGAACAATTTTAAAAGAAATTGAAATACCGATATTACCGGAATTATGTGGTTAGTAGATGATAGTTTTAGATGTTAGTTTCTAATAACAGAATAGGAAGCAATGGTTTTTGTTGTAACTATTACGGTATTTTCTTCCTTTCCCATTTTGCAGATGCACCCCAGAGTAGTCATTATCGACCGATCATGGAACTGCCACATGTTTTGTATATAAATGCCCAATTACCGCGAGAATTGCGGCATAAATGGCGTTTCCTATTTTCATCCAAAATTAATGGTGAAAGCTTTTCAACCATGTTGGGCAAGATAATGGATAAGGGTCCCACGTTATTTTTCATTGAAGATGAGGATCAATATATATTCGGTGGCTATGCACCCGAATCATGGTCAATGAAGCCCTCTTTTGGAGGCGATGACAGCTCCCTGCTGTACACATTAAGTCCCGCTATGCGGTGTTTTAGCGCTACAAACTACAACGATCATTATCAATATTTGAATTTGAATCAACAGACAATGCCCAATGGCCTGGTAAGCAAAAAAGTTCAACTTGATTAATCTAATCAAACCTACGCTAATTCAATTTGCTTTCAGGGAATGGGCGGGCAACTTGATTTCTGGGGACTGTGGATTGATTGCATGTTTGGTGATGGTCAAAGTGTGGAGAGCTGTACCACATATCGTGACTATGTGCAGTTGAGGTAAATTGTATTTCAAAGGACCTAAAGAATTCCCGTTACAAATATAAAAGTATCTTGCTACAGTGTAATATTAAACAGAATTTAGAAAAAAAGGGTAATTTTGCAGAAGTTAAAAAGTTGTAACAGTGAGGGAATAATCGGTTTAGTTTCGAATTGTTTTAAAATAATAATTGAATGGCAATTAAACTTAAATTCGAGTTATTTTGCAATTAGTGTTCTTATTTCCCTTTTTGATTTCGATTGCGATTGTTCAATATAGAAATTGATTCAAGATTCAAACTTCACTTCACTGAAGCAAGACGTGTTTTTTGTCGCTCCGCTTAAATTCGATAATTATTGTGCTCTAAGACCGCTTAGAATTGAATTTTTGTGCCTAATTATACACAAAATATTTCGGAGTTCAAACAATATTATTAAACTTTTTAGTGAAGTTATAATATGGACTGCCATCATAAAGTTTAAATTGTTCAATTATTTTTTTTGGACTTTTCCTGTGTGTCTACAGCTGCTTGCTTTTTGTGCTTCTCTCTTAACTAAGAGTGTTAATTGTCGCACTCTTCGCCCTGTAACAAATTGAGCATCTCACTACCCAAATTAACAAGTGCAGTTATATACGGTGGCTCTTGCGCTTGATTACTGCTGAAGCGAAATCATTTTTATCATCTGCTTTGCCCTTCTATTCGGCTACAGTGCATACTACCTAAGTGAGATTGCCTGTAACTATGCTTGCTGCATCTCAACGTGTGACAAGAGACAACTCATAGCCGACGATCTCTATGTCTCATGCTGGCTCTGTGATAACTATGCACATATTAAATGTGCCGGTCTCACTGGGCGTGTCCGAGATACAATTAGAAAAAGGATCGGACTTAACTGGATATGTGACAGTTGTCGCACTGTGGAGCTTGAGATGAGAACATTTATGCGACAAACGCGTGATGGTTTTAAGAGTCTTCACACTGATTTAAGCTCTTTCGTGAAGAAGTTCAATGATCTTGAGTCAAATTTCATCACATTGAAAGTCTTGAGCGAGTCCCCTAAGAGAAAAAAATCAAACAACCTCTCTGTGGGTATTTCTGCAATGCCTCTTACTCCTAATATGGAAACCACTACTCCAATTTTTGCGACGCCTACGGCTTTTTGGTAACGTCTACGGCTTCTGTTGCTACTTATTCAACTACCGTTGCTGCTTCTACTTGCACTATTACAGCAATTGCGCCGAAAAAGCATATTTTTGTGTCCCGCCTGCATGCCAACACTGCTTTTCCTGCCTCGGATATTTTAGTTAAAAAATTTAAGTTTAGTAAAGCTAGAGATATTTCTTCTTTTAAGATTTCCGTACCTAACTCTCTATTCAGTTCTATTGTATCCTCATCTTTTTGGCCTGAGCATACTGTTGTTCATGAGTTCACAGTATCTAACAATCGGCCTACTAGATCTGTTGCCTCTCTACCTACTTCAAAACCATCAAAAAACTAAATTTCCTAACTCCTGAAATCAATATATCTTATCAAAATGTGAGAGGACTGCTTAGCAAACTAACGTCTCTTTATCTAAACAGTATCTCTTTTACCTCCCATGTCATTGCGTTTTCTGAGACTTGGCTCAAGACAAATGTCTTAAGCTCTGAGTTTTTTTCAAGTAAATATGTGGTTTATCGAAATGATAGACCTGCGCGTCGAGGTGGAGGCGTTCTGGTTGCCATGAAATCTAACCTTTCCAGTGAGATGGTGAGCATCGACGTCCCATACAATATCGAAACAATTTGTATAAAAATTACTTGCCCAAACACTAATATCTTTATTATTTGCTGCTATATTCCTCCAACGTCTGACATTTCTATTTATAATCACCACGCAGTTATCTTCAAAAATATTTTCTCCTTTCTCCGTGATCGTGATCATTTAATCATCTTAGGTGACTTTAATTTACCTCATGTGCTGTGGCAAAACCAATTGGAGGTTCCATATCTTATCCCTTCAGCACATAACGATTTTTTAGGTGAGCTGTTTGATCTTCCCTTTTTTCAAATGAACTCGATAACTAACTCATCTAGCAGACTTCTTGACTTGGTATTCGTCAGTGACTCTTCATCAGTTAATATTGAACGATGTGCTCCTTTATCGCTTCCCGAAGATGCATATCACCCTACACTGGAAATTAATCTTGCTCTTAATTCTTCATCTAATACTATCCCCTCTTCTCAACCTCGTTGGCGGAAATGTTTTCGCAAAACTGACTTTGCCCGCCTTGACTCTATTCTGAGTAGGACAGACTGGTATAGTATACATATTTAATGGCGTCGATTTAGATACTGCTGTTGAACGTTTTTATTCAACTCTTTATGCTGCTTTTGATGTTTGTGTGCCAAACACCGTATGTGAATACAATTCAACAAAGCCTCCTTGGTTCACACGTACCCTCTCAAATTTAAAAAATGTTAAATCAAGGTACTTTAAGCGCTTCAAACAAACCCAATCACACATCGATTATATTAGATACAACTCAGCAAAATCTAAGTTTCTCATATTGAACAAACAATGTTACAATGTTTACTTATCGCGTTGTAAAGCCGATTTTTTCCATAATCCGAAGCAATTTTATAAATTTGTAAATTCTAAACGGCGTTCAAATGCAACTCCTTCGTCATACTTTTTTAATGCAGAAACAGCTGATATTGACTCTAGTATTGCCGATCTTTTTGCCAACTTCTTTCAAACGACTTACTCCAATTCTCTATCTTCCACCGGATCTTACCCGAACTATATGCACCAACCCAACCTTATTTATATGCCTAATATTTCTGAAGAATCTCTCTTAATTTGTTAAGCCTCTTTGAAGTCGTCATTTTTGCCTGGTCCGGACAACGTCCCCAGTTGTATTCTAAAGGACATGCTCTCTTTCGTTAAGTGAACCTCTGTTAAGGCTTTTTACCCTCTTTATAGAAACAGGTCACTTTCCCTCTTTTTGGAGTAATTCATTTATAATCCCCCTATTTAAAAAGGGGAACAAATCTGACGTAACAAACTATAGAGGTATAGCCAAACTCTCGGTTATTCCTAAACTTTTTGAAGAATTGATTTCGATTAATCTTAAACACCAATGCAAATCTATAATTTCTCCCCATCAGCATGGATTTATGAAGGGACGTTCGTCACTTACAAATCTTCTCGAATTCAGTAGATTGGTTCATGATGGCTTCCGTAATAAATCACAAACGGATGTCATCTATACTGATTTTAGCAAAGCCTTTGATAGTGTCGATCACAAACTTCTGTTAAAGAAACTTGATTTGCAAGGATTTTCTCCTAATCTTTTATCTTGGTTAAAGTCTTACCTCACCAATAGAACTCAAAGAGTTTTGTTTAGATCTGCGCTTTCCAAAAATGTTATGTCATATCTGGTGTTCCCCAAGGAAGTCATCTGGGCCCACTACTCTTTACTCTGTTTATTAATGATTTACCTAAGGTTTTAAATAACTCTCATGTATTTATGTTTGCAGATGATGTTAAGCTTTGCGTATCATTTAATGATCCAGCTCTTCATTCCATTTTACAAGCTGATATTAATAAGCTTAGTGAGTGGTGCATGATTAATCACCTCCATATCAACATACTGAAATGCTCATCTATGACATTTTGTCGTCGTTCGCCGTTTCTTGCCAATTACTCAATGAATGGCGCTATCCTAAATAGAGTTTTTCCTGTTGAAGATTTGGGCATTATTTTTGATCCCAAACTAAACTTCCTGCTTCACATTTCATCTGTGGCAAAGCAACATCTTTGCTAGGCTTTATAAAGCGTTGGTCCAAGGAGTTCAGTGATCCTTATATTACTAAGATCTTATATACATCCCTGGTACGTCCAGTGCTTGAATATTGCTCACCAGTTTGGAGTCCTCAATATTCTATTCACCAACAACGAATTGAATCAGTCCAAAAACAATTTTTATTGTTCGCCCTACGTGGTCTAAACTGGGAGCCAACTAGGCCCCTCCCTCGTTACCAGAGTAGGCTTCTTCTCCTGAATCTGCCCTCTTTATCAAATCGAAGACTCGTCAGCGGAATTGTATTTCTCCATAAATTGCTAACTGGGGTAATAGACTCTCCCTTTTTATTAGGGAAATTAGATTTTGCCGTTCCGTGTCGTCCAACACGCAATTTTGTTCCTTTAAATTTAAGAACATGCGTCTCTAATTTTAGCCTATTTCTACCTTTTTTTCGCCTTCTGCTTCTTTATGTTTTAGTTTATTCCTTTCTTTTTAATTATATTAGTTTAATTAGTTTAGGTCGATTGCACTTTGTTTAGTTGACGTTAAATAAATAAATAAATAAATAAATTACCATTTTTTTTCGTTTAGCAAACGCAAACAATTCAAAATACGCAACTTGGAAGTTTGGGCTGCAGGCGATTTGCCTGTCAAGGACGAAGACGATGAAGGCGGAGAGGTTCAGGTAAGTCGCTAGAATTGTATATCTGCATACAATTGTATATATGTTTTTTAGGGGTGTTCTTATTTTGAAAAATTCGAAATTCACCAAGTGCCGGGCATTTTTTTTTTCCTTTTTGTCTAAAAAAATCTCAAAAAAATTTGGGACCGATCGGATAATGTTTGATGGGCGCGGAACTCACCTAAAGTTTTCAGTGTGATGCTTCCATATAAGCATACATAGCACCATAAAAATGTCATAAGAGTGAGCGAGATGGCATGCTATGAAATAAAATGTCGGTACATTGTGAACACTATTGATGTTATATTACAAAAAGAAAAAAAGAGAATCAAATGTTTCTTAATTAATGGTTTTAATTTAAATTTTTATTATTATCACTGACTAAAGATCACTTTTTTTTACAGAGGGGTATTTTTTTTTATAAGCTTCAACAACTTGAAGCAATGATTGTTTTTCCTCCTCGTTGTTTGTGAGAACTCTGTTGTACTCCTATCATTTACCACAAGAAGATCACGGCAGTATGTTAAACCTTCCTCAAATTCAACTGTTTGCTTCCAGTTCGATGGATCCAGTCCAAGAAATGTTTGTGGTAGCTTAACTTTCTCAAAAAAATCCTTGGTTTTTGATAACACAAAGTCAGACAAGGAGTATTTTTGGAAGTCTACGAAATTAGAGTAATGTCCATTATTTTTCAGTTGAACATTTGGTTCCTTTGAGTTAAGATTGCTAACCATACGAATTTTTTCTTCGGAGGAGACATTCGAATCAAAAAACGCCAGAGCTATTAAGTCTTCGGCAAGGTACCATAAATGATTGCTAATTTTTTTCAATACTATAGACGAGGTTTCGGCATCAGTACTTGCATATTTTAAACAATTTTTTACATGGTTAAGGTCATGAAAGGAGCGTCAATAGCGTTTGTACACTTAAACCATGCTTTAATGTACATTTTCACCAAGAAAATGCAAACATCACGCAAACCATTTTCTTCCTTTTTTGTCAGCCGAAATTGATGTCTAAATAAAAATATCTTAAAGGAATATATGGCTTTTGACATCCAGCGGGCATGGCTAGTTGGTCCAGGAGTACGAAAAGTATATTGCTATACACCAAGAAAGATTAAAGCTAGCTGAAGCAATTCTTTGTAATCTTCTCGGCTCTGACATTTCTGTAGTTCACCAAGGCAAAATTTCGTGAAGTCCTGGCGTTCTGCTTCACAAATTTGGACACGAATTGTTTTATCTGCAGCGCCACTTTCGAATTTCTCTTTCTTCAAATTTGGCCATGATTTTGAAAACCATTAAAATATCGGAACTTCTGCTGCAGATGTGGAGCATAGCTTTAGTTCAAATACGTTTCGCAATATGATTTCGTACATATGGTGGCGGCACGGTAGTTTTATTAGACTGCGGCCAAACTTTTTTTCTAATAGAACTGCTGCTCGTGAGAAAATGCCTGTATTTGCAGCCGTGGTGTCATAGGATAAACCATTGACTTGGTCAACTACATCCCATTCAACTAACTTGTCAAAAACTGGCTCAGCAACATTTTTGCCAGTTGAAGACTTCACTTTTGGTGTACCTAGGAACTTTGAAGTACCATTGTAGCTAACTAGAACTGCTATGCGTTCAACCTTACTAGAACCGACTAAATCTGTCATGAACTTTTCGTCAAAATGTACTACCAGGGCACCAGTTTTATCCATCTGTAAGTTATGATAAGATTATTGGTTTAAAATGACCGAAAAAATTTGTAAACCACTCTATTACTTTTCCGTTAAATTCAGCAGAAATTTCTGTAGATTGTTTTATACGATTTGCCTGATGGATCCGGTGAATAGTTGAACGATTGATGACAAGTTCCTCTGCACGATGTCCTAATGCTTCAGCGGCTGCTATTAGTATATGTACTGCCATTCCATCAGATACTTTGGCATTGTCTAGAGCTGCGACTAATCGAGATGTTATAAAGCTTTTGCAACCTCGTTTTGCATCCGATTTT
The DNA here is from genome assembly GCA_035045865.1 of Drosophila austrosaltans. NCBI lineage: Eukaryota > Metazoa > Arthropoda > Insecta > Diptera > Drosophilidae > Drosophila > Drosophila austrosaltans. Next base: position 8,972,336 of record JAWNOQ010000099.1, read on the forward strand.
GATTCTAAACTTATGTTTTGTTTATCCATAACGGGTATAGCAATTGGCTGACTGATATCATTGTCATCACTGCTATCCATGAATTGAGGAATGTCTGAAGAATAATAAGCAATTAATATGTTGAAACCTTATTACTTAAATAATTAGTTTACCTTTTTGGGCTAATGTTCCATCGTCGTGTTTTCTTTTCCGGGTAGCAACCAACCATACAACCAGGACGTCCTTTCTGTCGTTGCATTTGTAGAAACTGCTTATCTTCCTCAATCTTAATTTGTTATAGTGCATCTACACTTGCAATGTCGAATAAGTCGTCCAGACATTCCACAAATGTGTGGACATTTTTTTTCTGAGATTCAGATCTTTTCTCGGGAATTGTTTTTTTAATTTGATTCCAATCTTCATATAATTTCATTAATTTGGTTGCAGCTTTATTAAGATCCCTGTGCGGTATACGGGCTTGTTGCCAAAATACTATCACTGCATTGATCGTTAGTCTAGAACTTTCCTTTGCCGAGAGCTTCACAAAGCGCATGTTGTAGAATAAGATTTGGGGCACCTGACGGTTTGATGGGAGTTTTGCGCCAATAATTTGATGCGTAGTAAATCCAATTAAATCCACTTTTCTTAATCTTTCTGCGGCTTGACGCGTTAAAACATTTGATGCACTTGACACTATTTCCATTTCCAATAATTGTTTTCTCACACGATACCACTTTAAATGCAAAATTTACACTCAGTAACAAATGTCATGTAAAAAAAACAGATGCTCAAAACGTGTGCCCTTGCACATGTGATTTTTACGTGTGTACTCTACTTTTTTATAAGTATTTGTACGATTAGAACTTTCCGGAAGAACCAAACTTCTGAGCAGCTGTTATTTTTTAAAGATATAGTAAAAAAGATCACATGCAGCACTAATTGTAAATGGCGCGAAATACATGCCATCTCGCTCACTTATGCTTATATTATTATGCTTATATGGGAGCATCACACTGAAAACTTTAGGTGAGTTCCGCGCCCATCAAACATTATCCGATCGGCCCCAAATTTTTTTGAGATTTTTTTTACACAAAAAGGAAAAAAAAATGCCCGGCACTTAAAAAAATATTACTATTTTTTTTCCTCCATTCAACTAAGAACACCCCTAATGTTTTTATATATTTCAACTTTTTTTTTCATGCCACAGAAACGTTCAGTATTGGATAGTAATTTGGAAGATCGTGCAATGCTGGAAATATCTGGAAAGAAAATGCATTCAGATGGTCTGCGTGAGCCCGGTATGGATGATTGATACTATATTCCTTTTAATTCATATCAAGAATTTATCACACTTTGCTCAAATATGAGTTTTTGGGCAAACAGTTAAAACTTGAATTCAATTTTTTACTTTAAACACATTAAGAAAAAAGTCCTGTGAGCAATCAAGTATTCGTTTTTTCCATTCCCTCAAGTGAAAACATATTTTTTTTAGCTATTAATGTTTATATATATACAATGTATAATGGATATAGTTTATGTAATACTGAGAGTATTGTTGCGTTTTAGATCTTAAAAAAGAAAAACAAAAACAAACCAAGTTAAAGTATAAAAATGAAATCGTTTAAATGTAATGTGAAAAGTTTCTCTTCCTTTCCTTTTGCTGAGATTCTGCGTCAATAAAATGCAAAATAATTGCTGAACTCAAGTTTATTGCTAAAACACACGATGTAATTTCATTCTATATATATAATCTGACTAGTAAGAGTAAGTTTAAAATGTGTTCATATGTATATATTTAAATGTCGACCGCATAGCCAGAAAGTGTTACTCCAGGCGCTATCTCCTCCTCCACATAGGATCCAGCCTCTTCAAAGGAGCGTGCATTACTATTATCCTCAAAGCTACGTCCCACTGTGGCTCCCGTTTGATGTAATGCTGGTGCCCGTTGACCAAAATTTCTGCCCACTCCGTAATTACCAGATGAATATGCATTACGCTGTTGCTGATCGTTATCGTCATCGAAGCGACGTCCTGTTGAGCGCAGTTTCGGTGCCTTAAATGTGTGCTGTTGATCATTGTCGGAGCCATGTCTGTTATGGAAATCATAGGTGCTTATCTCCGATCCTCTGGGATAATTGGTTTTACGTAGCATTGCCTTAAAGTTGAAGGGAGGATCCTCAGAGTTCTGTCAAAAAATAGTTTAAAGAAGTTTCGGCTAAAGGAAGGAATGGAGGCTACTTACTTCACCTCCCTCATTGCGTGCCATGGTTTGCAGCTCACGCACTGGATCCGATGGTGTATAGGAGGAGCGCTGCTGGTAGTTACGCTGCTGCTGACTAGGATTATTACGATAGTAATTTGATGAGGGCATCGGTGGCGGGGGCGGTGGTGCGGCATAGCCCTTCAACGAATTTCGTCGCGATCCAGAGCGATGAACACCCCAATTTTGGTTACTATTATAGTTGCTATTGTAGCTATTGTAGGCATTATTATAGGCATTCATATTCATTTGCATTTGGTTTCTAAAAAATGAAGAATCGGATGTACACACATAAGTACATATAAATTTGTGAACTTGTAAGCGTCAACATCGGCGTCTTTGCATAGCCCCGGCATAAGCAAAATCTAATAAATACGATTCGGTGTATTTGTATTGGAAGACGATTAGAATTTGCACTTGGTAAGTTGTTTTTGTCTTTTATTTCGAAAGTTATTCACTGGATTGTTACTGTATTGGTTTTCAACTTAATGACTGGATAGTTGAATAGTTTTGAATGAAAATTTATTTACCTCCTCAACTGCTGTGGATCTCTGAAATAACCTTGATTATAGATGTTATCACTCTCGCCCATACGATCCCAATTGGTTTGGCAAGCCTGTTCCTTTTTATAAGCATTATAGGTTAAAGCACATGAAGTCATAGACGGATTGCGTTGCAATGGACTATCCCAGGCTTCGTCGTCCTCCATTTGCTGCATCAGCAATTGATTGGAAAACGTTTGACGTGAAATTGAATTAGCTGGATCAACCATATATTGGGTATCGTAGAATGGAATCTGATCCAAACGGAAGGGCATCTTTTTTATCGGCACTGGTAAAGGGCCCAACTGTGATGAGTTCACTTCACGTGTATTGATGCGTTCAAAGGGCACTGCCCTAGTGCATTTATTGAGTCCTGCCACCATGCGTTGATTATAGATGTGAACCTTTAAAAAGACAGATGGATAATAAATGTACTCAGATGTAGTATGCATCGTTTATTTATAGATAACTCACTTGTTGAGATAAGTTAACGAAGTCCTGGAATCGAGCGGCGCGATAATGTAATAACACCTGGAAAATCGATTTCTCACGCCATTTTTTTGCAAATGGCCTAATAAAGTCGGCGGTATTTTCATTTATTTGGCCGGTCTTGTCATTAACTAGTGGAGGCAGACGTACCTTGTCGCGAAAACCACGAAAAGCTGAAGCAGGTAAGCGAGTATGAGGAAATAGAGAGAGAGAGAGAGAAGAAGTAGTAACCTATTAAAAAATTGCGGTCACCTTAATTTAATTAAATTTTCATTTCTTTTCTATGGCGAACACTTATAATTCATCGATGTCAAAGTCTAAATTCTCGAAAAGGAGGGATTGCAGGGCTCGGTATAAGCCGATTGGTTACATCAGATGAAGAAACCAACACCTCCCTCCCCCTTAAGCGGCTTAAATTGCAGACGGAACCTCCATCTACTCCTGACATACTAGTTAGACTTTTCTTGTTATATATTTTTCTCTATTTTTATTGATATTGACGTGTAACTTGAGTTTATCCCCACATGGGTTTTAGTAGTAGTGTTAGTAGAAGTAGTATTAGTAGCTGATATATAGAATGTGAGTATTCTCAGGCCTATTCCTCGTTGGAGGCCTGTTCAAGTTTTGATATACGAACAGCGGCTAGTGCCTCATCCATGCGTGCCTCCAGAAACATTTCCTCAGCCTCCGACGGTGTTTCACTTATATCAATATGCTCCTCTTCGTATTCTTTAAGTTTGGAAACAAGCGTTTTTTTACCTTTTTGAATCTTAGAGGCAGCCACATCATGATGTTCCTGACCCTTTTTACCCACTAACAAAGAGAGAGAAAAATGTTTTTATCGTTTTTTAAATTTAATCTGAATTCGATTACTTACACTTGAACACCTTACCACCTTTAATGCGCTTGCGTGCCAACAGAGCTCTCATCATCGATTGCACCTTGATAACCTTTTTAACCTGAATCTCGTATGATCTGTTAAATTTAAACTTTAGTCAAATGCATCTTGGCCTACAAATGATACTCACCTTGCCAGGAATTCATCGTTGTAATAACGCAAGAAAACCTTGGTTTTGCCCAAGGACCAGCCTTCCATTTTCAGACGCAAGAAAAGTAAACGACAATTATCCTTTGTCATTTCTACAGTTTCATCAAAATCAAAGGCCAAAAATTGGTAGCTGGAAAGAGGCAACTAAATAATGTTTAATTTTGAATCTTAGTGTATATTTTTGATTTGTGTTTTCTACCGTTTTAAGAATTCGTCGAAAGGCAGACGGGTGGAGAAACCTTTTTGTCTGGCTACAACCGTATCTAGTACACCCAATGCCTTCATTTGCTGTTGCACCACATCCGAATGGAAGGCTTTGGGCTTATACTCCAAGTCAGCGCGAATACAGCGCACAAAATGTACACCCAAATTGGCATTTTGGCTAAGCATTTTGAGCAAAGTAAGACAAGTGAAACGGAAATTGGCCGCTAGAGTGCGTAGATTGTTAACCTGCGAAATGCAGCCAGCGCTCAGTGTGTTGAGGGCCTAAAAAATGAGAAAAAGCCTAGAACTCATTTTTGTAAAAGCACGGCTATAATTATCGCTTACATATGATTTGCGTTCGGTTTCGTCTTTATGTTGAACAGCTTCAAATGGCATTGTTAGATTACCAGCTTTTGTTAATTGATTTGTGAACATGAGCATGATGCTCTCGTCCAGCGAAGAGCGGAATGTTTCAATCATTTCCGGGGGTACAAAATCACGATTAATATCGGTGAAGGCTCGCGTATCATATATAATACGGCCCGTGTAATGAGCCACAGATAATTCAGTGGCAGTGTGCTTCTTCACAAACTGGCTGTGCTTCTCGGAAACGCGATCTGAGAAAAACAAAGAAAATGACCCATTCAATAGTTGTAAGAGAACTTACATACATATCGCACACACCCATTATTAAATCCTGATCCTGACAGGATCGTGAAGCATCATCGATAATATAAAAGAGGCCATCCGGCTTGGTTAGCAAATTATCCAACGCTGTTTTGTTATCATAAAAGTTCAGATTAATAGTATCAATATCTTCCGCTTCCATTTCAAGCATTTCACTAATGAAGATACGTTGATTATAATGATATTGCATTTGTTCATTCAACGTATTGATCATCAGTTGCTCGAGCCCATTGCGATGGAAGCATTCAAATCCATACATATCATGGATTATAATGGCATTTGTATCACCACTGAAAATCAATTGCCTATTATTTTGAGTTGCCATTTGTACAAATTTAGACTTACAAAACAGCTCGTGGAAATGACATGTTCATGTTGATACGATTGATTATGAAGTCGACTAGACGTGAATATAGAGTTGAGGACACAGCATCTCTGGCATCACGGGCTTCCTCTGTGGTATATTGACGACGTTCCGCTATACCTCCTTTAACCATTATAAAGTTGGTCAAAGACCACATAAATTTCTTCTCATCGACTCTTAGTAAATCTGCTATGCGAGATACAATATCGGTGTTTTCCACTTCGGCATATTTACCCGATTGACGGAAACGTATGTTACCGATATTTAAGATGGCAGCTAAAACCTTTCTTACAGTTTCTAATTGCTTATGATTGAAGTCTAGGTCCCTTAGAATATTTTCAAATTCACGAAAACGTTCAACATTGCCCTCCGGATCATCGCGGCGATATTTCAATTTGGTTGGTGGCACATCTGGTGGAATGCGTAGATAGCGATAGTTGCGATCTGATTTTAAATTATAGTCCTTTAATTGATTTTGTTGATTAATAAAGTCATAGAAATAGTAAAAAATATGAAAATTATGCTGGCTGCCATCGGTACTGGCAACGCGTAGTTTCTCCAACATATACATATTGAAGACGGCACCGCTCATTTTTCCAGTTTTACCAAATGTCAAACAATATTGAAGTACACATCGTGTTGAGTCATTGTTAACTGGAGTACCAGCATTTACCATCATTAAAATGACCTTAATGGAGCTCTCTACACGGCCGGTGGCCCCACGATTTCCGTCACCCAGATAACAAAGATGCTTGATCAATAATCGGGCATTGGTGGACTTGCCGCTGTAGCTTTCGCCAGAGAACACAATGTGCTGCGGCTCACGATGATGCAGCATATCCTGATATGCTATATCGGCAACAGAAAATATATGTGGTTGATTTTCTGAACGTGATTTGAAACGGTATTTAGAATGGAACTAAAAATAATAAACAAGTATATAAAATTAAATAAAAAACGATCGTTAGATATTACTATCTCTCACCTCTGTGCTGTAATCTTCTTTAATGTCATTCGAGTTCAACGATATTAAAATATCGCCAATGAAGCTATAAGACTCTCCCATTATCATACGATTACGCAACGATTCGATAATATTCTCATCCACTGGATTCTCCAGGGCAGCCAAATCCTCGGGATACATACGTTCTGGTTTTTCATCGAAGCGCTTAATATAACCACGATCTACAAATAGTTCCGGTTCCTTGTACAATGTTTTAACATCTCGCGATAACTCCAACATTTCAGACAAATCCGATCTCATTTCTTCCTCGTTTTCGATTAATTCGGTAAGAAATGGATGCTCCACCATTTCCACCATCATTGGACGATTTTCTGCATTCTTCTCTAAGCATTCGGAAATGAAATCATTAATTTGCTGAGACCAATTGGTGGGCCGCATTAAAGTAGGCGGTGGATTACGTATAATCTGGAACATGGCCCTGGTTGGATGCATATCAGCGAATGGTGGCTTACCATCAGCTAGCTCTATTGTGGTTATACCCAAGGCCCAGACATCGGCGCGTACCGTTATATCAGGTTCGCGACTCTCCATGGCGGCTACCACTTCGGGGGCCATCCAACACGGGGAACCAATGCAAGTGCCTCGTTTGCCCAATGTTGAATCAACTTGTCGTGATAGGCCAAAATCGCAGAGCTTAACACGACCGTTTTTCGTCAAAAGAATGTTATCTCCCCTAATATCCCTATGAAGGACATGATTGCGATTGAGCTCAATAGCTGCCCGACATGCCTCGCGAATAATGTAAGCTATATGCTCCTCTCTCATTCGACGATCTAGTTTCAGGAGCTTATTAACCATATCTACAGCTGCTCCACCCGCACAGTACTTTAGGAAAAAAGGAAGGATATTAAATCACTATGAATGAACTGTTTTTTTTCTTCAACACTTACCTCCATGACGAACCAAATTTCATCGGGTCCATTTGGTTTGGACAACTTGTAGACTCCATAGAACTCAGGTAGATTTGGATGCGCGCAGTAATCTCGCAATGTACGATACTCTTCTTCAATCGATACCTGATGCTCCTCATCGTAGTGCTGTATCTTCAAGGCTACAATGCGATCGTTTTCCAGCTCCTTGGCACGAAACACTTTGGCATTAACACCTTGAGCTATCTCCTCATAGATTTCGAATTTATCCGTGGGATCCGGTAATTGCGAATACGGTAAATACATCGTGAAATGTTACGCACTGTGTGTAGACAAGGTGTCTTTTATATTGATCTTTTAAATCGCATTAAGTGCCTTCGCTAGTTACCTAGCTTGCATAAGGTCTTCAAAAGTTTTTGCAGGGTTTCACTCGCAATTGATTGGGATAGGCTTATGTTAATACGTTTACTATGAGGGAGGCGCACTCAGTACAACAAATGCTTTGAAAAGAAATCTTCTAAGAAAGCTCATAATAAGGGAACATTATTTAAAAGTTTTTAAAAAAATTTGTGCAAATGTATATATAGAAACGGAAAAGTGATCTTAAAAATGTACCCAGGTATCGATAATCATAATTATTTGCAGTAATTTTTTAGACGGTAACATTCACTTTTACAAAATGTTACAAAAATAATGTAGGCTTATAATTTAATCTCTTCTCAATCTTCACTTCGCTCTGAACACTCCTTTGTACCTATAACTTTAATATTTTACGAATTTACCAATGAAATAACATTAATTATATATTTTTTCACCGTGCAATTTTTTGATTAATTAACCCCGTTTATAAAATTTTATTCGTAATTGTTGGGACACTTTACCCTAAAATTATAAAATCTCTAAATACCGAAAAAGCGCAACTAAAGGAACTAATGTAATGTAATCTAAGCAACAGTTAGAAATTAAACGTTAGTTTCTCCAATTCATTTAAAGTATCAGGACTTTAGGAAAACAGTCCTTAATCCTTGTGAACTCACACACCTTTTCCAGTCACGTTTGAATGCCTTCAAATTTAGCTTTTATTTTTTTTTCAAGCCCGATCACACACGCTTGCAGCACGTCACGCTGCAAAAAGCCAACTGAAAGTTGGGAATGCATTTTTTTGAACGAAATGCGAAAAAGGAAGCCCCTCAAAAGCCGTTTGCCATCTAATTTAATTAGTTATCGACTTTCACGTGAAGACACAAGCAAGAAGAAAAAGCGTATCAGAGCAATGCAAATCAGCTGATTGGACAAAATAATGTTATATGTACATTATCAATCAATATAGTATGTGCTGTATCTTATTATTTGTATATTTACAAAATCTGTGTATAATCAAAAAAGCAAACCAAATTAAGCATTTACATGGAACTAGAATTAATTTAATTTACGTTTTAATACTGTTTTGCTCTCATTTTCCGTTGGTTTTTCTTTTTTCTTTAATGGAAAGTTTTTCTTATTATCGGTTGATTTTGCTTTTTAAGGAAAGTTTTTTATATTTGAATATATTCCATTTTCCATGTGAGAGGATACGAGCCTTTTTTAATTGCATACGCTAATCCATTCCTCGACATGGCATTCCTCGCATTCAACATTACAGCACCATTGGAATTTACAACGACATCGTTCCGCTCGTCGTTCTTTGATTTGATTATAGCCACGCCCACAGCATAGAGAAGCGCAACCATCGCTGGTTGTGGTATTACGATTACATTTACGACCTACAGTACCTGTAAAATATGCAAAAACAATTGTCATTAGTTTTGAAAAAGCTGTAAATGTTGCAAAAGGTTTACAATTAAAATGTACAAAATTATTGTATTGTAACTTTACTTGTACAAGGATCTGGTCTTATATATGAGACAGAGGTTGTTAAGATAGCATCATCTTTTGGTTTGATATTGCTCAGTCACTCCCAATGTTTACTAAAACATTTAAAATTTCGTTGGTTTATCTTTTCAATTGACTGCTGCAAAATAACTGTCAACACTTCATTTAAATCTATAAAGATGTAGTCTTACATAGGAGGTCTATAATCAAAACAAAATTGTCGTTATGTCGCACTTCGCCATAAATAAACAATTAAGTTAAATCATAAACAAAGTATCATAATTGCCCACGTTAATTGCCATCGTTTTTACCTAGACAAGCCGGAGAAACATGAATCAAGCCACTAACTTGAAGTGTTAACAGAGGTGGGTTGGGTCTCACAAGTCTCCATCTCAGTCCCAGTTCAAGTCTCAGTTTCGATCTCGGGTCTCTCTCGCTCGATTAATTATAAATTTGCTTCGTAATTAACACTTTAAGCTGTAGCCGAGCTGGAGTGGCTTAGGTAGTAGTTTATATTTTTGGTTTGTTTTGTGATAATTTGCAAGTGTGTCAGCAACAAAATGGCTAACGAAAATTGCAAGTGGCAGTTAGATGTTGTCGTCGTGGTCGGAGTCGTTGTCGTTGTATTTGGACGTGCCGTGCGGGCATACACTGTTTTTTTTTTTTTTGAGTTATGGGGCATGTTTGGTAGCTTTTTGCTTATAAATGGTAGTTTTTTTACTTGGCTGCTGTTAATTTGCATTTGTGATTTATTTAATAGACGCGAATCAAATTTATATCTCAATCATAAATCATTTTTAATTAGTTTGATGCATTTTTGTGACTAGATTTTGATTACTATACTAATATAGATTTGAAAATATAAGTATATATGTATATACAAACCAAACTCACCCTGTATATCGGCGCCCAAGTCGCGTTCGCAGAAATTCGGTGATCGTTGATAGTAAAAAAGCGATGTTTCCAGTTTACGGGCCATGCGTGCGGCATTCTTATCTATGTTCGACTGACGTAAACCTCCTCCCATGGCATCACCGCCACCACCACCCACACTGCTATCGCGTTCTATACCCAATTCCTCATGTCGCCGGAGCGTATCATGACCACCATGTCCCAGCTCAAGGATACTGCCAGATCCATCCACAACATCACTGCCATCTCCATTAGATTTTTTATTTCGTGTTCGCTTAAGGACCACAACTGGTTCACCATTGCCCAGATTGGATTGATCCACCAATATGGCTTTGCGAAATTGATGCTTCACTACTTTGCCTACGACATGAAAGTCGGGAGCAGATTTCCAGCACGTTTTTAGCTGGCAACTACCGGACATTCCATGACATTTGCAGCGAAACTCCATATTGTTCGAGACGGCCTAAAAAGAATGTCAAGTGATTGAAGGTTTTTTGAAGTACGATTACATATTTATACATATGTATGTATTACATACCACAAAGTTCAGTATTTGTTTTTACTTACCATTCTGCCAGCATGATTATTATGTAAATTAATTTTCGATTGTATGTCTCCGGCCTTCTCTCGACAATCTAGAAATAATTTGGAATATTCGACACCAAAATCCATATTATGCGAACAACCGCCCCATTTCCAGCGACTGGCTATTTTTGAACGTTCATATTTCTTTTCATCTTCGGGTGTTAAAATCTGATTAGTTTCCAGATATTGTAGAAAGAGCTTCTTCTCCTTGTCCAACGATTGACGCAGATTCTTATTTAAGGTTTTGCGATTGATAGTCGGATCACAGCCGCAAGACATCAATCGACCTTGACTACAGGCTCTGGCTACACTGTGGGCCACCCCAGCAGCCGAAATGGCAAAGGCAAAGGCGCTCTCCCTGTAACCTGGAATAACATACATGTGGAAAAGAATTTGGAATAAGAGCTTGGGCCTCTGGGGGAACCGATGAATAGGAATTTATGCGGTGATATTTTTAACGCCTTGTTGCTACTTGGTTGTCAACCAGGGAATTGTGCAAAATGCCGCTGACTTTGACTTGCCCATAAATGTGAGCAACGAATTTAATGATACAAAAAGCATCGACCGACCTGCGGAAAAACTTTGAATCAATCATTTGAAACAATAACGAGAAAAAAATGATTATTTCCATTTTATTCGCATACGTATTCGCAATTCTGTCAAATGGCTGTCAAAAATTGACATTAATCGTCGATCAAGCGACAGCGAAATGTCATTGGGTTCTCGAACCAAGACCAAAGTTGGAAACATTTGTCAGACGATTGACATGCAAATTGTCGGAATAGTGGGACAGTTGTACATATGTACATACATCTTTCAATGTGCCTCTTCAGCTTCGAGCTGTCAAACAATCAGTCAGCCAAGCCCAAGCTCAAGTCCATGTTCATGTCCAGGTCCAAGATTAAGTGAAGTCCCTATTCTATGTCACTCCACTCACTTACTCATTCATTCACTCACGCACGAATGCAAATGTCAATGGATTGTGACAAGTTGTCGTACAATTGTGTTGGCGATGAATCGATCACAAAACTGCATCCAAGAGGTGGAAGTGCAATGCATTTGATTGACGATTAAGACGCCATCAATCACAAGGCATCAAGTTGCAAGTAGTAGCCAAAGCGATCCTCTCCCAATTGGAACCCAATTGCCCCTTTCCCCCCGACTGTGTCGGCTGATGCCGCTGTTTGCTATGCCAGTGATTGTCGTCGCTGATCTCAGATCAAGCGAATTGCCAGCTTGATTTATGCACGCTTTGTTTTGCAAGCCAAATCCAAATCACATCAATGCCATTCTCTGCTGTCCTCCCCCCAGACCCCAACCCAACCCTGCACTCGCTCCACTCTCTCCTGTCCACTCTCTTTGCAGCAGTCTCCTGCATAAATTGGCGATCAGAGACTCATTCGTTTGTTCGTTGATGATCTCTGTCTCTATGTGTGTGTGTGTTGCAATCCCAAGTAATTGTTTGCGACATACGTCGTTCGCTTGTTGTCACATGCAGTGGGCTCCAAAAAGATAAAGGTCGATCGACGACGATCTTCAACGATCTGTATGTGTATGTACATACGTACGAGTAATCCTTTTACTACCCCCCACTTGATTGACAATAATGCATGGCGAAGTAGCCGCAATATCAACAAGAACAACAACGGCAACTTTAGCGATCGGCGATCGATGAGGTACACATAAGTTATAGTGAATACACTCAGAGAAAATGAAACTAATTTTGTAAATAATAATCGTTCTATAGAGATTTTCTTAACTACGTTTCTCACTAAAGCATTATCCTTAGGAAAGTATTTTATAAATTATGAATACTTAAAGGTAACTCGTTCTTTATATCTTTGAATTAAAATCTTGTACAAGTGTATGGATATGTGTATGCAAAATAGTTGACCTGTCCCCATGCGCCGTTCGATTGTCAGTCAGTGGGCCGTGGGTCGACTTGATTTGTTTCGTTTCACTTGGTCGACGACGATCGTTGATCCCTCTGACTCTCTGTGCCCTTATAAGTCTCTGAGTTGCTTGTCAATATTGACTCTCGTTATGTGTGCAAAGTTTCCTTCCTTATTTAATGGACGCACGGACGACCGTCCGATCGACCAAAGACATGTCACTGACATAGGCTTGGGTTTACCATATGCGATGAAGGCTGTTCGATCGCTGGAGTTGGAGAGTTACTTGGAAGCTGTTGCCTCTGGTGCTGCTGTTGCTGCTGCTAGTGTGGCATGCATTTGGAGATTTATGGTTTGGCATTGTTGCTGCTGGTTGTTGTTGATGTTAACTTTAACCTGCCCTGTCCATTTTTACCATTTCCATTGCACTTGATGAAGGAGATTGAGATTATGGTCAAAATGCAAACAAACTATGCAAATAATGTCTATAATTGAATTATTTTCGATTTCTGTTTGTGACCAATTTCAATAATGCCAAACCTTGAGAATAGCCTAAATGGTTTTAATAGTTGGCAACGTATTTGAAGTGTGGGAAAGGATTTTTCGTATCTACATATATGATAGTAATTTTGTATGATAGAATAACTAAATAGGTAAATTTAAAACTGATTACTAAACCCATCAAAGCCAATATAATATTTATTTGATTGATAAGATTTTAAAATTTTCTTTGAATTATATAACTCGCCTGTCATTGTACTAGAAAAACTGTAAAAAAAGGAAATATAAACATTTTGCCGAAGTTTGTTTAGAAACGCCCTGTTACACTTAAACAAGTTTCGATTTATTTAAGTTTGTTTCGTTTCTGTGCATATAACCGAACAGTAATGTTAGGAGAAGACATTCATAACCATGTCCATGGGACAGTACGCTCCCATGGTTGTCGTCGGTTTCGTTAGGTTTCGTTCGTTTCCTTTCATTCTCTTCGAAAATGTCTTCTTGCTGTCTTTTTGCTGTACATTGTCAGTGGTCGCGGCAGCATCCGTCAACTGAGATAACAATTTTTTAAATTGAAATTGAATGAAGTGGTTTGCTTACAATATAATTTATACGATGAATGCAAATAAATTACGCCCCGGAGACGGTACTCCAAGCCAGTTCCTTTCCCTTTCACTCTACACTCTACTCTTCACTTTTGGCTACTGTCCTCGTTGTCGACGTTGCCGTCATTGAAATTTGTGAGAAATCTTTTTTTTTTTGTGGTACAACTGCTCTTCAGTATATCGTTTGCATCTTGGGATTGCATGCCGCCGCCATTTTGGGCTCACTCCACATAGCCAATTGGCAATTCCACCATTCTCCATTGTCTTTGGCAATTCCATACAGCAATTGTATGAATCATAAATTAACTAATGAAGCAAATAACAAGAACATGTCTAAAAAAGAGTTATGTTGAATGTCCTTAATTTGATTTGTCTACGAGGAGAGTGATGTAAGCTTTTTTAAGGGTTCAGAATTTCGCACAAACAAAATTGGTTGTATATGGAATATAATTTCAAAAATAATTCCAAAACTTCTGATACTTCTTTAGTACTTCTCTAGATAACTGGAATGATGGGGTTGAAAGGCTCTTTTGGTAAGTACAATAACGGAAGTTTTTATTCTCTTTTTATATTTCAGCGTCATGAATTTTGTTTGGCTGAAAAACAAAACGAATTATTATTGCTAGCAGTTTTGTATTTTTTATTATTGCAAGCAAGATTTGCTGTACTTCATTTTCTCTTTGTTTTAATTGACTTTTTAATTGAAAGCGAATAAAATCTGAAATTGAAAGAATTAATTTTAAAGATGTGACAACTGGTTTCAGAAAAAAGAAAATTTTTGTAAAAGTCAGATATATTCTGATCCCATTCCTTAAGTTTTTAAAGAAATTATCCCTTCCCCAGCCATCTTCATTATCATATGACTCATAACAGTAGTTAGTTCGCATACTTCCAACTTGGGGCTATCGGCGCCTTGTGATCACCGAGTGTCCCGCTAGAAAGAAGCTGAGAAGCTTTAGAATGCGGCAAAGTCTTTTGTACCTGATGCTGTTTTTTTTTTGTTTCATTCCGTCATAAGGCACACGCCGTCTTTGGGTAATACAATGCCTGGACCAGAGATTAAGATATCAAAGATCCAGCGCGCTGTTTCATAGAGTGTGCACTAGGCTGTAACAAAAACCAACCGAGACCTCGACTCTAAAGGCAATATATAGGAGAGTCTCCTCCGCCAAACACTCTTACTTACTGGGGCTGCCAACATGGGTAATTTGAAACGTAGTCCTCCCTCTCTCATTCCCTCTCTTTCACTCTCTTGCTTGCAAAGGGCATTAGAAACTAAGTTTCACTGCGGTTTTTTCTGTCTAATAGCTTTGGACACATTGCCTGCTTAACGAAACGGCAAAAAAAACCAAACTAGAAAAAAACGTATCTTTTTTCCATACCCCGCGGAGAAAGGGTATGTTAGGATAATTTAATATACATTATTTTACTTCCAATTAGTGGTAGAAAATAACAGCATGACTTGGAAATAAATATTTTGAAACTCTATAAAACACTCAACCAAATCTCTGTGACAATTTAAATATACTTTAACTAAATACAAGGTATATGATAGTCGACATAATAATGGAGGTCAGCTTTTTAATCAGACTTTGCATATTGCGTGTGGGCCGCTGCTGTTGAGCGAGATGGAAGGAAAGAAAAACTCGTTGACAGTTGCCGGTTGCTTTGGGTCATAAAGCGGTTTTGTTTGCGTGAAAGCTGAGCCACGCTTACTGCACATTTTAGTGTCAGCTTAATGGCTTTTCGGTCTTTGGTAGAAGGGGTGAGGACTACACTATTTACTACTTACCTTTCTTCAGCAGATTGGAAGCATGCGGATTGCGACTTTTTGAGCTCAACGATGAACAGTTCCAGCGATGCCATTGAAACTGGTGGGAAAAAAGTTTGAACTGCAGCATTTGTAAATATTCCACATAACCCACCTGTATTTGACACTCACGTATGGCCATATCTAGGCCCTCCAATGCGGCAGCAGTCACATCACTTGCCTTATAACAAAGTTCTACCTGATCTTTGGTTAGTCCGGGCACCGAACGACACGTGGCACGTCCATCTGGCAAGCCATAAAGCCTGAAAGGGATTTCAAAATATTCAAATCAAATGAGTTATCAAACAAAATCAAAAATTCGTTCATCAACAACTAAAGAAAGCTATGATTTTCCTATAAAATCTGCAGGTCAATTGCTTTATCGATTAATGATAACACAAAATATTCTTATAATTTCTTGGGCATGTATTAATTCCTGCCTTGGGAGACTAGTTACACAGAGTACTCGGTTAAAAGTTTGCAATGTTTCCATTTCCCTGTTACTCTTTAGACGGACATACATGTACGTGAATGGCATACAAATGATGTAGAAATTCAGATGAGGATCTGTAGGAACCTCTGTAGGACGTGTGTGAAAATGGCACGTTTCCTACATTCGAGCTGAGCTTACGTGCCACAATTAAGACAGTTGTCAGAGGATGAGCAGGAGTGTCTAGAGGTAGCGAGGTGTTCAGAGAGCGGAGTAGGGAGCATTAAGAAAATATATATTTGCAGACGCCATGCGTTGCCATCACGTATACGCCCGAGTATGCCCTACGTGTTGTAGATCAACGATGCGATCAAGTAAAATGTGGCAATGCCTTGAACGAATGAAGTTGTTTAACGTCAGCTACAGCAACAGTAACATCAACAGAAACTCGCCTGTATCTTTAAGTAAAGACTATGCTCCATCTGTGAGGAACACCAACCACTTCTCCGCTTTCGACTTGACCTTGAATACCTTCCTGGCGCGCTTCTATTAAATGGGTTCAAATTTGAGTTTATATCATCAAAATTCTTCTTTGTCTACAACAAAATATTTGAGGAAACTTCTCTTCATTTCTGACTCATGGCCCAAAGATTTATGACAGCTCACCAAATTTTGTTGTATTTGCCTTAGCTACTGTCCATTGCTACTTTTTTTGGTTTTGCTGCTATTTTTTGTTTTTTTTTTTTTGTTTATTTACTTTGATTAAAATCAACCCGAAAAAAATTTCACAAAATGAAATGAAATTAAATCGCGGTTTTATTTTGCAGCTCAAGGTTAATGGGTTAAGTTGAACACATTTCGAGGAAATTAATTGCCCAGCTGTGGTTGATTTCGCTTGCTAATCAAATTTTAATTTTCAATCGAAAATTTGCTTGATATCATTTAAAATCAGTCTTTAATACAATCAAGTCGCTTTCAACAAGATGCTTTAACATTACATTAACATTTGGCCAGAGACTTTTTGGTATAGCATTAACATACTAGATCTATAAACCAAATTATGTCAATTAAAATAGTATTGAAAAAATTGTTTAAACTTACCAAATGTAGAATGCGTAACGAGATCGTTGTATTCCCATTTTCATTACTACTGATAATTTACATATTATTTTCATATTTATATTAGCTGTTATCATTATTTATATTCTATTAATAGTAACTGGTTGCAAGAATTATAGAAATTACACGAGGATTGTTAGAAAATTAATAAGAAAGATTCTCATGATTCAAGCATTTTTGAAACATCTTGACTTCTTTAAAATTTATGCTTTGTCAGGAATAAGAGACTTGAATTGCTATGACCCAAAGTTTGTTTTTCAATAAATAGGTTAACAGAAAGCAGAAATTTAAATTGGTTAAGCATGGTTTATATATTGTATGCCCTGAAAATATTCAGAATCAGTAACAGTTGTAATACCTTTAAGAGATAACCTGGGAGTCTACAATAGAATTTCAGTGTTTTGGTGTTTTTAAGCTTATCATTTCGTTCAGTATTATTTAGTAAAAATTATTTTCTCAGGTTTCTATAACTTACGGTTAAATCTCTATTGCCAATTGTGTCATTGTAGACAATTTGTAATAAATTTGCTTTAAACATTTTGCAAATACCTGAAATCTCTCCCCACTATATTTTTAATGCATAATCCGATATCAAACATAAAGTGAAATCAAAAACATTTTGTGCTGTTTTTTCTTCTTCTTCTTTGACTGCAAGTTGGCAAAATGCATTTTAATTGGCTGACATTTTGACCAGAAGATACGACCGATACGAGAAGAGAATAAAATGAAGTGAATGAATGGGTAAAAGAATATGCAATCTAAAGAACCCAGAGAGACCAAGAGACCAGACATCACGACCAGATAAGGGAATTTAAACTGATGCACATTTTGTTAACAGCTTTATAAAGCATATGGGGAGGCTTTTAGTTGACCATTTCAATAAAGAAAAAAAAAAAACCAACGGGACGAGAAGAAGAAGGAAACTAAAACTGATAAGCAACAAAGTGAAGGAAGACGGAGCCGACGCCGCCGCCTGTAAATGAGGTTGAGTCATTCTCCCCGATATAACCCATACACATACCGATACATAGCCTGTCTGCGTATTTCACGCAATGCAATTGATTTGCTTATAAAATTTATCGATCTCGTTGCTAAAGCTTGTCCTTTGGATCTCTGCCTCTGTTTCTTTCCCTCTCCCTTTCCCCTCTCTTATCAGTGTGTTCAAGATAAAAGAAAGAAAAAAAAGAGACAGACAGCTTTTGCTTTTCATTTTCATAATTTTGATATTCTCACGGTTTGGAGGATTTCCATTGAAATGCCATGAAACAAATGCTTTGTGTGGTTTCTTGTTTTAATAGGCGCCGCGGCAAAAGTATCAAAACGCAAAATCAAAAAAAAAAAACAACTATAATTTACTTCTTTTTTTATCTTTCCTTGATTTTGGGACTTTTCGGCTGTCAAACGGTAGCCGAGGCATAAATCAAGGATTTTTTTTTAAAGAGATTGCAACGAAACTATCACCGAAATCTGAATCGACTGCTAGAGCTTAAAGCCAAAAAAAAATGTTTCCCACACAAACACACTTAAACACACACACACACACACACACATACAGAAGAGTAAGAAGGGGAGAGTTAGTGGTAGAGGTAGATTGGCAGGCATTTCAAATCCAGGGTAGATAACTTTCGGTTATATTAAAGACATTCCTTCAACTAAGTGTACACACACGGCAACAGCTAGGAATGCCTTTGATCTAAACCGATAAACGGGGTGACTTTTGACTCATTGGGAGAAAAAAATATTTTAATACAGCAAAGCAAATCTTTGTTGTGTAATCAAATATACAATAAACAAAATGCACTGTTCAATATGTTTTCAAAATGTGGCGTTAAAAACTTATGAAATTAATTAGGTATCTAATTAATTTTCTATTCTAGTATCGACTTTAATTAGAGTATAAGTTAGACTCCCATTTTGTCAATGCTAACGTTTTTACTAAACTTTAAATTGATTTGGATTTCATTTGAATTATCACTTAACGTAATTTTTATAATTGAATGTACTTATTCATTATTTAAATAACTAAAAGCATGTTAGACAGTGTTATAACATCTTATAGACAGTTAAATGAGCATCAAATATTTGTGATTGAAAAAAAAAGGAAACGTTGATAACTTTCAACAAATAACAAAAAACTGAAATTTCTCAACAAAATTGATATTTTTAAATCCATTTCTGATCTGTGCTGACTGTCCATAGGAAAAGAGTGGCGAGGGGGAAGCTAGACAATCGGCTTGACAGGGTGATCTTTGAAATCCAAGTCTCAAAATGCGCCTGGGCGAGTCTCAATCAGTCTTTGTTTGGCGGAGTTGGAGCAGGAGTCTCTACTTTGCCGCCTGACTGGTTGCCTTGCCTTCTGTGTAGATACATATACATACATATGTGTACTTATATGTATATATATAGTTGCTGCTTGTTAATCTCATTGTTTTTGCAGCAGTTGTTCCACAGGGTTGTCAACATACTTTTCCTGCAAAGCAACAGCAACAATAACAACAACTCGAGACTGCATTGCTGCAAGCTGAATTGCAGTCGTTGCAATTCGTTGTAGTTGCATCTACCAGGTCATAATTGCCACGCATAATGAGCCTGACTCTGCAACTGCAGTTGAGGAGGAGCCATGCAAGGAGTCAGGTTTGAGTTCCTCCGTCTCGGTCGTGCCACAAATTTTCCCGTTTGAAATGCAAATGAATTGTCAAGCCCGGCCACGCCTTCATCAACTCCTAATTGGGGTGCAACCTGCATTGTCTTCAAACTGGAGTGTAGATGAATTCACACGTTCAAGTGTCAACTTGAAACTGGCTGGCAAAAAATTTCGTGGATTATTTATGAGAAATTTTGCGTTGCTACTTTGCCAGATCATTCAAATAATTAGGTAGAGATAACGCAGAAATTTTATCAAATGTCGATCAGACGAAATAACTTAGTTATTTTTAATTTATTCACCATTCACAAAATCTTTTTGCATCTAATTGTAAGCAAAAATATTTATTGAAATGATGTAAATTATTTTTCTTGTTTCATTTTGATTTGTGCAATTGAAAGGGAAGTGTTGTAAAATTAACTGTAGCGCAGTTGAAACAAGTATGTTTTTTAAACTGAATTTACTTAAATTGTATATAAAATATTATCGCTTGCTAATCTAAATACAATTAGATGAGGTTAACTCTATTACTTTGACCCTAACACCGATTATAATCTTAAGCTAGACCAATATTAATTATGCCGACACCTAAGACTGACAGCAACTTCAACTCTCGGAACAGGCAATTGATTAATATGTACCTGGTATTGTTGTTGTAGTTGCTGGTGATGTTAAAGTTGCTGTTGTTGTTGCTGTTGTCGTTTTAATTAATTAACTCTGGTCAAAAGCGAGAAGCATAACATAGGGTAATGAGGTCTCTCTGTCTCTCTACTGGCTTGTAAATTTGTTGACAGACCATTTTACACTTTGTATGTTGTTGGCAGGTTTTTTTATAGTTCAAAAATGGGAAAATAATGTATCTATAAGATGTGGATATTTACTTACCAGCGTGTGCAACAGGCCAAGATAATCACAACAATTATATGCAAATTGCCTATCAAGTTGCTGCTGTTGTGATGACTTTTTCCTGCTGCTGCAGCATGTTGCTGCTGCTGGTGGCTTTTTGGTGTTGCTGCTTGTCCCACCAACATCATTATCATCGCTTGTTTTGCATAAATTTTTATACAAATGTAGATAAATTTTTAATTGCGAAACATTTTGATTAAATGATCTATCACTTTGATTTAATACGCTTGTTGCTGATGTCGATGTTGTTGTTTTTGTTTTTGCTGAATTTGTTGCCGCTGCTTTTGATAATTTCGTTTGCTGAGGCCAGGCATCAGGAAACATTTTGTTGAGCTCATTGAAAGAGAGCCAAATTTTTTCTTTTTGTTTGCTTTTTATATTACTTTAACTGTCATTTGAAAATTTAATAAGACAATTTTGTACAAAGTATAATATTTAGCTCCTTTTTTTAGTTTTTAAATTTAAAATTTTATACTTTTTTTACCCTTTCACTTTGGCAGAACACTTCGAATTCAAATTTATATTTCCGTTCACTGTTATAATTTTTTGTGGACTCCAAACTTTGCTCTTTGGCTTTTACTGGGTGGGTCGATCGATTAATCAAGCACTCTAGCCAGATTTGGTTTTTAAGTCTGTGTTGCTGTTTTGTTTGTTCGAAATGCTTCTCCTATGTTGTTACATTCCTTTATTTATTTATTTCGAGTTTTTCTCTTAGGTTTTTTTTTTGCTTTACATATTTACAACCGTTTTGTTAAGCGGCCTATCCGATTGGTCTGCAAAATACAAGTGGGTTTTAAAGTTCACTTGTTATCTTCCTACCTCTTTTTCGCTTTTTTTTCTGTTTTTTTCTTTTTCTGGGTGGTTTCGCATTAAGTCACTCGATTGGGTCGTTTTTTGTTTTGCTAGTGTGCGAGTGTGTGTGGAATAATAGAATGGGTGATTTGACACTTGATCGTGGGAAACGCTTTCAAGTTTTCTTTGAAAATGTAAATTAAAATGGCGAAAGAAGCAATGTTAGGAAAGCCACTCTGCCAATTTCTGCAAATACTTTAAATTACTAGAAGCACTTATCCAAAGATTAATTCGATTAATTGGAAATCATAAAGCTTTTAGTTTTATTTTTAAATTCAATCATCAATAGGCGCTCAATATTATGTTTCCAAATCGAATCGCTCTTGCTGGACTCATAATTATTTTATTTACTTATTTTAAAAGTTTGAACCTTTTTTCAATTAATCACTTGCAATAATTCCTATTCCTATTTAATCAATTTGAAAAGAATAGTTTAATTTTTAATGTAGTTTTTAAATAAAAAATAGTTTAAATTAGATAAGTAGCAGGAAATTGAAAAATAGGTAGCAATTTTAGTCAAATATTTCTAGTGACAAATGTGCATTCGGTAATTTGTCCAGAAATCTTTATTTTTTGTTGTGTACTTATATGTCAAGAAAGAACAGTGAAAAATGTCTATGTTTCGAAATATTTAAACGACTCTATAATAAGCTAAGTTGTTTATTTCTGAATCGAAAGTCAATTAAAATTAACTCCACTTTTTATTTAGGACGTGTTAATGGATTTTTACCTTTAGTTTTTTAAACTTTTAAACTAATAAAATTATATTTTTCAAACGATTAACTATATAAGTTGATCCGTTAGACACGGAGGCAGCCGGTGAACGAACGTCCTATCAGCGAAACGCGCTAAATGGAAATAAAAATTAAAACAAAAGCAGAAGCGTAGTTGTCGTGTTATCATCTTCGTTCTATGTCGGTGGGTTATCCTGTCGCCGATGCCGCTGATACGAAGGCAATCACGAAATGTTGAGCAGGTTGATGATGATGAGGATGGGGTGGATGTGAGGATGCGCGTGTCTTTCTATTTTTTCTTCTTTTGGGGGTGAATTGTTTCTACTGGCTAAGCGAAAGTACATCAAAGGATATACTTACGCACAAACATACACATACGCACTTGCATGTAGTCGATAGATACTATTGAGGCAGGGCTCCTCATATGGAATTTATCGCATGCGAGAAAAAAATGGAAAATTGGCGCTAGACAGGCGGCCTAATTAGCACAGACCCAACAGCATAAAAAGCAGGGAGCAAATTGCATTTGAATAATTAAAGATTTAAGGATGCTAGCTATAGCTTAATCTCCCTTTGCCCAACTCCCAGCAATCAACTGCTGGCCTGGCATAACAAGCACTTGCAGCCCAACGAAAAGTGCCCCTTCAGTTGAACATCAAAGGATTACCGCAAAAAAAAAAAGTGAAACTGGCGCAGTGTCTCTCTTCCTTCGTCTTTGTTGCTGTTCCACTTGCTGTCCTGTAAAGAACTCCAATTATTGCAATTGACTCTTTTGTATGCTAATTTACACGGCAAGGCCAATTGATTCTCGACGTTTGCTTTCTAGTTTAACTGCTACAACAGTAAATAGGGGGAAAGGAGAAAATCTCAAAATATGGGTCGCTCAGGTGGCTTTTTGTTATATCTTTCTTTTTCTTCATTTGTATGTACATATATTTGTGAGCGTTAGTGGGTGTGAGTTTCGGTGTATCTGTGTGAACTTCACCTCTTTGGCTTAGACTACTTGCACTTGCCTACTTGCTACACTTGAAAAGATTGGGTAAAGGCAAAGAAAAACACTTGTTGCTGTTGACGTAAGAGAAAAGCTTGAATATGTGTTTCTGAAATCCTAGAAAATATATTAAGAATTTAAATTTTAAATTTAACTTATGTAAAGGTATCTCTACTAATTCTTATAAAGGGCAAAATATTCTTTAGTCGGTGCTAAAATTCTTTGCACTTAAGTGAATTTGTTTAGAGCCCAGTTTCTTGGTAAAAAAAATTTGTAGTTTGATGAGCAGTTCATGCTCATTAAACATGATCCGTTAACAGTCTTTTTGTAACTTTCTGTGCTTTCCCTCCCTTTACATTTTACTAACTCTTTTCATAACCACAAAGCAACCACAAGAACAGCAGCATTTGACCATTCAAGCAACCATTCAAACCATCCATTGCAACCAAACCATCTACCGCATGCAATTGCCATGAATCACCATCACCTGGCTGTGGCTCTGCCTTAGGGCATGGCACTCTTTCTTCCTCCCCTCTCTCTTTTTGGACTTTTGTGGAACATCCATCAATGTGCCGTTGACATTTGCTTGGACCGTTGACAAGAATTGTCACAATAAACAATACAACCAACGCAACAACAACAATACGAAAGAATAATAAGAGGATTCGGGGACACGTGACGCGACAGAGACAACGAACCAACAGATCATTTGCAGGGAAGGGCAAGGTCTGGGGCATAATGATTAGTTTGGTAAGTGGCAAGCAGCAGAAGGAGTGCGCATAAATTACCAAAAGGATTAGCCAACCAGACTCAGACAGCTGAAAAAAGTACCCGAAGGGAAAGCGATTGGGAAGGGGAAGGATAAGCGTTAGGGAAGGGTTGCTAAAAACAATATTGTTCAGTCAACTGAGAGAAAGGGAGATAGATGCGAGGGCGAGAACGAATGAAAAAAGAGTAGGGGAGTAAAGTGATGAATAGATTGATGAGGAGCATCATGTTAAAATTAAAATCAGATCAATTTCACAGATATATTAACATACAATATTATGGGTACTTTCTCTTCGTTTATTTTTTGTGTTTAAAAAACAGGGGGTTGAAATATTAGAAAGTTGGGCATATCCAATCTTGAGATACCTCGCTATATATTTTTCAAAAGTCAATCAAAAAGGTTGAAGAACTATACGAATGCTCTGAATAAGAACTTGTTTCAAATTTATTGATCCAATTAGTGTTTATTGTTCTCTAAGCTAAAATTTATGTTCGAGAATTTCGTATTGTTGACTGAAAGTAAGACATTTTTGACCTTTCAATTGAAGAGGGAGATTTGTTAGAGAGTACATTTGATTCCATCTTTATGGGGATTTTATACCCTGTACCCATAGGGTAAAAGGGTAAAATAAAGTCGCTAAAATGTAAGTAACAGGCAGAAGGAAGCGTTTCCGGCCCTATAAAGTATATATATTCTTGATCAGCATCACCAGCCGAGTCGATTGAGACATGTCCGTCCGTCCGTATGAACACCTAGATCTCGGAGACTATAAAATTTGGTGTGAAAATCCGTCTGTTGCATAGACAGATCAAGTTTGTTTCAAATTTTTGCCACGCCCACTTCCGCCCCCGCAAATCGGGAAAACGAATTACTAGAGCTGTATTAAAGATATCGTATTTTTACTTGGCACACCTAATTATATATCCAAACTGCTCCACCTGACTGAATTTTGTCGAAATCGGACAATAAATATCGGGATATACCTATATGAGTTTTGCACTGAATTGCCAAGGCGACATTGGCAGGCTGGAGTGAGCGAGACAGCATGCGTTCGCTGTTGCTGCATGTTAAAGAGAATTTTGCATGAAATTGATAGCGATTTCGAGGATATTCTATTTCATTTAATTAACTAGTTGGTACAGGGTATACTCAAAGTCGGCAGGGACGACTTGCTTGCTTCATTTTATTTGTCTTAACATTACCCGAATTACGTACCTCTGGGGTTGCTAAGTACCCTTTAGTAAGTCTCGCATATGGAGCCATTCCGAAATTCCTCAGCTTTTGATTTGCAACAAAAAGTTCAAACTAATTTGCGGCCATTAAAAATCATGGTTGCATTATAATTTCGTTAATTCTTGGTTTGTTTTTCTTGGATCTGTTTTTTTTTCTTTTTTTGTTTGCGTTAATTAACTCGAAACCATGTGAGAAACTTTCACATAAATAGATCCCCAAAATATCTGAAAATAACGTTGTAAAAATATTTTTGTAGAGTAACACAAAAGTAAGAAATAAAAATTAAGCGAAAATTAATCGAAGTAATTTTAGGCCTCTTCTTACCGATCTTCTCTTTCTGCGGCTGCTGTTTTCTGACTTGATGCGACATAGTCAACATTTTTCGATGCATTCCTTTTGGGCCAAAGTGGCACAAGGTAAAAGGGTCTCTACCTTTTCCCTGTCTCTCTCTCTCTCTCTCTTACTCTCTCTGACTGTCTCTGTTCCTGTCGCTGGGAAAAATTCCGCTCTCCAATCAGGTTGCTGGTTGGTGCTTGTTGTCTGTGTGACATGAAAAAGAAATCAGTGCAAAAGGGTTTCAGTTCCAGATGTGTGGGAAAATTTTTCATTTTTAATTGCACAGCCGAAAATTGAAAGAGCAAAATCGCCGAGATGACCACAAGTTGAGAATTGAAGTTGGCCCACCTACAACATTGTATTAAAGTTGTGAGCTGTGAGTTCTTTATCTCTGTCAGTCTTTTTTTTCACTCTCTCTCTCTTTGTAGTAATCGTTGAGCGTCTGCATACCAGGCAAGCCTTTCTATGAAAATTCCTCCTTAAACATCATTCACATAGTCATCGCCAGCGTCGTCGTAGCCGCAACGGCATCCTGGTATCCCGGGAATGTTTCTCGGTCTAAACTATGCAAGCGCTTCCACTCGAACTTCGCTACATTCCACGCCTTCTTTGAGCACTAGAAGGGTGCTAGCAGGCGGAAAGAGTTGAATGGGGGGCGTTGCTTTGCGCAAATTACAATTAAAAATTGTTTCAAGTGGTTTACAAACCACAGAGCACAGAGTATCCAGGCCACCACCACCCAACACAGAACAGACAAGAATAACCAGGTATGTGTGAACTTTTTGTTTTTTAAACAAAAAAAATGGAAATTTATTGGAAAAGTTAAAGTTCCGACCCCATAGAGTATATATATTCTTGATCAACATCAACAGCCGAGTCGATTGAGACATGTCCGTCTGTATGTTTGTTCAGGAGTTTTCGAGATTATATTTTAAGCTACATGGTTGAAACATGAAAAGTTAAGTTTCTTAATCGATTATCCAGACCAAGTTTGAAAATTAGTCGTATCGGATAATTATCACCGGAGTTATTAACTAAAACGTGGAGGTACCTCGAGTAAAATAAGCAATTTTTTTTGGCAGCAAAGAAACACAAACAAATTCCAAGAAATCACACGAGCGAGATGCCATGCGTTTGCTATATGTATATGTATGTCGATCTAGCTTAAGTAAACAAAGTGAGGATGGTGGCGTAGTATGAGAGATCGGTCGCACGATGGTTCGATGTTTTGTGGGTTCGATTCTCGGTGAATACGGGAAAATTTTTAGTTGAGTATTTCTTCTTTTTTGTTTTTTGATTTTATTAAACATTAATACCAACTACTTTAAAAATTTTTCTTGTGCAATTGAACACAAAATCTTTATGGCAACTGTTTATGATGTAATATTAGTATATAAGCCCTAACAAAGATTAATAAAACCAAAGTAGCAAATCTACAGTACTTTAATATATATTAGACTATTAAGTTGAAGAAAAAGGATTTAAGTGTTAAGAGGATAATAAATTAAATGTTAAAGAAATTAGTATTTTTATTGTGTTTACTTTGTAATGTATTTTCATCCCTTATTGACATATGTAAGTTGTTGAAAAAATTTTTAATTTCGGTTTCTTGATGTTTAACTGGCTTTAAGCGGCCATCTTGGTTTGGAGCGCAGCAACTTGGTCAGTTGAGGTGCAGCATATGTCATCATCATCATCATCATCACCGTCTTCATCGCTATTATCATTAGCATCAACAAGTTGCAGCAACAGTTGGAACAAGTCTTGAGTCTGTTGCCTTCCCATTGGACGGATGCCTCTCCGCATATGTTTTGACTTTGATTTGCTGTTTTCATTTGGCTGGTAACTTCATTTTGTGTTAAATGCAGAATGCCGCATCATTATCATCATCATAATTATCATGAGCAGTAGCATCATTATTTCTGCTCCAGCATCCCCCTAAGGAGAACTGCGCATGTGTCTTTCCTTTTTCTGCTCAGTTTTGTATGTGTTTTTTTTCTGTTGTTTGGGCAAACAAAATGAATTCCTGGCGTGGGTGGAGCCAAGTCGAAAAGATAAATATACCCTTAAAGCTTTGCTTTCGCAGAGCTTTGTTAAGCTTTGCGGAGCTTTAAACAGGATATAACCAGATGGCGCTATAAATCAATATCATCATCATCATCATCCGAGTTGAAAACCCCCTAACCCCTCCTAAAAATCGAACGAAAACTAAAAAAAAGCATTGAAAGGAGCACGCGCACGCTTACAATCTTATAAAAATTATTAATAATTCTTGCAAAAAGACACACATAAATAAAATATAAGAGATATGGGACAGAGTGCGAGGGAGAAAGAAAACCAAAAGAGATGGAGAGAGAGAGGAAAAAAATAAACACAATAAGCATTTTTATTAAGCGACAATCTGCGCTAACTTTCAGGCCCCTAAGTTCCCTCATATTATAAAGAAGTAAGTTGTTGGGCCTCTGGATCGTGGAACTCGGACGGCCCGCTGAGCATGCGTGCGGAGACTCTGACTCTGGGATCTCTGGGTTTCTTGCATGCAAATGGAATCACTTTATTAAACAGCTTACATAATTCATGTGCTTGGCCTGTGCACACATTTTAAGGTCATCATCGGTAACTCGGCACTAGCAGGGAAACTTCTACAAAAGGGACGTCATCAGCATCATCATCATAATGAAAAAAACTTTGTAATCATTTTTAAATGTTTGTAAAAATAGGTGTAGACAAGTTAAAATTTATTATGACCGTGTTGTAGAACAGGCTGATACGGAAACACTGTTAAAATAATTAAACGGAGAGAGAAGTTTACATTAAAAGTTGGTTTGTTCGTCCCAATAACATAGAAAACTGCGGGTTGCTACAATGGAACATTCAATTTCAGATATTCCATATAATAATAATGTTACAATGAATCTTTCTCCTATCTCCAAAATCGTATCAAGTTATTTTATAAACAAAAAGTACAAAATGTACTATTACTAAAAGTACAAAAATTTAATGAAACTGTGTTGTAATTTAACGAAAACAGACAAGTTTTTTTATTTAATAAATATTAATATATACTTTTACTTGTCTTTTGATCTTCTTATCAATAAACTAAGATACATCAAGCTTACAATTTGGGCAGAAAAAAGTTATTTTTTTCAACTCTTGCGCAGAGCAATCATTAAAAGCCATCAATCAAAGTCCTGATGTCTAAATAAATGCCATATACACACAAAAGGCTTTTTGGCTTGCTGGCTGAATGGCTGCCCGCCACAAAGAACTACAGCACTAATTAATACTGCCGCCATAGCCAAAGAGCCACACACGAAAACACCATTGACCCAACATCCAACTCCGATCTCTCTCCCATCTACCATCTAAGCTAAATAAAGTTATTAAGTCCAGTAACCAAAAAGGGAAATGTTTTGCAGAGAAAAATAAAAAGAAGCAAAATATACGAAAAAGGCCCCAAAACGCAGCATGTGTTAAAATTATATAGAGAGTGCGTGCGGGCCTCCCTAATGGAACTTACGCAAAGGATGGAAAGGCGTTTGGCCCTTCCAATTCTTTCGTACCAAAGGAGTTAATAAAAAACCATATAATTGCGAATGTTTTCGGGCCAAAAAGATACTGTGAGAGAAAGAGAGATAGAGTGTGTGTGAGTGTGTGAGGAGAAAGGAACAAAAAGTAAGATCCTCAACTGAAAAAACTCAAGTGCGAAGTTTTGTGCAAAACGCCAAGCGCCTGTGAAAATATGATTTTTGTTGCCATTTCGTATTTTGCCTCTTTGGAGGTCTTCATCGTTTTTTTTTTTCTTTTTGGTTTTTTTTTTTTTTGCTTGTTTTGATTTTTGTTTTGTTTCCTGACCCCATGGGCAGTGAAATTAAGTTAATTTTTAATGCACTCTTGGTGGGACAGCCCGTGTGGTTTAATTTTTTTTGGAATTTAAAAGAAATGAAGCAAGTAAGTCGTACCTGCCGACATTGAGTATACCCTGTACCAACTAGTTATATTAAAAAAAAAAAGAAAACTAAATTAAAAAAATATCCTTGAAATCGCCATCAATTTCATAGAAAATTCAGTTTAACATGCAACAATAGCATGCTCGCTCACTCTTGCCAGCCAATGTCGCCCTAAGCGCTTCAGTACAAAACGCATACACGTATATCTTCGATTTTTATTGTCCGATTTCGACTAAATTTAGTCAGATGATGCAATTTGGCCATATTATTAGGTGGGCCAAATAAGAATGTGATTCCCTAAAAACTGCTCTAGTATTTAGTTTTTTTAATTAGTTTTTTGCATAGTCACTAGACAAATGATCGAACACCCTCAAAATCGCAATGAATTCAAAACAAAATTCCCTTTTATATGCAGCAGCGAACGCACGCTATCTCGCTCTTTCTTATCTGCAAATGCCGCCTTGGGATTTCAGTACAAAAAGGATATAGGCATATCTCTGACGTTTATTGTCCGATTTCGACAAAATTTGGTCATCTGGTCCAGTTTGGGTATATAATTAGGTGTGCCAAGTAAAAATACGATATCTTTAATACAACTCTAGTTATCGTTTTTTTTTTTTTAAATTGCGGGGGCGAAAGAAGCCGTGGCTAAAATTTGAAACAAACTTGATCTGCCTAGGCATTAGACGGATGCTCACAACAAATTTGGAAGCTCTAGCTCTTATAGTCTCTGAGATTAAGGTGTTCATACGGACAGACGGACATGTCTCAATCGACTCGGCTGTTGATGCTGATCAAGAATAAATATACTTTATGGGGTCGGAAACGCTTCCTTCTGCCTGTTACATACATTTTAGCGACTTTAATATACCCTTTTACCCTTTGGGTACAGGGTATAAAAAGAACAATACAAATTGTGTTATTTTATGTAATTAAAATCTTATATATTAAAAATGTATCTATCCCGTGATTGCTTGACGAGTTTAGTAATAAATTAAGGATTCTGTTCATGGTTTTTAAAATAACATTGCGGACCGTAAGGAAAATTTCTAGTTATACCCTTGCAAAAAGGTTATGACATGGGCAAAATAAAAAATTTTTGTTTCCTAAGCTAGGGTCCCCAATCTAACTTTCCAATGATAATTTTTCTATTGGGTTTTACCTAAATCGGAAAGTCGTCGGTAAAAAATTAGTAGAAGAATTAAGTCGCTTTAAACGTTGTATTTAATTAAGTCTAATTTGTGAACCCGCCCTATTGGTACTAATTTGTTTTTTGTAAACTGATTTAGCACTATAACTATCTATTTGTTTTTATACAAATAAATCCATTACATATATAATACCGATTTTAGTACGTCCTTATATAATTTTAATTTAAATTGAGTGGCTACGTATCTAATTTTTAAAGAGTCTTACGGCATAGCAGTAAGTTGAGTTTGCAGAAACCTTTCGTTTTTAGTGATTGTTCGTTTGACCGGAACAAAGGCATGGCCCAAACTTATAAGCGATTGACCAACCCAGAAGTATCGAAGTACCGTCAGTCAGATAAAATGGTCTTCGTGCGACCCTTCTGTCTGTTCTTCGACATTGAGTTTGTTTTATGCTTACCTTTTTCCAGTTTTTTCTTCCCTTTCAGCTCCTTCCTGCTTCTACATATACAAATATATTTTGTGAGGTGCATGGTCAGGTCTGGTCTTTGGTCGGTTGGTCGTTCGTTCCATTTTAATAACATTAATTAAGGTGTTGCCTTCGTTGGTGTTCTTCACGCCTTTCCTTACAAATTACGCAGGAATTTCATGTTTCAGGCTTTGTTTTTGCTTTTTTCGTGCTCTGGGTTCGTTCTGGGTTCTGCTTGGAAGACAGCAGCGACGGCAGCAGCGGCAGGTCTTAATAGTTGTTTGTGTTTGTAGCTGCTTCTTTGATCTTATGTTGTTCTTCAGCAATTTGGCTAAAATTGTTTGATAGCCACTCCGGCTCGGATACGTTTTGATCTGATCTCTTGCTACACCCGCTCATTTGAAAATTGAGCCATTTACTTGGCTTCGTAAAGAAATGTATTCTTTCATAGGTGGCGCTACCTTAAAGGTAAGCAATTTTATTCATTCCAAACCACCACCACCAAGGTCAACATGGGGGTCAATGTCCGTCCATATGTCTCTCTAGGCAAGAGGCGCCTGTTCTTTTTTCTCTTTTTGTTCATTAGATTGATGACTAATAAGCGTCGCCACAATTAATTGAAAACCACTGATATACATCTACCGAATGGCTGCA
The DNA here is from genome assembly GCA_035045865.1 of Drosophila austrosaltans. NCBI lineage: Eukaryota > Metazoa > Arthropoda > Insecta > Diptera > Drosophilidae > Drosophila > Drosophila austrosaltans. The sequence continues at coordinate 9,004,211 of JAWNOQ010000099.1, forward strand.
GATACAAGCAAATCTCATTAACGCTGCTCTGATAAAACCAATGAAATCTCTCTAAAAGAAAAAAAAAATTTCAACTTCGATACGATACGAGAGTCAGCCCATATTGAGCAAAACAGAGAATACATTTTGTTCATTCAAGTGTAGCACAAACCAACCTGAAAAGAACGATCCCAAAACAAAATACAAAAACCAAAAACAGAAAAAAAAAAAACAAAAAAGAAAACCATCTGAGAAAAGGCTTATAAATGCATGCAGATACAGTTTTGGAAGTCAAGCGGTGGTTTGCATTTGTACGATAAATAAAATGAATGCGATTGTTAATTAGTTGTTGGTGGTGATGGTTGTGGCTGTGGTTGTGGAGGTTCAACTTGAAGCAGCCGTTGTGTATAAAAAGCATTATCTTATCTCAGCTCTCTGATATTGCAGCTCAAACTGAAGTCTTTTAAGACAAATGTTCAGCAAATGAATTGATAGTGCATTTTTCCTGTTTGGTAGCTGAGATTGTATTTTCTTTTTATAACCAGCTATTAAGGCAAAGAATATTATTTTGATTCTTAATCTATTGCTCTGACGAGATGGTTAACAGATAAAAAAAATGTGAAACTAGATTTTTAATACCCAATAGGCTTGTCCTCGTTGCATATGACTCGTTATTCTTTTTGACCAATGTCCGACTTGATAAGTATTTGGTTCCGATATTGGAAATGCATAAAAAATATAGTTAAATAACCAAATGTATCTTTAAAAATCATCTATATCTATTAACTGATCCAACATATTTCTGTAACTTCCCACAGTTGTTCTTCTTTTGGTGTTCTTATGTTTTAAGGAAAGGCAAATTAATCACTGGGCACTAAAGGATCTGCTGCGAGTTGCTATTGACTTTGACTGCTTGACATATTCATTAAATTTAGCCACATTGTTGCCGTAGCCCAGACAAAGAGATGCTCATCATTTTGACACCTTAATGCGGTAATTAGGGTTTGCCACACAGTCCAACAGACGAAGGTTCTTCATTCTCGGTCTCGGCCTCATCCTTTTTTATTTTTTTGTACTTTTTCGTCATGAGCAAATATTAACACAGCGCAAAGATGAAGATGGAAACGCCTTAACCTGGCTGCCTCATCTTAACGGTTTACGTCGAATTGGCTTAAATTATTAAAAGATTATAGCCAAAAGATCAACACCCTCAAAATAAAAAACGGCGTTCATGGCGTACATGGTATCTATATGAAAGATGAAGATTATGATGAGGTTGATGCTGATGATGATGAAGGCCAAGAAGATCCTTTGCGGGTGTGAAGATTATGACACAGCAGAAATCGAAATGCACGCGGAACGAAAAGTCAGGCCCGAAAGGAGTCAGAGGAGCAGGCAGCAATTAATTTCAAATTTTATTCCCTTCCCTTTTAAAAGATCTCACAATGCCTCCTGTATCACACCATACCGTACCACAGCTGTGTGCCGCTCTCTTAGAAATTGCAGACAAATTAAGATAAATGAATTGTTTAATTGTTCAGCAGGAATAAGGGGAGAAAAGGGTAAAAGGTTTGTACTAAATAAATTGTTGCTCACAAACACTCATTGCTAGTTGCTATAAGATGAAAATGAAAAGAAGATGTTTATAACAGTTGAGATAGTTTTTATATATTTTAGTCTCTGATGAAACCGATATTTTTTTGTTTGATGCCATTTAATCATAGTCATGATGTTAATGAGATTATACTATTTTAATTACCTGCATTTAGTCAGACATCAAATTGATTTAAGTTAATTTATTCAACGTCATTTTCATTGTCTTCTTGATGAGAAGGTTTTGCTTTTATTCGATGTTTTGCTGCTGTTTAACAAAATTTCTGAATAGATTTTTATCGCTTAACATATCAAATTGTGTTAATTTATGTGAAAATATATATACGAACCATTCAGGTGAACTTGTTTCTCAATCGATATTTCGCCTTCATTAAATTGTGCTTAAACATTTAAAGCAGATTATTGTTAAGTAACAAAATGTTGTTTAAATAATTTACTGATCCGTTTTCGGAATCAAACGCAATCACATATCACTTTGAATTCCAATGATCACTTTTAGTTAAATCCAATAAATGGTTAAACTTTTAAATAGTTCCTGCAATTAAAATGGTTTTCTTTCTTTCTCTCTATATATATTATTTATTACAACTATTTACAATTCCTATTTACAACTAATAAGTTAAGGGCCTAAAATCTATATTAACATGCGTATATACTCTCAATACTCTCTTTTACGGTTAGTTTAATACTTAATTAGGCTTCAGCGAAACTGTTTGTGGGTAAGTGTTTATTTTCTTTTAACTTTCTATAGACAAGTGTTAACCTCACGATGCTCCAGGCATTTCTCACATGTCACCTCACAGCACCATTTAAAGACACAATTGCAATTGGTCCATTCTGCTACAACTCGATGCTTATAGCCTCGTCCACAGCACATCTGCTCGCAACTTGTATCGGTGCACTCCCTATCTTGTGTGCCCAAAGAACCTGTTTTTGCATTGGGCGAACAGAAATCGGTTGAATCATCGGCATAAACCAATTGATATTTATTTGCCGGTCTAGTGTGCGGTACTTCTGGCATAAAACTGTTCCCATCATTGCGTAGCGTCACCTTCCTGGCATTATCGTACCGCTCCAATAATCGAGCGGAAATTTCTCGAAAGGGAGGCATTTTTAGCCAGCAGGTTTTTACCGTACAAGAACCAGATAGGCCATGACATTTGCACTCCAAACGCATGGCATCGCGAATTGCCTTAGGGGAAAGACAAAAAACGAATTAGTTCAATTTTACAAAGTACCGTTATTTTAACATACCAATCGTCCGGCATTGTTATTATGGAGTTTTACCAAAGTTCCTAGATCACTTCTCCTTTGCCGCTGCTTGGCATCAAGAAACGCTCTCGAGTGACGCAGACCAAAGTTGACATTATCACTGCAACCGCCCCATTCCCATTCGCCTTGCGGAAGTTTGATGTTCTCCCAAAATTTGCGACGACGTCGTCTGCCTCCATGTTTGTCATTCCTTTCAGGCTTCATAGTGGACAAATCTAATGTGACATTGCCAACCAGCTGTTGCTGCTGTTGCAGCTGTTGTAGGTGTTGTGAGGGTATATGTTGTTTACGTAGCAGAGCCGCCTGCTGTTGCCGTTCCAGTGCTGCCTCTGCGGTGGCTGCATTCACCATTTGAGGTTGACCCCCATTGCGCCGCATATGAGATTTGTCACATGAACATTCCACCAATTGACCCATGGTGCAGGCCTTTGTCACAGCATAGGTAACACCAGCAGCGGTGATGGCATTCACAAAACCCGTCTCACGTGAATCTTGAAAAAGTTTAATCAGTTTTAAGTTAAATATGAACATTGTAATCAATATATTAGTTCATTTAATTAAATAAAATAGAATCTTTAATTTGTATCTCCAGTTTCCTCTCCAAGATCTAAGATCAATCAATAACTATTTCAATTGTATCCATTGGCATATTTTTCAAAAGTACCTACATAAATATCTAAATATATGTATAAATTTGCATATCTCTGTTATTTTGGCTAATAGCTTAATTAAAACCTGCTCATAATCGATTTACATTCAACCATTCACTCATTCAAAGCAAGTTCAGGCGATTAGCGCCTGATTGATTTCAATTTGTTGGCAAAGGCGACAAAATGATTTATTATCATGTTCGAGTGGCAATCAACAATCTGTTTGAACTGCTGCTCCTCTATGCAAATCAATCAGAGTCACGTTTTCGTTCTATATGTATGCGTGTCAGCTTTTATACGTATGTATGTGCATATATACATATGTGGTTTATAATGAAATCGAAATTGCATTTGTAAATTACTGAGAGTTCTTCAATTTACATATTCGTTAAAACAAAATGGGAGTGATATGTCTTTAACTCCCCCAAAAACCCAGAAATTGTTGGGCAGTCGCGGCCTTCAAGTGAAGAGTTCTGTCAGGGTTTGACAGCGTGCGGTTTTTAGTTCACTTGGTAAAAAATCTTTTAGTCAAGCTCCTCTTTTCTTTTTACGGAATTTATTGCACCATAATTTGGTATGTGTCTTGTTTGCGCATTGTTGTCATTAAGTGCAGGCAAAAGGAAACTCTTTTCTTTTTATTTGGTTTTTTTTGGGCAATAATTTATTAAAATTGACAGCTTTGTAGGCTCATTTCAGGCGCTATTCATCAGGCTCTCCACTGGCACTGGCCAGGCGCAACATTTTTATTATGCAACTTGATGGATGATGCGGTCGCCTACCAACTGACAAGCTGAAACAGCAAAGAGATGGCGACGACAACAACCAAAACCACGTCCCCATTCCCATTCAGTCCCCCATGTCCTCCACTTGCTCACGATGAGTTGTAATTAGGCAAGCAGATGCCTCTTCATCTGGTCATGGTCGTGACTCCTCTGACTCAGTCCACTGTCTGAGAGTGTTGACAGTGTCTTTTATTTTGCTTTTTTTTTGTTTGGCTTTTTTTAACTTAGTATCTAGTATGTGAAGTTAGTTAGCTACTTCTGCCTCTTTTATTCCGTCTAGTGTCTTTTATGATCGCTCACTACTTATCTACTTACCGCGCATTAAAATTTTCCTCATGCTTTTACGCAAAACAGTGCAGTTCCAGCGACGATTACGAAATTGAAATTCACATTCGCGGAAACCCAGATTAATGCCATTGATGATCTCTTTGAGTAGTGCCGAATCGTGTCGACAGATTTCGGCCAATTTGCCACGTAGACGACGAGTCTTTTTGCACATTAGATTTGGATCGAGAAGGATGTTTGTACCCTCGGCCCTAGAAAACATCAAGAAGAAGAGGAAGATATATATAAAACATATAATTCAAATAAAAACTTTTAAGTATGCTGTATAAAAGGCGGTCAAAAATATGCATCTAAGTACTTCTATAGTATTTATCAATACGTTTGAAACTAACCGAATGAGATCGTACAGTTCTAATTTACTGCCTTTTCTATAATTGTGGTTTAGCCGAAAGATAATCGAATTTACTAAATCAAAGCACAGAACTACAGTTGATTATCTTTTGAAGACGAAAATAATCGGCAATCTTAATTTAAAAGCGACATCGATTTTATTGAATTGATAAATTTATTCAAAAACTTGTAGATACTTTAATCAAAAACTCTGTTCTTAAGATGAATTATTCGAAATTGTAATATAAATCTTTTACATAAAAATTCATCGTTCATAAATTATTCTAAATGTATTAAAATTTACAACATTATTTAAGAATTTGTCTAAAAATAGAAATGCAAATCTTAAGTCATTTATTTTCACTTTAAGATTAAAAAGATTAAGATTATAAAATATGATGGCGCCAGCAAAAAAAAAAAAATAAAACCTCAACCGCAGAATCAACCATGTCTATGGAATATCATTTCACGCACACAAGTTCATTAAAAATAGTTTTTTATTTATTTATTTACTTAGATTTTTGGCTGTCTAAGTGGAAGCCTGGAAGTATGAGTAGAATCAGTGGTAGTCAGTTGTCTGATTGGATTCGGCCAAAGCCTCGTTTATTTGCTTAGAAGTGGTAAGGCAAACACATAAGGCAACCGCAAAAATATGAACTACATTTCTTTTTTGCCTATTTTTCTTTTTTTGCCATCATATGAAGCGTATACGCAATGTATACATGATTTTGAGTAAGTGGGTGAATGAGTTTTGTTAATTATTGTAATATTAATAAACTTTTCATTCTGCGCTTATCGTACTTCAGCTATCAGAAGAGTGATGTGAAATAATTCATTATATTTTTTATATGATACATAATTTCTCTAAAGACAGTGCAATGATTTCCAAACGATAATTTTTTTAGTGTTTGGTATATATTGATTTTGTTGCAGAGTATTCACTAGTCGATATTGCGGTCTTTTTTTTTGCTTAAACAACACTCCCACATTTGTTTTGTGCAATTTTCTCGATCAACTGCAGCGTTTAAATGGTTTTGTTTTTGTTTTTTCGTAATTTAGGTGGAAAATTAATAATTATCGCAAACATAGAGAATGTAGGTGCAGCAGCAGCTACTGAGTATCGAGATATATATGTATATATATATTGAAAATCGTTTTGCTGCTATGCGCCTTTTCGGTCTGAGATTTATGTTTTTCCATTTCAGATTTATGACTTTTTAATAGCTCAATTGTTTCTAGTTCTCTCCCCATCTTTTACGCTCTTGCTAGGCACTCTCTTGGTTTTCGCATTTGCGTGAAATTTAATTTTTTACACACATTCGTGAACTTTGCTCCGATTTTAGTTAAGTAAGTTTATGTTTAGGAAATTTTAATAGGGCCCGCTGCTGGTGATGCTGTTGCTGCTGGGCAACTCGATAAATGTACATATAAAACTGTTTTGGATTGGACTGAACTGAGGCTAGACAAAGTGATTGATGTGCGGTCGATGGAATTACTTTGTCCAGCAATACCACTCACCACTCCCCTTACAGTCCCCACAGGTCTTTAGTTCAAGGCATTTTTTATGTTAATTTTCTTGTTATTTTTAGCAAATAGAAATGAAGCAACTGAATCACTCGCGAATCCTATAGACAACAATAACTAAAACGCTTATTCAATGTTTAATGACAAAGAGGTCGCTATAAGGTTAGCTGATAACAAAAAATCTATTTGGACAGTGGACAAACCTTTAAAAAAAGTCGTTTAAAGATAATTGAATATGTCATTATTTGCCTATAATTTTCGTCATAAAATTTTTACTGTTTACGTGAGCTTTTAACTTAACAAAAATTATAAAACTTGTAATTGGTTGATCTTTCGTAAATTGTGTATATTCTGCTCTGCTTTGGTTCTTTAGTTCTGCTTAAATATCTACAGAAATAAAAGCAATTTATAAAAACAAAGTAGATGCAGAAATATTCGAAAGCCGTCTTACTAAAGCTTTCCTCTGGAAAAGTTTCGCTTTCAACCATGGTGCGCAATAATTAACTTTGTTAAGCGGAAAGTAACATTATTTTATAAGGATTTTATTAGCCGACTTTGATTGGAAATCATTATTTTATCCTGTTCACAGTTTGATTCATTTATTGATGTTTAGCAATTCTCGAAACGTGACATTCCGATTAAAACAAACTATTGTTTTCATCAACAATTTTCGTTCGAAATATTTAATTTGCTGTTATTTCAATTTTTTCACTACTATTGTGTCCTCATTTCTGACTCTGTGGCACTTCAGTTGATGTATATGTGCCCCCAATTTTTTTTTTGTTCGTTACTACTTGACCACACTGCCACCTGGGTAGATTTTGTCTGTACACTCGATCTCCTGGCCAAGAAATTATGACAACTTAATAGCCACAAAATCAAATGAGATAACGAATGGAGCAAACACACGCAATGCACATAGAGAAGACAATGATGTCGATGATGATAAATATGAAGATCTGCTCAAGTACTAACAAAAATATTAACTCCAAAAACGAAATACGAAAAAAATACAAATTCCTTGACAGCTAAAAGTCAACTCTACTGGATATAAAATTGAGTTGAATCTGTATAAAACAATTGAAGTTCACGCAGCGAAAATGATCAACTTCATCTTCATATCAAAATCTGGATCTCTGTTGCTGTTGCCGTTGCTGCTGCTGCTGCTGATGACGTCGTCGTCTTGGTTGCTGATGATGACTAGAGAGATCCAAAGAACTCAAACACCTTTCAAGCGTAGACACATACAAACAGAGCAAGGCAGTGAACATGAAGGAGAGAGGGTAATAGCCAAAGAGATACAGAAAGAGACAAAAACACAGAGTCTGAAAGAGAAAGAGCGAAAGAGGAGCCACCACACAAGTTGCCCCAGGTTTTTGGTTAAGCAGAAAATAGCCAAGAGTCAGACGAAGTTGTGCCAAGGTTCGACACTTTTTGGTTTCGTTGGGTTTAGTTGTTGTTATTTTTTTTAAGTTGAAGGCAGCTGGCGGCAAACTTGAAAAGATTTAAACAACTTCAGTGTGGAGAGTTTCAAGCACACTGGGCACTGGCACCCAGTCCAAAGTCAGACCAAGTCCCAGCCAAAACGTATCTTTATTTTCTTTCACACACAACTCCCAGTATGGTGTGGTGTACGTGTGTGTGTATGTTTGTCCGACTGCCGGACTTGGAGGTGTACATTGTATGTGTTGTTTGGGCCTATGTGTTGGTATAGGCTTCAATGAATTTCCCTTGGTTGTTGTTGTAGTTTGGTTTCTGCTTTTGATCAAAGTGTTTGGCATTTGTTGGGAGCCACGAAAACTGAAACTGAAACTACTGGCAAGTGGTTGAAATTTCGCATAAGCCACCCAGTTGTTATTCGTTTCACGTTTAACATCAGTATTTAAGCTATATAAATAAAATTGAATATATTCTAACTCAAACAGAATTGTGATCTTTTGAAGGTTTATCTGTTTTTCGTTTATTATTCGTCTATTTGAACGAGTTTTAAATTTTATATCACTTAATAAGCTTTAAATTATTACATTACAGAGCATTTCAGAATCGATGGGATAAATATTTTTGTTTCCCTTATTTTCAAACTACTTGCTTCCTTCTTTTTTGCTTCATGTCTTTCTCTGCCGTTTCTGTCAGTTCTGGTTCCATGTAAATATATGGGCAATGTCGCTGTCATTTGATTGACTCATTTTTGTGAGTTGTGCGCTGTGTCTTTTAGCCAGGTTCTCTCTCTCTCTCTGTCTTCGTTTCCTTGTGCACTTTGTAAACAAATCAACGACTTAAACCACTTGTCAACATATGTATGCGAGTGGCAAAAGTATTTAAACAAAGCATCGACAAGTCGCTGAATGAATGACCAGGTCCGATGCCGACTCGAGTTTGATTCTTTTCTCTTCGTCTCCGTCTCCGGTTCCAATTCTTTAAATGCCAAGACTTGGCCTGTGGCAAGTAAAGTGCTGTTGTGGCTGGTCAGTTTTCCAATTTAACTCGCACAAATATTTGTCCAACCGAAATGCCTCAGCGCAAGTGTCGATCTTTTAGGCATACAGGAGATGGAGAGCAGGATCGAATTAACTTATTAAAAGTCTTGGGCGCCGTACCTGGCAGGGGATTGCCGCAATAGAACTCTTTATTTTACCCTTAACCCAGAAGACTAGAAGAGTTCCCCACAAAACTCAAGTATATAATATAAACTATTGTTTATTATAACGAAAGTATTCTATATACATATATAAATTGAGGTAATAATATTTGTTACTTATAGAATACTGACTATATTAGATAAATAAATTGTCTGCTTTTTACAGTGGGTAGCAGTTTATTTAAAATATTCAGGATTGCCACTTGGAGCAAAATTTCAATGACTCCACTCCTGCCAGATAGTTTGAGATAGAAGAGCAGATGGAGGTGGAGCTGGAGCTGAAACTGAAGGCGTTTGATGAGGGCGGCTGCATTGACAATTGATTAGCTTCTGCTACCGGCAGGCAAAGCAACAAAATGCACATGTATAAGTATATATTTATGTCTGTATATATACACATACACATATTTATACACATATGTATATATGTATATATTAATATAATAAAGGTGTTAACATGAATTAGCTGCATTTGCCAGATTTGGGTGCGATAACTTTTTTTGTTGCTGAAATTCGCGTGTGGGCGTTGACTTTGTGACACCTGGATTTTGCTATTTTTTTTATATTTTGTTGCCGTGTCTTTTGTCACCTGGCAATTAGCAAATGAAAAACAAGCAAAAACTTGACTTTGTCTTTGCCAGTTAAAAGTATGTTTCCAGACTAATAATTCTGGGATATTTCATTGGGATATGTCATTCCTTTAACAAGACAATGACTTCAAATCCTCGAACAAAGACCACATCAATCTTAGCGACAACGTTTAACTTAATTATGGCTCAAATAGGCGTAACCCTTTGCCCAACCCCCTTTCCATTATCCTGCCTATCTACGTAGACTTGGTAATGTCGTAAAGAAACAATAAGAGTTAAAGGCATTTTTGAGATGGCTCATTCCCAGACGAAACAAAATATTCCATAATTGATAGCTAGATATTTGCAGAAAAAGGAATTCACATTTTATAGGGGATTTTAAACATATTTTTGTTCATAAAGATATGTTTTATAAACTTAAGATGCATCCAACTTGTCTTTCCCTTTCTTCGTAGCTTTTTATACCCTGTAACCATAGGGTAAAAGGGTATATTAAAGTCGCTAAAATGTATGTAACAGGAAGCAATTCCGACCCCATAGAATATATATATTCTTGATCAGCATCTCTAGCCGAGCCGATTGAGCCATGTCCGTCCGTCTGTCCGTCCATATGAACACCTGGATCTCGGAGACTTTAAAAGATAGAGCTACCAAATTTGGTGTTAACACCAGCTGACCAAATATTCAATTGTTCAAATTGGACAATAAATATCGGAGAAATACGTATATGCGTTTTGTACTGAAACGCTAAGCTCGACATTGGCTGGCAGGAGTGAGCGAGATGCATGTTAAACTGAACTTTTTATGAAATTGATGACTATTTCGAAGGTGTTCAACTTTATTTAATGTAGCTTGGTGGTACAGGCTATACTCAACGTCGGCAGGGACGACTTGCTTGCTTCATTTTTATTTTTTTTTTGGTGCGTGTTAATTATGCTGCAGTTCTAGCCAGTTATGATTTGAATGATAGTGATGATGATGACTCACAACAAACGGCATTCATATAAATGACAGACAGTAATAAATCCACAAATCGCAATGAGATTTTAATTAAAAACTTAAACAAGAAACTTGAACATGAAATACTATTTCAATGGGATGAACTTTCTCTAGTTGTGTACCCTTCAAATGGACAGCCAGCCTTCTTCCTGTTTGTCTACTACATTTCATCATAATCAACTCATTTGCATTAAATTTTGGCTGTTGGCCGAGTTTGTTGTCTGCTCGTTAACCGCGGGGCCAGGCCCCATATGACGATCATAATAATGATGATAAATACGATAATGATGTTGGTGATGATGATAATATCTGGGCTGGGGGTGGTACGTTTGTGCATCGTAATCACAAAGTGTGCCAAAAATCTATCTCTCTTTTTTTTTTCTTGATGAAGATGAGTCGCTGTTGCTCCACTGACATAGTATGGTTGTTCCCATACTCATTCCCTTTCTTCTTGTGGTTGATAGTGATGTTGATGTAGCCACCTAGAGAGACCAAACAGCTTGAGACTAAGTGGCCAATCTTTGCCTCCTCTTCCTCTCTCTTTCTCTCTCTCTCTCTTTCTGTCTGCCACTTAACCCATTAAAACCCCACCACATGCTGGGCTCACCCAAAAACAAAAAATGAACGAAATGGAAACAATTTTAAATGAATGAATGAAAAAAATACATTAAATTGCAACAGGAAAAGCATTAAAAGAAAAATCGCATTTTAAATGTCAAATCAGATTTTCCAACGGAAATGAGATCGTGATGAAAGATCATCATAAATTATGAGTTTTTATGCAGTTTTTGCAATTTTTGCAGTTTTCTTCTAGATTTTCACCCCTATTTCGATCATTTCCCAAATGCTGTTTTTAATTAAATTCCAGACTTTGTAATTGCTTTTGGTTTGACCAATGGAATTTGCATTCATCGTATATATGTATGTATATATATTTTTGTATGTATGCATATAGATTGAAATCATTTTATCGATGAGTGTTGCATTTAATTGAGCATTTTTATGATGACCAGACTGAGAAAAAGGGAAGCACGATTGGAGAGAGACAGAACGAGTAAGAGAGAGAGAGAGAGAGGGGGAGAGAGAGAGTAAGAGAAAATGCAACCATTGTGTAAATTGCATTTGCAATTGGTGCTAAACGCATATATGATATATATATATATCGATATGTTCATCAAGAGATGATGTTGTGTGTTGTGTTGTATGTTGTTGTGAAAGGGGAGCTAAATACTAACATTTGGCCAAGCCATTCAATTTCAAAATTCCAAACGAACATCAAATGATGAATTACTGGATTTTTAAAATTCAGTAGGTTAAGTTATCAAATCAGCTTGACCTCTTAACTAATATAAGTATATAAATTAAAGTAAGAAGATAAGAATCTTAATAGAAAATTTAACTTGGGTAAATATAAAAAATACATTTTACTTTAAAAGCAAAAAATTACTTTTATTTTAAGAATTGCTTAGAATTGACTCTATTTATATAATATAATAACAATAATTAGCATTCTGTTTGAGTTTGAAGAACGTTCTTTTCCTGCAGGATTTTGCCCTTAACCATAATGCGTATTGTGACCATAGGGTAAATGGGTATATTAAAGTCGCCAAAATGTATGTAACAGGCAGAAGGAAGTGTTTCCGACCCCATCAGCCATATTTCTGCCCCCAAATTAAAAAAAACAATTATTGCAGCTATATCAAAGATATTGTATTCTAATTTGGCATACCAAATTACATAGCCAAACTACAGCAGCTGACTGTACTGAAACGCTTAGGGCGACATTGGTAGGAAAGAGTGAGCTTAAGGTCGCTAAAGCGGCTTGTTAAATTGATGGCGATTTCGAGGGTGTTCAACTTTATTTAATGTCACCAGTTGATTAAAATATGCTTAAAAATTGCTTGCTTAATTTTTTTATTTTTTTTTGACTTTTAGAAATTAGATAAGTATAGATATAAGTATAGTAAATTTTAAAGATCTGAACTTTAAACCTAAAAATCATTTTTTTTGGCAAAGAATGAATGGGATATGTAGACCTTACCGATCTTTCGATCTTCTCGTTTCTCCCGTCAACATTGGGTTTTGTTGTCATCACCAGTCTATTTGCCATTGAGGCTGTTGAGCAGATGAAGCGTGAAAATGGCACAAAATGTTGTAAAGTCGCATCAAATTGCGTGTTGTTTTTTTTTTTTTTTTGTCATCGACATCATCAAAAGCATTTTGAACTTGAGCTTTTAAATGATTTAATTAATTTATTGTGAAAAGTTTCAATTGGATTTGGATGCACTTCCCGCTCATCTTTCCCACTACACCTTGCCGCTGGTCAGTTTTAATGTTGCAGGTGGCCTCTTTCTTACTGATGTTACGTTGTTGCTGTTGCTGTGCATCGCCCAGTTGCACACAACTCAAATTAAATTAATGAAAAGCAAAAAGCTAAAAGCCAAAAGGAAAATTACCGTCATGCAGTCTACGCCACGCGACGCCCACAATAACACGACACTGCTCCTCTTAACCCTCAGGTCTAACCTCCCGTCTTAAGTTTGACAAATGTTTTAAGGCGAGAGCAAAAATATTTAATTTTCTCTGCCGTTGACTGAGGTAATTTTTTGTTGTTGTTTTGGTATCTTTATTGATGCCACTTTGCTGGCAAATTATTTGGCAAACTGCATAACTTATGTATGGGAACACAACACACCCTTCGCCCCTTCCTCACTTCGTCCGCTTAATCATCTATTCTTCTCCTCCATGCCTGCACTTATGATTTCTATTTGATGTTTGTCCTCCTCAGTTTTTTTTTATTTTTTTTCGTTTTTGCCTGTAATTTTGCTCATAAATTCAAAGTGTCATCCTGCATCTTCTTCAGTTTTTCAGTCTTCGCTTTTTATTTATTTTGGCTACCGCTTTGGCCATTTATTTTTGGGGTCGGCCAGCAGCAGCAACAGCAACACCCAAAAATGAAAAAAAAAAAAAAATTAAAAAGAAAAACGTTTGTGCCATGTAATTAAATCTAAATTAAACGTCACATTTTGAAGGTCTCCCTCTGTGTCGTTCGCCGCTCGATTGGCACTGTTTGATTTGCATTTAGAAATTTTCGCAACCGATTTTGACTCACCTCTAGTCTTGGCAATTGTACATCTTTCTTTTTATTTTCCCTTTTTTTTTTATTGTAAAAAGAAAAAAACCGGAAACCGTTGCGTCAATCTCTCGTAAACTGATGCGTTTTGACATAAACACAGATGACGATGCCAACCAATTCTACCTGGCCCGTAGCACGGACACATGTAAGCGACGTATTGGCATTCAAAATTGAAATGTCATATGTAAAGTCAAGTAAAGTTTTCTATGGACAAATTATTCAAGGTCGTTGAAACGAATCATGCATCGCGTTTTAAAGAAGTGAGAGATATCACAGTGCACTCATCGTGAGATTGCTTTATTGTATAATGCCAAATTTACATATATGGAATAGTTTTAGTGCCTAAAATAAGATCACCAAATTTGCTATGAATGTTCTTAATGCAGGAAAGTTATCTCATTGTATCATGTTAAACAAGACGTACTACGATCATTAGACAAAGTATCCTACTGTTGTAATAAATAAAATTTACTATGAGTATCAATATTTATGTTTCCACCAAACTCTAATTTTAGTATCAAATAAATAGAAATTTATTAAAAATGAAGAACAAGTAAGAAAAATATAAAATATTGATCGATTATGGTTGATCGAAATGCCTAATTTGCTGCAAAACTATCGTTTTTTCTTTTAAATTATATTAGAATTTTATATACATATGTATCAAAAAGATTTAAGTAAAAATTGAAGTAAAAATTGAAGTAAAAATCTAGGTTCCATTTCGCCCTTGTTATTGTTTCCAATATGTAGATCTCAGAACTGGTTTAAATTTTAAAAATGGTTTTATTTTTTCGTTAGATAAACATCGATCAGCTGTTCTTAAAGTCAATGTTTTTCTGTTGTTGTTGTTCACTCACCAGCCGAATCCAGTCATTGGCATTGCAAATATTAAAATTGCAATTACCATTAATAACCGCATATCGCTCCAAGCCGCGCAAAATGCACCGGCAATATTCAAATTCTGTGACCCGGCACAAGTTTGGTGTCTTTCACTGGGGAACTGTTAAGTGGTTGTCGGCGGCTGGGTCGGTTGGTCTGTTGGTTGTTAAAATGTTTTCTATGACAATCGAGGGAGCGAGAAGTAATATCAGAGAAGCAAATTAATCAAGCGTGATGACTTTTTTTATTTTCTTTTGTCCCTGACTATTTTCAGTTGCCTTTTTTATTTTCGCTCTCGGGTTTTTTAACTGGGAAAGTTACTGCAGTTGAATGGTGGCACCTGAATGATATACTGAATGACGAGGTCAAATCTTAACAGCGGGAACAACATTGCGATCACTTTTGCACATACGCACACGGAGAAAGCTGACGGCGTACTGAGCCCAAAAGTCCCAGAAGGAGCCAACCAGCCAGGGAGCCAGTCAGCTTAAGGAATCGTCCCGTCCACGCACACACACACACCGCGAACTTCACAAAATAAGGGAACCCGAAAAAGTTGAACAGCGAATCAAAAAGGCTCGCAAGAAAAAGACGAAGCGTAAAAAATGAAATTAAACGCGCACCTTTAATCGAAGAAAAAAAAAAACAAAAACAACAAAACCGAAAAAAAAAACATCGGAAAGAAGGAAGAAGTTGCGAGTCGTTCAAGATGCGTTAAAGTTTTACACACTTTACTTTATTTTTGTTGTATCTTGTGTTAATTTAAAGTCCAGCATCCTTCAGAGATGTTGGTAAAACCATTAGCCTTAGTTTTCCCAGGTTTTCAATTTTTTGTGTGTTTTGGCGGTCCCTGGGAACAGTAAAGAATCGCGCACATATTAAACACACACACAATGGCAGCAAGTAGCACACTCAAGTTGTTGACCGTTGCCCGCAACAGTTTGCAATGCTCTGATCGATCAGTGAGGAATACGTTAATTTCCTTCCAACTCGCGAAAAATGTATCTACGAGTAGTTCTACGTTCTCGTGCTCCGCACTCTGATCTGCGTCTGCGTTTGTGTCCATTGCCGGACCCGGCTATGATCTCTCAGTCTGTGTATGAATGAACGTCGTCGCCGTCGTCGTCATAGTCTCTTCTGCTTCTGCTACTGATGTTGTTATTGTTGCTGCCGCTCTGTTTAGAAGCGTGAAAATTTATTTCACTCATGCGCGCGCTGCTACGTCGAAGCTGTCGTCGTCATTTTTGTATGTCGACAGCGCTGCTTTTTGTTTTTTTTATACCCTTGCAGAGGGTATTATAAAATTGGTCAGATGTTTGTAACGCATAGAAATATACGTTTCCGACCCCATAAAGTATATATATTCTTGATCAGCATCAACAGCCGAGTCGATTGAGACATGTCCGTCTGTCCGTCCGTCCGTCTGTCCGTCCGTCCGTCTGTCTGTTTAGCCAGACGTTTTCGAGCTTAAATTTTAAGCTACATGGTTGAAACATGAAAAGTTAAGTTCCTCAATCGATGATGTAGGTTAAGTTTAAAAATTAGTCGGATCGGATAATTATCATCGGAGTTATTAACTAAAACGTGGAGGTACCTCGAGTAAAATAAGCAATTTTCTTTGGCAGCAAAGAAACAAAAACAAATTCCAAGCAATCACGCACACACACACATATACAAAAATTCGTCACCACGCGGTGTGTGAGAGAGACAGAAACATTCGCGTTGTGTTGTTGCACAGAACAAAATTGACAGAGCGAGATGCAATGGGTTTGCATATATATCGAATTAGGACGGTGGCGTAGTATGTGGAGATCGTTGGCACGATGGGCTTCGGTGTTTGATGGTTCAATACTCGGTGAAGAAGTGAAAATTTTTATATGTGTTTTTTTCTTTTTTGTTTTTTTTTTTTTATTTTGTTAAACATTTATACCAATTATTTTGCTGCAAGGGTATACAAACTTCGGCAGAGCCGAAGTTAGCTTCTTTGATATTTTGTTTGTGTATTTGTTGATTTTTGAGATATTTTCTAGTGTATCTGGTTAGATATCTGTTTCAATGTGCTTACAGTAGGTGCAAGTTGTACTTGTACCATAAATATTTTAAAACTTTTGAGATAACTGTCATTTTAATAAGTTCAATGACTCGAAAAGTTAAGATTATTTTTGACCTTTTGTAATTTTTAAGTAAGCAATTATTCGTATTCGTATAATTTTCTCTATCACTGTTAACTCCCTCAGAAACTTTCTATGGTTACTATGTAGAACCTTACCAACTGACATCACTCTACTCTTGATTTCCGTTTCAATGACACCCGCTCTCCTGTATAAATCCCTCCACTGCTTTCCCTCACTGCCCGTCCCCTTGTAGTACCACAACCATCAGCACCATCCGCGCTGCCTTTTGGTTGCCGCAAATTGTTTACACGCGACAAACTTGTCAACTTTTTTGGTTCTTTCTTTTAATGTGATAAAATGTCTCAAAAATAAAAAAAAAACGTTGGCGACTTTGCTTTCTGCTCTCGATGTTGAGCTAGGCCGCAGGTAACAAGAAATAACCACGAACATGTATATTAATAGTTATGTATATATACATATTCATTTATTCTGTATATATAGTATAAATGTATCTGGCTATAATAAAGTCGTATAGCCATAAAAATCTGTGCCACTTGGTACTGACTGTCTTTCGGACTCTGTCATGGAGTTTCGTCGCTTTATCCGTCGCTCATCCCATCAACATCTCTAGACACGTACGCGTGTATCTGATATCTGTACACCTAATCATTTTCAAATACCATAAAACAGATTCACAGAGCCTTAACTCTTCTCTCCTCTAAAATGATGATGATGAGCATCATCAGTTGAGCAGCCATCAGTAACCAGTAGCCAGTACGCTATATCAAAAGTTTAGTCAGTCAACAGCAAGCAAAAATCTCGTGCTCATTGTTTTGCATGCTAACCTAATCCCCGTAAATAATTTTTAGAAACATTTATTACACACAAAACACAAAGTATGACTAAGAGGTAATATGTTTAATCAGAGACTATTTCTTTTAGTCGATTTATCTTAAATTTGGAAAACTATCAAATATGTAATCCAAAAGTATCCAATAAAAATTGTATATCGAATAACGTCATCATGTTTGAAAAGTACATGTGGTGAATTGGTTTTTTTTTTTAATTTTTGGAAAACTGACAATAATGTCGAACAGCTCCATGAAATGATGAAGTGAACGAGAGATTTTCGTAAAATAACAATATAGGCTAATCGCTTGTTGTCTAAAGGCACACAGAAAAAACAAACGCTTTATTTTTATAACCTTGCAGAGGGTATTATAAAATTGGTGAGATGTTTGCAACGCTTATATTCTTGATCAGCATCAACAGCCGACTCGATCTTGCCATGTCCGTCTGTCTGTTTGTTCGCAGCTTTCCGAACTTAAATTTTAAGCTACGTTGTAGAAACTTAGTAGTTGAGTTGCTTAAAGGTGTATGCAGATCAAGTTTGGACATCGTTCGGATCGGATTACTATTATGATATATCCACCATATCGGAATAATATTGTTAAAATTAAAATTTTTGTTTTCCTTTTGCAATATTAATCCAATTTGTACCAAAACACTACCCACTAAGTTTGACTCAAATCAGATAATTATTAATATAAATATTATTATTCAATAAACAGCCTGAAGCTGCAAGGGTATACAAACTTTGGCAAGGCCGAAGTTAGCATCTTTGATATTTTTGTGTGTTTATACATTTCAAATTAGTTTCTAAGGGCTAAGAGAGAGAGAGAGAGACAGAAAGAGAGAATGATTAGAATGATTTCGGCAGCAGATTTCAGCTGAAGCTTACTTGTGAGTGGCGTTTTAAAGTTCACAACTTGTCAAAATGTTTGCTGAGAAGTCATCTCTCATGCAACTGACTGACCGACTTATCTCTTTCGTGGCAGTTTTTTGCTCTATGTTAACATGCCTGAAGTGGATTTTCCTCCTCTGAGCTGATTCAACAAATAAACAAGAGAGAGAAAAAAGCGAAAACTTTCCCATTTAGAAGAAGAGGGGATAAGGAGGCAAAAATATATCTATTAAAATGAAAATAGATGCTGACGAAGAAGCAGCAGCAGCTTACCAATACCACACTACAATCGTATATATCAAGCCATTTCTGTTCATGATTAGTGACTGACACAAAACTCAAACTGTACCGTTCCGAACAGAACTAAAATCAACTCAACTTTTGCTCTTGCTCTTGCAAAATCCTCTAAACAATCGTAATGTATTGCACTTGGCTTCAATCAAATTCAAAATCAACTGTCAAACTCACTTTTAACTCACACGAGGCCGGGGAATTCGTTCGCACTATCCATTGATCATAAAAATTTTTATGGACCTACGCAGCAGCAGCAATAGCAATTCGTTTAAGTATCGACCATTCTTCGTAATTCTTCATAAATCTAAAGTCAGCTAAAATAAGATCAACATAGATGTGCGCAAGAGAGGGATATACTAGTATATAGCATGTCGTTTGTGGCATATGTTATATACGCGATTCGGGGAAGCAATTCTCGCATTGTGCCGCAAAGCACAAACGAAACAAACACAAAAAATTAAAAATCAATAAACAAAAAATCGTCGTTACGAACTATTAACGTAATTGGAAAGTGTCACTTCTAGAAATGCAATGGCGATTGGTTTTATGCTCTATATGTAGGCTTAGGAGCCATGAGATTCCTCCTTGTGTTTATCCATATCCTGAATTAAATCAAGTTGCTTATATATACTAGACTTATTAGCTTATATCGTTACTTTTATGCAAATTTATACACAGATTTCTTCTATATTGGTCATTTGGTTCGTAAACTTTTATACACAGGTATATGTTTTGTTAGACTTTTTAGTTTGCGTATACTTCAAAATTCTTTAGCATACTTTTTTTTAGAATAAGGAAGTTGAATATTTGTTTCAATGGAGTATCTCTCAAAAATATTGCTACAATAATAATTAGATAATATTGTTAGTATTCATTTACACCTGGCGAAACACCCTGTATTTGGAGCTTAGCTGTGACATTTTTGTTTTTTTTTTTTTTAATTCAACGCCCAATGACAGGTAAATTTTTATTAATTTTTATGCTCATCGTCGCTGTGGTGGGTGCAAAAAAGTAATTTGTTTTAATTTGTTTAATCGCTTAATCCGCAACGGTCACCGTGCCAGTGTGAAGCACCATCTGTGTCTTCGTGTGTGCTTGTGTGTCTGTTTATTGTTGATTGGTGTGTGCTTAAACCTGTTCTGCAAATGGAAAGAGAAAAGATCTCCCTGCGACGATTTCTGTACAGATCACTGGTGGTCCTGCGGCCTTTTGTTTTTGATTGCCTCTCAGAAAGTTAAGGTTAAGTTAAGGCTAAGACCAATTTATGATGAGTTTCGATATTTAACTTTATCTTTTTTGAAGGTTTTTTTTTATTTCACGAACTGTGTGGCTTAATTAAACTTTGGCACATTTCATCAGAGCGCTTTTCTACGCTTTCCTTCTTGTCTTGCATAAAGCCATTGAAATTTATGGATGAGTCCAGAAAAATAATGTGTAAAAATAATGAAGTTCACTTGAAGAAGAGCAACAGCAGCTGACAAAATGAACATAAATCTTTTTTAGTATACCGCCACTGACTGACCATTTCAACACTTCTTTTATATATATGTACATATATAGGGTACCCACACATTTCCTGTCTCTCTCTCTCTGTTCCATTCATTCTCTATCTTGTAAATCTACTAAATCGGTTGTAAAAAGTCATACAGTTTCTTCCACTTTGTCTTCTACTTCTACAACTATAACAACAATGGGTGGTAAAAATCAGTAAGTAAATAAAAAAAAACACCAAAAAATTTAAAGCAAGCAAGTCGTCCCTGCCGACATTGAGTATACTCTGTATAAACCAAATTAAGTCGAGAAGCCTTGAGATCGCTTTAAATTTAATAGAAAATTCATTTTATCGCACTCTTGCCAGACAACGTCGCTCTTGGCGTTTCAGTACAGACTTGACAATATTTGGCCATCTTGTGGACTTTGGCAATATTATTAGATGAGCCAATAGTATCTTGATACTTTTGGCTCTAGATCTACAAACCAAGTTTGGTAGCTTTAGGTACTTTAGTCTCCACGATACCGGATTTAATACGGACAGACTGACAATTTACCGACTTTAACATACTCTTTTACCCTGTGGGTACAGGGTATAAAAAAAACCCACGTTTTTATTTTTAGACAAAATTTCATTTCCTGTACTCTCACAGGGCACTTTCTACCTCGTTAATTACGAAGACTGAGGCTGCGGCTGCGGCGGTCGCTGTCTGCCTTTTGCTCGGGCAACTAAAAATCCAATTAAATTAATAAAATTTTATGATCGCCAGCGCACACAATTAAAACAATTGAATTATGAAGAGAGAACACAATTGCGTAAAAACAAAACACAAAAACGAAAAGCAACAAAACCAAAAAAAAAAAAAAATAATTTTTCAATGTTGCTGCGGCTGCTACTTTGTTGTTTTGATTTTATGCGTTTTTAATTACAGCCCAAAAAAAAAATATCTCATACTAAAGCAGACACCTTGAGTGAGAAATGAGGGTAAAGAGATAGTGGTAGCAAAACTTGTATGGCAAAGTTTAGCCTCAAATATCTCAAGAGTTTTTCTTGAGGTCCCAGATTAAAAAAGTATTGCATATTTCCAGGAGCTTTCGTCGAGCGCAAGCAAAACTCAAAAATACAAAAAAATAAGAATATAGATAATCCAATAGTTTATATATGTAGATACATAATATAAGTATTTATATTAGAAATTGTCATATTGTCGTATTGTCGTACACAATAAATGAAGTTAAAAAAAATCAAGTTAATATCGACTTCATTAATATATTTGAAGAGGTGCTCAAGTTAAGTAATTAGCTGTAATAAACATTATTTTCAGGAAGTACATATGTATAATTTTCGTAGAATCATTTTAAAATATTATAAATTTTATTCGCAATTATATTCTATGTCATATACACCACCATCTTAACAGGGTGTGTCTAGCATTCACAGGTGTGTAAAATGTGTTTGCTTTGTTTTTTTTATACCCTGTACCCATAAGGTAAAAGGGTATATAAAAGTCGCTAAAATGTATGTAACAGGAAGAAATATACGTTTCCGACCCCATAAAGTATATATATTCTTGATCAGCATCACTAGCCGAGTCGATTGAGCCATGTCCGTCTGTCCGTCCGTCTGTCCGTCCGTCTGTCCGTCCGTCTGTATGAACACCTAGATCTCGGAGACTATAAGAGCTAGAGCTACCAAATTGTGTGAACATGCGTCTAATGCCTAGGCAGATCAAGTTTGTTTCAAATTTTTGCCACGCCCACTTCCGCCCCCGCAAATCGCGAAAATAAATTACTAGAGCTGTATTAAATATATCGTATTCTTATTTAGCACACCTAATTATATACCCAAACTGCTCCACCTGACCAAATTTTGTCCAACAATAAATATCGGAAATATACCTATATGAGTTTTGCACTGAATTGTCAAGGCGACATTGGCTGGCAAGAGTGAGCGAGACAGCATGCGTTCGCTGTTGCTGCATGTTAAAGAGAATTTTGGATGAAATTGATTGCGATCTTGGGGGTGTTTTTTATTGAATATAAGGTACAGGGTATACTCAATGTCGGCAGGGACGACTTGCTTGCTTCATTTTTTTTTGTGGGCGCAGGTTTCTGTTTATATTGTCAGCTCATAATTTCTTTTAGTTCGGGTAAGTTTCAGTTCAGCTTTTCCTGGAGCTCACAAATTACAAATCGAGCATATGTGCAATTATAATTATTGTTAACGATTTGTTTATTTCGGAATTTTAAGTTTGTATCTTCGTGTATTGCCAATGTCGAAATTTATTTTAATATTTATGCACTGAAGTTCATTAAATTGCAAATTTATGATCGTTGATGGAGGCTGCTGCTTGCCATATTCTTAGCTAACCAAAAACTATTTAAAATTTATATGTGGATTATTGTTAACAAGAAAACCAAAATAAAAGGTAAAGAAATGAAGCAAGCAAGTCGTCCCTGCCGACATTGAGTATACCCTGTACCAACTAGTTATATTAAATGAAATAGAATATCGTCGAAATCGCCATAAATTTCATGTAAAATTCTGTATAACATGCAGCAACAGCGAACGCATGCTGTCTCGCTCACTCTTGCCAGCCAATGTCGTCTTGGTAATTCAGTGCAAAACTCATATAGGTATTTATTGTCCGATTTGGACAAAATTTGGTCAGGTGGAGCAGTTTGGGTATATAATTAGGTGTGCCAAGTAAGAATACGATATCTTTAATACAGCTCTAGTAATACGTTTTCTCAATTTTCGGGGGCGGAAGTGGGCGTGGCAAAAATTTGAAACAAACTTGATCTGTCTATGCAATAGACGGATGTTCACAGCAAATTTGGTAGCTCTAGCTTTTATAGTCTCCGAGATCTAGGTGTTCATACAGACTTACAGACGGACGGACAGACAGACAGACGGACATGTCTCATTTGACTCGGCTGTTGATGCTGATCAAGAATATATATACTTTATGGGGTCAGAAATGTATATTTCTGCCTGTTACATGTTACATACATTTTAGCGACTTTAATATACCCTTTTACCCTATGGGTACAGGGTATAAAAATTTAAATTGTATATATTGCGTATACGCCATTTATGTATGTATGCACAATCTTTGAGTTTACGGCGGTCGTGCGCGTGTCTGTTTCCACATATTGCGCATACGCCCCATGTGATTAATAAAGAAAAATATGGTTGCTGCCTTAGCCGGTGAATTTATCCCATCAAGTGACACTAATTGCGAATTCTAATAAATTATAACAGTGTTAAGTGAGTTATTTGCACAACTTATTAAACTATTCCTAAAATTTAATTTCACAAAACCATAAAGTGTTGACCAACTTTTTTTGAGTTGATCATCTTGGTATTTATTTCTTTAGTATTTAGCAATGAATTTTATTATGATGATTGTCAAGACATTGAAAAACTATGAAAATTATCAATTCATTAGATATGCCAAGATTTTTGGCAATAATATGGTAGTATCTGGTGTCGAATAAAGTCCACGTTATTTGTTTGGTAAACAGTCAATAATAAGTATCCATTTCTTCGCTTGTAGTGCAACTTGACGATGAATGTTCAACTCAGTAAAGAGGTCGTCTCGGCTCAATAACATTCAAACGCGTTTTACTAAAATTACGGTTTTTATACCCTGTACCCATAGGGTAAAAGGGTATATTAAAGTCGCTAAAATGTATGTAACAGGCAGAAATATACATTTCTGACGCCATAAAGTATATATATTCTTGATCAGCATCACTAGCCGAGTCGATTGAGCCATGTCCGTCTGTCCGTCCGTCTGTCCGTCCGTCTGTCCGTCCGTCTGTCCGTCCGTCTGTCCGTCCGTCTGTCCGTCCGTCTGTATGAACATCTAGATCTCGGAGACTATATGAGCTAGAGCTACCAAATTTGGTGGGAATATCCGTCTAGTATCTACACAATTCAAGTTTGTTTCAAATTTTTGTCACGCCCACTTCCGTCTCCGCAAATCGGGAAAACGTATTACTAGAGCTGTGTTAAAGATATCGTATTCTTACTTGGCACACCTAATTATATACCCAAACTGGACCAGCTGACCAAAGTTTGTCGAAATCGGACAATAAATGTCGGAGATATACCTATATGAGTTTTGCACTGAATTGCCAAGGCGACATTGGCTGGCAAGAGTGAGCGAGACAGCATGCGTTTGCTGTTGCTGCATGTTAAAGTGAATTTTGCATGAAATTAATGGCGATTTCGAGGATATTCTATTTCATTTAATATAACTAGTTGGTACAGGGTATACTCAATGTCGGCAGGGACGACTTGCTTGCTTCATTTAAAACTGCTGTCAAGATATCGACCGATTTTGCTCAAATTTTTAAAATATCAAATAATTGCGATTGCTTTGCTTTTATTTCTCACAAAATGGGTCCAAAATTTTTTTTCAAAAGTCTGTAAAAAATGTATTTTTTGAAATTTTGATCTTCTTTTAGTTCATTGTATGGGCTGAAGTCTTACAATTCAAATATTGTTTACAATTCGGTTAAACACAACTGTTGGAATCTTGGCAGCAGTTGGGCTACTTTTTTTATATGGGTTCCTCTTGGGCAAAGTATTTCAAAATCAACAAAATATATTGTTTTCAAAAAAATATGAAAATATTACCATTAAATTTTTTTTTTCAAAAATGCATGAAAAAGGCAGCCCTCACACTAGACGACTCCATTAAATTGAGTCATTCTTATCTTTGTAGTTCATAAGAATAGTAAATTGTTTTTTTATATTTAGGTTATTGTTGGAATTTCAATGACTGAGAAATTGCTTGCAAATTTGATTCTAAATTATACTATGAAGCGTTTCATTAACAATTAGCCTATCTCTTTATTTTGTATTCCTAGAAAGGGCATTCTTTTACAGAGAAAGTAAAGAAAAAAGTTTACATTGCTTTTGCTGCAGCAGTTAGTGTAGCTGCAAATTCCGATTGAAAAAAGGACCAAAATATTGAAATAACTTTATTTTGCCTCTGGCATATCTTATTTCAGTGCCTAGACATTTTTGTTTTTGTTCGTAAACTTCATTATAATTACTAAACCATTTTTGACCTGATTAAGCAGACGAATGGCTAAAAACCAACTACAGGCTGTTTGCGGCAGTTCATTTTGCTGATGTCGCCCCTGCAACTTGTTGCTGCTGCCGTTGTTGTTGTTGTTGTTGTTGCTGTTGTTGGCCTGTCAACAATGCAGGGCATGTGCTGCATGCATTTAACTTTAACATGACAAACCGCAAACTCATAATACACAGCGCAGCAGCAACAGGTTTTACTTTTTCTCGTTAGTCTTTTTTTTGTCGTTTTTTTGCTGCTGCCACAAAAAGCCACCGCAAGAGGAGCCGCCACCGCCGCCAATCCACAGTCATTTCAGAGACAGTTCAAGTACCCAACTGGCGAGTGAGTACAAAAGGGTGGTAGAGGAGGGGTGGCAAGAGAGGAACTGTCCCAACTGTCCAACTGGGCGATTCATAATATCATATTTCACTTCCTTCAGGATATCATAAAACTTTGCTTCGCTTGTTGTCAACATTTATTGAAAAGTCGTGCCGATTTTATAGCCATTCCAACAAAAAAACAATAACAAATTCCGTACACCATTTAATGCTCAGGACATTTAAATACCCTGTATGCTAACTCTTGTATCGGTCTTCCTTGTAACATCTATGAAAGATATCAAGGAGTGAACTAGTCTCTTTGAAATTTAAAATTATGTTTAAAATTTTACAATATTTATTTAAGCAAATAATTTTATACACCATTTAGTGACAATCATTATAGATCATTTTTATGTATCAATTGGCGCTGTCAATATTAATAGATGTACATATTTAGATTGCAGTTATTGTGTGAGAAACAGTTGAAATAGAAGAAACGATATGGCCACTAAGCTAAATCTTATTTAAATAATTGTTAAAAAAGATTTTATCTTTAACAGCTTAGTTAATGTTAACATACCTTTTTACTCTATTTATTAGAGGGTATAAAATGTTGCTCTCAGTTTTGGAGCGCCAGTTTTTACCTTAGTTTAGTTTTCTGCCTTTTGCTTTCTTAGTTTTATGGATTTTGATTTCAGCTGATATTTATCTCGCTCTTTTTGTTGTGGCGTAGATTAAGTGCACTAAATACCTAGAAGATCTAGGCAAAAAGCGATTATTTGTCCTGACTCCCGCCGATGTGCAGACAGTCGGCAGACAGAAACCAAACTTGGTTTCGTTTATTTATGAGTTAATATACATGAATTATGACATCAAAAAAAAAAAAAAATGAAAAAATTGAGAGAAAAATTAAACGAGAATAGCAGAGAAGAAACCGAAGGCTTCTTCGGCGACCCCCAAGTTTGAAATCGAAAACGAAATGGAAATGAAAATAGTGGCCATAAAGGAGTTAAAGAAGAAGGAGGAGCCGAGGCAGGACAGTGTGCAGGGTAAAACGTTTGTTTTGACACGCCGCATATCTAATTGTGTTTTTTTATAATTTTTGCTTAGAGGGGAGACCACACGCAAAAATTGGGGTTACGGAAATAAAAAGAAGAAAGGTTGAAAGTTGTGTGAAAATCAAGAGAATCGTTCGATCGTTGAAAAAAAAATGGAATATTTTATGACTCAAGAAACAGCAACAACAACAATGTAAGCAACTATGTATAACCAAAGATGAAACAAAACAAGAACAAATTTCGAGCTTCTGTTGCGGCTTTGCGGTTGTCGCTTCGATTCTTCTCTGTTTTATCTTTTGCCTTTTTTGGCAATACTTCTCTCGGGGTGTGTGTGTGTGTGTGAAGCGCGTGTGGCTTGTTGCCATTTGAGTTTTACATCTGTTTTCGGCAATTTTCAACAAGAAAAACGAAAACTCTGCCTTTATAAATTTTTATACTAAAGTGCACAGAAGGTTTAAACCTTGATGATACTTAATGGTCATGTCTTCACCTTTACGTGTCATCAAGGATAAATAAATTTATATAAATAAATTTAAGAACTAAGAAAAATTTTCCAAGGAAATTTATGTAACTTTGGGTCACGTCACTACAATTAGTTTTGGCTCAAAGCGGAAGGAAGCATTAGTCATAGCTAAGAATTAATATGTTGAGAATTTTTGAAGAAAAAAATATAAACAGCTTGATGTGTTGATAATTTCGCAATTTTTTGAAATGCGTAAACAATACTGAGTCACTTAGTGACGTAGCAAGTGAAACTGTGACGCATGACCGAGGCAATCTTCGATTGACTGGTTTTAAACTACCGATTAGCACTGATCTGAACAGATAACATAAAAGAACTGACTAAAGAACTAATTTAAATAGTCTTTGTAGAGAATAATGAAACCGATACATTATAAAACATTTTACCCCCTATAAAAAATCTTTATCTCTGTATATTTACATACATACATATATCGGTTTTTCTTTGTATTGTTCAATGTCAAGGTCATTTTGGCTTAGCATGAAATGACTTCTTTTCATTTGCCCTAACTTAAAGTGAATAAAATGCAACCTAAAGTTGTCGATAGCCCAAAAAGATGTTGCTTTTGGGTTAATGAGAAATGTCAGTTGTCAGTTTTTAGTTGGTTTGCCGTCTTCGTTGTTTCTTCTGGGCTGTCTCTGTGTTCCCTTTGACTGGACAAAAGCTCATTTCGCTAATCGCATCAATAAAGCTTATCAGGCTCACACAATGGATGCGGAAGAGATGGCAGCAGAAGGAGAAGTAGGGAAATGGTTGGCCAAATTAAAAGTCCCTTTAAAATGTCATCGTTGTCGTCGTCGTGGCAGTCGTTGTGAAATGCGCTTAAGCGTGTTGATCGATAAATTGGCAAAAGAGATCAAGATCACTATGGAACCACTGTACTAAAGAGGCAGCCAGTAGTACGATAAGGAGATGGTAGGAAAGAGTACGAAATGCGAATGAAGTCATCTGCCAGACGCTTTGTCAACCGATTTTTTTGCATGTAGTTTGGAAGACTAAGCCGCCTGGATGACTGACAATAAGTGCTCATTTCTTAATCGCCCTAGATCCGATCCCAGGCGCACGACGACAGCTGAGGGGACATTAATACCTCTGGGCAGTTGGACACATACACACGGTCAGATATTTGTTAAAATATTTAAATTTCCAGTTTATTCCTTTTCACATAAATTTTTTCTTTGTTTGTAATTTCAGGCGATTTTGCGCTATTTTATTTTGATCGCTTGTGATCGCGCGCTTGTATATCTATGATTCAGATTTTGATAGCCATTCATTCACTTTTATTTTTAGGGTTTTCAACTTTTTTTATTCATTTTTTGGGTGGTTTCTTCTTTTGCTGTTGGGTTTTGTTTGTTGTATTTGCGGTTTGGCGGGCATCATAATATTTTTGCGCTTGGCAGATCTAATCTTTGTCCGAAAAAATATTCAAAAGGGTCGACATTTTTATGTTGAAATTATTGTAACCCAATATTTGTCACGCAGAGTACAAAACCACAAGAACCTCGACTGCATTTTGTCCTAACTTTGTTGACGTATTTCGATGCGGTTTTTCGATTGAGCGAAAGAGCATTGGCATATCAAAGCAAATTCACACTGACAAATCGTAAATCTGAAATGGGAAAATTGATGAAATTGATAATGGCACGTGGTATAACAAAAGGAAAAAAAAAAAAAAAAACACTGAAGCAGTAAGCTGTACGGAAAACGCATAATTGTGGATATACGTTTTGGTAAAGATATAGCAGGTCATTAAGACATTGATCAAGGTTAATAACTTGCTTCTTTAAAATATTAAAAAATATTTACTTTGCTTTTATTAAAAAAGGTTAAAGAAGAAGAAACGAAAAATGTACAAGAATATGTTTCAGAAAATGAATAAATGTTTCAGCAACAAAACAATTGTATCTAAAATATCAAAGAAGCTAACTTCGACTCTGCCGAAGTTTGTATACCCTTGCAGCAAAATAATTGGTATAAATGTTTAACAAAATCAAAAAAAAAAACAAAAAAGAAGAAAAAACACATCCCGGGTCTCTTGTGTTGGTACGACAGATTTCTTTGATTTTTTTTGTTGCTGGAGTAAATTGATTATATTGATGATTTGTTTTATTGATTTGTAGCCGTAATAATTATCCGATTTGAGTCAAACTTGGTGGGTAGTGCTTTGGTACAAATTAGATTTATATTCCAAAAGAAAAAAAAAATTTAATTTGAACCCTATTATTCCGATATTGGATATATCATATAGTAATCTGATCCGACCGATTTTGTCTACGTACATCTTTAAGAAAGCTAACTACCAAGTTTCAACTACGTAGCTTAAAATTTAAGTTCGAAAAGCTGCTAACAAACAGACAGACGGACATGTCTCAATCGACTCGGCTGTTGATGCTGATCAAGAATATTTATACTTTATGGGGTCGGAAACGTATATTTCTATGCGTTACAAACATCTGACCAATTTTATAATACCCTCTGCAAGGGTATAAAAAGATGTGTAGAACCGAATGCAAATCCGATATGTTTTTATCTATAACAAAGCAGTCGCTGGACTCTAAATCTATTGATAAATTAAATAAATAAAATCTAACCGGTTAGTGTTTCGGTTATGTGGTTACTTGGACCAGAAAATAAATACATTTTTACTGCACTGATAAACTGAAGTCAAGCTTAAAGGCAGAATCTCAGCTCCGGAGATTACTTAATTTCGAAATTGGTCTTAATTCACGCGCCAAAGTGGTAAGGAAGAGCTTTATTTATTTTTCTCCTTCGGTCTCTATATTTTTCCTCTTTTGCATATGCTCGCCCACCCATGATTACCTGGTGTACAGTCCTCTTCAAATATAGATACAGAAAGAGAAACAAAATGAAAATAAAACTAGAAGGATGGGCTAACTTCGGCCGTGCCGAAGTTCGTATACCCTTGCAAACTGTTACTTAACAATTTAAATATATACACATTTATAATGTGACAAAATCATTAGAAAGCATATAAAAGTCAAACCTACATTAAATGTTTGTAGCATGAGGAATGAAAGAATTTCCAAAAAAAATTTTTTTGGCCCGATTGTTCCTATGGGAGCTATAGCATATAGAGGACCGATTTGTCTGAAACTTAGCACAGACATTTCTATATATACCTACTAAACAATCGCTTTCGAAACACCCAAGTAATTGCTCAAAGACTATATTCTTGACCGATCGTTCCTATGATATAGTTAACCGGTTCTGATCAAACTTGGTGGATTTGTTTAAACTTATGAACCCCAAATTTCATAACAATTTATTGAAAAACAACAAAGTTTTTGAAGTTTAATTCTATTCTTGACCGATCGCTCCTATGGGAGCTATATGATATAGTCATCCGATCGGGATGATTCCAAAATATACAATGCCTGCAGCAAAAAGAAGCCTGGGTGCAATTTCAGCTCTGTAGCTTTAAGGGTCTCGGAGGAGAAGCTGTTGATCCAGGCAGACGGACAGAAGGACAGACGGACAGACGGACATGGCTATATCAACTCAGCTCGTCGTGCTGGTCAAGAATATATATACTTTATATAGTCGGAAACGCTTCCATCTGTGCGTTGCAAACTTTTGACCAAAATTAATATACCCTTGCAAGGGTATAAAAATACAGATTCGAGTGAGGACTAAGTCTTTTGCATGGCCAATTAACGCCCAGGGGTACTGTTGTATATTTCTGACTCTCTCGAATCTCGCATCCGGAGTCGGTTGAGAATGAAGACGTTTCGTGACGATGGCTGGAAGTTAGTTGCCAGTACCAAAATCAAGGTCTAATCTCCAGGTATGAGTTGCTGCCTTTACCTACCCTATTCATGCTTATTTCTGACTTCAATTTGGATTTGAGCACGTGTAATTTAAACGTTTTTTTTTCCCCTTTTGCCTTAAATTTGGCGTACAACCCAATTTGTTCCAAGCTAATATTTACAGAGAAGCACTATTACCAACTTCAAATCCAAGTCCAATCACCTTCATACCGCCTTCCATTTTTTTTCTTCCTTCTTGCGCTCCGCCTAGATCCAACAAGTTCCATCCACATGCCTGCATGTCGCCTGGTCACTTCCTTCCTTCTCTGCTCAACTTCGCTGGCGATCTACCGATCCAAGATCGAATAACATCTCTCGGGAAGAAGGTAGAAGTAGATGTAGAAGCTGGAGCAAGAGAAGGATAGAAGAAGGAGGAGTACAACATAATTAATAAATACCATCAACATTGATTAACTCAACTAAGCTAATAAAATCATTTGTCATCTGACTGGAGCTAGACTAGTTAGGCCTTCCTCCTCTTAGCTCTCCAATCTACTCACTCCTGTTTCCACTCTTTTCCTTTCCTTGCCCCATCTTCTCATCTCTTCTCTCGGAGAACATAAAAATCGCGTGACTAATTTTACAAAATTAAAGCTAGCAGCTGAAGCTGAACCAGACCGAACCAGCGTGTAAATAGCGCAAAAATTAATCAGCGTTGTTGGTGGGGTTCATGAAAGTTTTTTCACCGATGGGTAGGGGCGAGAGAGTCGTGAGCTTAAGTCAAGAAGGTAAAGCAAGTTCCCTCAGCTAATAGAGTAGGTCTGTCACGCTATTATATTTTGCTCTATCAAGCTCCATTTAGAGGTGATGTGAAATATTCTTAAAATGAGAGAATGGAATTTTTAGTTTATTTTGAATATTTTCTAGTGTAGCGATATTCCATAACTGATTTTAACAATTCATTTACAGCCTTAATATTAAACGATATCTTGACCGTCAATCGTAGGGATTTAAATTTTTTTATTTAATTTTTTTTTTATAATTTTTCAAATTCAAGGATTCCTCACGATCTGCACAACAAGCAAACCAATAAAAATAAAAAGTTAAAAAAATGAAAAAGCTGAAAACACGCAGTATCAAAGCTGCAAATTGAAACTAAATACTTGCAAAGGCAACAGAGAATGGCCTGGTCAATGTACCGATGAAAATCGGGTTGATCAAGACCAAGATCGGAACACAGGATGAGCTGGAACTGGAGTTGCAATTTTTTTGCGGAACCTAGGGTAAAGTTTGTTGTTTTTTCTGGAAAAATGTTTGCAATCAGAGACCGAGAGTCTTTTTTTTTTAATTACCAACGGAGAGAAAGATTGCTAAAGAGAAAGATAGGAAGAGAAAGAGAGCGAGAGAAAAAGAGAAAGAAAGGCAGAGAGTACAATGTGGAAATACTTCAAATGCCAAGTTAAAAGTCCAACTGAAGAGACGTTCCATCGGAGACAAGGAGACGACTACGACGACGACAACAACCTCTAGTTGCTGTTGCGGAAATCATGGCACAGCAATTCCTCGGGTTTATGTTACTTTGCTGGCTAAAACAGAAAGGAAATGCCTTAAATCAATTAGTTGAGCACTAATTGCCCCAATACCTTGTGGCATAGTTTGCCATTTCTGTGTGCTCCCAGCACCTGTTCAAGTTGTCGCCTTGTCGTTGTCCAAACGGCGTCCTCCACCTCATCCTTTTCAACCCAAAACTGGCTTAATCTCTGCCTACAAATTCCTGCGGCCTTCTCATTGTTTCCCTCTTTTCCTTCTCACTCTTTTTGTGGTGGTCGCTGTTATTGTTGTTGCAGTTGTGGTTGTTGTTGTTATCTTTCTCACAATCAAGGTGCAACGCGATGAGGTTCGTCGCCGCCAAGTTGTATTGCGAGCAAGTGCAGCGCCCAACAAAAACAGGCAATCGAAAAAAGTGTCTCAAGTGCTTTTGGATCCCAAAAAAGACGTTGCGTCTTCTTTCTTGTCTGCAGAACCTTTTGTACTGTTTGTCCTGGGATATTTGAAACTTCCTGTAGTCAAGTTTTTTTCGAGGATGTGTCCAACATACAATACTCTCCTTTATGACCAAAGATATTAAAAAGAATAGATTAGCAAAATGTTATTAGAACCATTAGTGAAATCGGATAAAAAATGTATCTGGCATAAAAGAGAAATGAATGGTTTAAATTTAAACAAAACTCGGTTTTAATATGATCTTAATTGAATAAGTTTTTTTTAAGCCTTTTTCATTTCTATTTTTAATACTGGATGTTGTAATACGAAGACAAGTCTTATTTTTCAGAAAGAATATGTTATTACTCATTTCATTAGCTAGATCACAAATTCGACAAGTCTGTAAACACTAATTAAATTGATTTACATTTGGTGAGCTTGCCCCTGGGCTTTATCCTTTTGGGCAAACAAAAAAAAAAAAAAAACACCCAAGCAAATTTAAACAAAGTTGGCACACCAAAAGGGCAAAGCAACAACAAAAACAAAGCAACAACAAAAATGGGCCTTTGCAAACAAAAGCGAGCGTTAAGATGTCGATGAAGACCGCGGACTGAGGAGGATCGAGCAACGCTCAACGAAGCGTCCAACAAAAGCGCCCCCAATGAGTTGAGTTAAGTTGAGTTCATCTTTAGGAAAGAGTAGAAGATCGCAAGCTGCAAAGCTTTCTTAGGTATCTTTGAGGTATCCGTTGACTGCCTGTGAATTGTTATAAATAGTGAACACAGTCCGCTCTTGCCCCCTTCTGATCAGCTCCTTTGTTCAATGCTCTTCGATGTTGTTGTTGTTGTCTTTTTGTCTTCGTCTCTTTTGCAAAAACCTGACGCCCATACGCTTTGCTCACCTTTGGAATTCGGTGGCTGTGAACGCTGCATAATGGGAAGCCAAATGATGGGAAACTTTTTTCATTCTCGTGGTAAAACCGACGAAGATCAGCAAACCAAAGGGGTACGGTGGCAAAGGGTGAGGTGAAGACAGAGAGAGAGGGAAAAAACTTTACTAATTAGGCATAGTGCGTGTAATTATTAAAATAAATTAAAGTCGAGCGCATTTGAACCGCGATCGGTTGACCTTTTCGTAACTCAATTAAAAAGCTGACCACCCAAACAGACAGCCAGACTTGAATTGAAACAGGAACTGGTATTGCCACAAGTATCAACTTGTGGCAGCTCCTCCAGCATTAAGTATTCAGCATCTGCTCACTTGTCGCGTCCTTAGCCAAAAATGGTAATGTTTATATGCGTGTCGCCCTCAGTCAGTTTCAGACCATAAATGCATTTTCTTTTTGCCGTTTTATTTTTTTCCGAGTTCCAACACTTTTTGCGTGCCGTTAATTACATGGTCTGGCACCCCCTTCCCTTTCATACACGTCTGCTGTCTAGTCGGTCTCTGAGGGCTCCAATGCTGGTGGTCTTTGCTTGGTCATGGCTTCCTGGTAAGTGACAAACGCGTAGAAAACTTGTCGTCAGGCTCAGGCCACAAGCTTAAATGATTGATAGGTTTTTGACCGAGCCTAGAATGTATGTTTGTATCAATATTTTGTAAAGCCACTAAGTAAACAAAGTATAGGTAACCGTTATCCAAATCGTTATAGTAAGGTTTGTAAACACAAGCGATATGGCTATAATAGTTTCATAACAGTCTCTTGTTCCTTCTTTCACCTGTAAGTCAGTCTTGTTTCCAACTCTACCTCCTTAACTCAGATGCTTTTCTAATCCGTTAAATTCTCACGCCTTGAACAATTGCCACTTAATTAACACAAAAGATCGGCTTTTATGTGTAAAAAAAAAACACATTTTCGTTCAACATTTCAGTCCCTTCTTTTGCTGTGCTTATGTGTGGATGTGGATGTGACTGCCCTTCCCCCGTTCCGAAGGGTCTTGAAAGTCTTGTCATGCCAATGCACGCGCGTGTCCCGAATGCCAACTCGCCTTATACTGATGATCAGCGATCGATTGCCATTTCCAAATACAAACTGCAAGCGAAACGTGTGGCGTCTGCAATTACAACACAAAAGTTTAAAAAGAAAATAGCAGCGCGCAATGTGGAGAGAAAGAGACTGCACCACAATGCTCTTCCCCTTTAGTATTATTCCACAACATGGTCCAACATGACGAACAACAACTGTCATTGTCACATCCACATCAAACTAAGCTGAGTTGAACGAAGCTGAGACCAAAGATTTAATTTCGTATGCTGCACCAGAGTCAAACTCGGTGTTCCCGTCTGATTCCGATACTTCTCTCTCTGCCATTGCAATTCATTAGGCTTCTTGACCATTTTTGGTCTGAGCATGCGCCGCTTTTGGTCTTCTTCTCTTAACATAATCTTAATCCGCTCGTTAGTTTTATTGATGAAAAGCAATGTCTACCAATGCAGCTCCAGACTACGACTCTTTGGAGACAACAATTGTCGCCTCTCTGTGCCATATTTGAGTTGTGTTCAACAACAATGGCCCGCTCTCCTCCATTCTTTAACTAGGCATGTGCAGTGTGTGCCCCGTGGGGTTATGACTCTCTTTTACCAGCTAACTACATTTGAAAAGTGCCTACTCGTGCCTTTTGTTCTTCTCCAGAGTCTCAGGAGTTCCTTTGAAATACATTTTGGGTGGCACAAGATCTGCTACCTTGTGAATCATTTGCCAAGCATTTCACACTTTTCTGTAATTAAAGATGACATAATGTTTTTGGAAAAGATTGAGGAAATTGTTGACGAAATGATGCTATTAGAATTGAATTCCTTAATACTGAGGTTAGAACTTTATAGTTGTCTTAAATCTCAAGTTATTAGTTGTTGGATATAGAAATGAGTAGCGATTGTTCAAATTTAGGCTTGAATGTAAAGGATTCCCGAAATGATTAAAATGGATTCTAAAAAAGCTATCCAGATTTTGTCAGAGTTAGTGCATTAGCGGAATAAGATTTAATCAACTTTTCAATCTCAAACAAATTATTTTGCCCGAGTTTGAACATATAAAGTTCAGTTTGATTTAAAATGATTTCAAATCATTCGATCAATCAGAAGAGCACTTCGCCTTGCGACACTCCAACAATAAAATATCAACTAATCAAACATCACTTTGGTATGTGCCACATCTTGAAATGCAATTCAGTTTTGTTGTTTCCCACCCATTTTAATGACTACGATACCTTCTCCACAACCACTTCTGCTGCTGCTTCTCTCTGCTCCCGGCATAGTGGGGCGTATCAAAAAGCGAAACAAAACTGTCAACTACATTGGACACATGTAGCTGGGAAGGCAGGCATTCAACAGATCAGTAGCTGAAATCAAATCAAGGATCAATGTAAGCCCCGCAGGCTTCTGCAGAGGATGGCTAAAGGAAGTGGTTGGGGGGATATCTCTTATCCTCAAGTCTCTCAGTCTCTCGCGTTCCATCTGTAGATCTGTAGGCCGGCTGTCAGCCAGCAATTGCATGTCCAGCAAAGAGCTAAGCTCTGATCTTCGCCGTTCCCGATGACAGCAGTGCGCGGAATTGTCGTTAGCATTGTCAGAGAGAGAGAGAGAGACAGAGAGAGAGAGAGAAGGGGAAAGAGAGAGTGAGAGAGAGACAGAGAAGAACGATTCAATATAGAGAAGAAAAGAAGGGTTATGCAATGGAGGGGATGGGGTGTGGTGTAGTAGTTCACTGCCGACAATATACCAAAGATGCATCTGTCTCGTTGTTGCTCTTGACAGTCGCAAAAACAGAAAAAATGCGCTTGGGAACTTCATTGAATCGACCTTAAATTGAATATTGGCTCTACCATGACCCGTAGATCTGATCTAACATATGCCAGTTCCAACTATCCAACCGCTTTCGACCCTATCCTTTGAGTAGTTGGCAAACCAAACTCCAAGAAAAAATTGTTTTAATTTTCGTACATTGTTGTTCTTTTTTATTTATTTGTTGTTGCATTAAATCTTTTTCCTGAATATTCTCAGTTTTACTTTTTCATTTACGTTTTTTCTTTTCCTTCTTTTTCTTGGTTCACCGTTCTTGCTTTTTGTTTTTCTTGTTTTTTAATAATACTATACAAAATTTGTATTGTCTCTAGGCTAATATAAATTAATTAAATATTTAAAAAGTAAATTTAGTTTGAATTAATTAGTAATACTTAAAACAGAAATGCACAACCGAAAACAGAAGATTATAGGGGGAAAAGGGAAAAATGATTTCACAAATACAAATTTATCATAAATTCATATATATATATTTATATGTATTTGTGTGCACTTAATTATTATAATTAATTAATATTAAATTAAAATTAGTTAAATTAAACTTAATTATGTACACGAAATTATTTATACCATTTTGCATTTCGGTTGGCAGGCATTTGGAAAACTCTTCAATTGTTTTCCAATCCTGATTAATTTTTTCGATAACCTGACATTTGCTTAGGGTCCAGGCTCAAGCCAAATGCAAGTAAATCCATACGAAACGAAGATACATAGAGAATGAACAGAAGAAAGATGCAAATACAAAGAGAAAGAGAGAGTAAGCAGGAGAGAGAGCGATTGATTGAATTTCAGTCTTGTTTTTCATCGATTTCGTAGTTAATTTTCTCTTTTTTTAGGGTTTGATACCAAAGAAAAAAGAATTACTTTTACACTAAACTATCAACTAAAACTTATTCTAACTAAATGAATTTGTTAAAGAAGTGGGCGGAGGGCGGGTAATTTGAATTTACAAAATTCTTATAAAACTAAAAACTGGGCAAATATTTATAAACTTAAATTTCTTTTTTTTTTCTTTCCATTGCTTCTGCTACTAATACTGCTAAACAAACGGAGGGTGTACTGGTAGGGAAAGTGAGGTGTCGGTTAAGTGGATGGAGGGACAGGCGAGCTTTGTTTTGTTTAGTAAATGCTGCAGTTTAAATCTTTACCTAGGCTTTAGTCTAGGCTCTTAATTTGCTAAATAACAAAGGCTAAGCGTAGACAAAATACATAACACACATACAGTAAAGTAGTAAAATGAGAGGAAGGGTGGTCTGGGGCAAGCGACTTAGGCAAGGATAAGAGGGTAAAGGGAAAATTTTCTTATAGACATGTATATATAACCTTCTTGGTTCGACACAGTTTGCACTTGACTTCGCAACACCAATGGAAAGTGCAGGCGCATCTCTCCACCACAATGACCTCATCCCTCCGATAGCCACGTCCACAGCACATCAGATCACAACCATCGACACCCAATGAGGTTTCATTGCATTGCCTGCCATGAGTGCCGAGAATGCCCTGTCGCAAGTTCTTCTCACAGAAACTTGGCGATGGTTCCAAATAGACAATGTCCTTTGGACCGGGTGGCTTATGCTCTGGATTGTGGGGATTCAATTGGAATTGATACCTGCACGTAAAATAAAATAAAGAAAAAACAGATTAAATAGTTAATTAATTGAAGTTGTCTGTTGAAAGAATCTTAAACCTATAAGAATTTTAAGATCGAAATGCTTGGCTCTTACCTATTATGCTTTCGTCCCATGCGGCGACCATTTCCGTTTCTTGCCCTTGAGCTAGCCACTGGCAAACTATTTGGTGATGGCATATTGGGATGATGTTGCTTGCTCAGCTGATGACCGCCAATGCCCATGCCGTTGTTATCCATTAGCAGTTCCGGCATATGATCATCATTTAGCATACGTTCCTCATCTTCAAATGTCGGTTGAGGCATGAGGCCATTCGCGAGGGCAATGGCCGAACCAGCAGAATTGGGACTAACCACAACGGAAACCGCATTGGAGCTCTGTCTCAGGCTGTTGCTGACCTGAACACGTGTGGCTCCATCGAAGCGTGCCTTGAGATTGTCACCAATAACCCGGAAATTGGCTAAACGCATCCAGCAAGTTTTCACTGTGCATGATCCGGACATGCCATGGCATTTGCACTCTTGCCGCATCTCTGCCTGGACGTGCTGAGAGATAGATAAAGCGAAACAGAAGGGAAAAATTGTTCATTAGTATGACTTTATTAGGGATCGATCGAAGCAACGATCCCGCAGTTCCCTGGACTGGCAATATGTTTTTCACTTAATTATTTTGCCGTTTTTTATTTTGTCGAACGATTCAAGAGGAGATTGGCGGCCCGCCTGCCACGTTGTTGCAGTTATTAAAAATCAATAAATGTTGTTGCAACTTGCTGTGAGAGCATGTTGCCTGCCCCCCCTTAGCCCCCTGGTGCTGTTGTAATTGTGCAGACCAAAAAGTAAGAAATCAACGCAGTTGGGGGGCCTCTTGATGATCATGATCGCCACGCTATGGCTGCTGTTGCAGCTGATGATGATTATTATGATGATGATGGTGATAATCATGATGAAGGAGCCCATAACAAGTAATAAAATAATAACACAGATGGTGGGCTAAAAGGAATTGGAGATCCAGAAGTAGTTGACTACACATTTGGCAAGTCAGAGAAGGAGTGGGACATGGCCATGGACATGGACATACGGACATATTGAACGCAGACGGAAAACAAGGATTGGACTGGAGTTTAGCTTGTGCTACTTTCTACGCCCCACACAAATTTCAAAAGGAAGCATCACAGCGCTTGCTGATCAAATTGTCGTAATTTAATTAGTAAAAAGATTTATGATTGTCAAAGCTTGACTTGGTTTTATCTTGTTTAATTTCAATTCCGCCAAAATAAAATTTGACCGCTGCATTGACCGATTGACATTAACTGTTTAACTAGTAGTTGTAGAGCGGAAATTATGTGGACTTGCTGATTATACCCTGTACCCATAGGGTAAGGGTAGGCAGATCAAGTTTGTTTAAAATTTTAGCCACGTCCACTTTTGCCGCCTTAATTGAGAAAAAACGAATAACTAGAGCCATATTGAAGGCGAATTGTTATTTGGCACATCTAATAATATAGCCGAACTGCACTTGGTGAGGAAATTTAGTCAAGTAATAAACATCGGAGATATACCCAAATCCGTTTTGTACTAAAACGCTAAGGACGACATTGATAGGCGAATTTTATTTTAAATCGGTGGCGATTTTGAGAGTGTGTGCCTACATTAAATATCTCTGATTGGTACAGGGTATAATCAACGTCGGCAAGGACGACTTGCTTGCTTCATTTTTATTATCTGGACGTTCACAGAGTAAATCTTTTTTATTGATTCTACTTACCGCTCTGCCTGCTTCATTATTGTGCAAATTCATTTTCTCTCTCAAATTGCGTCCACGTTCTCCCGTATCGACAAATTCCCGTGAGAATTTAAAACCAAAGCCAATGTTATCCGAACAGCCACCCCATTCCCAATCTCGGACTCCGGCGACACTGCCAGCTTGATGATTGGCCTGTGGAGAGCGGCTCTGATGGCTATAGTCACAGGTGCAGGATTCGATGGAGCCCTCACTACAGGCCCGAGCAATGGAATGGGTAACAGCAGCACTAGTTATGGCATAGATGAAGCCTGTTTCACGGCACCCTAAATAAAATAGAATTAAGAGACAAAAAAAAAAAACAAACTTTATTACACATTTCTTTCATTTTTCCATTTTATTTTCTTTGATTTTGTTTTTGCCTTCTGGGTGTTCCACTTTGGTCAAGACAGGCAGAAGAGAGAAAAAGATTGAGATCTTCCTAGAGTAAAAAATGTTTTCATTATATATATAGATACATATATATATACATATATATATACATATATATATATACATATATATACATATGTAAAGAAGAACAATATTTCTGTTTTATGAGTAATGATACTTGTCTTCCAAAGTCTGGTCAATTATGACACTTCAAGCTATCACAAGACCAAACCTGACACAGATTAAACGCTCAACTATAAATTCCAACTCAAACCAAGTCGAGTGCCTTCTGTGTGTTTCTTGCTGCTGCTGCCATCGCAGATAAAGAACAATGAAAATTGAATTTACATGTTGCAGATAATTTTTCAAGTGGCTATGCAGCACGTCAGCCGCCTCGTACAGCTCTAGATAACTCATAAAAGGCCCAAGGGACAGAGACAAGAGGTGGCGAAGGGCAGGTAGCTGCCGGTGGCTGGCATCGTCTCCCATATAGGAATCCCCTTTTCGTAATGAGTTTGTTTTAAAAAACTATTGAACATATTTTTCCGACATGTAATTGCGTATAGATATGTGCGTCTGCCTGTGTGTAGGAAAAAGGGTAAATATTCCTCGGCCAATGCAGAAAACAGTGTTGTAAATGAGTTTATGTTAATGTGCCACCTTAAACACCAAATCAAAGTATTAACTAAATAAAATTGATACAAAATGATCTATGCTATCTATATTAACATTTTTGAAGGTGAGGATTGATTTCGCTCTGTGTGAATGATTCGAGTCTTGACGACTGACAAGGCATCCATCCATCGCGGACCGGAGAGAAGTTCATCATTTTCACCTACAACAACTTCCGCCTTGTTGTGGCACAACAACAGTTTTTTTCGCCGCTTTTGATATTTGGTCGAGTTCCTGGAATTCGGTCACCCACAGAAAAATGAAATTGTTGTTAAACTACAATTCCCGGTTAATGTTTGTTTTTTGTGGTTTCGCTTTCTTTAAATAATTTCACGTAACAGAAAAAACTTCAAATATATTTAACGTGTGTGTGTTGGCGTATTTACACACAGATCTCTGATAAGAATCGGTAAAGGAGGCGTGACAAATCATTGGTGACTTTTTTATTCTTTTTTCTGTATTTTTTTGAGTGATTAGCTTAGCAAGAATTCGCGTCTGTGGCTGTCTTGTTTGAGGTGAGTAAATAAATTTGGGGAACCAAATGGTTTTTGGTCGTCGAACAAAAGATAATAAAAAAACCCATGTAAAATTTGCAGGGATAAGGAGGGCAATCAGTGAAATTGGGTGTGTCGAAAATGATGGGAGTAGAATGAAATTTGAGATGTTTTTCCATACTACAAAACACATATGCATCCAACCATCCATATGTAGGTTTTTTGTTTTCTGCTTTTTTTTTTGCGTAATTGCTAAACGGATTTCCGTTGTTGTAAGGGCGTGGCTAGGGGCCAATAGAGAGAAAGAATATAAAAATGAGAATTGATTGAACACTCTACCTGGCTGCTACCTAACCAGTAGTTCCAATCTTAAGCTGCTTAGTACTGAGCTGATCTGAGTGTGTGTCCTTTTGAGCCTTTGGCTTCCAGGAATAGTTTAGCCTTTCATATAAAAACCAACAGGGATCCAGTCTACCAGTCTTTGCTATGAAGATAATGATTACAACTAATGGAGACAGCCTATCAAAGCGTGTAGCATGGCAAATTGACAAGGTGTCAGGCCTATTAGAACCACAAGTGAGGAACGGGGACAGAGAAGAAATGGAAAATGTGTTTGAAATTTCCGTTTCAGTCCCTACCACAGTTTGACAGTCATTAAACTGACATCGAAACCCAACTGTTGAGGGCTTTAGGGGTGTTAATTAGTCCGAAGGACAATAAAAAACCAAAAAATAACCAAACTAAGAGAGAATATTAAAATTTGTCTGCGATGAAAGTGCAACGATAAAGAGCTATCACCGCACCCATAAAAAATGTCAAGACGGAGTAAAACAGAGACAGATACACATATATTGAGGGAAGAAGAGTGCACACATCATTAAATAAAAGAACGTTGATAAGGTCAAGAGGTTTTGCCTCTACTTTTCAGTCAGCAGCAGCTGGTGCAACATTGAAAAGAACGCTTCCACGCGACATTGACTTACGCCCACATTGACATTACTCTATAGTGTATTATGTATATATATGAATATATATATATATACTGTATACATATATTCTATACTGAGTCAGTCAGGTAGCTAGCTTTAAACAGAAGCTAATAAAACTGCGGGTGAAATTACTCAGAAACAAACTAAAAGCAGCAGGTTGGCTCTGTTAAAACGACTCTTTTATTTTTGCAAAATGCATAAATACTGATTTAGAGTTCCCACACTCAAGATGAAATTCTTATACGAGAAAAATCAAAATATGTCAAAAATATTTTAAATATTCATTAGTTATCTTATATTTAATACATTTATAGGGTCATCATTCATTGCAGTTCATTTAATTCACAAACATTAATTTCTTTTAATTTTTTGCTTTAATATAATAATAATTTTTTAGTTTGTATTAATAATATACATTTGAAACGGACACAAATCAATGCTAAAGATTTTACTTCATATTAAATTTTCTTTGAGTGTAGGAAATATTCTGTGTCTCATGTAGTAGTGCTACCAACTTGATTTTATAATTAGCATAAACGTGCTGAAAGTAGAGCAAACAAAGAGTTGTCTTTGTTTTCAACTGCAACAGGAGCTACATCAATGAAAGTGGCCCTTAAACTTACCTTATGTGTATATATATAACATATATACATATGTACATGTATAACATATTACAGTACCAAGTGCTCGGTGATCATATTACAATAACAAACAAGCGCCACACAGCAAAAGAAACAACAAAAAAAAAGAGAAGCAAGGGAATTGACATTTTACAAACTGTTCATAAATAAGGCAAAATAAAAGGGCAACTGAACTTATGTGACATTTTAAAGGGCGTTGACAAACAATCTTTGAATCTCATATTTCTCTCCCTTTAAGTGTTGTTGGCTTTAGAATTTTCCTTCTATATTTTTTCTCAACTTACCTCGATCAACAATTTTGCCAAAAAGATTTTTGCCACGCAGAAAGTTTCGCGTTGAGCAATTCCAACGGCGATTTCTGAACTGATGTTGGCATTCGCTTATGG
The DNA here is from genome assembly GCA_035045865.1 of Drosophila austrosaltans. Classification (NCBI taxonomy): domain Eukaryota; kingdom Metazoa; phylum Arthropoda; class Insecta; order Diptera; family Drosophilidae; genus Drosophila; species Drosophila austrosaltans. The sequence continues at coordinate 9,048,110 of JAWNOQ010000099.1, forward strand.
CCAAATTAGCTCCCTTAACCAAAGCACCCAATACGCCGGGATTATCGCGAACTAGACGACGTTGTTTCCGTCTTAAGGTTGAATGTATTGCCGGATCCATATACATAATGCCAGTACTTATGGGTGAAATGTTGTTGGGTTCGCCGACCTTGGCAATGCCCCTGGAAAAAGAAAGAAAGAAAAGGTGAAAAAATAGAAGGGAAATATATAGTTAATAGAGCAATCTTGTTTCAAAACTATTTAATGCTTGACTTGATTTTATTTTTTGTAGAAGTGGACACATTTTCATTTCATTTTTTGGTTACTTTTCCACTTGACTAGAGTTTTAGTTTGAGTTTTTCACTTGCGGCTTTTCCTTTGCTTCGCATTTTTTTTTTTTTTTTTGTTATTTTTTCTTTTTTTTGTGTGTTAGGCGGTAAACGTCAATTGCCGGCGTTACTCAAGCATAAACCACACAAAAAAAAAAAAACAATATAGAAAAAAAAAAAAAAAAAAAAAACACATACAAGCACACACTCATATAGTAGAAGGCAAATATTTGTCCACACTTATCGGCTTCTCGCTTGGTTTTCTGTTCTTTTTCCATACATTTTTTCCTTGCCTTTTCAATGTGTTTAAAAAAAAAAATATATCATTAATAAACATAAATAATATTCTTGAAACAATCGTCCGTTAATTATGGTGAGAAAAACGAACAAATATGTCAATATGCAATATTGCAAAATTATTTACATTTAAATAAAAAGTCGATCAGAAATACCAAAAAACAAAAACGAAAGTGAAAAACAAAGCGAACAAAAATCTTGTTTTCGATTGATTTCCCTTTGGTTGGCCTCAACAATTCCCAGGCGGATTAAATCGGAACAAAAAATCAAGATTTATGCAACGACACAATAACACACACACACAGCTGAAACTTTTTTGCTTTTTGTTAATGTAGTTTTATGCCGTTATAAAAACTTATTAACGCTAAAGACATGATAAAAGTCAGCCAAGAAGTCAACGTCTCATAAAAGTTCAATCTTTTTCTTTACATTTGCTTACATATGATTAATTATGCTACAAATAAACCCTGAATTTTTTAACAAATTCAAAAATAATGCCCAATAACTGGCTTTTTACATCAGAGTTTTTGATTTGAGACTTTTATACATTTGCTATATAAATCTTTTATACATTTTACCGTACTGGACTTCAAGAAAAAAAAATTTCAAAAAAAGTTTGAACAACAACCCATAGGTCTTTTTAACAGAAATTTGTTTCAGTTTTTTTTTTTTTATCTTTACTAGTTTCTTAATAAAATTTACTCTAAAAATTTGTTTTTTATAATTAAATTTTCTTAATTTTTTTTTAAAATACTTTTAAAACTAATCAAAAAACGAAAAACTTAAGCAACGAACTTGATTTCTTTTTCTTCCAAACTGTTAAATTTTCTTAAATTTTTTTTTAAATACTTTTAAAACTAATCAAAAAAACGAAAAACTTAAGCAACGAACTTGATTTCTTTTTCTTCCAAACTGTTCCATTGGGTCTGCCGTAGAGATGGGGGAGGCCCCTCTACTCCGCTAACATAAATTAAGTGTGTCACTCGCACAGCCACACACACATGCACACTAACAGAATCTCTCACGGGAGTAAGAGAAATGAAAAATGCGCGTTTAGAATTTTTAATTGCTTTCATGAATGAAGAGAAGCTGCTGCTGCAGCGAAAGAAGAAGCAGTGAGAGGAGGAAGGGGCAGATTTTGTGGGTTTTTGTGAGTTTATTTTTTTGGCCGCGACTGCTGCATTTTGTGGCTTCCGCATTTAGTGCGTGTCCGGCCTTTAACATCTTTAAGGTTGTTTTGTTTTTGTTGTTGGTTTTTTTATGCATCTCTTTTGTTGCATGGCGCGTGCCTGCCTCCAAAAACAGAATCTCGTTTTTGTTTGCTTTTGGACTTTGCTTTTTTTGCGCCTCCACATCGTTGCTTCTTTCTCTTGACCCCCATTGCGTTGTTTGCCTAAAAACTTCTCGCTTTCTTGCTAATTGTTTAAACTTCTTCTTATTCCCCTTCACCCCGGCGTTACTATCTGTTCATCACTTTAAAGAGATGAATATTGCAATTGCAATTCATGATATTAAATTGAACTTACCACCACATGGATCCCCTCCCCCGTCCTGATTTCTGTTTGCATTCCGTTTCATAAGCGAAAGACAGGGCCATGAGGCAGATAATAAATATGTACGATAAATCCATGATTTTTAATCTGTTGTTAAGGTCTACAATTGATACACTTTTACTTCTTGTCGTTTTTGTTGTTGTTGTTATATGTCTGACTTAAAAAGTCATACAAATATTTTTTTTATAACAATTTTAATTTCGTTGTTGTTGTTGCTGTTGTTGTTATTGTATGGCAATTTTCACGTTCAATTAGCGCACTATAAATGAGGCATAATCATCATTAGCATTAGCATTGAGATTGAAATTGAATTTCATATTTATTTGTTGATTCAATGAACGATTAGCAAGCAGTAGCAGAGCGATTTTAGCGAATCACACGGTTTTAAATACTTGGAAAATTTTCAACATTTCAACAAATTTCCACAATTTGATCGCGACGCTGAAGCGAAGGAGCGAAGATTGTTGCCCGGTTCAGTGCCAACGCTTAACTGAAACACACAGTTCTTACTTTGCGTCTGACTCTGCGTTGTCAGCAGCAGCAGAAACGGCAACGGGCAAGATCATATCACATTCATTTCATTGTACGTACCTACGTGTGTAAGTTCCCACAAACATGCACACACACATACACACTTCAACGCACGTACACAAACTGACACGCACACACCTTCAAACTTCGCTTAGTATGCGAGAATGGGAGGAGCAATATCTATAAAACACTTGCCGTCTTGAGAGTGAGGAGTACAGCTAGCGGCTATAAATAGCTACAGCGTTCTCTTTTCTGCTCGATCGCATCGCTCGTTACAATCGATGCACATGTATTCGTATTCGTATTCGTATCTGTGTTCGGTTGTATATAGAAAGCTGACCTGACTGGCAAGGCACCAATAAGAAATGGCGGACACTGTGTTTCGATATTACATACCGCGATCATATATGAATGATTTTTTGCGCAATTTTGTGGTTGAAACACAACAAAAACCGTAAACTACATTTAATTATAATCATTAAGATTGCACTTTTCTGGATTAACTTGGAATTATGCGGCTTTTGTCATTAAATTTAAATGATTGACAGTTATATAGAAGCGGATTATATATCTCGTAAAGCTAGATATAGGTTAGATGTATCACAAAAATTTTCGGAACTTCTAAAGAATGAAGTGGAATTTATCTTTCATTTCATTTTCGTTTTACTTTTAAATGCCGCATTTTAACATTACTGCAAAACTTATTATTCTTAGTTTTATTATTATTAAGTTTGTTTTTATAATTATACCCTTGCAGAGGGTATTAAAAAATTGGTCAGATGTTTGTAACGCATAGAAATATACGTTTTCGACCCCATAAAGTATATATATTCTTGATCAGCATCAATAGCCGAGTCGATTGAGACATGTCCGTCTGTCTGTTTCTATCAAGTTTTATATAGTAAAATTTTAAGCTACATAGTTGAAACATGAAAAGTTTAGTTCCTCAATCCTTTGTGTAGGTAGAGTGTAAAAGTTAGTCGGATCGGATAATTATCACCGGAGCTATTAACTAAAACGTGGAGGTACCCCGAGTAAAACAAGCAAGTTTCTTTGGCAGCAAAGAAACAAAAACAAATTCCAAGAAATCTGCCGTACAAGCACAAAAGACACGAGTTCGACTCCGCGCGGCACCACATAAGAAATATATAAAATTATTGTTTTTTTGTTGTTGCATTTAAATTCAATTTTTACCCATACACTATACACCAAGTTTGAACTATGTATATCGGATAATTATTAAGGTTACAAATCCATAATCGAATTTAATGGAAAGTCAATTTATTTTGATGCTCACGCACACACATACATATGTTGTGTTCTTACACAGAACGAAATTGAAAGAGCGAGATGCAATGGGTTTGCTATATATGTCGAATTAGCTTACGTTAGCAAAGTAATGACGGTGGCGTAGTGTGTAGAGATCGGTGGCACGATGGGCTTGGTGTTTGGTGGTTCAATGCTCGGTGAAGAAGTGAAAATTTTTAGATGTGTTTTTTCTTCTTTTTTGTTTTTTTTTTATTTTGTTAAACATTTATACCAATTATTTTGCTGCAAGGGTATACAAACTTCGGCAGAGCCGAAGTTAACTTCTTTGATATTTTTATACTCAGTCTGGCATTTAACTTTGCTCAGTTTTCAAAGAGATCTTTAATAATTCATTTTAAAGGATTAGTTCAAAGCAATGGAGCTATAACCATTATGTTCATAAAAGTGTGTTCAAAAATGGCGTCTGTACTGTTAGTGTTTAAATATTTGCACAGTCTGGAGGAAAGGAAAAAAGAGTTATATATCTATGTATGTCTGTACAAATACCATACTCCTTCGGAAAGAGGAAAAATTCACTGTCTGTGCCTTGAATATTTATTTGCTTAGGCCCAGCCAAAGGCCTGCAAAATTAGTGCGTTCTTATTAATTTTATTGCTGCGGAAAATCCAAATAATGAGACACAGAACGAGAGTAAGGGAGGTGTGTGAGGGAGAAGGAGAGAAGAGCAGCAACAGAGAAGCAGATATGTAAACAAATCATAAAAATTCTAAAACTTAAACCCTCAATGCTGTAGGTAAGTCCAAAGTATTTTTCGGGTCGTAAATTCGTTCCAAGTTACACAATGAGTTTCTGCAAAAAAATGTAGATATCTAATTAAACTAATCGAAAGTGGTTTAATAATTTAAATATATTTATGGTTTGACTATAAATATTGCTTAGAAAATTGGTCTGCGAACGGTTATTCTAGCTTTATAGAAGAGCCTTCAATTCAGAGGCAGCAAAAAAGATTTTTTCAGCTTCTTTTTAAATCAAAATAAAATGAAGCAAGCAAGTCGTCTCTGCCGACGTTGAGTATACCCTGTACCAACATTAAAAATAAAACCTTCAAAGTAGCTATCAATTTCATACAAAATTTTCCTTTACATGCAGCTACAGCGAACGCATGCTATCTCGCTCTTTCTTATCTGCCAATGCCGCCTTGGCATTTCAGTACAATACGGATATAGGCATATGTCCGATGTTTATTGTCCGATTTCGACAAAATTTGGTCAGCTGGTCCAGTTTTGGTATAGAATTAGGTGTGCCAAGTAAGAATACGATATCTTTAATACAGCTCTAGTAATACGTTTTCGCGATTTGCGGGGGCGGAAGTGGGCGTGGCAAAAATTTGAAACAAACTTGAATTGTGTAGACACTAGACGGATATTCCCACCAAATTTGGTAGCTCTAGCTCATATAGTCTTCGAGATCTAGGTGTTCATACGGACGGACGGACAGACGGACGGACAGACGGACATGGCTCAATCGACTCGGCTAGTGATGCTGATCAGGAATATATATACTTTATGGGGTCAGAAATGTATATTTCTCCCTGTTACATACATTTTAGCGACTTTAATATACCCTTTTACCCTATGGGTACAGGGTATAATGAAGCAAGCAAGTCGTCCCTGCCGACATTGAGTATACCCTGTACCAACTAGTTATATTAAATGAAATAGAATATCCTCGAAATCGCCATAAATTTCATGCAAAATTCTCTATAACATGCAGCAACAGCGAACGCATACTGTCTCGCTCACTCTTGGCAGCCAATGTCGCCTTGCCAATTCAGTGCAAAAGTCATATAGGTATATCTCCGATATTTATTGTCCGATTTTGACTAAATTTGGTCAGCTGGTCCAGTTTTGATATATAATTAGGTGTGCCAAGTAAGAATACGATATCTTTAATACAGCTCTAGTAATACGTTTTCGCGATTTGCGGGGGCGGAAGTGGGCGTGGCAAAAATTTGAAATAAACTTGATCTGTGTACACACTAGACGCATGTTCACACCAAATTTGGATGCTCTATCTTTTATAGTCTCTGAGATCTAGGTGTTCATACGGACGGACGGACGGACAGACGGACAGACGGACAGACGGACGGACGGACAGACGGACAGACGGACAGACGGACAGACGGACATGTCTCAATCGACTCGGCTGTTGATGCTGATCAAGAATATATATACTTTATAGGGTCGGAAATGCTTAATTCTGCCTGTTACATACATTTTGGCGACTTTAATATACCCTTTTACCCTATGGGTACAGGGTATAAAAATTATCCTAGCTGCGAAATAGTGATAAAAGAGGGGAACAATAAGAAAATAAATAAACTACTTTTTTATTGTTTTTTTTTCTATAAATAATAGCATCAATTACTGTTAGTTATATTAACCACCGAATCCTCCTTGTTATCTGGTTAGCCACAACTCATCCCAACAAATCTACCAACCAACCAAACAAATCGTAACAAATTGTTGGGTTAACCTTCAAAAATAAATACGTTATGGATAATCCATCAAAAACGAAAACAGATTTTCTATTAAAACAAACCAAGCAACCAACAACGCCACAACAATTCTAAACAAAACCAACAAGAAACCAGAAACCGAACACCCCGAGGCTTAAGTTCTAAATGGCCTTGGGCATAGGCCAAACATCAGTAGCAACACCAGCGAAAGAACAGGGCTATGGGACATGACCTTGAGTGAGACCCTGTCCAAGACCATCCAAACGAATATGAGTGAAAACCTCTTGGAATGAGTGACAGGTTGATTATGAAACAAGGCCCAAAGTCAAATGGTTTTTACATTTTTTCTCTTAGATGCCCTCTGCGTTAATTCCCTTGGGGGAGTTGCTGGTAGGAGGAGTAAGAAGCACCAGCAAAAAGGACCTAAAAGTATAAAATCTCGGCTCATAATTGCAAATAATCGATCGGGATAAACCGCATCTAACTCGCTACTGACTTCTTGCTATAGTAGGCGTTTGTCACTCTTCCCCGTTCCCAGGTACAACATCTAATCGGTCACAATCGAAATTTATATGGTCAGCAATCATTTGGCATCATTTGCAACATGATGTGTCCCATGCCAGAGACGCTGACGGATACGCAAACGTTCACGTAGACAAAGTTGTCAACAAGAAAATAAATTCGCCACGCTGTGTCCTGTCAGCGAGTTTTACCCCTGCTGGCCGGTCCTGAGCTCACAACATGACATTTTCGGGTGTGAAAATTGCTTCCAAATAAAAATTTGCAACACTCGGTTGACTCGGCTTGGTTTGGCTTGGGTTGGGTTAGTTTAGCTATTTGCTTTTTGTTGTTTTTCCTCTCTTCTTGAGCTGGTCTAATGTGCCATGCACAATATGCTACGCTTCGATAGTCGAAACTTGGCCAACTGCTGTGCCCAACTGCAATCGACGATCATTGCTCTGATCATGCCTTTCATTTCGCGATCGCCTTCCATAGCTCTGAGAGCGTGTCGGGTTTTTGTTGGCACTTGCTGAGAGCCAGAAACAAAATTTTTTATTGCACTCGATTTTACGCTTAAACACTCTGTAAAGATCACAATACACTGATTGATCTGCACTAAGTATGTGCATATATAGAGATTATATAGATAAAGATGAAGAAACATAGCTGATACGAAGACCTTTACTATTGTTAACCTTTATTTTTTAAATGGAAATGATTCATTTTAAAGGATTAGTTCAAAGCATTGGAGCTATAACCATTATGTTAGCTTCTTTGATATTTTGTTTTTCGATTTTATTAAACATTAATACCAATTACTTTAAAATTTTTGTTTTTAAATTAAATAATAAAACAATGAAGTTGCAAGGGTATACAAACTTCGGCAAAGCCGAAGTTAGCTTCTTTGTTATTTTATTTTTAGATTAAATGTTTGCCTATACTGTACATAACATTAAGGACTTGTAATTTGGATAATAACACTAACTCTAGTAACAAAATAGGTGCTTCTCACCCCTAAAGATATGGCTCGAATGCCATTTGGGTACTGCTTATTCTTTCACCCTTGGTTTTTTCGCACTTTTATGGCTGCTGCTGCTGGTCGACCGATCGCACTTCCGGCTAACAAGCGGACCGTCCGCCAGCGTTGATGATAATGCATTTGCATTCGGGTCCACCAAAAACGAGCGAAGATAAAATAATAAAGCACAATGAACAAAAAAATGGACAACTTTTTAACACCAAGCCATCCATGCAGAGATAAAAAACACTAACAACATACATTTCACAAGCACTTAGAGCCCAAAAAAAAAAAAAAAAAACAAAATGGAAAAAATTAAATATACTTTAAAACAAAAAAAAACTGCTCGCTCATAATCTCATGGCACGGGAAATATAAATTGTGTCGGAGGTAGACCAACAAAAAAAAAGAGGAGAGAAGGGAATTCTACACTGTCATCAAAGCGTAACTAAACGCCCATTTTTCTCAACTCCAAAGCCAAAGTCGACCATTTTCGGTAGTTATTAGTGGCATATTTTGGCCTAAAGTGCGTGAACCATGTCGAGGAGTCAAACACGGTGAAGAAGAGTGTGGGTAGCGAGGGAGGGGTGAAAAAGGGCAACGAAAATTTATTGTCTAGAGAAGGGGGAGCGAATAGTAGTTGGAAGTTAACAATAAAAATGGACCTCCCCATGAGTAGAAGCATGCAAGGTTTAAGATTTTTTCTTCTCTCTCTTTATTTCATTTTTTGGGAACGAGAAAATATTAACGCCTCGGGGTCGAGTGGTAACTGTTGTTGGTTGTTGGCTCTTGGACTTGGAAGTGGTAGAAGAAGAGACGGCCAAAGCAAAGCAAAAAGAAACCTCTTACCTTATTGGTCGTCGTTGTGCCTGTCCAAATCGACCACCATCATCGATGATGTTGATCTCTTTTTCTCTTTGGCTGAAGCTGAATTTGTCTGTTGTTGCTGTCGCTGTTGCCACTGATGATGATGATGAGGATGGCATTGATTATGGCTTATTTTTAAATCTCTTTTCTCCCTCTTCTTGGAAGCAAGTCAAGCAAATTATTGTAGAGTCATCAATGGCAGGCTGCACCATCAAAATTGAGGAAAAAGAAGTTCCAATTTGTCGGCGTGCTGTGGGAGTCGATTGGCACGCAAACTGCAGCTGTGTGGCTTGAAATTGTAACAAAAAAATTTATTCTTTAATCTACTCTTTCTTTTAGATGCAAACGAAAAAAATTAATAATTCGAACTGACATGAAAAATGGCCACAAAATCAGAAAAATTAGGTTCCAAATTACAAAGATCAGAATAAAATAAATAAATTTCATTTTGCAAAAGATTAATCTATTGAGCAGCAAGAATATTATTAGTATTCACAATACTTGCAACTAGAAAATTAAAGAAAAATGTTTAAACCATTTCTTAACAACTAGAACTTCAATCTTATTTATAACTTCAAAAGTTTTTTTCCAGTGTGCTAATTATTAAAATTATAAATTTTAAGTTAATGTTGTTGACTCTGTTGGTCAAGTTTAACCTAGTCAGTGGTAGTTCATTAATCAGTCAGTTTAATGGCCTGGTCTGGCCTCACCTTCTTTACGTCTCTTAGTTAAAGCAAAGGGCGTGTTAGGTTCATCAAGTTTTTTTTTTTACGTTGGTTGTTTTTTTTTGTATTTTATTGGCGCCATTTTTAAGACAATTAATTTGAATTTTTCTGCGCGTTATTTGCACAATGACCAAGCTGTCGCTGGTAGTCATCATTTTAGCCTTAGTCTGAGTCTTTGTCTTTGTCGGAAAAGAGTCAGAGCCATTGGCTTTACTCTTCATCTTTCATTATTTGCTGCTTCAACAAAAGTTGTTCAACGGTGCTTTTGGCTAGAGTTTAGTAGCAGCTTCCAAAAACAACAACAGAAAAAAAGTAGTAATATTAAATGACAAACAAAAACAGCAGGAAATTTAAAAACAAGTTAGTTTGGCCAAAAAGGCACTCAGCTTTAGACTTAACGCGGGAAAGGGGAGAGCTTTGAGCGCGTCTTTTTCTGTTTGCCTATTTGTTTATGGCCTTAAGCTGCCAACATCCAACTGCCGAATGCCGACCTGTCAATAAATGTGGGAAAAGCCAACAAAAACTTGTTAGCTTCTGAATATGGCTTATTTGTAAATATGTATACATATACATATATGTATATATCTACATATATACAGAAATATGTAAGTAGATTTACATTAAGCTCCTTACTAAATATAGATTAGCTGAAATAAAGTAAAGTTATAACTTGTTGGTAAAAATATCAAAGAAGCTAACTTCGGCTCTGCCGAAGTTTGTATACCCTTGCAGCAAAATAATTGGTATAAATGTTTAACAAAATCAAAAAAAAAACAAAAAAGAAAAAAACACATATAAAGATTTTCACTTCTTCACCGAGCATTGAACCATCAAACACCGAATCCCATCGTGCAAACGATCTCCACATACTACGCCACCGTCCTAATTCGATATATATGCAAACCCATTTCATCTCGCTCTGTCAATTTTGTTCTGTGCAACAACACAACGCAAATGTTTCTGTCTCTCTCACACACCGCGTGGTGACGAATTTTTGTATATGTGTGTGTGTGCGTGATTGCTTGGAATTTGTTTTTGTTTTTTTGCTGCCAAAGAAAATTGCTTATTTTACTCGAGGTACCTCCACGTTTTAGTTAATAACTCCGGTGATAATTATCCGATCCGACTAATTTTTAAACTTGATCTGGATAATCGATTAAGGAACTTAACTTTTCATGTTTCAACCATGTAGCTTAAAATTTAAGCTCGAAAACGTCTGGCTAAACAGACAGACGGACGGACGGACAGACGGACAGACGGACACGTCTCAATCGACTCGGCTGTTGATGCTGATCAAGAATATATATACTTTATGGGGTCGGAAACGTATATTTCTATGCGTTACAAACATCTGACCAATTTTATAATACCCTCTGCAAGGGTATAAAAAAGAAATTAATTTCTCACTACTTAGCTTTTACACATGTATATATACATATGTATATAAATATATATTTGAACGACAATTTGAGTCTTTGATATTTTTAACCAAAGTAATTGCAAAATTGTATAACAAACTAAAAGAAGTATTTAATAGGTAGAAAAAATAATTAATAATAATAATGCCGTTACGGCATATTAAAAGAAATTTTGTATTAAATTAATGGTGATTTTGAGGGTGTTTGATTTTTTTGAATATCTGTACTTTTTACAGGGTATACAATATCGGTATGGACGACTTGCTTTCTTCATTAACTTTAACTTAACTTAATTAAACCATTAAAGGAAAATATGTTCAAAGTCATCGTCAAAGTCGAATTGTCTACAATAACTAGCTAATAGCTAAATAAGCTAAAAATTAAAACAGTTGAAAATAGCACTAAACTTTGAGTGTTTTAAATTTTTTTTTAGTTTAATATAATTTTTAAAAAGAATATAAATACAATTTTTCCAAATATAATGTGAATACCCTACTAGATTCAGTCGCCACACGCACTTGAAGATCAATAGAAAATTGTAATAACAACAAGGAAAAACAGACACACACTAAATAACCAAACATCAGCTTAGTGTACAGAGTCCTACTTAAAGACAGACAGAGAAAGAGACAGACAAGCAAATCCTATCGAAAAGTCAATGTCCTTGGAATTTCTAGGTCTTAAGCTGGAGAAAAGGCACGTGTACTTGAACGTGAGGCGTCCACTTAAGTCTAGAAAATTTTTTCACATAGACAAAAAAAAAAATCAAAGAAAAAGAAAGGAAACATTGTCAAACGTCACTTGCACAAAATGTGGAAACTTTATTAACTGTTCGGTTGATCTGCAGACCAAAAAAATCTTAATGAAAATTGGGAAAAAACGCAAATGTGTGAAGTTAAACAAATACACAAACAATAACAAATGCATTTAACGTAAAACTCTCCAGCGGATTTGGCGAGACAAACTAAAAGCAACAACAACAATACGTGGAATACCCAAAAATAGTCGAAAACTCATGAATGAAGCAAGTCGACATCGAAATGCGGTGTGTAATCTCTGTGCACTGTGTACGCAAAGTGTGTGTGTGTTTTCTTTGTCATCTAATAATTTAAATGACTTAATTATTGCGTCAGACTATGAAGAAAAAAAAAGGCGGCGCCACTTTGTACGCCACAAACTCACCCACTCCCTCTCTCTCGCTCTCCTCTCAGAACTATAGCATTGCATTTCCTTTTTTATAAAAATAAAGCAAGCAAGTCGTCCCTGCCGACATTGAGTATACCCTGTACCAACTAGTTACATTAAATAAATTAGAACACCATCGAAATCGGCATCAATTTAATACAAAATTCAGTTTAACATGCCGCAACAGAGCACGCTTGCTATCTCTCTCACTCTTGCCAGCCAATGCCGCCCTTAGTGTTTCAGTGCAAAACTTATATGCGAATATCTCCAACTTTTATTGTCCGATTTTGGCTAAATTTGGTCAGCTGAAGCAGTTTGACTATATAAACAGCTGTGCCAAATAAGAATACGATATCTTTAATACAGCTCTAGTACTGTTTTTTTCCGAATTCCGGGGGCGGAAGTGGGCGTGGCAAAAATTTGAAACAAACTTGACCTGTGTAGACACTAGACAAATATTCTCACCAAATTTGGTAGCTCTAGCTCTTATAGTCTCCAAAATCTAGGTGTTCATACGGACGGACAGACGGACAGACGGACGGGCAGACGGACATGTCTCAATCGACTCGGCTAGTGATGCTGATCAAGAATATATATACTTTATGGGGTCGGAAACACTTCCTTCTGCCTGTTACATACATTTTGGCGACTTTAATATACCCTTTTACCCTATGGGTACAGGGTATAAAAATGGTGAGTATGTGTGTGTGTTATTTTTTGGTTGTTGGGGGGATATCTGTTAGATCATGCATTTTATGAAGTGCGAATCCATTGAAGATTTCTTGATCTTATTTGCTTTGCTTGGGTTTTGGCGCCATTCCTTTCTTCGGGGCGTCGCGTCTTGGTGACGCCGCCACTAGCAGCTGCCCTTTGACCTGTGCCGCCACCACGTACAAAACCGTTTAGTCGTTTTTAAGAGCAAATTAAAAGAATCACAGCCTGGCCCCACATTCGACATGCCTGTCCCTCCATGATCCTAGAATACCACATAACCGATCCTCGTTCGACGATCTCCGATCGAGTGGCCAGCTGTAAGACCACATCATGACTTGTGCCCAAACAAAAAGTCAGTCGAACACACAAAACCCGTGAAGAAATCTTAAATAATGCATTCTCAAACAATTTAATTATTGGTGTAATGTTATTCCTGGAAGACGATTCGATTTGGTAGCTTCCCCCCTCCCTCTCCCTTTAGTTATTCATCCATTGTCTCCTCTCTCTCTTTGTCGTCGGTTAATTGTGCCAAAAACTCGACCACATATTAATTACTCTTTGAGAGTTTCTTTTTCTATGAATTTGAGAAACATTCTCCTATGGGTGGTCTTCGGCGATATTGGGTATGAGAAAACAGTATTCCGACAAAAGAGAAATCAATAAAGTATTTAAATAATTTTTTTAAGCCGTTTGTTTCGTTTTCTAAATCAGTAATATTTTATTATTTATTTATGCTGCTTGACTTTATTTTTCGCATTTATAAAAACTGAAAATACATATTAAAGAATAATACCTTTGATTTTTATTTTATTCAAATACCGAATAAAATAAAAATAAAACAAAGCACTAAGTCAAATTTTAGTATACATATATTGACTTTATTGTTTTATTACTTTTCTTTTAATATATAGAAAATTCTGACATGAACAGAATAGAAATGAACAGAATTTTTTTTTTTTAATTTATTTTTACTTGTAATCTGTCGCAAGACAATGAACAAATTGTTTGATAAATAAGGCACTTGCGACTGACGCCAACTATCAATTGGGAGATCAAGTGGGTGGTTTCTCTTGAGTCTCCTGATGTGTTGACTATTATCCAGGAGATAAAGTGCTAGATAGTTTTCATGGTTGTCAAGTCTCTCGCAGTAACGGTCGCTCAGTCTTTGGATGTCTGACTTAATAGAGGGCATCTCCAGATCTCTATGTATGGTAGAGTTTCTAACATACCACGGAGCATTCACGAACGTACGTAATAATTTGTTTTGGAACCTTTGGAGGATCTCGATGTTGGAGTTGGATGCTGTGCCCCACAAGTGAATTCCGTACGTCCAAATTGGTTTCAGGATCGTCTTATAAAGTAGAAGCTTGTTGTTCAGGCTGAGATGTGACCTAGCACCAAGTAGCCAATTCATCTTGTACATTTTTAAATTAAGCTGCGTTTTTTTGCTCTTAATGTGGGCTTTCCAATTGAGTCGTCGGTCTAGTGTGATTCCGAGATATTTCACTGTCTGAACTGTTGGCAGAGGTGTGCCATTTAAGCAAACAGAGGGGCAATTTTGTCGACGTTTTGAAAATGTGATATGAACAGATATAAAACCTAAATTAAATAAGCCATTTATTCATCAAAAGTATTTTTAAAAATCTGATTTTTTTTTTAAACTGGTTTTGTGCCTCATAATTAGTAAATAAATTCTTTCATCACTTTTAATTTCTTTACATCTAATGCCTTTCTTCAATCAACTTTCAGCCTTAGACACAAGGATACCTTGTATCCTTTTAGAAACCAGAGAGTTATTAAGGTAAATATGGACGGAGATATTTCGATTTTTGCCTTAGTCATATACCTTCATCTTTTCTTCAATGAATGTTAGGCATATTTGTCTCTGACTTTCTTTTCGGGGGCAACTCAATGGTTATCGTCGATTTGACTTTGTTGGGGCCATCATCATAAAGATAAAAATATGGGTGGCATTTCCTATGAAATAGTTAAAAGTAAAACATAGATAGAGAGATGGGTGATAAAAAGAATCTTAAATTAAGACATAAAGCGTCACTAATCGAAAATTTGGAGTAGAGCAGCGCCCCGACTTGGAGGCTACGGCAGATTTACACCGACGATAAGCGGCCTAACCAATATATAAGTATTTGTATATTTATATACGTATATACATATATAGAGTCGTACAGGTGATAATTATATAATTTGTGACGGATGGACAAGCACATAAAAATGTTTCACTACAGAAAATTTTATAGTTTTCGTGCCCCTCCCTTGCATTGGCTTCATTTGCGCTGTTTCTTTTGTCTTTGTCTTTGGACTTTGTTTCTTCTTTTTTGTTTGTTTTTGTTGTTCTTTTTCTGCTTTACCTTTGCTATGATAGGTGTGGCCCATCGTCACATCATCTATGGGGAGCAAAAAAAAAAAGAGAGTAGGAAATTGTAGCACTGGGTGGGCCGTGGGAGTTTCTGTTTTTGCCGCTTTCGCAAACTGCGAAAATTCCTTCGTGCTTAATTGTCGATGCGGTGAATTTTGTCCCTGTGTGTGCCCACTGACGGATTCCGTAAATTTTGGATTCGTTCCAAAAAACAAAAAAAGAGAAAAATAAATACAAAAAAACCAGGATTTCTCCAACTTTGGCCTATTCGTCATTCGCTTGTTTTTTTTCATTATCATCATCATCATTATGATATTCTTCCTCATTATTATGTGTAAGTCTTTTTTGCGCTTGGGCAAAAATTACTTTTTGGTCTTTTGTTGTGTGCTGAGTATGCGTTCTTTTCACAGCATTTCAACAGTTTTTGTCGAGACTCCAATATTAATTTCGAAAACGTTTTTAAATGGCCTAAACGACGAGCAAGAAGTTTCCACAAATATTGCAAAAAATAAATTGTTGGTGTCGACTCTGTAGTACCCTGCAATTGAGATGGCAGAAGATAAGGCTAATTCTAATAAAAAATACCACAAGCAGTAAATAATTTTTTAAATGGGAATCTATGTATAACGATTGTTTATTCCTGTCCAGATTTCCTTACCTTGTTCTTTTAAATTCCCTTATTGGGAAACTTTTTTTTACAAAGTTTACTTAATTCACCGCCTCGCAAATATACCCTTTTGGACCTTTTGAGCATCTCAGATCCTTCCTCCTTTGACAACATCACAAAAAAATCGCAATTTCTTTCTCTTTTTCTGATGCTTATTTAATTTTTCGTTTATTTTTTTTTTCTCTCTCTCACTGCAAAGCGTGCAATTCTCTGGAGACATTTTTTTAAGTTTTGCGAGCAAAAAGCTAGAACAATTCTGAGATTTATTTGTTTCGTTAAGGATTCTTACGTTTGCAATGCAGATCCCGGGCTGATCCCTTCCAGAGAGAATCGTCATTTGCCCCAAACTGTCAGTCAGACCGAATCGAAAAGATTTCTTCTCCGTCATGGGACCGAGTCGTGGCAAATGTTTAACATTATTTGTACGCCTGTTTTTATAAACTGTTTTCTTCTGGTTGTATTTTTTGTTGATCGTTCTCCTTTGATTCTCATTCATTTTGCCTTATTTTTTGTGCTACAATAAAGAAATATTTTTAATAAGCTTTCATTCAATTTTATAACGAGGGTTGAACATTTTCTGTAGCGACGACAATGTTTTTTATTTTTTTGTCTCCCCCGTTTACTTTGCACTTTGATTCATCTAATCGATTTTTGGGTAGAGCGCAAAAAATGCGTCAATTTCAATAGAAACTTCAGTGAGATGAAATGATGTAGAAGTTGGAGCTTGTAGAAGCTGGAATAAGAGGTAAGTGGTAAGTGTGGTAAGAGGATATGTCTTGTGTAAAAGATATTGATGAACAGAACGATATGGTAAGGCAGCCGACTTCTGTAGAAGATTATTAAAGATTATTCTCAATTAATTTTTAAAGTTGACCCTAACGCACCCAAACTATTAAATGTAACACAATAAAATTTTAGTTTGTTAACTTTTATAATTCAAAGTAATTAACTTAAATAAAAAAGAAATTATAATTTTAAAAATAATGCCGACTTGGGTCAATTTCTCAAAAGTCTGAACTTCCATTAATAACTTTTTTTGACTTTGCCAAGTTGTATTTTTAATATATATAAATTTTTTTAAAGGAGATTTGGTTTGATTTAGTTTGACACAGTTTCATTTACTTTTCTTTATACATATATTTCTTTTTTATTAGCGTTACCTTCTTCTTGAAAATAACTTAACCTCAATTTGTTGCCACATGTCACACAATCACGTACCCACTCAAATAAATGGCTTTTGAGGCGCCACCAGCACCACCAGCAGCAGCTGCTTTCTATATGGGCAGAGAAGAGGATACCCCAACAACCAAAGTCAAATTTCTGATGACATCTCCAACCGAAACGCCAGGCGTTTCATTTAATTGAGTTCACAGCCCGAAAGAGCGAACGACAATAACAATAAAAATTAATTCAAAGGCAACAGCAACAACACCAACAGTAATACTAAATTGTTGAACCTTTTAACCTTTTTGTGTCAGGTTCAGGTTTTTATATTTTTAATGTTTTCGAACAGGGACAGGGCTAGAACCAGCGAGCCGGACAGCTGCCGTTTTTCTGTCAATTCAATTAAAGCCTAGCCAGGGGATGCGACCTCTATCTTCCCTCGCATTTCAAAGGCTCCAGCCAAAAACGTAAAAACTGAAAGAAAAAAAAATACAAATTCTGAAACATTAAACAAAATTAACTGAAAATGTGAGTTATTAACATTCTTTCTTCGCTCTCGCTCCCCCATTTCATCTATCTCTCGCTCTGCCCCCAGTATCTAATGAAGCCAATCAACGCCCGCTGACTTGTTGATCTTTTGTGTTTGGTGTGCTACAATTAAGGCAACATGCCGATGCCCAATGGCCGATCACTGATCAACAGTGATCGCTCTGATCGCACAATAAAGATATTTCCTTTCTCACACTTTCCAAAAATGAAAAGAAAAACGAAAAGAAAGACCGAACGATCCGGCCAGCCTCATGAAAAAGCACAAAAACATGACACGATGGATGATGACAAGCAAAATGAAGCGCCAGGCCAAAAAGATACAGATACAGAGAGAGAAAGAGATAGAAACGGGCAGAGCAAAAGGAAAACAATGAAAGAGAGAGATGGAGAGAGGAGATCAGTGATCGGAGGGATCAGAGCATTAAAACTGTGTGTTGAGATCGTGTGGAGTTAATGTGAGTATTAAAACCTTTTAATAAAAATCTTTAATGAATCAATGAAAGAGCTTAACTGAATGGAGACTCAGAGGAAGAAGCAAGTTGGAGTGTAGTAGGGTATGGGGAGTATGGGGAGCGGGACAGTCTAATGGGGGAAGGGTAATGGCGGGGGGATGTAGATGCTTTGTACCGATTAAGAGCATTAATCGATTTAAGCCACAAGGCTCAAGGAATGTGGAAGCCTGTCTCTCTCTCCCTTCTCCACTCCTTGCCTCCCACTCTAAATTTATTTCTGACTCGACTTTGTTTGCTCTTATCAAAAGGCATTTTTCGTTCTCCTTTTTTTTACATTTTGAATAAAAATTAAATTAATTAAATTACAGGCCAGGTCGACAAAATAGCTTGGTGGCACCAAAAACTAAGAGCTGCCATAAAATTCTTTTTAATCTTATCAGGTTTTTTTATGTTGTTGTTAGGGGCCAGGACTTGGCGTGGCGATTGGAGAGCATTTTAGTCAGCCACACTAAAATTTGCTTTGCTCTGGTTATGCCGACACCAGCTGTTTCATAATACTTAAATAGAGCATTTAATTTTTAGTTTCCATTTTCACATATTATGATAGGAGCCTCTTATCTCGTATGCGATTCGGTTGTGTGGCATATGCAACGAGCGGTGCTCGGCGCCGGAACTTGGGTCACTAACGGAAGCACTTGACGAGCAGCTGCCAATATGTGCCCAAGAGAGAAGGACATGGTTAGAATGAATGGTGAGATACATATATACAAAGATGAACGTAGTTAGTTGGGTTGGATGGATAATTTATCTAGTTGCTATTCGACGACAGCTCAAAGAATGCCATTCGCAACGGGTAGTCCAAGCAAGCAGTTGCCTTAGTTCCAAGTTTCACATCCGAGTCCGAGGTTTGGGTGGTCGAGCTCTCGGCCTGTTTGTTGTGTTGGGCTGCTGTGCGGTTGGTCGTCATCGACATTCAAAGCAATCGAGAAGAAGATGATGCATATGTTGACGAGCTCAACGATCACTCAGCTACTGCCACACGCGGCATGCGGTCGTACGGAGACAGTAACAAAGGCAGGGATAGGAGCAGGAGAAGAAGTGATGGTCAAACGGCATCATTCAAACGGCAGCCAATGAAGTGATAAAGTTATGTTCGCCAGGGGACATCCAACCAGTAGGTACAGTGGTTTAAGTTTTTGTAATAAAAGCAAAACAACAAGTTTGTAAAAAGAGTAGTATAATGTGAAATTTGGAAGTTAAGCCCGTTAGCATCGACATATTCGCCACTCCTTATCAAATTTAAATGTCTTGCCAAAAAGTTTAAATTGTACTACTCGTACATCACAAACAATTTTTGAAATTTAAATCGCATTTAAGCCACTGTGCCTGTTTGTGGTCTTGACCAACTTGGGTGACATTCCCACCAATGAATAAAAGCAATAGCAACAACTGGACTGGTCTTCAAGTTTTTATTCCCAATGAAATTGTAGTCTCATGATGGCATTTGAATAAGAATTGTGTCATTTACACCGACAGATAGACGGAGCGTTATCAGAGTGTAAGAATGGGAGAATTAAGAGAGAGAGAGAGAGATAGAGAGAAAACGAGATATGTATATACAATTGCGGCTCATTGATCGTTTTGTCGTTTTTATTTTATTTTTAGCCCACCTAGCTGGCCAATTTTCAACGCTGTCTTTCACCTTTCCCTTGCTCCGGCTTCGGCTCTGTCTTCGTCTGCTGCTGCTGGCTAATATGTGTAAACCGTATTAGTTTCGCTTCAACAATAATGAAGACATTATTAACTTGTATTTTTGTAGTGTCGAAACTCTTCTGTGTTTCAGTTGTTGCTGTTCCTCCTGCTGTTGTTTCCTGCCGCAGCTGACAAGCATTTACTTTCACACACAGCCAAAGAAAGAGAACGAGAGAAAAGGAGGGAAAGAGGGGAGGTAGATATACTCTTCTCGACGACTTCTTATCGCTTCGGGGTTTTCTCTGGTCCATTCTTTAGCTGTCAGTTGGCTGGCATACAAACGCCTCTTCTGTCGGCCTTTTCAGTCCTTCCTCCTCTACGATTCTTCTTCTTCGTTTTTTGCCGTTCGCCTACAACGTGTGCGATGTACAGTTATTTAGTTCCTTTGTCGGTGATTTGTGCGGCATATATCCTTTTTATCCTTCGACTGTGAGGGTGGCCTGGCACTTGCAACGCAAGCGGTCCTCTTTCTCTCTCGCTCTCCGGTCTAGTCCTTTTTGGATTCCCAATTTCCCATTCAAGTTTCTTCTTTAATGTTTTCCATTTGGCATGTCCATTAAGCCGAAATACACAAATGGCATAAACGCATTTGGGGAAGATTGAAAACGATGGAAAAATGATATGGATACCATCCAGATGGCCCCCCCCCCCTACTCCTACTTTAGCTACTTCTACTTTGTCTATACTCCATTCAATGTCAATTTTCATTTGCATTTACATTATGGAAATTTGTTTTGCAAAATGTCTAAAATGGAATCAATCGATTACAGTCAATCGAAGAAGCCTAATGGCCCGTGTGTCTGCCATACTGTCTGGCAATCTTTATTATTAAAACAGATATATACATACATACATAAAATTGCAGATGAAGCCCACACAGAGAATAATTCAATTAAAAAGTTATGATTATGAAAATATTTTAACCATTATAGTAAATTTAGTGTAAATAAGTTTGATTTTGGTTTTACAAATATAAGCTTTAAGCGCAAAATAGTATTGTGAAGGAGTTCCTAAAATCAGAGTCAGAGATTATACCAAAAGATTTTGTATTTTTGACTATTACGGTCAGTCAACGCAGTAATCGTTATCATAATCATCCTCATGATCAGCAGCAACAGCAGACTAAGTGCTCCACTAGCATAACTCAATTCATGGCCCTGGGTCAACATCAGCAGCAGCAGCACCACCATCACCATCTCCACCACCAAGAGTCTCCTCAACAGGCGGCAAACCAAACCAAAGCAAACCCAGCTAAACCAAACCAAACCAATCAAGCGATAAAATATCCAAAACTAAGCAAACAGAAAGAGACAGCAGGAGCAGCAGCACCAGCAACCAAGAGATCACTTGGATGACTTGCCCCCGGGGCAGCAGAGCGAACGGGTAGAGAGGGGTGGGGGTAGAGAAAAAAATGTTGTTGGGCAATCGGTAAATTTGAAAGAAAATTAAATCCGTAAATGAGGAAATCAAATATCATAAAGTGCGCAGCGACTTGCTTGGTGGCAACCGGTGGAAGTGCTGGATAAATCGAGGAGCACTTGCTGCTACACCACCATGTCTTGCCCTGCCTTGCCTTGGCTTGCCTCACCCTACCTTATCTTGCCACCATGGTTTGCCATGCCATAGCCATATTCCCATGAAGCATGAGCAAACAGACATTGGTTAAAGACGGATTTTAACGTTTTACCGCCTAGACCTCTATCTCTCTCACTCTTTGTCACTCTTCCTCTTCCTTGGGCTAGATGGATTTGTATTTGTTTGCCCAAAACATTTCTCGATTCGCTGATGCATTTTATGAACGCGTGCAAAGGCTAAATGCATTTTTAACCTTTTTTCTGCCTTTTTGTTCTACCTGTATGGGAACCCTTTATTGCTCGCAGCGATCCGATGCGACGACGTTACTGGAACGGGAAGAGGGAAGGTTGTGGCGCGTGAGTTCTTCAAATTGACACAAGAACACCAACGAAAATATGGGAATTTATTAAAACAACAAATCGGTGTATAGCCAGCCGTTCAAAATGGCTTAATTAGAGAAAATGAAAAGTCGGAAAAATTCTGAGAGAAAGAACTGACAAAATATTTGTCCACCTCTTTTAACAGCTGTCAAGTGGTAAGATTCGAAACAATAACAAAATAGAAGACAACAAAAAAAACTATCCGAAACGTAGCATTTAATTTGGGGAGAGCAGGAGTTGGGGGTGGGGAAACTTTATCCAATGCAAATTTAAAGAGGCAACTTCGTTATTTTTTGTTGGTTTGTTTCTCCTTTTTTTCGTGAAAAATACAGAAAATGTCCGTACGTATACATATATTATCCACTCATGCCTCGAAGGCCTTAACAAATGAAATTTGCAGTAATCCTATATACAAATATGTATTCATAAGATACATATGCATTTAAAAGATATATTTGTATATACATATGTGCCGAGAGGGCATCTTGAGCAGGAAGTGATTTTCCAATGATTAACTTTGATGAAAGGAGAAAGATCTTTTTGATACGCCACATGCCCATACATGATCAACAGATCTTCTTTAGCTGCCCTCTCCCTTTCTCTCTCGATCTCACTCTATTTTACTTTCTCTCTCTTTCTCTGCGTTATCATAAAGCAACCATCACCGCCCTACGCCATTACCTCTTACGTATTTCAATTATGAGGAGAATTCTCACAGAGAGGAAGAAAGAGATAAAGAAAAATAAAGTTGACAATGTTACTCAATTTCTGTAGATCTATAAAGATAACAGAGATATTAGATTTAATGAGTTCAATGCGGATCAGCAATGAGAACCAGTTCCAGTTTTGAGAATTTGCGTCCAAAGTATCGATTGCACTTCGCTTAGCTCTAACTAAATACACAAAAATAGTAACCTGGAATGATCATCGTGTTGAGGATGAGGGTAAATATCATCAAGAATGGGCAGTTGTTCCTCCTTTTTAGATACATTTTTTTTTGAACATATTTCTTCTTAGAGGTGAGAGCATTTGAGAATAAATAATAAATTGAAGTTAAAAACAAAAATTAAAGAAAATCCTTTAACTAAACTCTACTTTACGAAAGAGTTTAAATTATAGGAGAATTTTGCATATGCTTTATTCTGAAATGTTAGGTAATTGATATTTAGTATTAGGATCTAACGAACATATAAATTAGGTAAATAGTATTCAAATTACAATTTTTATTTTAATCTCAGAAGTCAATGCGTGAGTTACTTACAAGCTCACGAGCTCATCCATAACACAGGTAGCAGCAAGAAAAAAGCAGAAGCAGCAACAATCAAGCGGGCCAACAACATTGGCGGTCCTTTTCCAGGAAGTTGCGCCAGGCGTGCGCTCGTCGCAGCTGCCAGATCCAGAGCTCTCATTCACGCGAGTTTTAAGTCTTGGCTTGCTATCTGAAGTTTTATGCAAATTAAGCAACAGCAGCGATGTCAGCAGCAGCGACGTCAGCGTCAGCGGCAGTATCCAAGTGCGTTTTAGCCTACTTTATGGGCATTGCTCAGTCTCAGCATCATCGGCACTTGTCGAGCTGTCCAACTGTCGAGTTTTAGGTACTCGGTCCAATCTTAAGCATTAACAGTTCCCCCGTGCACTCAGGCCCAATTTCCTTTTACCCTCTCTCCCAGTACATATTTTTTCTCCTTCTGTGTATCTGTATCTTTCACATTGTCGTGTACCTTTTTGTTGTCTATTAGCGTACACACTTGGATTGCCATTCAATCTTCGTATGGTTGAGCGGATTTAGCTTAATTTAAATCCAAATCTTCATCTTCTTTTTTGGGTGTTATTGTTTTTGTTATTGCATTTTGCTGAAATCAAGAGCTGGCCCTAAATTTTCAAGGGCCAAGAAAAATAGAATGTTTTGGCCTATTTAAATCTATATATATATATGTATATATGTATGTATATGTTTAAGCCTAAGGGCTATTTCAGCATTTAACAACAACTATCTCAAGAGCAGAAATTGACAATGTTCCTTGCAAATAGTTGCCATAGCCTAAACACTCGACTGCATAAAGGACGAGAACAATAGAAATACTTGCTTGGCTTAACTAGAATTCATACTGAAACATACCTTTAAGTTCGAAATATAATATTGAATATTGTATGCAACTTGTAAAAGATGTTTCATGATGATATTATCCAAATGATGATATTATCAAATTCAAGATAAAGGGATCAATCAATCAGAACAAGTAAATGACGTGGCTGAGTCTATATCAACGTCTAAGACAATTTTTCATTGTAATTCAAAGCACATAATTATCAAGCAGCAGTAATATGGGTAACAATTTGGTTGCAGAAAATTAGTCAGAAAGAGCAAACACTTTGTTGCCAAAGCACTCCCAACTCATTCATTGAGCCATTCATTTCCCTTTATTATAAACCAGAACAATCGAAATCGGTCTACATATAAATGTATGTGTGTAGAGTATGTACATATCAGTTTTTGTATGCGCAACCAATAATGGTTATTAATAAAGACATGTGTACTCTGGTCATAAAACAGAAACAGGGAAAATGCAATGCCTCGTAAGTGAGAGATAGCAACGGGCGATATACATAGATAGATATTTGTAGTATCTTTTTGGGTAAGAGATAACTTGTCTCAAGAATGCCACACACCCACTTTCAAAACAAAGCCCCCAACAACAGCACGAGCACTCAAGACCCAACCAAACCCCAAAGAGTCACTCGACCAGACCAGAGTCAGTCAGTCAGTCTCAGTTGGTATCACAATTCAATTAAGATTTATATTTTTGTTGTTTAACAAATTTGTTGTTGTTACTTGTTTTTTTTTTTATGTTACGTATTTTTTCTCCCATATTTATTTCTCATTTCTCACAGCGAGAAAAAAAAAAGGAAAAAAGGAACGGGGAACTAGGAAAAGTTGACGCTTCTTTCATTTTTCCCACCTTATGAGAATTTCCAGGAATATGTTATTTTGCGGCAAAGATCTTTTCATCGGTCAGAGACGATGTTTAAAGACAATATATCTCCTGGTATATATAGCGTGGGAGAAAATTGTACCTTATCGCTGCTCTGCTCTATCTTTTTTTTCTCTCCCTTTCTCTGTCGCGTTGCTCCGGATGGTGGGTGTAGAGGAACTTGTTTCGCGGTTTAACATATATATTTATTTGTTTTTGCTGGGTGAATATTTAATTAGCTCATGCTAATTATAAATGTAAAGATTTCGTGCCAAAATTATTAATCAGTAATTTTTCTGCATTAATCGAGTATAAGAGACATATAGCAAATAAGAGAGAGAGAGAGAGAGAGAGGCTGAGAGGGAAGTTAAGATAAGGTTTTGCAATAAAAATTCATTTCAATTCGTTTACGTTTACGCGTAATGAAATGGAAGTCATATAAAATGATGACCACGGACCAGGATTGTATATGTGCACAACAAAATCAAGGCCACTGAGTAGTGGCGATGGATCAGAGAAAGAGGGAATAGGGGGGCGTATGTTAGCCACATCAAATCACATTATTACGAGTGTGTACATCCAATTGCTGCTGCTGGTTTTCATTTCCCCCAACTACGTTTCCATTCTACATCCCCCATCCTCACTTACACTCCCACTCCTCACGTTTTGTTTCTGTTTATCTCGAAAATATAAAGCAAATACTGGGTCGCCCCTCGCTGCTTCTGCTTGCTTGGCTGGCTGGCAGTTGGGTGTTGTGAAGAAGCTTTAATGGAATCTCGTCATAAATTCAAATTTTATTACTGCTCATATTACGGCAGAGAGAGGCCAGACAAACTGACTGACAGATAGACAAACAGACAGACAGAACGGCAGATCGGACAAATGGGACATGCCAGCTTATATGGGGCCAATACAAAACGAATTCGCTTATATGAACAGATGTCGTAACTAAATTGCACAGTGGACGTAATTTATAAAATAATTAAATGGCTCAAAAGATAATTACATTGACTTTATTCACTTAAAGAATTTAAAGTTGTTTAACTGTTCTTTAGGACCAGCTTAAATTAGGGTTAGAAATTATGTAAATTATATAATAGATTGTTCTTTGAAATGTTACTAAATGAGACAGAACGGGATTACAAAGTGTTTGCTCAAATCAAATCCTATATAACATTAACAGCAGTCCTCGGTAGATGAGTTGTCTAAGTGGCCCAGTCATTTAGTCAACTGAACAACGAGGATCCGGGTTCGAATCCCAGGCTAGTGTATGGATGTAGTTTTTCGTCTAAGCCGAAGGCCTTAGTTGCCAGTGCTTGTAAAATATAGTTAGGTTGATAGTTTATAACTATATCCTACACTTTAAAAAAAAAATAATAATAATAATAATAATAATAATAATAATAATAATAATAATAATAATAATAATAATAATAATAATAATAATAATAATAATAATAATAATAATAATAATAATAATAATAATAATAATAATAATAATAATAATAATAATAATAATAATAATAATAATAATAATAATAATAATAATAATAATAATAATAATAATAATAATAATAATAATAATAATAATAATAATAATAATAATAATAATAATAATAATAATAATAATAATAATAATAATAATAATAATAATAATAATAATAATAATAATAATAATAATAATAATAATAATAATAATAATAATAATAATAATAATAATAATAATAATAATAATAATAATAATAATAATAATAATAATAATAATAATAATAATAATAATAATAATAATAATAATAATAATAATAATAATAATAATAATAATAATAATAATAATAATAATAATAATAATAATAATAATAATAATAATAATAATAATAATAATAATAATAATAATAATAATAATAATAATAATAATAATAATAATAATAATAATAATAATAATAATAATAATAATAATAATAATAATAATAATAATAATAATAATAATAATAATAATAATAATAATAATAATAATAATAATAATAATAATAATAAGTTCTTCTTGTCACTTTTTATAATTAATTTCCCTTGACTTCTAATTTTAAAGAAGAGCCAAAATCTTTAATAAATTGTAATTAAAATAAGAGACACAAGACTCCTTTATTATGGATTTTCCAATTAGATCTCCAACCACTGTCTATATGGAATTGCTCTTCAATCAAGGGCAATTAATCTGCTGATGAAAAATAAAGTTCTTTTTATAGATAATCGTGCACAAAAGCCACTTGCTCAGATCCAGTCACTCAGCTCCAACTCCATATATGAGGGATAAATAAAGAGGGAGAGAGATGGCTCTCAGTGAGTGTATCCTGCGCAGTTTTATGACAATTGTTATTGTTATTAGGGCATTTACGAAATGAACAATTCCAACGATGACGACAACAACGAAACTAAATGACACAGCTAAAGTTGGTGGATAAGCATAAGGTGCAGGATGGAAATGGAAAGAGAGATAAAGTTGAAGCTGAAGCTGTCGATGATATTTGAGTTGGAGCGAGTATTGAAGGAGCATGTCATAGACGATGTCTCTGCATGCATCATAATAATAAAAGACAAATATACACACACACACAAACACACGAGACAATAAGCCAGAGAAAAAGAGAGAGAAGGAGCGTGGGGGCGCCCCAGGCAGTTCTAAAAGCGTCAACGCAAATTAGCAGCAAAGTGTAAATTGGAAATACTTTTTTGGTGCAACCTCACACAAAGTCTGAATGCAGTCAACGGACGAGTAAGGGACGGGGCTAAAGTAGAGTGAGACTGGTAAGCTACATAGCTACATATATGTATATATACATATATTTATTTATATAGGGGGGATAAGAGAGATAGGTGTGTCGATTGGAGACTAAACTTTTAGGGCCTTTTAATTAAGATGTTGATTGGAGGCAACATTTTTTTCCGTTTTTGTTTTTTTTTCCTTTGTTCTTCCTCCCTCATATCCTATTTCGATCGTTTTGCTGCAGTTTCCTTCATTTCCATTTCAAAAAGCTGTAAAACTGTCAAATTTGTATAACTTATAGCCAGCTGCCCCATCTCGTTGTAACCAAATTTTATGATCTACAAATTGCTAAGGCACTTTTTTGTCTTTCTAGGCCCAACTTATTAATATGTGTATGTGTATCTATCTTAAACCATTCACAACCTCGATAAATTTTCAACTTGCCAATAATAAATTAATTGCCCATAGCTCGAATGAACAAATACAAAAAAAAAAAAAAAAAACGGAATCCGAAAAAAAGCAAAACAAACACAAAAAACTTGCCCATCTGCTTAGCATCGATCGGTTTGCCGTTGATCGCTGTGTGGTCTGTGAATCTCCATCTCCATGTTCGTCTCTATCTCTCTAGCTTCTGCCTCTGGGTCCAAGTC
Source organism: Drosophila austrosaltans (assembly GCA_035045865.1). Taxonomy (NCBI): domain Eukaryota; kingdom Metazoa; phylum Arthropoda; class Insecta; order Diptera; family Drosophilidae; genus Drosophila; species Drosophila austrosaltans. The sequence continues at coordinate 9,076,313 of JAWNOQ010000099.1, forward strand.
GGAGTCTTGGCCTGATCTTTAGCCTGACTTTTGCCTCTGGTTTTTAGCATTTTGCGTCGTTTTTCTTTTGTTTTTTTTTTTTCCGCTCGTCGGCAACGGCAACTATGACAAATTTATTTCAAGTTGTTTTCTATTTCTTCATTAAGTTTTCATCAGTGAAATTAATTATTCATGTCTTAATATCTTCATATCGCTTGTATTTATAAGTCTTTAGTTCAGTTTGGTTTGGTTTTTTTTTTTGGTGTTGATATTTCACGAGTTAATAACTTGATTAAACATATGCGAAGCGATTTTTCAATGTTGTCTGTGGATTATGGCCCATTGAGTGCTGAGACGCTGTGTGTGGGAAATGCCAATACAGAGAAGAAACCAAATCTCCATAAATTTAATTAACTCAAAATGATAATATATTGAAACTCACAGATAAAGAAAGAAAAGCTAAGAAAAAGAATGGGCGAAAGATAGTTGATACCAGATTTAGTGCCATTGACATAAGAGTTCATGAAGAGAATGACGCAAACATAAGAATCAAATTGCATGGGATAAAAACGAGTCTTGTTTAAATAATAAACGATAAAGACATTAATAACAACTACTTTGATTTAATTCAAGTTTGTAAGTTCTAAAGTCTATTCCAAAAAATTTATCAATAAAAATTTAGGATAAAATTTATTATTGCCGCTCTACTGCATTCTCCTACTTTGATTGGAGAATTGATTTTTATACTCTGTATCCATAGGGTAAAAGGGTATATTAAAGTCGCCTACAGCCAGAAGGAAACATATCCTACCCCATAAAGTATATATATTCCTGATCCCGTATAAAAATTACTACAAAACATATTCCAATTAAGCGAGGAAATGTTTTTACTTCGTTGTAGTCAAATCTAACAAAATTTGTAAAACTTATTAACAATATGAAAAATATTCAATAAGAACTTCCCTTATGCCAGTCACACTAGGAACTTACAAAAGGGAAGCGAAATTAAGTAGACCAAAGCCAGTGACTTTTTTAATAACCAGAACAAGTTTGTTGAAATAATGAATGAATACGGCAATTTTTATGACTGCCCTCTTTCTAAATATTACTCACCATTTACCACCTTTTTGGTTTTTATAACTTCCTTGAGTCTAATTAAAAATCCATCATAATATAAAACAGCATCAACAAAAGCAACAACAACTCCTATGCTCCGTTCAACAAAACGAAAATGAAGTCATAAAAAACGACAGACAAAATTGATTCATTCAGACCCCGCACCACCACTCCCACAATAACCACCAAACTCCCTGATAATCTGAAGTCGAACGAATATCGTAATGAAATGCATACAACTTAATAATCAAAATCAAATAAAATGCCAAATGTTTTTATTTCAACAGCTACGCTCATTTTGTGTCAATTTGGAGTCTACAAACACTGATCTGCCAAGCATATGTACCATTACATATATGTATATATACATAAATATATATTAATTTATATGTAGATGCGTTCCCACACACAGAAGCAAAATGAGTTGTTGCATATTTATTAGATGTAAATGCTGAAAAAACAAGTAACAAAGGCAAAACACAAAAAGTTTTAGTCGCATTTATCGTTTGGTCGTTGTTGGGTGGCACAAAACATTTATTTTTATATTAATAAGCCATATATTAAACTTTTTTTTGTTGTTGTGTGTGCTTTACGAATATGCTAGGTAACCCAATATAGAAAGTCAATGTTTGTGTGTGTATATACATACATACATATAAACAAAAGATGGCAAATAGACTTTAAAAATTCTTGTGCAAATTTCAAAAGAAATTTATTTATTTTTCGAAATCAAATGTGGCTGCATTTATTTAAAAACAGCTAAACAACTAAATTCTAATTTGAAACAAATTTTTAAAAATTTGAACATTGTCCTTCATATTTTGTCGATTACAAAAATTAATTTTATAGTTAGCTGTTGTAGTAAAAGCTTTATCTGAACTTTCAAGAATTGAAAATTGATCAAAACTTTCTGAATTTCAGCAGCAAAAAATGCAAAAATCGGAATTTGGTAATTTTAATGCCAATAAAAAGTGATTTTTAAAAAACAAATAAACATTTAGTTTTTAAAATTTAAACGGAATCGGATAACAATCGCGCAAAGTTGGTTTTTCTGAATCGAATTTGAAAAAGGTTTACATAAATTGTATCGCTGTCTTTTTATATAAAGAAACTAAAATTCAATTTTTAACAGAAACAAAAGGTTGTTCATACTAATACCTTCTTTAATCCGATTGGTTCATAACCAACAAAATCTAATAAAAATTGGTGAAAGTATATATTATAAGTATTTTGAGCTTTTAAATAGGTTTCGGTTCGATCACTTGATAAACACTTAAGATATTGAGCTAAAACTTAATAGTCGTTAGATCAGGACGACTTCCAATAGATAGAAAAAAAATCGATGTATTTATCCATACTGATTTAATAACATTATAACATATACTGCGCGTCATAAGGTTAGCGCCCCCCTTGCGTTCTTCGTTTATGTTTTAAATTTTCTAAACCAATTTAATGACAGTCCTACAATTTTTCTTTAAAAACTTTCATAAATTGCTGATAAAATAAAATTGAATTGGATGTTATAACTCTTAAGATAAAATTAAAATAATTTTTTTTAGAAAAAGTATAGAAAAATATGTACTTAAAAATTGGTCATCAGGATACCGTCCCCCAAGGAAAATTTAAGTTATCTCGATTAATCTGCCATCCACTGTCACCAAATTTTTTGTGGATGACAAATAGTTAATTCTCTTTGCTTTGCCGTTTAAAATGAGACGAGCATCGATTTTATCTGTGGATAAAAAATCCGAGATTGATGCAGGCAAAGCAAAGAGAATTAACTATTTATCATCCATAAAAAATTTGGTGACAGTGGTTGGCAGATTAATCGAGATAACTTAAATTTTCCTTTGGGGGGCGCTATCCTGATGACCAATTTTTCTACACTTTTTATAAAAATAATTATTTAAATTTTATCTTAGAAGTTATAACATCCAATTCCATTTTATTTTATCAGTAATTTATGAAAGTTTTTTAGAAAAAAATTGTAGGACTGTCATTAAATTGGTTTAGAAAATATTAAATGTTAATATGTTATAAACAATTCTACTTATCCTCTCCCTATACACCTTTATACTTCCTCCCTTGAACTAACCACTTAACCTCGCCCTGAAGGCGATTTTCAGTCGAGTTTCATATATTTAAAATTTATGAAACTTTTGGTAAAATTTTTTTGCTAATTAAAAAACGTTGGCTGACAGTTATGGTTATTTGACCATATATCAGAGGCATTTCATTGGGAATTCCGCTTAGTGGCCCGAGGCCCACCAAATCGAACTTCGTTTTATTTCTCTTAATGCTTAATTGAGTTATTTAAATATTTTATTCGAGCGGTAGTCGAACGAATGTTTGTTTGGTTGCTCGATTGGTCCGGTCTGTAGACCGCTCTGAATTAATATCGCTCGTTGTCACACAAAAGTCAAACGTCATTTAACAAATGTTGATATGTTAATATTATGTGGCTATGTGGTATGTATATAGATATCGATTTATACTCCATCCATCGATATTTAAATTGTATTTTGTTGTTGGCTAACTGCAGTTTAAGGTTTTAGTTTCAGTTTCAATTTTAAAGCGATTATGTTAATGTTTTGTTTTGTTTAGTATAGGAAAACGAGTTTTTAATCAGTCGAGTGCATCATTGCTTCCTCTCACCCTTTCCCTCTCTTTCCTGCCTGATACGATTCCTTACTCAAATTAATTTTCTGTTTTGTCAAAAACTTAACTGGCAATATAGTAACTATGTGGCGACAATGCCCAGTCGAATGCTTGAGGCGTATTTCATTTGCAGATTTAGTCCTATGCCAGGTGAAAAGTTTTACCAGTTTCCCCCCCATTGTATATATGTAAGTATGTACATATATATATCTACATGTACATATATAGGTAATGTAACAAAGTTGATTTTCTCATTTGGGCGAAACATCACGTAAACAATTGAGCAGCTTTCTATTCTGGCGTTGCAATTGGCATTAAAGGAAAAAGGGTTCCCGGTGGATGGCAATGAGGGAATGAAAGGGGGAGAACCCGGTTATTGAGCAAATACAGCAACATGGCATGGGCCTCAACAAATTCATCAGTCCAATGGCCTTGGGGCAAACACACACACATATACACACCACCAGCCCAGGCCGAAATTTATGTTACAAAATGCACTCAAATCTAGAACCAGGACCAAGTTTCCCATTTCAAACGTAAAACAATGTAGGCGACTTGCAACACACTCTTTAAGAGTGCAAATTTAACAGATTTCTTTGAACAGAAAAAGAAAATTAAAAATAAAGTTTTAAATCAATTGGCAGCGTGAACTTTTGATATTTAAATTAAGAATTAAATTTACATAACAAAGAAAAGATAAAAAATCAATAGGAACACTTTTAAATTTGACAATTAAACATATGGAAATATGTTATTTTGTTATTAAAACATTTTCCTTTAATAAGTTATGGATAAGAAGTTTACTCTTTCTGGTTCCTCTAAGGTCAAAGTGACCTTATTTAGTTTAAGTTTAAGTTTAAGCAATTTTTTTAATGCTGATTAAATTTGTTAAGTCTCTAAACACTTTTATTTAATTATCTTATCAACACTATAAAGCTTTCCAAAAGTTCATTCCATTGTTAAGTTTAGCAAGTTTTTGTAAAATTCATTTTTTATACAAATGTATGAATAGGCATCTGATATTAAGAAGTATGATTTGTTTTATAAATCAAAATTCTTTCATAACAAAATTAATCCATTTTCAGAATTATTTTCAACTTTAACAAGTTTCATCTCAAATTGGGGATGCTCTTTCTTTTTTTGTTTTCCTATTGAGGCAAATAAAAAGCTAATTGTTTTGGTACCCCAAAAATCAACACGCAATTTGGGGTCGGAGGCACGCAAAGTTGGGTGAACTTCAACCTCGTCCCCGCATGTTTAAAACCAAACCCAACGTCTTCCCACGAGAGGACCGGGCCTTGTCTCCTCCTTCTGCTTCCCACCGCGCTACCCTCGTTGAGCCATATGACGCGTGTTGCACGCCCCAACCAAGTCATTGCAATGCATTGTATTTTCTCCTCTACTCTACTCGGCCTGTGCCTCATTGAGCATGGTTATTGCCAAGCTTTTTGTGCTAATTAGCCACGCTGCTTCATGGTTATTAAGATTGCGTCAAGTGTACCCTGCTTCGCTGCCCCGCTACGCCTCGACCATTCTCGACCCCCTTGCGCCGTCACCATCATCATCATCATCATCAAATTGACTGCAGGGCATTTCGCATTTTGGAGCAGGCTCAACCAAGCCACAAGGACGCACAACCCGCAACCGCAGCATAAACACATATATATGTGCATATATATGGACATGCCTACTATGTATACATATATAGATAGGCCTTATTATGGCTCACGCATCCTTCAACTTCAACTGCTGTCGTCATCGTCATTCACATCGTCATCATAGCTATTGTTCCTACCGCAGCAGCAACAGCAGCGTCAAAAGTGGGCTTGAAGTCATGCAACTCACACGAAAAAATATTGTTGAGAGCAAAAAGTCCCGGTTAAATAGACAGAGAGACAACAATTTTAAATGCATTTGAGGAAAATGCATTTGCATCTATTCAAATGAAACCGAGACCGAAATTAAAGTTCCCCTCCCCTCACAAAAATGAATTTTTAATTTAATGTAATGAAATTAGTTTATATTTTTAACTAGTATTATTATATTAAACGTCATGGGTCCATTTCTACATTCACACAGTCAATTTTTGCAAACGAGTATAATCGCCAGATTCTATGAAGACAAATCTTTAATGGCATGGACAGTTTCTATGTGCTGTTGTGGCAGGACATGGTACCTTCTAGAACGGAGGTAAAAGCAAATAAAAGGGCAAAGTAAAAATAAAGTAAAAGTAAAAATAATTATATAATTTTCAAATTTACTTTTGCTAATTTTGTTTTTTGCTTTATCTTTACAGTAGGCGACCCCTACGAACAAGATTAAAGTTAACCCGGGACCTCCTGATGCTCCTAAATAACATTTCAAATTTGTCTAATTGATATGTATATAAACGTTAATTTTTAAACTCTTTATAAAGTTGGTTGGGACTGTTAAGTACCTTTATCTTTACAGTAGGCGACCCCTACGAACAAGATTAAAGTTAACCCGGGACCTCCTGATGCTCCTAAATAACATTTCAAATTTGTCTAATTGATATGTATATAAACGTTAATTTTTAAACTCTTTATAAAGTTGGTTGGGACTGTTAAGTACCTGACTAGTTTCTTATATAATCAAAATTTAAAATTTTAGCAGATATAAAATTTTAAAAGAAGAACAAACAGTTATCTGTTTCTGTTCCCCTGGTATTTCGCTATTTCAGAATTTAAGTTTTGGTAGCAAAATTTTTCAGCAATATAGCAAAAAATTTTTGGTAAATTGACCTTCTAGTAGTTTCTTTTCTCTTGTTAATTGACCGCAAAATTAAAAATTTCAATTGTTTATTTTCAACTCATTTTTAAAAATCTTCCTACTACTCGTTTCTCGCCTGGTATTTCGGCAACCCAGAATTTCCCTTTCGGAAGCCAAATTTGTCCTGCATTCTTATAATATGTATAATTACTTTCTGTGGTTGATCAAAGACCTTAAATCCTTAATATCTCGTCTTCCTGCAGGACTATCGTGATGTCGTTTGTCCAGAAGATCCTATTTTTTAAGAATAATTTGACATTAATTTCATCCTGATCCTTTCAAGGATTCGCTGGATATAAATAATATTTCGCACAGGAAAACGTCCTTCCGTTAAAAGGATATTGAAGTATTTGATTGTGCCGGTGGACGCTAATTAACAGGGCGCACATCCTGGCCAAAAATGCAGATCGTTAACTCTGTTCCTGGGTGTTGCTAATGTCCTGACGAGTTATAGCCTAAGAAAGCCCTTTTTCGTTTTTCAGCTCAAATTAATAATAAAATAGGGGTCATCTACGAATCCTTGACTTGTAATTTATATCGGTTTCTTTACGTCACCAAATAAAAAAGAAAGAAAATTATGAATGTGAGGAAATTGATAGAAATTGGTGAAGTAGTTTGTTTTTAAACGTATCGCAAAATGTTAGTTTCGTTTAGTCGAACGGCTAAAAAGAATGCACTTAATGTAATTTTGAAGGAAGTAATTGGAATGCATGCATAGCCAAAAATAAATTTGGGCGACCAAAGAACATCCCCGCAAACACTTTAATTATCGCTACGCGGTGTATTTTTTTTGCATTCAAAAAGAAAAGACTCCTTTTTTGTGACACAAAGGTAAACAATTTTTCGAAACGAATTGTTTTGCAATGACATACTAAAAAAAAAAGGAAAAGCAGTGTTTCTCAAGGTGCAAAGCAGTTTCTGTCATCAGTATATTCCGATAGATGGCGCCATCTCTTGTGCATAATTAAGTAGATGGAGCTGCGAACCATAAAGCAAATTTGATATTTCTGTTGCAGCCTGACTATATGCTAGAATTAAGAAAAAAATTGATTAATTTATGGGAAAGATTTAAAACATTTTAAATATCTTTAAGAAATCGCAAAAAAGATGTATTTATTTAAAAAATCTTTCAGCTTAGAACGCAAGATCTTAGATCTTATGGCAGAATACGAAAATGTATAGAAGATAAGAATGTGAGAACTCTATTACAAGTTTTGAAATTAAGTAAACGAAACTTTTATATAACTATTGTAATGGAATATTGTAGATGCTTAGAATCGGTAACATATCCGATAATATATAAAAATGCCCACATTCGTAAATATTTCTCTGAGATGCGAATCCTTTGAAAAAACAAACAAAGGGTTAACCCTTACAATAACTGCCAGCTAGCATTTTATTTTCATTTCAGTTTTGTTAAAAAGTTCAGTGACATTGTTAACCGTTAACCAATGTCAAAGTTAAATGTAGCGTAAAATTGCGGCAATATTAATAATCACACCCCTTCAATTCGTAGAGAAAATCGGCCCATTCTAATGTGCCAATGGCATGTCATGTGTGGCGACAGTATATAGAACAGCCTTTCCCTGTAAGCCTTTTACTATCAGCTAATTGTCTTTGCTCAAAAAAAGAAGAAAAAGAAGAAATTTCTGTTTTTTAATGGTTAAATCTTTGTAAACCATTTCCTGTGTTTTCTTAGCGGTAACAAAGAAAGAGAAGAAAAAAAATAATAAGGAGAAGACGGCCAAAGAAAAACAGTTTCAGTTTTCTAAATGTTTATGAAAAACAATTCTCTTATTTTTCGGGTGTGTAAGTGTGATGACGGGGCGGGACGGGGGCTACACGCGCACGCACAAATCAAACACTTGCCAAGACCAAGTCTAAACATTTTTACAGACACCTGCCACTAATGACGTCTTGCTTTTTCCTATATATTTGGCCTAGATCATTCAATCATGTGAAGTGGTCAACAGCAGCACCACCAAAACATATAGAAAATATGTATATATATACACGATCATGAATCCGTTGCAGAAGAAGAGACAAGAAAAACTACTTTTAGGCGCCTACTAAATAAATTTTATATGAGATTATTGGGATTATGATTTTATTTAGGGACAGACCCCGAGATGAAACTTCAAAGAACTAGATAAAACTTCAAAAGATTCAAACAAAGTAAAACTATTTCCCCCTTTATGCCTTCTCCTGAGGTATATGGTGGCGCCACACACATATTGCCCCCTTATCTTTGCAACCCTAGAACCCCTCCTCTTCATCATCGCCCTTTTGCATTTCCTTTGCACGCGACATTAAATCCGGTTCCTGTCAATAACTGGCCCTTTAGCCTGTAGGGCTAAGAGCGGGAATATATGTAGGTAAGGTGGGTTAACTCAAGAGTATTGAAACGGCAAGATATAGCCAGATATTGTAGTAATCTCAAGGTTATTATGATACGATTCCATTTGATTCCACCAAAGTTTATTATTCATCTGTAAAAATTATAGCAATTGTCTTGCATTATAAAAAGAATAAAACTTGATCCTCATGAGTAAAGGAGGTACCACAAAGATCGACATCTTCTCTAACATTTACAGTGTCTGTTTTTTGCTCTACTAAAATTAATTTTATAGCCAATTGCCTTGTCATCAAATGTAGTTGAATTTATGTATGCCTTTCTCCATTTCTTTATTTTTGGTTATTTTTTATAGCCTTTTAACTGAAAACCAAAATAAAAAAGGAATGAATGAAATACCAACTGCAATTAGTGTGTGTCATTTGCAATTCAAGAACTATAAGGGAACCCGCATAATTTGGCCCTGTCAGAATTTATGACAAGTTATGAGCGAAAGAAGCAGCCGAAACAAAAGCAATTTAAGTCAATGCGATTTGGGATGACAGAGAGAGAAACGAGAATGCTTGAAGAGAATTCTCTTTGCCTGCTAAACAAGCGATAAGTTCACGCTTTAAACTGCTTTTAGAATAAGTCTTGAATTTATGGGCTTAAATTAAAATTGAGCAAATGTCCCGAACACGCATAGAGTAGATCCGGTCCACCTCTTGGAAAGGTTGCCATGTTTATGCCTTAAATATCCATAAATATTTTTATACACTTAAGGACCTTCGACTTAAGGTAACCCCTCCCCCCCAAATGGAGGGTAAAGCGAAAGAAGACGCAAGAAAAGCAGCTAGACACATTTGGCAGAAACTTTTGCCTGGTCTAAAGGAACAAAGGCGTCGACAATATCGTCATCCGCATCCCACAACAACAGCCAACCTGCCACATTCACATCCTTATACACTCTCTTTCTCTCCACCTCTTACTACTACTTCCTCTCTTGTAGTTTCCTTGTAGTTTTCTGCTCATTCTCATATCGTCTGAAGTAGCTAGCAATTTAATCAGCTTCCATTTTCCCCATCCCTGGGTATCCATTCCCCATAACTCCTCATCCATTTCGTGTGCTTAATGTGGCGCAAGAGAAAGCGACAAATTTTTGGTAACTTTTTTTCCTTTCCTTTGTTGTTACTTTATTTGTTTGCCTCATTTGCTTTAGGTTTAAATGTTGTGCAGTTTTCTTCCATTTTTTCCAACATTCTTTTCCTTCTTTTTTTTTGTTTTTTTTTTTTTTTTGCTGTTTCTATTCAATTAAAGCCTGATTTTCATTATTTAGCTTACGATTAATTAGCACAAGTCAAGAACCAGCAACATGTTGCCCATACCCTTGCAAAATAAAAAAAATATTCAACAAAAAATGCACGAAATAAAAAAGAAGAGGGTGAAAAATTGTTGGTAGCAAAAAGTGGCGTGTGTTGTTTAAGGAGTGAAAGGGGGCTTTCTGTAGCTTCAACATCAAATTTCAAGTGTAACAGAGGCAATATTGAGAAATATTAATGATTAACTATGAAATACGAAATGATATTGAATTGAATAGTAAACTGGTATAGGAAATAAATATGTACTAGACTTTTAAATCGAAGACCGACGATAACTTTTTATATTTTGAGTCAGAAAGGGGATATATATAGGGAGCGAGCTACAATATTAACTTAAGCTTCAAATACTTTTTTCCTGTTTTAGAAGATTAATTCAGGGTATCAGATTAAGATGTCACATTAGTAAGTTGCTGCCATTCGAAACCATGCAGTTTAGGCAATTAATAATCAAGCCCCAAAACTCCCACTAAATCTCTTTTCCGCCTAATTCAGAAATAAAAAGTAGTTTTTAATAGGTAGCTAACATTTTGATTGATGATCCACATATCTTTATTTTGGCTGATAAGCATTATGAAGTTGATTATCTCCCTCTCAGTCACTTGAGAAACCGAAAACAAACCAACGCCATTTGCCCCCTTCTCTGTGACCCGTCAACGCGGCTAAAGTAGTTTATTAGAAATCACTTCAGATTACTTGAGGCCAATTCAACAACAAAACTATCAGATCCACCTTCAAACACATAGGGCGAGAGAAAGACTCTCGAGAGACATAGGAAAACACGGGCTCATTGTCAAGCCAATAAAAAACCCGAAAATCTAGAGAACAAGAAAGACTGGACATTGAAATCTCCTCTCAAGGGGCAACGAAGTATAGGTTGGCGCTTGTAAAAGTAAATTAGATAAATGGACAATCATGACTACATATACATATATGTATATTGTAATGCCTTTTTTTTTCGTTGGTAAAATGAATCTTAATTGAACCAAAGAGGCAAAGTCGAGTGCCGAGAAGTCCGGCGATCAAAAGCAATTGCCGCTCCGTGAGACGGTCAGAGAGCTCAATGAAATTGACAAAATGTTTGGACAAATAGACGACACATAAACGAAACGAAAACATGAAATGATATTTCATTTCTTGTCTTGTTGTTTCCGTCATTACCCAGATCATATATTGGAACAGACATGGTTCAAGACTACACTGTTAAATATAATACTATATAGCACTAAAGGGAAAAATCTGCAATTTGCTACGATACTTACTGGGATTGAATTGAATAAGATGGGAATATAAAGTGCCTTGCCTTTTTGAGGAATGTCTGAAAAAGCGCCAATGAGACGCATGAGGCAAAGTCGGAGAGGCAAGAAGATGAGGAAGGAAAGGTAAAATAAGGTAAATAGCAAATATGCAGCAGCAAAAAGGTTGAAGACAGACTGGTGAAGAAAATGTAGTTAGGCTTCGGCTATGCTGGCTAAAGTGAAAAGTGTGTAAAAGATTGAGTGACTGACTCAATGACAATTATGAGCGTCAAGCAGAGGGATCTCGCAGCTACTCACTATCCCCCTTATTCACATATTTAGCACCTACACCGCTGGCCTAAACGCTGAGAAAAGTAAAAAACAAAAACAAACCCACCAAAACAAACAGTCCAAGGTAAAACATTGAAACCCTTACTTACTGGTTTTATCTATTCTTCTCTTTTCTTTCTTTCTTTTTTATCCAAAATGTCAGCGCCAAGATAAATGAAGCAAGCGAGTCGTCCTTGCCGACGTTGGGTATACCCTGTACCAAGAAGGGTTGAGATCCTCATCAATTTAATATAAAATATCCCCCTCTCTCTCTTACTAGCGATTGTCGCCCTTAGCATTTCAGTATAAACCATATATGTATAAGTATATCTTCCATATTTTTATACCCTTGCAGAGGGTATTATAAAATTGGTCAGATGTTTTTAACGCATAGAAATATACGTTTCCGACCCCATAGAGTATATATTCTTGATCAGCATCAACAGCCGAGTCGATTGAGACATATCCGTCTGTCCGTCCGTCCGTCTATCCGTCTGTCTGTTTGTTCGCAGCTTTTCGAACTTAAATTTTAAGATACGTAGTTGAAACTTGGTAGTTAGCTTTCTTAAAGGTGTAGGTAGACAAAGTATGAAAATCGGTCGGATCGGATTACTATATGATATATCCAATATCGGAATAATAGGGTTCCAATTAAAAATTTTTTATTTTTCTATTGGAATATAAATTTAATTTATACCAAAAAACTACCCACCAAGTTTGACTCAAATCGGATAATTATTACGGCTACAAATCAATAAAACAGATCATCAATATAAGCAATTTACTGTAGCAACAAAAAATTTCAAAGAAATCTGCCAACACAAGAGACCTGGGATCGAATCCGCGCGGCACCAAATAAAAAATATATAAAAATATTGTTTTTTGGTTGTTGCATTTAAATTTAATTTGTATCCATACACTATACACCAAGTTTGAACTAAATCGGATAATTATTAAGTTTACAAATCAATAATCATATTTGATAGAAATTAAATGTATTTTAATGCTCACGCACACACATACATATGCAAAAATTCAACCACCACGCGGTGTGTGAAAGAGATAGAAATATTTTAGTTGTATTCTTACAAAGAACTAAATTGAAATAGCGAGATGCAATGGGTTTGCTATATATGTATGTCGAATTAGCTTACGTTGGCAAAGTAAGGGCGGTGGCGTAGTATGTAGAGATCGGTGGCACGATAGGCTCGGTGTTCGATGGTTCAATGCTCGGTGAAGAAGTGAAGGTTTTTGGATGTGTTTTTTCTCCTTTTTTTGTTTTTTTTTTGATTTTGTTAAACACTTATACCAATTATTTTGCTGCAAGGGTATACAAACTTTGGCAGAGCCGAAGTTAGCTTCTTTGATATTTTATTTACGATATTTGTCTGATTTCTACCAAATTTGTTCAGGTAGTGCAGTTTGGCTTTATATTAGGTGCAAGAATACTATTATATATTTTTAATAAAACGCGAAAAATTTATTTTTGTGTTCGTTGCAAAAATTTGAAACAAACTTTATCTGGTCTGAGTAAACACTAGTCGATCAGACGACCATGTCTCATTCGTCTCGGTTGTTGATCCGGAGTATATATACTATATGGGGTCAGAAATTCTACCTTCTCCTTGTTCCATATATTTTATCGACTTTTACCCTATGGGTACAGGGTATAAAATTCAAGTAGCTAAAAATAATAATCTCTTTTCCTCTCTTTTTCTAGAACAAAATCTATTAAAATGACGATCAAATTGTGTTTTAGTTGGAAATTAAATCCTTGAGCTTCAAACAAGCTGCATGTTGCAGAGCGACCTGATGTTGTCTTGCAACAGCACAGTGATGCAACTGCTTTAGAAAAAGGCAGAGAATAAAGTAATGGGAACATTTTGTAACTGATATATATTTTTCTTTTAGTTTTTATTGACACTTATGTTTTGAACTTATCTATTGGTTAAAAACTTAAAAAGCTTTTGCAGATGCATTTGATAGAATAGTTTAAAAGTCTCAATTTACCCGAAGTCTGAGGTAAAAATAAAGTCTCAATTAAAAAGGTTAATTATTGTTACCTTGTGGAAAGAGAGAACAAATCCACCAAAAAAAACTAAAAATATCAATTAGAAAACAATAATTCATATTTTATACCTTGTACCCATAGGGTAAAAGGGTATATTAAAGTCGCTAAAATGTTTGTAACAGTCATTTCCGGCCCCATAAAGCATATATATTCTTAATCAGCAGGGGTATACTCAGGGTATAATCAATGTCGGCAGGAACGACTTGCTTGCTTCATTAATATACGTATTTAATAGTATGTGAAGTAAAGTTTCCATTTTAAATTTTAAAATTACTTCACATTAGTTGGTTTTTCCATTTCAGAGACGAAAATTTAATGTTTTACATTTAACATAAGCAAACTGCGTAGCAAAAACCTAAAATATTTAAATGTAAAACAAAAATTCATATTATTTGAAACTGAAATTGAACGTGAACAAATAAAAAACAAAACAAAGATTATTTTATGAAAATATATTTCGGGCTTGAAATTCAATCAGTTTTCGAATGATTTTTCTTGTGTCAAATATTTTCCTACACTCTTGCACCACAGTGCATTGGCTGCGCACGCAGCCAACATCATCTTGTCCAACCAAAAACAGGCATCAGCCGATGCCGAAATACCCGATTCACAAATCAGTCGAGTTCCGAACGAGCAGAGAGAAGCACATGAAGAACGGGTGAAAATTAATTGAAAACTGCCAAAAGAAAGAAATCTCACTGCACGTAGATTGAGAATTGGGGAAAACAGAAATCACATAGAATTCCAAGTGTTTGTGTGTGTGAGTTAGTGTATGTGCAAGTTCCGGGCATAAAAAAAATAATATTCAGTGAGTGTGTTCATTCATGGGTGTGAGTGAGTTCGATCGCATTTATCGTATATGGTCAGTGGCCGGCCGGCCGGCCCACTAAAAAGGCGGCGCCTTTTGAATTTTCAGTTCATCGGTAGAAAATGGATGGATATGGATGGGATTGAAATCGATGGAATCATCATCATCTGCGGTGCTGGTGTCGGTTTGCGGTAGTGAAGGCGGTGAAACGGGTTTTAGCCGAGGGCTGTCGATGTGTTTGCCGCCTGGCGGCCTTTTGATCTAAATTGTAACGAATTGAAAATAAAGATTTACCCCTACCTCGTGATCCCGCTCCGCACCTGATATACAACCAACCATTCAACGGGCACCCATAACACACACACACTCATTTCATAGACAAAACGTTTTTCCAGGAATATAAGAGAGCAACAGAAAGAAAAATGTAGTTTTTAAACCATTTTATGTGAAAATGCCAAACAAAAAGTATTAAAATATAAATAAAAAAAAATTACAATTTCAAAAAAAAAACTGCAAATATAATACATAAAACAGCAAAATAAAAAAAAATAAAATCAATCCATAAGCATAATCTCAATATTAAGCCAGGATATATTATTAAGAACTTAGTTTCATAAAAAAATTCAATTAGGTCTTAATAATTTATTAACGTAACACAAACAACAATAACAAGTACTTATCCAGCGCCAAAAAGTAGACTATAGCAAAACCAACTAATTTAATCACCAAGAAAATAGAATCGGGGGTAAAATGCCATCACAATTGCGAAGAATTTTAACCTTATTGATCATCAGTCAACTGAGTTTGAGTCGGAGTCACAGTCAAGTGACGAAGAATCAGGATCAGCAGCTGCAGTTGGACTTGAGCAATCCTCAATTGATGCCATCACATAATAGCACATTGCTCAATACATTAATGACTAGCATTGGTCAGGTTGGAGTTGGAACTGGAATGGGCATAGGAGGAGTTGGACCAGGATCAAGTGCTGGACAGATTGGTACAAGTGCTGGAGCAGGTGGGTCTCAAATCAATCAATTGCAAAGCAGTAGCACAGCCATTGCACCAGAAGCAGCAGCGACTCCAGCACAACCACCACCAATACAAGGACTGGGTGGACCTGGTGGACTGGGCCTCAATTCTTATGGCTTAGGAGTATCTGTTGGTGGCGGTTCACCTTGGCATTCAAGTGGTTCCTCAATAACCCATCATAGCTCAAGCGGACATCATCCCGGACATGCCCTGGCAGGTTTGGCCAATTTAGGAATTATAGTGCCCAGAGGAAAAACTATTCCTGGCGGCTTAGGTGGTTATGGTGGTACTATGATAAATTCTGGAGTAGGAGGCGCACTTGGAATGGGAACTACTGCCGGCGACACAATAAACAATGCCATGGATATGCAAAATCTTTACAAGTGAGTCAAACACAGAATGTTTTTCTTTCAAATTGAAAACAAGGGAAATTCTTATCAATTGATGAAAAAACATTGAAAAAAGAAAACAATTTGTAAGCGTTTTCCCTGCGTTTCTATGGCCCTTTCTGCAGATTCAATCGGTGGCGTGTAGCTCCCCTCCTCCGGACCAATTGCCGATTGAGCAATCCTTAACAATTATTAAACATGACCTTTTATTACTTTGAGTCGCCTCGCCTTCACTCCTCATATCTCCACTTCAATTCACAGTTGAGCTCCCCCTCTCTTGCTGATTTCTTGGCTTGCTTGAACTTTGGTCTTTTCGTAAAAATCAAGATTTTATGGTTAATCAGAGGCAACCGCAGAACAACGATGATGTTGTTCAGGGCCTGATTAAGACACAAAACTTACGAGAAGCAGCAGCAGCAATCAAAATGAGCAAACGTTTTAAGGCAGATATAACGAGTGTCTTTTTCATTTTCACTGTATTTTTACAAAAAATATCTTAAATGTTTCCACACACATTATTAAAATGTGAGCATCTTGCTTTTAATTTTTCAAAAAGTATAAAGTCAGAATTTTACTATGAGAAGGGAAAATCATAAAATGGAATATGGAATGGAACATTGTTAACGCCACCTGGAAACTCAAATGCGATGAAAATGCCGAATGCATTTTATAAACATTATAAACTGATGACCAATTTAGGTAACCAAGTGATGTTAATAACTATATTTAATTTTATCCCCCTTCTTTACTGTATCTAAAGATCAATTTCAAAATTCAGCGAAAAAACATTCCATCTTTGTCGCACTGTTTTGTAAGTTTCGATAGAATTTCAAGTTATTCAAACATAAAAAATTATTAAATACAACACCTTCTTGGCTCAGGTTGTAGCAAGTAGCATTGTAGCAAAGGCACGTTCACTATCCAGATGTCGTGATCGCTTAGTATCATATAAAAATCGTTTTCCTTTTTGAAATTAATGAATAAATTTGCCAAACTCTCTAAAAACATATTTATTAGACTGAAGTGAGAAGAAAACATTAACTTGGAACAATATCGATTGGTAAAATGCTGATTCACCCTTCATCGATTTTATTCTCGGTTATTGTAGATATTATAAATTTAACAATTAAATTGCCAGTTGGTTTCGTATTCAAGTATCAAATTTGTACCTAAATTGGATACAAAGTAGAATAAGTGCAGAAATTCAACATTAAATGTAAATTAAAATAACACACTTGCAGTAAGAAGGAGCTAGTAGAGGATAACGAGATCATATTCAGCCAGAATGATATTCATGGAGTCAAACACATCGAAGTTTTCTTAAGATTGCCTGATACGTTTTCATAAATTATCAAAACATAAATTTCATTAATTTTTCTATGAACACTTTGAATTACCTTATGTTAGGCATATGTATGTATATATAATTGTTGAAAAATTTTAGTTAAGGTCCACTTTCTACATTAGTTGAATATTTGGTGTAAAGAAAATTGGTTTCAAATTTAATCTTATTGTTTCTCAACAGCAACAAGACAAAAAAAAAAATGGTCTAATTATCTGTTATTTCGTAGAATTGAAAAGTTTATTTATGTGTAGAACTTCACTTGAAATTTTATTTTATTTCTTAAGGGAGGTTTCTGCTTTGTTGGATCCAAAAAATCCAAAATTTTTTTATTGCATTTTCTTAAAGTATGATATTTAAAAAATGTTGTCTAAAAATCTGAAGTCGATCCGACAAATCCTTTTCGAGATACACCTGCTTTTGTAAACACCATGCCCACTATGCGCAAGGAACTTCTGGAACTTTAAACGCGTTTTTCTCGAAACGGTGTTTCTCGACCTGATGGAAGTGATAACTGGCGTAAAAAACAAGCAATCGCCATGAAATTTTTTACACATATTAACAGATAGTGTCCGCGTGGGATAGACCTCGATCATGAAAAAATATTAAAAATTGTTGTCAATAAAAAAAAAAAACTAAGTCGAAAAATTTCAAAAATCGGACTTTAAAGTTCAAAAGTTAATAACTTTTGCATTTTTTAACTTTTTTTTAAAGTTGAGGTCTATCCCACGCGCATAAGTATACAGATTAATAAAATGTATCATTGGTCTGTTTCAAATTATCCTACAGGACGAGAGGACTTCCATCAGCAAGGCAAGTCATGACCGACGAGCCGCCATTTTGGAACGCCCCCCTCCGCCCCTTTTTGGTTTCAAGATTTCAAAAAATTTATAAATAAAAAATAAAATATTGCTAACAAGATAAAAAAAATTTAAATCAATATCTATAATAGTTTCCACAAAAAATTTTTTTTAAAAAAGACCTGTTTTTGAGGTCTACAAACCAGAAACCTCCCTTAAGATAATTTGTCCTCTTCAAGAAACTGAACAAGAAGACTCTCGAATTTGTTTACACTCCCGACTAAAGGAGGCGGTGGAGATGATCATCATTTGGGGGCATTTTCTTAAAGTTTCTTTGATCTGGTCGGCAAGTTAATTGCCAAGTCAAATAAATAATCAAAATATGCAACAGTCTGAAGCGACAGAGATAGATACATAGACAGAGACAGATAAAAAGGGTGAAAGAGGAAGAGAAATTCCTTGGTTTGTGCTAATCAGTCTGCTGACAAATGCAACATAAATTTTTCCCTTTCTTTTTTAACTTCGAGGACTACTGTACTCCTGAGTTCGTTTGTTGCTGTCCCATTTTTTGGTTAAACAATAAAGTAAAATTATTTATTTTGTTTTTTTTTTTCATTTTTTTTTTTTTGGTGCGGCTGTCAGCCAAAAATACTTATGGGGAAGGCAAAGGGTGTCAGCCAGCCTAGGTCTAGGCATTTTTTATGATTATTAGCCGAGAGAGGCAGCGGTAAAGCGTAAATTTTACTTACACTTTACATTAATTTGCCCACTGACAACAGAAGCAACAAAGACAACATCCACAGCAGCAGGCAAAAGGGTGCCTTGGGTTATTATTTGTCATTACAACAGGCATCACGGCGAAGAGGGATGGGGCGAAAAAAATGGAAAGAAAGCACATTGTCCAGGAGGCTACAATCTTGGGGGAGTAGCCACATTTTTTATTTTCTCTGTTCCGTCCAGACAACAGAAATCGATAGACCAGTTAGGAGAAAGAGAAGAAACATGTGGAGAAGGAGGAGGAAGAGCAGTCGATTCCCTTCTTTACCATTGTACAATTGCACCAAGCTTGATTACAATTAATCGGCTTATTTGCAAAAAGACAAGCAAAGCAAAGGTTTGCCATTTGACTGAATGTGCTTTTCTCATGCCACATTTACCATCATGCGGTACTCCATGCCCATATCAGTAGTTTTATTGATTTCAAAATGTCAGCAAAATATCACGATAAGTTGCATTAGCAACTGAAAAATGGTTGATGAAGCGAATCATAGCAAAGAAATGATATACTTTAAAAACTACGTGAAGCAAAAGTTTGGTTTAAGATATATAGAAAATAAAATGTCGGGTATTTCTGAAATAGAGAAACCACATCAACTTATATCTTGAAAAATTGCCTATAAAATCTCCACCGGTTTTCACCTGATAGAGTCCTCCAAAAAGCCCTTGTTGTATACTTCTACTATTTCCGTCTTTGTAAAACTGAAAATGGCACTCGGCAGTTCAGCACCTGCATTGGTACAGATTGTTGAATCATTACCATCAATATATGTTCCTTGTTATGCAATTTGCTATAGACTAGATGCATTATGTAAATCAGGGGTAAACCCCGATATTGAAAATTTACATATAAGGACAAAAGCTAATTAGGGGATGTGATGAAAATTTAATAATTGCAAACAAAAGCATGCGATGTGACATGATGAAATCGCTAACAAAACAAATCAGTGGGTATCCTTTCTCTCTGTCAAAGAAGAAGTATCTGAGAAAAAGAAATTTGAGTTTGGAAACTGAAATCTAGAATTTTGTAGGCTATTCCTGGGGTGGTTGGTTGTTGGCTTCGGTTTCAATTTCAAAAAATTCAGCAAAAGGCAAATAATGTAATAATGTCTACTGTCTCCTCCCCTTTCCACCTCTTTTTCATTCCCCGAGTCATTCTTTGTATTTCTGTTTGTTAACAGACATTTATGACATTATACGACGCAAAATTATGTTGTTACTGGGTAACACACACAATGTACATTTAACCCTCTTCTGTATCATTTCCCCCGTGTCCTTTTCAGACAGTAGGTAGCGTCACTCAGTCAGCTCGGGCATAAAATCTGTTTAATTGTGCGTAAGGCAAAATGACAAATCGAGCTCATCTTCTTCTCCTGTAACCCTTTTTTTCACTTATCTTTTTCTTTGTTTTTTTTGCTGAAAAGTTAAATATTTGTCAAACAGTAATTAAAACTTACTTACTGTCTCCTTGGCTTTCCGGAAACTCCATGAAAGACAGAGAAAGAAAGAGAAAGAGCGAGGTGCTTTTATATTCCCGACTACAAAGAAAAAAAAAGGGAAAAGAAAATTTAAAAAAAAAATATCAAAGAAGCTAATTTTGGCTTTGGCAAACTTTTTATACCCTTGCAGCTTTACTGTTTTATTATTGTGTTTAAAAACAAAAATTTTAAAATAATTGGTATAAATGTTTAACAAAGTCAGAAAAAAAGAAGAAGAAAATTCTGTGCAAGAACACAACACAAATATTACTGTTTCTCTCACCCACCGTTTGTTAAAGGATTTTTGCATGTGTGTAATGTATTTATATACGTTACAAACATCTGACCAATTTTGTAATACCCTCTGCAAGGGTATAACAATAGCAAACAAAAGGACATTATCAACATCTACTCAACAACTATGGAAAAGTTTTTCCAATTGGTTTTTCTTTCTTTTCTTTTGTTGCTCTATAAAAATGTTAATTTGCTCGAGCAAAAGAAAAGCTTTTTGTGTTACCCTCTCGAAATTGACGATAACGATTATGTGCAAAGTTACAGCCACGAAATTAAAAAATATCGAGAAGGGGAACTTTTTTTATCGCTGCTTCTGCTGTTGCAGTTGGCATTAGCCATGTGGTACAACCGACATGAAAAAAAAAACAGAAATTTATTTGTCTCAATACGACAATGAAGACAGGCATCAGCTCCAGCATCAGCAGCTGGACCTGCCCCTTTGTGTGATTGTGAAATTGCAGAGCATAAACTTTTTTCAATTTTTTTTGCTTTTGGTTTCCATTTTAATTTCTGTTTTGTTTTTGTATATTTTAGAAAGATTTTGAATACCCTTCTCGAAAAGTAAATCCTTGTTCAATTCTAGATTGCAAAAAAGTTCTTCATATATTTGAAAATTTTTGTCTGTGCTGAACAATTGTAAACAATTTTGAAATTTTGTTAATGGACCATAATAAATTTTAAGTTTGTTTTTAGTAAAAAAAAATTTTTTGAGTACTTTTTTACCTCACGGATCAGTGGGAATCATTTTGACATATATTTATTTATATATCTTGTCGACTTAACTTTTTTCCAGCTATTTAGAGCATATCTATAGTCGCAGCAAAACTTTCAATATTTTTGATAATTTTTTTTTCCATTTTTAAATTTTGGTAGCTTTTGATAGCTGCGTTTTATGATGTCATTTGCCGGCCGCTGCTGGAAAAATTTTCCTTTTTTTTAATATTTTTTTCCTTTCAGTTATTTTTGTTTGTGGAAATTTCCTTTATCCTTTTGAATGAAAATCTGCTGCTGTTAAGGTCATAAAAATTGAGTTTCGTTGAGTTTCCTCGTCGTTTCGTTGTTTTTTTACTTTCGGCGTCATAAATTGAGCTCAATAAAATTTTCTTTGAGAGTGCACTTATTTATTTGGAGGGGTTACATTAAGCCGCGAACACAATGAACGGATGAAGGGAAATGGATGGCTCTACCTCGTTTTCCCATGACAAGAAAGAAAATGCATTTTCATGTAATCAAACCAGGCAGATGACTTAAACAAATCAGAAAAAGATAGGGAATAAAAGAGAGGGGTATAACGGTTGGCAGGGAAGAAGACGAAACAATTCAAGCATGAAGCCGAAAAACCAAACAATTTTCTTTTTATGCCCTGTACCCATAGGGTAAAAGGGTATATTAAAGTCGCCAAAATGTATGTAACAGGCAGAAATAAACAATCCGACTCCCGAAAAAGCTACCCGTTAGAGCTACCAAATTTGGTTTGTAGATCCGTTTTGTTTCAAATTTTTGCCACGTCATTTTTCTGCCCCTAAATTAAAAAACTAATTATTGGAGCTATATTAAGAATACCGTATTCTTGTTTGGCACATTTATTTATATAGCCGCTGTCTGACCAAATTTTGTTCAAATCGGACAATAAATATCGGATATATACACATATGCTTCATAAACTGTATTTTGTAGTAAATTGATGTCGAACTCCTGGGTGTTCGACGTTATTTAAAATAACTAAATTGTACAGGGTATACTCAGTGCGGCAGGGACGACTTGCTAGCTTCATTTTTTTGTTGTAGTTGAGTTGTGTTAAAGGTGTAAAAAAATTAAAACAAACTCTTTGGTTTGGTTTATAGGATGCAAGTGGCAAGAAGATGTTGCTGCTGTTGCTTCTGTTGCATTCATTTCTTTAAGTTATGCATGTGAGAGTAATATGTGTGGTGTGTGTGTGGCGGTGTCTAAAAGCGTGATGGCTTTCGAGTTGCCTTTGATCTCTTCTGCTTCGTGTGTGTGTGTATGTTAATGTGGCATGAGGCAACGCTTGGACAAAGTTTTTCTTTTCTATTTCTCAATGTCTGCCGTTTCGCCCTCTCTGACTGTCTGTCTATTTTCTCTATTTGGCAGCACATTGAGGAAGTTCCATCAAAGACAAACACAACACAACACAAAATTTTTATACAGTTTTCTGAGACCTTGAAGTTTTTTTCCTATGGACCTTGAGGCAGCCACACACACATCAAAAGCGCATACAGTGCAAAGGGGGACAAAGAGATGGAAAGATTTATCCGCACGCAGTTACCATTCGCTGTTCCAATTGCAGTTGGCATTGCATTCTGCTTGAGCAGTTAAGTTCACCAAAAAAAATGTGAATGTATCATAAAGAGTTTAAAAATTGAGTGTCTTTGTCATTTGGTTCACTTATCTTTTTTAAAAGTAAAAGAATTAAAAGCTGCATCATATTTATTCAAACAAGGATATACAGATCAGGACTAAATAATATAAATTAATTTAATATTATTGAAGAATAGTTTCCTACTTTTTTGCCTTTCCGCCACTTATCTAGTCTTCAGTTCAGTTGGTTCCCGGGGTTGGCTTTCTCCAACCTTTCTTCTTGCACTTGGCTCTTTTTCCTCTGTCGGCAAATAAAAACGTGGGAGGGGGGAAACAGGTGTGGTTGGGCTTTGATGTTTTGAAGGCTGAGGCCGCCCAGCCCGCCGCCTGTTGCTGGTGCTTTGACTGATGCGGTGGCTGTTGACATAATTGGAGTTTTTGGATGGTTGGTTGACTTGGCGATGGTTTTCGTTCCATTCCGTTGGTGGCCACGTTCACGTTGTCACGGCTTGACACTCACTTTACGGTACTTTAAGAGGCCCGGCACATAATTTGCGCAAATTAGCGACAAACCAGAAGAGCCGCTTCAGCTTGAGCTTGTGCATGAGGTTGAGGTCTTTAAGCCTAATTGATGTGATGCTCTCTCAGGTCTTTTTGCCTTCTCTAATGGTTTAGTAAGTATTTGCTTTCATCTCTTTGCCTCTTGGCTCTTGGTGATGCTTCAAAGGTGTGGCCAAGCTGAGGATGATGATGCTAGAGATAATGATGTTTGTGCTGATTCACTTGTTTGTCAAGTTCTTCTACTCCACCACTCACCAAAAGGTGTATACACTTTATGTATTGTCCCTTTAAAAAGATAAATATAAATTGGCAGTTTAACCCATAAAAGCCGGACAAAAGGCGACGACACCAAAATACATTATTACAATCAGAATCGACAGCAAAACAAAAATTCGTTGTGGAAATGAGCATCAGAGAAATGAATTCCTTTCAAACATATAATCGAGCTTGTAATTTTTGTGTTTAGCTTTGTAAAGATTGGTAAATATCAAATTCCTTCAAAAATTGTAAATTAGTGCTATTTCCTTGAAAACTATTTAATTCATATTATTTGAAGAGTTAAGTGCAACGGATTCGCACAAGTTAAAGCATTTATGCGATTATAACAGTTTTTGAAATATACATATCCATATACAGCACTCGACTACTTTTCCACCCCTGGCCACCTCCGACTCTGCAATGTCTAGAAGTAGAACATTTCCCCTACAAATGTATGTGTATCCACTTGACAAGGCGTTGGGTGATCTCTAAAGGCAGACGAACCAATAAGTTTTGCCCCCCATTTGGTTGAATCTTTCATTTTCTTTTATTCTCGTCGCGAAATTCAAGAGCAAGAAATAAGAACGATGGACCTTGGAGGCCTGCAGCAGCACAAGCATAAAAGATGCTTCTCCACAGACGGACGGACAGATCGGAGCCACCGCTGATTGACAAATGCAGTCAGCGAGAAGTGAAGCGCCCCCACTCCAATTTCTTGCCTTCTTCGTCTGCTGTTGGTTTTGAAAGATTAACGCCACAAATTAAGTGAAATTAACACGCGTTTAATGTCAAACAAGATTCTCTAACTCACCTGCTATCCGATTCGCCCCTTCACCCTGCCTGCTGCTGCAGTTACTCCTTGTTTCATTTCTCCCCGACCAATTTCCTCTGCCTGTTTACTTAATGACGTTTATATGTTTTCTCCGTCTCACGCTGTCTCTTTCTCTCTCTCTAGCTCTCTCTTTCTCTCTCTCTCTCTCTCTCTCTGTTATTTGTGGGCTGTCATAAACGATTTGATTAAAGCGAATGCACCGTCCGACCGACAAAAATAAAGAAGGAAAAATAGTACAACTAAAAGAAAAAAAAAAACAAAAAATAAACTTCGACCTCGCCGAAGTTTGTATACCCTTCAGACTGTTTAACTATTTTATTTGAAAACAAAATTTTAAAATGATTGCTGTTAATGTTTTACAAAATAAAATATCAAAGAAGCTAAATTCGGCTTTGCCGATTTTACATGATATATTGTTTTACTCCGGTAATAATTATTCGATCCCAACAATTTTCAAACTTGACCTAATCCTTAAAGAAACTTAACATTTCATGTTTCAACCAAGTATTTTAAAATTTAAGTTATAAACATCTGACCAATTCTATTAAACCCTCTGCAAGGGTATTAAGAGACAACTATCAGCTGGAACTGGAAATGACTTTGGCTCTCTGTTTTCCAATTAAAAATGCAGTCCCCATACTGTGGTCCTGTGCACCAGGCAACTTTTATTTTCGGAAATCGAAAAAAATATCAAGGGTAGTCTCCTTCTCTGATGGGGCAGAATGCAGAGCTACAAATGGAAAAGTGAGAGTGAGAACCAAAGCAAGCGTAAATAAATATGTGGGAATCGAATTGGATAGTAATTAGATTGTAACGAATTTCGATGCACACTACACTTTGAAATCGAAATACGTATAAATACTTTTTTCCGAATTGCTTTAATTTATTAAGACCCTATTAGAGACCAGAGTAAATTCGAATGTACCCCATTTAAAGTTTTATTTATAACATAAAAACAAAATAAATTTTCTCTGAAAAACGCTTCACACGGTTCACCTTTTTCTCATATCGACTTCAATTATAGGGTATAAATATTATTATAGTCTCCGAAATCTAGGTGTTCATACGGACGGACGGACGCGTCTCAATCGACTCAGCTAGTGATGCTGATCAAGAATATATATTTTATGGTGTCGGAAACGCTTCCTTCTGCCTGTTACATACATTTTGGCGACTTTCATATACCCTTTTACCCTATGGGTACAGGGTATTAAAAGCAAAAGTGGCTGCAACGGCGGCACAAATTCTTTGTAATTAGTATTAAAATGTTTTCCGCCACATTTTCACTTGATTTTCTGTGCTGACAGTCAAAGAAGGGAAGACCCAGACAGTGCTCCTCTCTGGGTCCTCCCTCAGTCCAACCAGCCAATTCAGTTCACTTCAGTTCAGTTAGCCAGTCAGTCAATTTATCTATGTGCCCCGAGGGCGCTTTCTTCTCTCTAGCTCCAATGTTGTTGCTGGTGCTGGTTCTGATGCTTCGCGCATGATTGAAGGCAACATGTGTTTCGGAAATTATGCAAAATTGCCTTCTGACTGCTTTTTGCTGCTGTTGCTGGCCTAGAGGCAGGGACTGAAAATAAATGCCAATAAATGCGACTGCAGTTTTCTTTACGTTCTGTTTGCCATGCCATCGACTTTCAGCTATTTTGCATTTGCTCATTATCATAGTTCATTTCGTAAACAATTAATAATGCTTAAGCGCATCTCGGCGTTGACATGTGACAAGCGTGTTTTCCACTCGCCCTTCACTCTTTTGCTCTTGGTTCGTTTTTGATCTTGGATTTTGTCATGGCTTGCGGCGTCGTTTGTTCAAAATTAATTGGTTAGCACTTTTTGTTCGATTTGGTCATTTGTATGGCCTAAAATTGTTCCCGAAAACGGAAGTTGTTAAGAGAGACAAATATAAAAACACTTGTATATATGCTACATAATTTTAAATGTGGATAAATGTGACACGAAAAAAACTCTTAGTTTTCCCTGTCGTTGTTTTTCTTTTGTTTGGCTTAGCAAATGAGTGAAAACTTATGCAAACGAGTGGCCATTCTCTCGACTTTCGGTAATTCCATTTCATGTTTATGATTATATTTTGAAAACAGGTAAAAAAAATTTTTCAGCACACAATGCAATCTACTTTAACCACAAAAGAGCGATCGATCTAGCTCACAAAAGTTGATCTCTACCAGATAGCTGCTCCATATTTGAACCAACACCTTTAACTTTGAACCTTCAGTGATATGATATATCCATATATATAAGACAATATCTGTTTTAAGACCAAGGCATATTGTCTTAACTAATTGGTCAATAATTTGATTTTTAATTCTAACTGCAAAAATAGAAACTTAAGCAGGTGAGAGAGATTGTAGATGGCAAGAGTCGGTAGCAACATGGATTTATGGTATTTTATCACCTCATAATACCAACAGCAACAACAACAACACACAAACTGATTGAATGCCCATTTGGCAGCATTTGATTTGTTTAGAGAATAAAGCACAAGAGGCACAAACGCAATCATTTCTCTTTTTTTCGGGAATGTTGTTGTTGGAGCTGATGGTGTTGCTGTTGGTTGTGTTTCCATGCCTCAATAGATACTTGAATGTATTTAATGGCGCCAACTTGGCCTCGTTTATAGGAGGAGCATTTTTTCGTTTTTTTCGTTTTTTTTTTTTTTTTTTGCTTAATTAGCACTTGAAGAACTAAAGAGAAATATGAGAGAAGGCGATGCTCTTTACAAGCTTTCTGGCATTCTCTGTTTCTCTAGCTCTCATACTTTTTTTCCCCTCTTCATTTCTGTGAGCTGAGCCTTTGTGGCCTTCCGAGGGTTGCTTGTAAAAATCTTATGCGTTAAACGTGACTCTCCATTAATCTCACCATTTTGTATGGCCTTGCTGGCGTATTATTCCCCGGTCAGAGAGTCTGGGATGCGATATCGGATATCATGGCATATCATGTGGGGTAATAAAAACGCATTTTATGCCTAACGCACTTTTTATGGCAAACCAAATAAAAATAAGAATGAAAATGTTAAGCTTTAATGTTGATTGCTTTTTCCTCAAGTTCTTATTTTTATGCGAGACGAGAAAATTAATCATTAGCCCCAGCTTAGGTCCAAAGCTAAAGCTTTCTTTTTCGGTTGCCTTTTAAAATTAACACAAATGGAATTTTCCACTAAACCAAAAACAAGAATCTTTATGACATTTCCTTTTCTATGAGCAACAACATTGACAACAACACAGCAAATCCTAATAAATTAAATAACTTGAAAATTTCCCTTTTTATCTCTCTTTTACCTGAACAGACAATGTAAAGGAAATTCATTTTTGCTTGTAAGCGATAGGGGAGGGAGTGGAGGGAGATAGGGTAGAAATGAAATGCAGACAAACTGCTGGAATGCCGTTGAAGCATAACACAAAAACTCGTCTAATATTAGCTGAAAAATAGTTTAGCAATCACCATGCAACAACAGCAGCAGCAGCAAGCACACTAGCAAAAGCGGATGCAATGTGAAATGCAAAAGGAAGGGAAAATCATACCCAAACTTTGAGGAGTGGAGGGAAAGTTCTAAGTGATTGTGAATAATTTAAATTTCATAAATTATGAAGTTAAGTAGCGGCGAAAGAAAAAAATACTGCAAAATGTATTTTTTAGTATGAAATATTTTAGTTATGTGCAAGAAGAAGTTCTTTATTTTGCTATAATTCCCAATGGTTTAAATGATAACATATCTCTCAGCTTTTATAGGTTTCATTTAGTTCATGATTGTGGTAAAATTACTTGGTACTAATAAGTGTAACCATTAAGCTACCTAATTAGCTATTCAATTGTTGCTTAGTTGCCACGAATTGTTCTGAAGTAAAAGCCAAAATTTTCCATGTTACTAATGTGTCAGCAATCACAAGGACTAATAGTTCATAAATGTGCAATAAAATGTTGTAACAAGTTATTTAAAATAAACAAAAAATTCTTTAGTTGCTCTAGACATAAGTCTTGAGCGTAAAGCTGGCGTTGCAATCTAAATTTCTATTTGCTCCCATTTTTCAAATAAAGAACTCAATTGCAATAAAGAAAATTAATTAATGAACAGAATATAAAAAGAGTTAATGATAAAAAATTTAAAAAATGCATTAACAATCAGCAACAGAGAAACATGTCAATGCTGCTGCTGTTAATAATGAGGCAATGAGATTTGCTGCAGCTATTGCTGATGCTGTTGTTTGGGACAACTGCCAGTTGCCATTTAATTTTATGCTGCGCACAATAAAGCTGTCAAATGCAAAAAAAGAAGAGGAGCAATAAAATAAAAGACAGAAAGAGAAGAAAGACATTGAGATAGATAGAGAGAGAGGCAGTGCAAGAAGACTGATGACACAAGAAGCGGGTGGGCAGCAATAGCAACAGCAGTAGTTATCGTAACAGCTGCACTACGATGCATGCCAGATGGGCGCTGGGCGTGGCAAAGGTAATGGCGTAAACTGCATTGAATCAAACGTATAAAAATTGCTTGCCACCAGCAACATCAACAGCACCAACATTATTTTCAAATCGGTAGCAACATGGGGGCAACAAAAGGAAGCATCCCAAAAGGTGTGAAATGTGGCTAAATGTAAAAGTAAATTCTGTGCGTCTGTGTACTTGTGTATAGGTGTGTGTTTGTGAATGAGAATGAGGGTAACAGGCGAAATGTGTCGTAAAGATTTTTATTGCACTTTTATGGCGCACACGCAGCAGCATCTATCGCTATACTAGCAACTTCCTCACATCCCAATATCAGCCAAGGTCTGCCTAATGATCAACTTTAACGCTAGGTCTTTTGCATATTTTCCTCTAATTTAAAATTTTCTTATTTTTCGTTTTCACTTTTTGTTCACACACCCACGTTGAATAAATAAAACTTACACCAACTGCAATAGCAGCAACATCAACATTCTTGTCAAACAACCCTCGCTAGAACACGATGCCAACTGCCTGTGTGGGCTAATAAATTGATTGCTGGTTGGTTGGTTGCTACTGCGCAGTATTTTCTGTTGCTGCTGTCGCTGATATGTTTTAATCAGCAGCAGCAACTTTTATTAAAATAAAAATCCCCAAAAACCAAATAAAGAAACGGCGAAAAAACAAGAAGAAGACGACTTCTTTTTATTGTCTACTTACTGCACAAATTTTATGACGCATCCCATAAAAATGCCTTTTACCGTTATTCTCTTGGGGCGCATTTGTTGTGTTTGTCGCCGTAGCTGCTATTGCTGTTGTTGCTTCTGAAGGGGAGAAGTTCAGCTTGATGCCAAAATTGATGACCATAATCTTTAACATACAACGCCAGGCACCAAGGATGCGCTTTTTATGATGAAGCGTTGTTGCCGCTTTTGTTACTGTTGCAAGCCAAAACAACCACCGACCGCAAGCCACCCAAACACCCACCCACTCTTGCCTCCACCTCCTTGTGCTACTGCAACAACATTATTCATTTGTTTGTTGCGGAATATATGCGGAAGCATATTTTACGTTTTAACGGTGTCGAAATTGGGCAACAGCAACAATATCAACAGCATCAACTCATACATCAGCATTTAGTCTGCCCACCATTATGCTCCCCCTTATCCATAACAGTGTGTTTGCGGTTTTACACTTGTAATTCTTTTTGGCATGTCAGCAATTGTTGTTGCTGCATGCTATTTAGCAGCTTAAGCGCATATATTTACAACGCATTTTGGAAGTTTGTGTGTGTGTTTGTGTCTCCTCCTCCATCCTCCATCTTTCTCTTCTGTTGTACATCTGCCTCCTTCGACAAAAAAAATAAGCTGACAGGTGCTGCACATGAAGAGGAGTGAGATAAAAAGGTGACAGAGCCAAGCAGATGAAACGGTCCGCTTAACCTTCTGAGCTTAACAAATGGCATCAAATGAAATATATCACAAAATAAGTTCAAAATGAAAACGTTTTAATGGTTTCTTATTGTTAACGGAAATAATACTTAAAAAATTACTTAACTAGGACAAGTTCCACAGTTTTCGTTTGCAATTTGATATAAATCTGCTGGAAACGAATCAAACAAAAGTCAATATAACTTTGTCACCGTTCAACAAACAAAAGAAAGTATTTTCAGTTCAAACTAACATTTCTAAGGGGTTTGCAAAAACTAGTTTAAATAAAATAATAAAATTATATTAGAAAAGGGCTATCAAGCTATTAATATAAATGAAAGGAACGGGCAAGTTAACAGGGCAGATTCAGGTGCTCTTTTTCTCCGATTGCCAAGACGTTTGTTAGATTGAAAAAATGAAAAAAACATATACTACAATATAACAAAGATTTAAGTTGTCACCAAACCCACGATTAATGTTAATTTCAAGAGCAATCTTATGCCAAAAACTTAAAGAAAAAGTTATAAATTTCCATATACTCAATAAAAATCCTTTATTAGAAATTTCATAAACAGTTTGAATATTTCTTAGATTGAGAGAAAATAGTGCTTTTAATTTTCAAATGCAAAAATAAATTACTTTCTATTCAATAAGTTCAAAGGCCCATATAGTAAGAATTCGATCTTCTCTTAATCACTTGAGCGATCACATTGACGTTTGTCTATTTACCTCTCTCTATATTCTTATATCTTAACATTCTTCACCCACAACGAAATGAAACTGAAAAGAAAATGAAATAGCAGAAAGAAAAAAAAACCAATAATCGGGGCTTCAATTACAGCTCAAAGCTCATGTAAGTTGCCATGTAAGCCAACTATTGTTATCACTAGCAAAGCGCATTATCCCCCTCTCTTTCCGCACTTCACCCCGTTTGTATTATGACAATTTTAAGTTTGGGTAATGCATG
The DNA here is from genome assembly GCA_035045865.1 of Drosophila austrosaltans. Lineage (NCBI taxonomy): Eukaryota > Metazoa > Arthropoda > Insecta > Diptera > Drosophilidae > Drosophila > Drosophila austrosaltans. Next base: position 9,107,921 of record JAWNOQ010000099.1, read on the forward strand.
TTGGCTTAATCATTCGAAACAAAGCTCAAAGAGATGTGGGAAAACAAGGAGTGAGAGCCTAAAAACTAATCCGCTTGACAAAACGTTTACAACACACAAATTGGTCAAATGCACAATTAAATAAAGGAGAGAGATAGACATAATCAGAGATGTAGTCAGAGGATATATAATTCAAATTCATAAAATTTTTGTTGCCTCGGGATACATTTGTATCTTTTACATACAAAGTAAGTTGAAAGCTATTAAAATGGCCACAAAAGAAAAATAAACTGTTTTTTATGTTGTTGTTGTTTTTGCTGCTGCTTCTGCTACTGCTTAAACCAAACAACAAATTGATGTGTGCCAACAAACACAAAAGCGACAGGAATAGAGCGATCTACTAAAAAGAAGAGAGATAGAGAACTCTATAAAACAAAAGTGTTGATGGACATTTTCCTCGTGCAACAATGACGAGTCATTCAAGTTGCTGTAGTTGTTGTTGGCGTTGCTTTTGAGTGCTTGCTTCTCTGTGCATTTGTACAGATTCATCAAATTTTCAAAAACGTAAAATATTCAATAACACTCACTTATACACGCACACACTGAAAATCCCTTTGTGTGTGTGTTTTGTTGCGGCAAAAGCATTTTATGGACTTCACAGTTTTTAGAGTTTAAGTTTTAGAGTTTTGCCCGAAAGAGCATAACTAATGTCCCGCAAAGACTGTTGCTCCAGGCAATACACTACAAAAACTTTTGTAGACTATAATTAACTAGAAATGGTAAAACCAAGAAGAATACAAAATTAACACTTAAAAAACTGAATTGGAGAAGACAAACAAATTTGCATTATACTAAATCAATCTTTTGACAAATAAGTATAGTATAAAGCCAAACGATTCTAATTGAAATAATCTCGTTAAAAGCCAAGTTTGACAAACTTTCACACATGCGAAGTTCTACAGTTTTCAAATAAATTTCAGCCCAACTCATTATCACTTTGACTTGAATACTGTTCGGATATAGACAATCTAAATTTAGTTTCTATAACTTTTTATATACTTTTTTGTTTGAGTATAAAAGTCAAAGTCAAAGTAGAAATTGAAATTGAAGTACTTTCTCTTGCAATCATATTAAATATAAGTTGTTCGGATTTTGGTTTTAAGTTCTTGAGATGCATAACTGCATATCGACGACCTGCAGCTAACAGCCATTTCTTTTATAGTCTTATTTTTTTAGCATTTGCGTTTTATTGCCAAAAACATTATTGTAGTGGCACTCAGAGTCACCCCCTTCCTACACCCCCAAGTGCAGCCCCTGTTAGTCTGATTTATAAATAACTAGAAGGATGAGTTAAGTTCGACAGAACATACGGACATGGCTATATCAACTTTGCTCGCCGTGCAGATCAAGAATATACTTTATATAGTCCGAGATACTTCCTTCAATGCGTTGCAAACTTCTGACCAAAATTAATATACCCTTGCAAGGGTATAAAAATAAATAATAATGAAGATCACCATCATTATTATTTTCAGCATCATCTAGCTGGAGGTCCATTAGCTGAGTTTCATCTCCAGCGTTGGGTGGCAAATTGTATATTTGCTTTTGCCGCAACTGTCACATGACTTAACAAATGAAAAGAAGACGAAAGAAAGGCAATATTGAGAGGACAGATGTGCAGATGATGGAAAACGAAGCAGATTTGCTGATAACATTTCATCAAATCGTATTATTTGCAAAATCAAATGATCAATTAAAAATGCAAGCAATGCATTTATGAAAATTGAAACCATAATGAGAAAAACAGCAAAACAGTAAGGAAGTTGGCGCAATGATTTGCTTTTAATAGTTTTATTGATGGGGGAGCTGAGTTTATTGAGCCGATTCCTTCGGGCAATATGCTGCCATAGTTTTAGGCAATGAAAAGTAAAAGTTCTGGAAAGTTTTTTGATACGGTTGATGCAAATTCTTCTAAAATAAATGGCAAAGAAAATATAAATCTTTCAAACCCATATTTACTATATTTATTAGGCGCAGATGCCAGCATTAGCTATGATCTTATATCAAATTTTAATCTTACCTATTTTAAAATAAATATTCAACATGGGAAGATTCCTTCGATTTCGATTTCGTTTAAAGTTTTTTTTAGAAGAGTGATCTTCATCTTTTAAACATGTAAAGATCGAATCACATCAGATCCTACAGAAATGTTTACACACACAAATCTTTTGTGATTTAAATATCATTTTCAACAAAACTAATTTATACTAATTTTGTCTTGTGATTAAATATAAATTTCCCAAATTTCCGGCACACCTTTCACATTCCAATAATACGTTGTATGGCCATGAGATATATCCATTCTCAGTTTCGATCAACAAATCGGAAAATAATATAATTTAGTCAAAATAGCCAACGCAAAAACTACGTCAAAATAATGCAAATAAAACAGCGGGAGATAAATAGATAAAAAATTTTAAACAAATATCAAGTTGGTTAAGCAAGTTGTAAACAAATTTTTTAGGAGGGGAAAACATCCAATTAATTAATTAATTGCGAAAATGTGGCAAATTAATTTCACATTAAACAACCACAATTTCAAACAATAACACTAACAGCATCAAAAAAAGCTGAAAGATTATTAATAGAGTGGCAAAAGTTAAAATCAAAATGGACAGAAGAGCAGACGACAGAATGATCTGCCAGAACATGAGACCTGATTCATACGCCAATTTATGATGCACTTAAATTTTGTTTGATGAGAATTTGAGATTTCCTGCGTATCAAATCAAACAGCAAGAAAAAAGCCTTAATTTTTTTTTTCAGAAAATGGGAGGCGTTTTACCAAGATAAGTTAGATTTTTTTTTTTAAATTTATACCGCGCTTTTCTTCGAATAATTTCGAACGCTTCTTTGAAACAGCAACAGGTGATAAGAAAGTTTGCCTTCAAAAAAAAAACTGTGAGAAATGACATTCAAAATCAAATAAAAGGTTTGCCTTGTTTATCAGTTGTAAAATAATTAAATTTTAGCCGCAATAAATGATTGTGATGTAATAACAATTATAAGAATTTTTTCGAACTATATAAAATTTATCTAGAGAAACCCTTCTATATAGTCTTTATATTCGTATTTTCCTTTTAGCAAACTTTTTATAAAAAAACCCTTGTCTTTGAGAACCATCTTTTGAGATAAACGAAATTTCGAAATCCTTACCCAGCATTCTGATTTCAAGAGTGGAAACTTATTTTATTTGAAGTGCTGCCAATTAAGTTCTGAAGGTTCCTGTGCTACCCAATTTTGTATTCACTTTTTGCTAGTTGTCCAATTTCAATTTTTTATTTAATTTATGAAGATGTTAGCTATCCATTTTTTCTTTTAATTTGTAAAAGATTGGTTGTCAATGATGAAAAACAAATGTCTTTAACTTTCCCCTCATTTACTTCTATTTTCGCCTTCTTATTTCTTTCCCCTTAGATGCCATATTTTTTGTTGTTTTTCAATTTCCTTTGGCCACTCTCTGACTTTTCTTTTGCCCACTCTCTGACTTTTCTTTTGCCCACTCTCGGCCTTTCCTTTTGGAGCAATTTCCTCTTTTTCAGTGGCGCCGCCTGCACACCCATTTTAGGAACCATTTTTAATTCGAATTCGAATTGCTTAATACAAAGCTTTTCGCATTTTTAAAAAAGCTCTAGTGCTCGTGAGTGAAATATATAGAAAAGCTCGTGAGGCGCTTAATTCAACATTATGAAATGATTTCCAATTTGCTTTACTCGTAACTCGAGAGCTCGGAATATTATCATGGGATTCTTATTTGCTTTTCCTTTCATTTCTTTCAGCGAACATTTCATATCCGAACACACAGTCATGGCCGTCTTTACCTCTCAAGGTCATGTGGGTGGCCCCTGTCGGTATATGCCTGCTACAAGACGACAAAATCATCAATGCCGTAAGGAGACAGGTCTACCAAGTACACTGAGCGAGGCTCGTCGCCTTGCCACCACACATTGTGAGGATCAGTTTCGCTATGATCGTTGGAATTGCTCCATTGAGATACGCGGCAAACGAAATATATTTAAAAAACTCTACAAGGAAACGGCCTTTGTTCATGCTCTAACGGCAGCGGCTATGACCCACTCCATTGCACGGGCCTGTGCCGAAGGACGTATGACAAAATGCAGTTGTGGTCCAAGGAAGCAAAATCGGGCGGATCAGGACTTCCAGTGGGGAGGATGTAATGATAACTTGAAACATGGCAAACGGGTGACCCGCAGCTTTTTGGATCTACGAGGCGGTGATGGAGATGAAGTCAGTGAGATATTGCGACATGATTCTGAGGTAGGTTGGTAAAATAAATTGTGGTTTTGAAATATATTTAAATAGAATTTCTCTCAATCTTTTCAATAGGTTGGCATCGAAGCTGTCTCCACGCTGATGAAGGATAAATGCAAGTGCCATGGCGTCTCCGGTTCCTGTTCGATGAAGACCTGTTGGAAGAAAATGGCCGATTTCAATGCCACAGCCACATTGTTGAGGCAGAAATACAACCAAGCAATACGAAAGGCGCCGAATCAAAGGACTATGAGGCAAGTGCCTTTAAGTCGTATAAAGAAGGCCAAACAACGCCGCAAGAAAGTAAGTAAAAGCCACAGGAAAGTAAATTTCTTCGGATTAATTAAAATCATTTATTTTTGCAGCTACAACAATCGCAGTATACGACACTTTATTATCTAGAGACCTCGCCCACCTATTGTTCGGTCACCAAGGATCGCCAGTGTCTACATCCAGATAATTGTTCGTATTTGTGCTGCGGACGTGGCTATACCACCCAGGTATTTAAACAAGTGGAAAAATGCCGCTGTCGTTTCAATAATGGACGGTGTTGCCATTTGATCTGTGACTATTGTCAACGCTATGAAGATAAATACTTTTGTAAATAGATGACTCAATCACTTTCTCTCTATCTCTCTCTGCCTGACTCTCTCTCTCACTCCAACTCACTGTTGACCACTATCATGTATCTCGCTCTTACATACTTTCTTTCTCTATCCCTCTTGCAATATCAGCCTATCTCTGTCTCTCATCCACATAGAAAAACTATACTTCTTTAAGCTCGACAAGAAAAGAAAATGCAAAAAAAATTTTTAATTATTGCTTGTATTTTTCCATTCCTAAAACATAAAAAAAAAAAACAAAAAATATTTTAAAAAATAATAGCAGCACACACACACAAAACGTAGACATATATTCTATACTTTATAGTAAAAAGTTAGCACAGAACAAGAACAACAATAAGAAAAAAATTTTACAAAAAAAAAACAAAATCTTCAATTTAGCAAAGATACAAGAAAAACTTAAAAAAAAAATAAAAGAAAAAAGGAAACCTAAAATACAACAACAAACCAGAAGCTAACCACCACAACAACACAGCAACAAAAACCACAACAAAAATTATAAAAAAAAAACATTTTTAAAAAGTATTTAAACATAAAAAGAAACCAAAAAAGAAACACATAAAATGAAATGAAATAAAAAGTTTCAAATAAACAATAAATTAATGCTCTTTTATTTTTTTAACCGTTTTCAGCAGCTAGAGCGTTTTTCTGTCGTTAAGCGCTAGTGTCGAAAGCCGTTTTGTGGGGTTCTTCAGCTAGCTTTTCATTTGAATAAGAAATAGAAATCTATATGACGAATCAAAAAAAATTAAATGTGTTAAATTGTTTCTACCCACATTTTCAAAATTAGTTTAAAGTAATAAATGAAGAAACCAAGTCGTCCCTGCCGACATTTGATAAATATATTTAAGTTCTGAATTAAAAAGAACATTTAAAACTGCATTTAAAAAGTAAGAATGGTCGCATTTCTGCCGAAATGAACAATGATTGATATATACATAATTTCTACTTCTCAATGAAGAATTTTCGATAAAATCAATTCTAACCGCTAATTGTTCATAACTGAGTATCCAAAATATTTTAATTTAAACAAGTAGGAAGAACAATTTAAAAAAAAAATTAAATTTCAAACGGTTTTTTACAAAACCAATAAACTCCTGAAAAGTTTGGAAACATTTCTAATCGTTTTATTAAAGGGCATTTAACTATCTCTAAAAAAACAAATTCTTTGGTATTTTCCTGCAATTGTCAGCTGGCCTTTTTATTTTCTTCATTACCTTTAATTAGCAATGACGAAAAAAAAAACAGAAACTACAACACGTAAAGAAATTGACAAAGTCTTATCATTTTCTTACATGCAAGCCAAAAGCATTGATTGATTTTATCAAGTGGCTCTTCAGTAATCAGTTAAAACTGCTTCAAACCCGTCACCACCGACAAAAGTCTGAATGAAGTCAGCTAGTAGCTTTTGGCAACAGGTTTTTATACCCTGTACCCATAGGGTAAAAGGGTATATTAAAGTCGCTAAAATGTATGTAACAGGCAGAAGGAAGCGTTTCCGACCCCATAAAGTATATATATATATTCTTGATCAGCATCAACAGCCGAGTCGATTGAGACATGTCCGTCTGTCCGTCTGTCCGTCTGTCCGTCTGTCCGTATGAGCCACGCGATCTCAGAGACTATAAGAGCTAGAGCTACCAAATTTGGTGTGAGCATCCGTCTAATGTCAAAGCAGGTCAAGTTTGTTTCAAATTTTAGCCACGCCCACTTCCGCCCCCGCAATTTAAAAAAAAACGATAACTAGGGCTGCTTTCAAGATATCGTATTCTTACTTGGTAAACCTAATTATATACCCAAACTGGACCAACTGACCAAATTTTGTCGAAATCGGACAATAAACATCGAAGATATGCCTATATCCGTTTTGTACTAAAATGCCAAGGCGGCATTGGCAGATAAGAAAGAGCGAGATAGCATGTGCTCGCTGCTGCTGCATGTAAAAGGGAACTTTGTTTTGAATTGATTGCGATTTTGAGGTTGTTCGATCATTTGTCTAGTGACTACGCAGCTCAAGAGAGTTTAAAATTTTTGCCACGCCCACTTCCGCCCCCGCAATTCAGAAAAAACTAATTATTAGAGCAGTTTTTGAGGAATCATATTTTTATTTGGCACACCTAATATTATGGCCAAAGGGCATAATCTGACTAAATTTAGTTGAAATCGGACAATAAATATTGGAGATATACGTTGATGCGTTTTGTACTGAAGCGCTTAGGGCGACATTGGCTGGCAAGAGTGAGCGAGATAGCATGCGTGCTCTGTTGCGGCATGTTAAAGAAAATTATTTATGAAATTAATTGCTATTTCGAGGATGTTTGACTTCATTTAATACAATAACTAGTTGGTACAGGGTATACACAATGTCGGCAGGGACGACTTGCTTGCTTCATTTCCTTCTGTTTGTGTTCTTATTCGGTTATTTAATTAACCACTCACGTTATAAACACTCCACGCGACATTGATAACATGCTAACCTCTTTGACAAGGTTATAAACAAAACGCAAAATATGAAGAAAAACCAAGAAAATTGTATTTCCCTGTCAGTATCAAACACTGGTAAACCTATAGCAAAGGTAGAGAGACAAGAAGGGGTTTTGTTAATACACAAAAATTTACAACAAACAAAAAACTATTTACATTTAAAAATTAGCTATAGCAGCCTGTTTTCTACTCTTTACTTTTGTAGAAACTAGTTCACCTTGTAAAAAATTGTTGGTTTCCCTACTTTTGATGATTAATTTGATCAAATGTAAAAATCATCAGAGACTTCAGTTAAAGCTTTTTCAACGACGATTTATTTTTGGAGTTTTTTAACCCACTTGATTTTCTTGCTTAAAATTCTGTTAATTGCTTCGCCTTTGTTATTTTTTATCGCTTAATTTTGTTTGTTAGTTTGTGTACCAAATGTGGCCCAAATAAAGTATCCATTACAGCAAATTGATCGAAATTAATGTGAGCTTACAGAAGAGATTTTTGAAAGAAAACACACGTTATATTTTCAGAACAAAAGGATAACTATGAAGAACTGAAATGTCTTACTGGTCAAGACTTTTTAGTATCAGTTAACAATACTTGATTCCGTGTATAGATATCTTATAAGCAACTAAAAATCTAAGACTTAAGATAACAATATTTTAATCATTGGAATACCAATTTATTTAGCAGAATAAAAAGCTCTCCTTACAGTTTTCATTGATGGCTTTCACATAATACTATAACACTGTCCTCCCTGTTCCTTTTTGTTCTTATTGGATTAAATTCTTATTTACTTTATGACCAGTTTTGGCAGATTTAGAAGTTCAAGAGAATCACTATTTTAACGTTATACTCCTTTTCAAAGAAAAACTGACATCCACGCCCCTGGCCATATCTTGGCTTTGTATAGGTAGTTTAACATTGAAATGGTTTCTTTTTGGTGGTGATGGTTAAAGACGCGTAGGGAGTTTGTTCGTTAATATTTTCAGATTATTACAAGTTTCATTGTTGACTTTATTAAATTTATATATAGCAATCTAAACGTAATATTCGCCATGTAAACTTTAATCTCAACCAAATCGATTGGACGGACACACTTTGGCCGTGAGGAATGAAAAGAATAAACATTTTGGTTGGTATATTTGTTTTTCATGTCAAGTTCAAATGGGACAAACCTCGCCTAAGGCCTTAAATATTTCCACTGACAGCTAAAAATGTGACAGTTCAACAGCTAAGTTTTAAATTCCCTTAGTGAGATAAAATGATTTTAAATTCATACTGTAGAAAGAATAATGCAAATTGAAAATGAATAAGCTACAAGTGCTCAAAGGAAACAAAATGCTAGTAATGGTCTAAAGTGTTTAACAAGGTAAAAATTAAATATGTATGTAAAACATATTTTAAGATTTGAAAGGTTGATCCTTTTGTATACGAGACATATGTATACATTATTTTATTTAATACACCAAAGCCTCGGTTTACGTCTTCCCGATTAGCGTCTTTTCGATTTGCGTCGCATTTTAAAATTACTATTTTTAAAAATTATTTATTTATTATTTTGGAACCAATTAATTGAATATCAAAGCAAATGCAAAGAGAATCATGTTTCAATTTGCGTCGTTTCGTTTTGAGTTCCATTTCTCTAGTCCCTATTAACGACGTTAACCGAGGCTTTGGTGTATATGAAAATAAAAAAATAACAATAATAATAGTTAATAATTGTACCTTTTGTTATTATTTTATTCCACATATTAACTTTCTTCTTTACAGCAAATCATTTATTTAATTTGTATCGATTTTGGTTATATTTTCGCCCATCAGTGAAAGTAAGTCTCTAATTATAGACTTTTTTCATAGACAAAACCCAAAAAAGTAAACCTGACTCCCTACATAAACGAACCTACAAACTGAACAGATGTTTCCCCTGAATGTGACAAAATAAACAATACATATAAAAAAAAACATGAGCAACAAACAAAAACCATAAACAAAAAATGGTATTAATTACTTCAGACAGAGCGGAACACTTGCAATACAATATAGACAGAGTGTGATAGAGACGGAGACATGGTGAGAAAGAGAAGTCCCAAGTCTCACACAGATGATAAAAGTAATTAACATAAAAATGAAACAAGAAGAAAACGAGATGACACAACAAATATAAATAGTTATAATAACAAAAAGATCAACATAAAGATGACTTGGAAAAACACTTCGCATTATCGCATTTAGTAACAAATATTACTTTGTATTCACTTAGAATATTGTTCCAGGTAAAAAATGCGAAAAATCTGTACAAATATTAGAAGACGTTTTAATTTGTTGATCTTTTATGGTCAAATATTCGATTAATCAATTTTCTTAACTTTCTTTTAAATTATCTAAGCCACCTGTTACAATTAAATTCAATGAATGGCGCTACCCGGCGTTGTATCCATTTGCAGGGTATAACCCAGACGAGACCACCCACAGAAAAAAGTGCATGTGTCAGACAAGAAAAAAAAGCGATCTGTATCAACTCTTGACTTAGGTCACGTAGTAAACGAAAGTGGAAAATGAACCAAACAAATGCGATCCGAAAAGCACCGGACAGAAATCAGAGTCAGAAGTTAGAATCATAATCAGAGATATATATATTGTAATGAGAAAACTATACAGATCCACAGACTATAGCTATGATCTGGTTAAGTTTTGTATCTTTGATGGGGGGTTTCTTTATTTTTCTTTTTTTTTTTTGGACGTGAGCCATTTTTATGAGATTCAACAAAAAGCCAAGTGGCAATCGTGTTGCAGTAACATTTTCATTGAAACCAGTAAGCTAACAACAACTCAACCTAGCATGAAGAAGATTCAATTTTTGTTAATTTTATTTTTGCCACTTTTTGTACAAATTTTGAGGTAAGTTATGAAATCTTAAAAAAAAAACAATAGTAAAGTTGTAAAATTTAGTTCACCATTGGATAAAGAAGATATGGAATTATTGGATATGATATTTCGAGACGGAGATGATAGTGACATTTCAAGATCTCAAAGAGATGTCCCACAAGTAGCCACCTCTATTTCCTGCGATGAGAATTCATCAGAAGAGAATTATCCTATATTAATTGATCAAGAAAGTGAAGAAGATTGCCCAGACCTATTTCCATCTGTTGAACATCCTTGCTTTATGCGTATAATATTGCTTAGGACTCCATTGCACAAGCAAGATCCTTGTGCCAACTTTTCAATTGCAACTAAGAGAGCAAAATCAAAAAAATGTGTCAAGAAAACCAAATTTGAAATTAACAAAGAGATACCAAATGAAAGAAACACAACGAGTAGCACAACTCAGCCAACCACAACAACATCAACGAACACTGAAATCCTAGACAAAACGATTCCAACTGTAGCAATGACTTTCGGAATAATAAATACAATAGAAACAACAACAACTGCAAGTAACAAAGACTACACAACTATTGACGACGCCACAACTACCGAGGATTCCACAATTACTGACGACTTCACAACTTCTGGTGAAGAGGATGTCACCACTACCACAGACAGTCACACCACCTTACACTCCACGGCCCCTTCGAATACTTCAACCAACCGCAATCCCAATCAACTAAAATCTTTAAGAAACAGAAGACGTCATCGTAAGTCTAAGAAACCAAGAGTTCCAGATCCTCCTAAAATCAAGTTAGATGGTGCAACCCAACCCAGTGAAGTAATACAGGTTATTTTTACTACCGAAGTGGGTGAATTGAGACGGCATCCGAATAACTCCTCTATAACTTCAACAATTCAACCAGAAATATCTACTGAAATGATAAAAGAAACTACTAATGAATTGGAAACGACAACTCAAAATATGGAAATCGATGTAGAAGAGAAGCAAACAACGGAAACTAAAGCAACGACAACTGAAGGTTGGTAAACTGAAAAAAAAAGAAAAGAGAAAAATATTTATAAGAATACGAACAAAAAAATGAACAAAAACGAATAATTGAGATCACTTAGTATTAAAGCGAATAAAATGTAAGTCTGTGGGCAACGTCGTTTATTGATATATACCGCACCATTATTGTTAGTAGAGCTCTTTGATTCTTTCTTTATTTGTATCTCTTGTAACATTTCAGACCCTTTATCAACAAGCGAAGAACCTTGCGATGATACCGATGAGCAGGACACGAATCTGTGTCCTCAATTTATGACACCACTCGAAGAAAATGGTAAGTGTTTAAACATTTATTAAGATTTCGATTATTTACCATCTACCCAATTCGCCTCAGTCCCACCTCAACGATATCGCAAACCAATTAAGAACTATGTAGAACCTATACTTTATGAAGGCCACTTTGCTAAGCCACGGCAACGCATCGGCTTAATGCCTCAGACAGTGCCACAGCAGAAAGATTACTTTTTCACCAACAAACAGATAATGCCCAAACCAAAGTCCAAATATAGAAAACGTTTGCCGCCCTCCATCTACATGAACAACATTGTTAGGGGACTAAAGTGTGTCGATCTGCCGCCAGATCTCCGAAATCGGAACACGGCTCCATTGCAGCCAACGCAACATTTTTGGGGAGTAAAGAGAATGACACCGAAAACTTATGCTCCAACTCCCACTTACCATCATCAACAGCGCTATAAAGTGACAGGAATACCATCACATTCACAATCTCCAGATCCCTTTTCCGTTCCAGTTCCCTTATATCTTCAACACAACGAATCTGAGGAGGATTTCCTCCAAGACAAAGATCGCATTAACCCAGAACTTAGTTACTTTGAAAACGATAAATCAGATTTATGGCACAAATTCGGCTCATCCAACACTAATGTAGATCCCTGTCAGCTGGAACACGAGCATCTAAAGGGTAAACAGCAGCGGGCGCGAATTCAGCATCAAGATAAGCCTCAGCATTACGATGAGAGCGAGGATCATCAAATGGACGATTTCAGTCAACAAGAAATGACCGCAAATTTTTTTACATAAACCTTATAACATACATATACATACATATATAAATTGTTACCTTAAGAACTACATCCAGTTCCCACATCTACATTAATAAAACTTAAATTTGCACAAAAACCCATCAATCAGGCACATGACTACTGCTTGGACGGTAATTAGGGGGGGAAACTCTTTGATCCATGCGAATTGGGTAAACAGAATTTTCGTCTCGTGTCGACGTCAGCATTTGAATTGCTTTATAAGAAGTCCAATTATTTCCATATACGGACACGCGCCTACAATAATGCCACCTGATTATAAGTAATTTGAAAATGAGCAGCGAAAGTGAAATTTCGAGCAAGAGATCCAAATAAATAAAATTATATGTATTAAAGTCAAATTATGAATGAGCTTTTTATATAAACAGGGCTCACAATATTACAAGCTTTTCGTAAAGCTCATCAATAGTTGCACAGGAAATAATGCCGGTCCACAGGATGTGTTTATTAGGACTGTGTGTTAGAATCTGAAGATTAAGCTGATATAAGCTTGGATAAGCCGAGCTGACACACAACGAAAAGAAGAATTTACATCAAAGTTTTCAAAGCTCAAAGTGAAGCAAGTTTTTCAGAGTCTCTCAACAAGTTAAACAATTTCGGTACCTAATGGTTTGTTTCGATTATTTCTTTGGGAAATTAAAGATTGAATACTGATTACTCTGAAACATTTTCTTATACATGTTAAAGAGAGGAGAAAGAGGAAACCCTTTCTCATTTGTATTTGCAAATTGAAAACTAAAAATCAAAAGAAAAGAAGTTGCCAACAAAAAAAGCAGAAAAAGGTCCCACAACAAATTGGTTAGTCCCAGTCTCCGGCTCTTGCCCACTCTCTCAATATTCTCAATTTGTAGATTTAGGGGCCTGACATTGTAAATGTCAACCGAGGAAAGGATGGTTCAGCGGCGGCGGCGCACTCAGAGAGAGAAACAAAGAAGCTTCCTCAAAAACGAGAGAAACATAGAGAGAGTGCCAACGACCGAGTGAGCCAACAAGAGAGAGAACGCGGTCTTTATGTGGCGCTCGCGGGGGTGTTTGCGCCGCCTGAACAAAATGTATACTGATTTTCAGGTTCTCCTGGCTCGTGGCACAGTGCAGACGTGTTTTTTTAATTGCTGGCATTTAGTTAACGGTACAGTGCAAGAAACCCAATAAACCAAAAGCAAAATATGTAACTTGGCCAAATTAAAAAATTATAAAAAAAATATTTATTTACTAGCGTTAACAATTGCTATCCAGTAAAACTAGCAAAACTTAGTATAATCAAAAGAAAAATGCTAATGTTCAAATATTATAGTGCATTTAAGTATAATATATTAAAGTGACTTGAGTAGATAAATTTAGATAAATATTTATTAGGTGTTTTAGTTACTCAAACTCACACTTCTGCTGGAAGTGCTAAGCAGAATCAGAACCTTAATCAATAAAAAAAGCAAAACAATCAAAAGAATCTATATATAAACCATATATGTTTTTTCTAAAAACCACTGCCAAAGTGAGCAAAATATAGAGAAAAACAAACCACCGTGAATTACCTTTAACGAGCATTTAAACGGCCTGTTACCACGCCGTTCACCAGGAGCCAGTATCTGTAACTACTAACTGGGTCAGTAGGCAATCAGCAGTAAACCTTGCCAAAAGGTTTTTATCCCCCCAACATCTGCCACAGCCACAAAATCGCGGTACGTACTTATCTTGGCTTAACTTTGTTATAAATAAATTTCAAATAGTTAGTATAAACCAAATCTAATCCCATACTAGAGTAACTTTTGATGTGACTAATCAGCGTAACTTTTTCATTTCTCAGCCCCCATTTTGTGTGTGGTAAGAGATAGGCGACTAAAAAGCGGGTCAGTGGGTCTTAAGGACATTGTTGAATGGAAATTGTTTCTTACCTTTTGTTATTTTACCTCAATATATTGTTTGCTCATTCTGAACACAAAGAAGGAAACAACTGGAATAATATTTAGTATTAAATTACAACAAAATTGAAGTCAAAATACAAAATAGAGGATATGAAATTCAGACTTTAACTAAAAAGAGGTTTTCTTGGAGATGGCAGCGCTGTTGGTTATGGGAAGTTTTTAAATTTTAAATAAACAATGTGGAAACTGCCAAATCCTAATTGGATTGCCAAGAAACGCAATAAATTATTTATTGAAGATTATCTACGATTTATAGGGTCCCAGTTTTTCTATTGTGGGTTCCCTTTTAAAAAAGAAATGGAATACAAATATATTCTATTCTATTCATTTATAGGCCTTATTTCAAAAGTCATCCTTTAAAAGAATACTTTACCAAAATGTATTTTCAATATGACTGCCATTCGTCTAAGAGATCAAAGCTACTGTCCAATATCTCAATTAGTTGAAGGGTTTTTTATAGTCTTGCATTTTATGGCCCAGTTTGCTTCCACGAGTGTGTGACTGAAACGCATAAAAATCCTTGTCTATATATAGCCAAATAAAACGTTAATATTAATGGCCCACTGACGCCTGAGTGCTCTTTGAGAAGTCATCCGCTATTGTACCCCCGTCACACTATTACCTATTTCGCAACGCTATTTAACGCGACCTTACCCACAAATCTCACTATTTAGCCACAAAAACGAGTTAAAAGAACGCGTGCACGGGGAAGGTGGGAGGAAGGCATTGAGGGAAGGAAAAATCAATAAACAAGCATCCAAACATTTTCCCTTTCTATTCCTACTTTTCTTTACTTTTTGTGGTTGTTTGTGCTGCTGATTTTTTTGTCCACTTGGCAGAATTGAAAATTTCATTTACACTTGACATTTAAGTGGGTATAGAGGATAGAAAGGGGAAGTGCAATGCAATCCCCTGTTCCCCTTTTTCTCTCATGTTACCTACTATATAGTTATTTTTTGTATTGTTGCTTGTTATTCTTTAAGCCATTGCACGTGTTCGGTTGCAAAACGTTTATTTTACAGTTGGAGAGTCGGTAACAAGGGGGGAAGGAAAATATAGAAGAAAAACTATCAGAAAATGAAGCAAGCAAGTCGTCCCTGCCGACATTGAGTATACCCTGTACCAACTAGTTATATTAAATAAAATAAAATATCCTCGAAATCGCCATCAATTTCATGCAAAATTCTGTTTAACATGCAGCAACAGCAAACGCATGCTGTCTCGCTCACTCTTGCCAGCCAATGTCGCCTTGGCAATTCAGTGCAAAACTCATATAGGTATATTTCCGATATTTATTGTTGGACAAAATTTGGTCAGCTGGTCCACTTTAGGTATATAATTAGGTGTGCCAAGTAAGAATACGATATCTTTAACACAGCTCTAGTAATACGTTTTCCCGATTTGCGGAGACGGAAGTGGGCGTGACAAAAATTTGAAACAAACTTGACCTGTCTTCACACTAGACGGATCTACAAACCGAATTTGGTAGCTCTAGCTCTTAGTCTCCGAGATCTAGGTGCTCATACAGACGGACGGACAGACGGACATGGCTCAATCGACTCGGCTAGTGATGCTGATCAAGAATATATATATACTTTATGGGGTCAGAAATGTATATTTCTGCCTGTTACATACATTTTAGCGACTTTAATATACCCTTTTACCCTATGGGTACAGGGTATAAAAAGTTGGACCAAATTGAATGGAATGTGTCTAAACAGGAAAAGGGCGACAGAAGCTGTGAGGCGATGTTTCCGAGACATCTTGGAATGAAAATAGTTTAGCATTATTTTTTAGCGCTTTGCAAAATTAAATTTTTGAATTATATTTAAGGAAATTTTTATAGAATGGTATTTTTAAAATGATTTTAAAAGCGTACAGAAAATTTACCTAATCAGTTTCACGATTAAATGGAAATTAGTGCAAAATGCTGTATGCTTTGAACGGTGACTGTATCAAAGAGTAAAAAATATGTTTTCTTGTCAAGACCCTGGACTTGTCGATAACATTTAACAGTTTCTAAGAAACAGTTTTTATTTATAAAATTTTTAACGTACACCTTCTTTACATATTTTTTTCTATTAGAATTCGCCAATTCAATATACCCTTGCAATTTTTATGCAAAAACACAGTAAATAAATAATTAAATTACCTTACATTTTTTAACATAATTCAAAGTCAATTAAATTGAACTCGTTTGTACCTAGTCCACGAAATCCTTCAACATACACAGGCACTCACACAGGCACACGGACACACTAAGACCAATTTCCACTGCACACAGTTTGATAATTTATGCAATGCGCTTATAATAGTATAATTATATGTCAAGCCATAAATGTGAACGTGTTAACGGGGGGGCAGAGCAAGAGACAAATAAGGGAGAAGCTCTTTCTCGCTCTCTCTCTCTCTCTCTTCGCCTAAGTGCAGCCAAAGAGAGAATTTAAACAGCTGAGTGCAGTTGCATTTTCTCTGTAAACACAGCAACCGTTGCCAAAGCAGGAAAAACTCTCAATTCATAGCTACGAACTTCCCAAAGGGCCAACCGGCCGGATTAGTCTGCTACGCGACTCCAAGCTGAACGCATTATTAACTCGGTAAAAGTAGAAAAACTTGTGAATTTCAAAAAATAAAAATATGTAAAAAAAATCTTTATTTTAAACTTTAAACACTCTGTTAATTTGAATTAGAATTTTTTCTATTCAGTGTGACACATTTGTAGCTAAACGAAAATCCGGCAAAGACATTTCGCTATCGCTTACATATCCTTTATCCTGGCCAGTCGCGGTCATTAACCCTCCAACTGGTAAACAGTGAAACAAAATTGTTATCTTTGTTAAAATCAATTTTGGTGAATCCGAAATACGAATGCCTAAATATGCCACAACAGGCCCAATTAAAACATATCCATGGACATGGACGTTTGTCCAGAGTTGTCGATTCGGATAGTAGCAGGTAAAAATTAGGCCTGGGAAAATATATTAATAATTCTATAACAATCGGCAAAGCAAAAAAGAGGCAAGAGATAATAGAAGAAAAACTAAGTATCAAAGGATACATAGACACATATATCAGAATCAAAGAAAGAACTTTTCTTCGTCATTAACTAAAACGATACAAAGGAAAAGATTATTGAACTCCGTTTAAGAAGAAGCCCTTTTTAAGAAGCATTCATTTTCTTTGATGATTGTAGATACTTTAAACATACATATATGAAACTAACTGTTATAATCGTAAGAACTTTATATTCCGTACAATTTGTATCCGCCCCAAACAATAGATATCTATATTAACCAAGTCAAATAAATTAAACTGAATTTCTATAAATATCTGTAAAAAGAATCGTATACCTTTCTATATAATTGTGTATCATCAATTTTCAGTTGCTGCAATTTCTAAATAGAAGAATTCAAATAAATTCTTACACAATGGAACCTAAATAAGGCATAAACCGTCTAAGTATAGCTCCGACTTGAAAATGGAAATTACAATAAAGATGTATCCCGCCTCCACTTAAATTAAATAACAATAGATTCCAGCATAGCACGCACAGGCACAAATTATTTACTTGACTAAGAGTACTATTAAAAAAAAATGCCTGATATAGAGAAAAATTCCTGCGTTAGATTAGTTATACTTTTAATTTTTAACAAGTAAAGACATGTATTACTTGAGTTTAGGTTCAGTTTTTAGGCCGGTCCACGGACTGGGTCAACAACATATCAAGTGCAAACGCTTTATACACATTTTAGTCTTTGTCGTCATCCCAGACAGAGTGTGTTTGTTTGTTATTATACTCGTATAATTGTTGTTGTTGATGGATTGTGATAAGAACAGAAACTGATGTGCAGCAAGGAAAATGCCACCGTTCGATAAACAAACAATATACCATATACCCAAGCAACACGGTGAAGCCCAAAAAAACTCCTCTTGTGGCTCTCCCATTTCATGTAAACTTCACCGGGGAGTTCTGCAAAGTGCGAGAAAAAGCAGAAGACAAACAAAGAGAGTGAGAGAGAGAATGAGATTATTTCATTCCATTCCCATACTCCTTCATGTATGGGGA
The DNA here is from genome assembly GCA_035045865.1 of Drosophila austrosaltans. Taxonomy (NCBI): domain Eukaryota; kingdom Metazoa; phylum Arthropoda; class Insecta; order Diptera; family Drosophilidae; genus Drosophila; species Drosophila austrosaltans. Next base: position 9,126,322 of record JAWNOQ010000099.1, read on the forward strand.
CATTGATCCCTCTTGCTATTTCACCTCGCTTGTTTATGTGTCACATTTGCTGTAAGCACGCGCCAATTAATATCCGAGAAAAAGGTTATATGGAGATCATCAAACTTTAAATAGCAGAAATAAAGTTTGGTAAATTTAAACATATATGTATGTACCGTTTAAATAATTGCTATGTTAATTGCAAAATATATATTAATCTAACGCATTTTTGTATAACTTGTGCAAATATTTCTTTATCAGGTTTTCACAGACAAACATGAAACATGAATTCTTAGCGCTTTGTGAACGACATCACAGTTTCGCATCCCATACACACAGCAAAGTAAAGAAAGTGTCGCAAAGCAAGTTAAAATTGTTAGTTTTTTCCTATTTCAGAAATTTATTAAGACGGTTGCCTTGCGACTTCTGGGAATGTGCTCATAGTGTTGTCAGTAGAATGACATTAGGTCAGAAAATGAGAAAAATATTAAGACAACTGGATGGGAAACAAACTTTTCAAGTAAAGAAAACTTGGAGAATAAAACCATAAACTGCAAATTGGTACACAAATAAAAATAAAAGTAAAATTACTAAAAAAAAATGTAATCTAAAAATGTCTGTTAACTATAGAATAAAACAATCTATATGATTTTATAATCTAAATAAAATGCAAATGACTTTTTGGTTTATAGATTATACATACAAAAATCTTCTTTAAGATTCTTTCTTCTGACCTTCAGATTCTTTTGAAATGCTTGAGACTATTAAGAAATGTGACAGCAGAGATAAAATGTATAAGTTATCATCTAATAAACTCTTTTGCCAGTTCTACCGTAACCATATCTTATCCAATTGTACAATTAAAACGCAAATTGAACAATTTAATTTTTATCAAAAACACACTCTTTGCCATATCAAAAACCTTGTGTCAACATCATTCTGTTGACACTCAAAATACTGCCATAAACCGACTGAAACAAAAATATAGCATTGCTTTTATAGACCCCCCATTTTTTGGGTTAAACTGGTTCTCCATCATTATGGCTATATAAACATTTAATTAATACAAGTTAAAAGCTTATTAGAACTGTCATAAAATAATTTCCAAAAAACAAAACAAAAACTTTTTTGAGTGTGCATTAAAATTGGCAAATCAATAAACTGATCAAGATCGAATATGAAATAGAAATTTGATTTTAAAAATAGAGTTATTAAAAAGGCTTATCGAATTTTTGAGTGGTTGACGTGTTTGAACTGGTTAGATCAGACTTATCGATAGAGAAGTATACGTTTAATAAACAATTTAGTTGTCAGGGGTGTGGCCTTTTCTCAAGTTCTTTGATAAGATATATCTGTAATATAGATTTGTAACCCTGAACTACTAAGTTTGACATAAACACTGAAACTGGCCCTTGTTTATGAAACAAAAGAAAAGAGACCGGCAGACAGTGATTAATTTGATTTTGTTGAATTTGAGTGTTCAAAATAGAGATTAGATGAAAACTTGACGTCAATTCGCTTTGATCTTATAAGAAGTGCTTCAAGTTGTTCCAAAAATTGTGACAGAAACGTGTTTATTGATCGTCTTACTGATTTTAACTGTTGCAACAATGTCGCCACTCAAGTGTTAATTTATTAATTTTAACCTGCAAATAGATTAATATAGTAAGAAAAAGTCAAACGAAAAACGGCTTAGCTATCGCTTGTTTAAGCCATTTTGTGTTGTTTTTAAACCAAAACTGGTTTGGAATCAATCATTTTGAATATGAATTTCATCAATTATATTGTTAAAGGAGTTTTTGATTCAGAAATTTTAAGAACCTGCAAAAAAAGCTTGTTTTAGCTCATATTTTTTGCTGTTAGTCGTATTCCTGATTGGTTTTCGAACTGAGACGAGATGACAAAAACATGAACTCGACGTGTTTGGTTCTTTCCAGTTTAAGCCGGTAAATTGTTGGCATGCAATCGGTTACGCATCCATAGCACACACTACACTCTATACACACAACTACAACATTAGCAGCAGCAGTAACAACAACAACAACTTGTTGCAAATTAAATTTAAATAAATACTAACTTGAAACAACAAAACGACAACAGAACGAAAAACAAAAAAAAAGCACGCAATAGGTAAGCAATTTTCCAGTTTTTTTTTTTAGCTCTTCGGCTTGCTAAAACAGCTGTCTACCGATTCAGAGCGGTAAAACTGATTATTATCTATACATATATATATATATATATACATATATTTTCTATATATGTACATATGATTATTATATATATGTATTCCACTCACTACTGTCAGTAGAGATTCGTTCCCAAACAAAAGAATCACAGAAAATGTGACAAAAAACTGCAAAATATAATTTTATTCTTATTAGTTTTAGCTAGTTTTGGGCGGTCACATTCAAATTCGGAAATAAGCGAAATACCATTAGGACAACCGAAATATATATTAAGGTAAAATACTTTATTTTTTAATTTTTTTTAATTTAATTTTAAATTCAGTTGAATGAGTAAATATGGATCTACCACAGTCGTACTTTTCTCAACAATTTTAATCAATATTTTTAGTCGTTTGTTGAGTTCGTAATTCGAAAAATGAACCATTGTACTGATTTCGAAATTTTTTAGTATTATTACAAAACTTTTGAAAATCTTATGAATGTAATGTAAAGTAGGTTGTTCTTAAGGTTATAAAGAAAATTTTGAGTATAGGATCCAGTATTTTTAAAGAACTAAATATTTGTTTTAATATAATAATGACTTGGTAAACAATTAATTTTTTTTTTTAAATCAATTAATTATTTTTCAAATCAACATATATAAATATTGTTTTGTTTGTTAAAAAAATGATAATAAAAATTCTTTGTTGTGTGTTATTTTACCATCAATTTTAAAAAAAATTTAAAACTACTTTGCGACACCTATTTTATATTTATCCGATGAAACCATAATAAATTAGCATTTAAGAAACATACATAAAATTGACATATTTTTAAGTTTATTAAACATTTTGACTTCTTTGTTTCTTAATCTCACGACCTGCCTTACCATTAATATTTTGTAGGCCAAATCGCTTAGTACTAGCGTTTGGGCCTAAGCAGTTGCCTTGAAGAAGAAAGATACAAAAAAAGAACAAACAATAAATATGTTTATATTAATCTACACGAAACAAAGTCGGAAAGCATATGTATATATATTTAAATATACTTTTGTATATATACGTATATATGTATATACATACATATATAAATATGTATATAATTATACATATACATATATCAAGATAATAAAATCGTTTCATACATATTCATATGTTGTTTGTCAACAGAAACAGAATAGCATTCCAAAAGAAAAGCCAACAAACAAACTGAAATTATTGTACCCTGTAAAAATTAATTTTTTCGCCAAGTATATCAGAGTCGTTCAAGTTTATGTAACAATCTAATGGCTTTAATCTTTAAATTATCAGACAATTCCATCAGCAGTTGTTACAGAAAACTTAGACAATCCCATTTCACTTTGAAAAACAACAAAGTTATGGAAGTTATGGAGAAACTATTGATCCAGACGGACAGAGCTTAATCAACTGAGCTCAGCACGATCAAGAATACATATACTTTATAGAGTCGGAAATGCTTCCTTCTATGTGTTGCAAACATCTGACCAAAATTAATATACCCTTGCAAGGGTATAAAAATAAATAGTAATCCCTTCCTCTTACAACGCCGGTTAGAACCACTTTTGAGAGTGAAACTTAAATCCGAAGGGAACACTGCGCAGCTAGTCAAGGTCTTCACTGAGCCATAGATAATCGATGTAATTTTGTACAGGGTAAAACAAAAGCGCCCCCTCGACTCACAGAACGTTTTTTCCGATTCTGTTTCGATCAGCATTTATTGAAAACCGTGATAACGATCACATAAGCAAATTGATAAGGAAACCAAAGAAAAATCGAAAATATTATCATTTAAAAATTAGGCGCCTCTCCCTTCTCTCTGTATTACGTCGCGACTCTGTTTCACTATTCTCTCTCACTATCTGTCAGTGTTCAGTCTCTCTTTCTCTCTGTTTGCGCTGTCGGCATTATTAATCACTGGCAGCAGCGGGTTAAACTCGAGCTCGAAGATCGGCGGCCTGTTAGTTAGTCTGCAATCGCCAGGGCTCGCAACGAGTCGTACTAAGTTATACAGGGCGGAGCAGAATAAAAATAAAAGTACAGCAAAAATTCAAGAAAATAAACGGAACTCTATTATCATATTCCATTGTACTATCGCGTTTCGTTATTTTCGGTTTTACTATTTTGATAATCGTTTCTAGTTGATAAACAAATACAATTGAAACGAACAATCGCTTGTTGGGTTGTTTGAGATAAGACAAGGATATAACCAGAACGAGGAAAACTATTCTAAGTTATGGCCCATAAAAATGAATACATTGAATTGTAAGTAAAAGGGAATGAACCACTAAAAAGAACACTAGTGAAAATTGTGACAAAATCGTAAATATTAATCAATTTGCCAAAACAAATTATGGAGTATTCTCTTATTATCAGCCATTCGCCAAAAAAAGAAAATAAGAAAAATAATAGTAATAAAAGTTTATTACTCAACAGCAGTTAGAACGAAACATACTTATCTTTCTCATCAGAAAATTTACTTAACACCTTTAAATTCATTTGATTAAACAATGCACAGGCTAATGTTTATCACATAGTTAATTACCTGATTCACTCAGTTGGTAATGGTTTTGCACTTGTCTGTGACTTGTTACCAACTTAACTCATCAGCAAGTTTAATTCAGTTTACACCAGCAAATGGCAGACAGACTGGCAGAGATTAAATCTACATCAGAATCCTGATAAGGAAATTATTACTTATAAAAATAATCTTTAGTCTACATTTTTTCCGTAATCCCCCAACTCATAATTATTATATAAAGAAATGTTTATCTATTTATGTTTATCAGAGGTCAACTATTTTTGGCAATTAGAAATATAGAAATGAGTGATAAAAAAACAACATTATTAATCTATCAGACAATTTTGAATAAACAGAAAGAGTTGTTTGTTTTGATTCATCTGGAATCAAACCGGATTTGGATTTGAATCTTTATTGAAGTCAAATTTGGGCCAGCTCAAAACAAAAATCTTGCGTAAAATTCCGGGATCAATGAATATTATAAAGGTTCTTGACATGCCATTAACAATAGTAATTGAACTTAACCAGATTCCTATTCAAATTCGGAAGCAATCACTTAAACTGGTTATTTCACTTAAAATATTGTCTCCTTTTAAAGATACGATCAAAAAGAAATTGAATAAGATGTATAACAAGGTGTGATCAGATTATCTACTTGCTTTCGGGATACTAAAAAACAAGACAAAATATATTGAAAGATTGATGGGTCATGAAGATAATATATAACACAAAAACTAATCAAACAGTTAATTACATAAATCTCTGTTAAATTTGCATTTTTCAACGTCATTGCACAAATATTGAAATCAATCAAATAGAAAGATAAAGCATCATTAACTCAAACACGTTGTACAAATTAAAACACAAAAACTGCTAATGAATTATAAATACAATAATTTTATATTTGGCAAATGTAAATAGTCGATTTCATATTGATATTTTTATTTACATTTATACACAATTTAACTCAATGCACGTGACTGTAGAAAATGCAACAAAGAAACTAACTAAATGGAAATGCACGTTATTATTTCATAAATGCTGTCATCGGAGATTGAAAAACCAACAAATGGTAGCTAAAAAAAATGGCAAAATGTTTAATGAGTAAAAAATTATATGCATCTAAATATAATTTGTGAATGACGCTAACAAACAAGAGGCGATAGGAATGCGGGGTGGCAATGAGTATGTCAATATATCTGACAGTATGACTGCGGTAATGGCATTCAAAACTGAAGCTTTATTGAGCATTCGTCAATTTAGTGTATGTTTTAATTCGACTTGAGTTTAAATTATTGCTAAATAGTTTGTAGAATCAAGTCAAAAAGTTCTTGGAAATTCAAATTATTTGACATTTTAATATGAAGTTCAACAGATTTAAATTCAATCCATGCAGTGCAGACCCGTGTTTTATATTGATGAAGACAGCCTAAAAAAAATTTTTAAATTTATTTTCTTCTTTATGTTTGGGTTTATGTGACATCTCTGGGCTTCCACATTTATTTTACTTTTTGTTACCTAGGTAACATGCATAACATATGTACATTTTTTTTGGTTTTTTAATTTATTTGTATAAATATATATTTTGTAATTTAATTTATTTAAAATATTTTTGCCTACTTTGTAGACTTGTTAGAGTAACTAATTGCCACCTTTCATAATTTGAAATCTTAATTTATGTACATTTTGTTTTCTGTTTACCTTTGTCGGTCGTTCAGTTATAACTACATTATATGAAGCGTTACAACTAAGTTTTAGGTGCTCAATAAATTATTTGCATATACTTCGGGCTCGACGAACATTTAGCTAAGGCTCAGGCTATAATCATTTATATTGTAATTAATTATTTCTCTTTTTATTTGCAGACCCTGGACCATGAACTCCTCAAGCGGTGATGATGAGGCTCCAAAGGATCCGCGTACAGGCGGCGAGGACTTTACTCAACAATTTACAGAAAACGATTTCGAAGGTAAATTTATTATAAAAATGAAGCAAGCAAGTCGTCCCTGCCGACATTGTGTATACCCTGTACCAACTAGTTATTATAATAAATGAAGTCAAACACCCTCGAAATAGCGATTAATTTCATAAATAATTTTCTTTAACATGCCGCAACAGTGAACGCATGCTATCTCACTCACTCTTGCCAGCCAATGTCGCCCTAAGCGCTTCAGTACAAAACGCATTAACGTATATCTCCAATATTTATTGTCCGATTTCGACTAAATTTTGTCAGATTATGCACTTTGGCCATAATATTAGGTGTGCCAAATAAGAATGCGATTCCTTAAAACTGCTCTAATAATTAATTTTTTCTGAATTCAAAACAAAGTTCCCTTTTACATGCAGCAGCAGCGAGCGCATGCTAACTCGCTCTTTCTTATCTGCCAATGCCGCATTGGCATTTCAGTACAAAACGGATATGGGCATATCTCCGATGTTTATTGTCCGATTTCGACAAAATTTGGTCAGTTGATCCAGTTTGGGTATATAATTAGGTGTACCAAGTAAGAATACGATATCTTGAAAGCAGCCCTAGTTATCGTTTTTTTTAAATTGTGGGGGCGGAAGTGGGCGTGGCTAAAATTTGAAACAAACTTGACCTGTGTAGACACTAGACGGATGTTCACACCAAATTTGGTAGCTCTAGCTATTAAAGTCTCTGAGATCTAGGTGTTCATACGGACAGACGGACGGACAGACGGACAGACGGTCAGACGGACATGTCTCAATCGACTCGGCTGTTGATGCTGATCAAGAATATATATACTTTATGGGGTCGGAAACGCTTCCTTCTGCCTGTTACATACATTTTAGCGACTTTAATATAATGAAGCAAGCAAGTCGTCCCTGCCGACATTGAGTATAGCCTGTACCAACTAGTTATATTAAATCAAGATCGGCATCAACTTAATTCAAAATTCCTTTTAACATGCAACAACAGCTACCGTATGCTATCTCACTCACTCTTTTCAGCTAGTGTCGCCTTGGCAATTCAGTTCAAAATGCACATTCGTATATCTTCAAAATTCATTATACGATTTCGACTAAATTTGGTCAGATGATGCATTTTGGTCACATTGTTGGGTGTGCCAAATAAGAATGTGATTCCTTTAAAACTTCTCTAGTAAATCGTTTTTTCTAAAATGCTGGGGCGGAAGTGGGCGCGACAAAAATTTTAAACTATATTCATTTGCGTATTCACTAAACAAAAGTTCGAACATCCTCAAAATCGCAATCAATTCAAAACGAAATTCAGTACAAAATTTAAATGGCTATATCTCCGATGTCTATTGCCCGATTTGAACAAAATTTGGTCAGTTAGTGCAGTTTGACTATATAATTATATCTAATATAATACAGATCTAGTAAATTCATTTTAAAATTTTCTTCTTTTCATTTGCGGGAGCGGAAGTGACGCCCACTAAAATTTAAAACAAACTAGATCTGCCTAGGCATAATACGGATGTTCACACCATCCGATAGCTCTAGCTCTTATAGGCTCCGAGATCTACCCTATGGGTACAGGGTATAAAAACCAAACCGGACAAGTACGAAAACTAACGAAATTGTTGGATGCTTTTAAACCAGATAAGTGACAAACTTAGATGTGTGGTAGACAAAATAAATATATATGGGGTTGGTGTTAATTACAGAACGATAACCAAACTAAAAAACAAATATTCAGCTAGCGAGAATTTTTTTAATTTAACTTGAAGTGCTGCGTAAATTAACAGGTTTACTCTTGAACACAAGTTGATTTTTAGCGACTATTTTAAAATTTCATTCCACAGGAGCCAAAACACAGAATTCATATATAGGTACCTTAACAACTAAATACATAGTGACTAAGTGATATTTGGTTTGTTTTTCAAAGTTTATTGCTTTACACTGATTACGCCCACTAATACACATTCCAAGTCAGCCTAAATATCGTGACTTCAATTAAATTTTAAAGGAAGGAAGAAAGAACCTCGTGGAAAAACTATTACAAGTTTAGCGCCACATAAATTATTTAAATTTACAAAACTACAACAAGAGGATGATATCACAATCAGTCAACTAATTTGACTTTCAAACTTTGAGGAATACAAATCTGTAAAGATTTGAATTATTTAATATACATAAATTTATTTGACAATTAAGAAAAATAACACACACAACAGCACACAAACAAAAACACAATCGACCATGTGAATCATCAGAGTCAACGCGATGTGTAAACAATCTCCATTTCCATTAACCTTGATTAAACAAAAGACAGACGGGATGTCTTATCAGCGGTGCAATGAAAAAGCTGAATTGAACTTTAGGCTTTTAAATATAATTATAATTGAATGAAACTTCAAATTAAAGATTGTTTACTTAAAAAGCACTTGTCCTAAAGTAATTTTTATGAATTTTTTTAATTTCCCCAGGACATCGGGCCCATACAGTCTATGTGGGTGTCCATGTACCTGGTGGTCGACGACACTCCCAGCGTAGGCGTAAACATCATCACAGCGGCTCGGTTGGCGGAGCAACTGGAGCAGGTGGCGGTGGAGGCGGTGGTGGAGGAGGACCCGGTGGCGGTGGAGGGAGCTCTGGCAAGGATAGTGGCAGCGAAAAGCAACAGGAAGTGGAACGTCCAGGTAGGTCTACCCAAAAGAGTAACCTTTACTACTTACGCATGATTATCGAGAAGGAGGAGGTCGAATGACAAATATAATTACGAAATGCTTGGTTGATGTAGCCAATTAGTATGCTCACTATAACCCCAGTCCTGTCCAAATTACAGAAAGTCTAAGTAAGCAGGATGAACGAAAGATTTAAAATTATAGCTTTAACGTCACATTGAGGATACAGTAAGCTAATCATGAGCTTAAACTTGCGTTCCAAACGAGAATATACAATTTAACGTTAAGTTAGTATTCAATTCGATTTGTACACTTGGAAAGGTTAACTTTACTTAAGTCCTCTCAAACTCAGACATGTAGTTGTTTTTTGCTGACATCTGACTTTATTTGCTGTTTAGTCTGTCATCCCTCTATTTTCGTCAACTATACCTTAACCGTGCATTACTCTAACTCGGTTTCAACTCTGTTTGTTACCTAAGGTTAAATAAAGCTAATAGTTTGCAAAGCGTTCAAGCATTTAACACATTGCTACCATTGTTGCACATTCAAGCAGAAAGCAAAATAAATACAAAATGTCAGGAAATACCTGGCCAATGCCTTTAAATATGAAAGACCAGAAACTTATGATGCCAATTAACTTTGGGCACACTTCGCGTTACGGGCAGGACATACATACGTAAATGTTGATTAAAATAATGATGGTCACTAAGTTTCGTCCTTTCATTATATAGTAACTCCCCCCGCTCAACGTGTACAATTTATACTTGGAGAGGATGTGGACGATGGTACACATGTATCCCATCCTTTATTCTCGGAAATGGGAATGCTGGTCAAGGAGGGCAATGAGATTGAATGGAAAGAGACAGCACGTTGGATCAAATTCGAGGAGGATGTGGAGGAGGGCGGTAATCGATGGTCCAAACCACATGTGGCCACGTTATCGTTGCATTCGTTATTCGAATTACGGAGCCTGCTGCTCAATGGCACCGTCATGCTGGACATGGAGGCGCATAATTTGGATGTGGTGGCCGATTTGGTATGCGATCAAATGGTAAATGCTGGCACACTACCTGCCGGTGCTAAGGATAAAGTAAAGGATGCTCTATTGCGTCGCCATCGTCATCAGCATGAATATGCCAAAAAAACAAGATTGCCAATCATACGTTCGCTGGCCGATATGCGAAATCAGTCATCAACGAAAAGTAAGTTCTGCTGCAAATACGTATATATATATATATATATATATATATATATATATATATATTTTCCATAAACGAAAATATAAACGTAAAGAAAGAGACTCAAAAGAACTCGTTCGTTTTTGCAATTGTAAACTCTGTGTGCTCATAACCAATCATCCATTTCAATCATACAACCAATTTCGCATTATAACATCGACCATAATTTTTAAAAACAACAAAAGCCGGAGTCTTGCATCTGGATGGAGGCCATACGCCAAGCACCATTTATATGTCGAGTAAGGATCAGCGTGGTTATTATCTTGCTGTTCCCACAGGTACTACTAGTAATACCGAATTAAAAACCGTAACAATAATGAGTTGCCTGACACCTGCAAAACCTAACAGACTCGGTTCAATTAATGTATGCACACACCAAGCTCATATAACGCTTCATTTCATGATTACATTATTAAATCAAATTAGAGATCAAGCTTATTACAATACAATCAATCATTCAAAAAGAAAATTTTACAACGAAACAACAAATTCACTCGCTTCTTTTAACATCAAATTAATAAAGCTGACACCACATCTATGCATCTGGGTGCCATTGGGGTAACCACCTGGTTTCATGCAGGCGCCTCGCCTCAGCATCATCCACCTTCAGGATCAGGACACACTGCGACAAGTAATACTAGCTACATATTTTGCGTAAACTGTACCTCTTATTCGCTGTTTCTAGCTCTTTCTCTCTGTCTCTCTTGACTTCTCTGAAACAAATTGAAAGCACGTTAGTTTAAAACTCTATTCTTGTGTCGTGTTTTTTTCTCTCCGAAGAACTTTATTCCCCCATTTTATTCCCCATTTCACTATATAATGTACACGCACTTCGCGACGTTGACAGAATTTAGGGTTTTTGGATGAACTAAAACACAGGATTTTAAAAACGATACTTTTTGAGATTTCTTAGAAATAATAGCCATAAACAAAAAACAACCCACAATTTTTGCAGTTGAAGAACAATCTGGCAACACTTTAGTGGCCACTTCGCCGATATCGTTGACAGCCAGTGAGCCAGGACCACCGGGTACTACTAATGGAAATTCAAATAATGGCGGTGGAATTGGTGCTGGTGGCATGGGTCGTTTCCTAACAGTACCCGGTAAACCCGGCAACAGAACGCTCGGTAAAGAACCAAATACAAATACAAATCAAATGTAAAAAGAAGTTAAAATTCCCAAAAAAAAAAAAACCTTTATGATCTGTTATGTCTGTTATTTGTGACGAAATTTGCATGAAGAACGGTTAGAAAAGCAAACAAATAATAAAAAAAAAAAAGTAAGATTGGCAAAAGGATACAGTTTTGTAGATTCTGTTACAACCGACACACCCAACAAACACACAATGTACACTCTGCACGCGTCTTTAAAACTAACAACTGAAAAAAAACCCATTCGTATCTTTCACTTATTTTGCATGCATTTTCATTTTTATATCACTTTTGTATATATTTTGAAAACCTCTTAATTCCGATCTTTATTCGAGCACTTTTGTATAGCAGTTTTTTAACTAATTTCTTTAAACACTTCTTTTGTATTTTCTATATCTAAATGAATACCTTATCTCTATTTTGGTTCAACTTATGTTGTTGTTATTACTGTTGTCATTATATATAAATTGTAATACCTATCCGGAAACAACAAACAACTACACTACTGCACACTTATGTTACCCAACCCCGATTGAATCGATCCGATATGACAAAGTAGAGAAAAAATCTAATTCTAAACATTTAACATTGCCCGCCGTCGCAGAAGACATGGTGAAGAGTCCCAGTAGTCAATCCATGGCACGACAAAGTAGCGGCACTGAACTCAGCGAGCAACAACATAAGGGCAATACGCATTTTATGCGTAAAATACCACCAGGAGCAGAGGCCAGTAACATATTGGTGGGCGAAGTTGATTTTCTGGAGCGAAATCTATCCTGCTTTATACGATTAAGTCAGGCGGCCGTTATGGGCGATCTAACGGAAGTCCCCGTGCCCACTAGGTAGGTGTAAAGACATTAGAAGACCCGGAAATGATTAGCCTTTTAAACGCTTTTATCTGTCGGATTCCAGATTCATCTTTATACTGCTTGGACCGCCAGGAAGTCAGAGTAATTTCCATGAAATCGGTCGAGCTATGGCCACTTTAATGTCGGACGAGATCTTTCACGAAGTCGCTTACCGTGCACGAAAACGCGATCATTTGCTTGCCGGTGTCGATGAATTCTTGGATGCGGTTACAGTATTACCACCGGGTGAATGGGATCCCACTATTAGGATAGAACCACCAGCAGCAATACCCTCACAAGAAGTTCGTAAACGTCCACCAGAATTGCCCAAAGAGGAGATCGACGAAGAGGAAGAAGAGCAACGCCTCCGCGAAGAGTCGGGTCTTTCTCGTACAGGACGTCTCTTTGGTGGACTCATCAACGATTTCAAACGTAAAACCCCATGGTATTGGAGTGACTTCAAGGATTCATTGTCTATGCAGTGCGTGGCATCATGGATATTCCTATATTTCGCCTGTTTGTCGCCAATTATTACATTCGGCGGTCTTCTCGCCGAAGCAACAGGCAAACACATGGCAGCTATGGAATCTCTGGTATCTGGATTTGTGTGTGGCATGTTCTATGGCTTCTTTTCGGGTCAGCCGTTAACAATTTTGGGGTCCACCGGTCCAGTTTTGGTATTTGAGTCAATTATTTATGAATTCTGTTTGAAAATGGGTTGGGATTATATGACATTCCGTTTCTGGATCGGCATGTGGGTCGCCGGCATTTGTTTCGTCCTGACCGCGATCGACGCCAGCGCCTTAGTGTGCTATATAACACGATTTACCGAAGAGAATTTTGCCACACTAATCGCATTTATATTTATCTACAAAGCTATTGAGAATGTTGTGGTTATTGGAAAGAATTTCCCAGTCAATCAGGGCATATACGACTGTGTTTGTACGCCGCCAATAGAAAGTAATGCCAGTTTTATGGAGTATGCCAAATACAATTGGGATCATTGTCAGGTAAGCGAAATTTACAAATAACACAAAAGTTTCCTATCTTTTTCCATACCTTTGCATTGTGTGTAATGAAGTTAGTCAAAAGTGTATTAAAGTGCATAAAGTATACATATTATTGATCACAAAATTTCCACTTTTCATTCCATTTCAGTCCTACAATGGCACTTTGGTGGGCAGCGATTGTGGCACACCGCCCACCGAAAACGTCTTCCTAATGTCGGTGGTTCTCTGTGCTGGCACATTTATTTTTTCCACCGTGTTAAAGGAGTTCAAGAACGCCCTATTCTTCCCGTCAATTGTGCGTCAATATATTAGTGATTTCTCTGTTTTGATAGCTATCTTTGCCATGACTTTCTTCGATTACTCATTGGGTGTGCCAACACAAAAATTGGAAGTCCCACATGAATTTAAGCCCACTTTAAGCAGCAGGGGTTGGTTAATCCCACCGTTCAGCGAGAAGAATCCATGGTGGTCGCCTATAATTGCAGTATTCCCAGCACTTTTGGGCACCATTCTCATCTTCATGGATCAACAGATCACAGCGGTTATTGTGAATCGCAAAGAGAATAAGTTGAAGAAGGGTTGCGGCTATCATTTGGATTTGTTTATCCTATCGATACTGATAGCTATTTGCAGTTTCATGGGTTTACCCTGGTAAGAAAGCATAATTTTTCAAGCTTTAATAATTTTTATCTTATTTGAGTGCATTCGTATTATGCAGGTTCGTGGCTGCCACCGTGTTAAGCATCAATCATGTGAACTCTTTGAAATTGGAATCGGAATGTAGTGCTCCTGGCGAGAAACCACAATTTTTAGGTGTGCGTGAGCAGCGTGTGACACACATTTTCATCTTTTTAACCATTGGAGGATCTGTGTTATTAACACCGCTGCTCGGTTACATTCCTATGCCGGTATTATTCGGTGTCTTCTTGTATATGGGTGTGGCCTCGCTCAAGGGTCTACAATTCTTTGATCGCATTTTGATAATGTTCATGCCAGCCAAATATCAACCAGACTATATGTTCCTGCGACAGGTATGAATACATATATCAGAGGAAGAAAAATATAAAAGATTTTTCACTACTATATGTTTTTCCTATTTCCTTTTTGTTTCTGTTTTTAGGTACCCATCAAGCGTGTCCACCTGTTTACAATAATTCAATTGGCCTGTCTCATAATTTTGTGGCTTATCAAATCTTTCTCCCAGACCTCCATATTGTTTCCATTAATGTTGGTAGTTATGATTGGTATACGTAAATCATTGGATTTGGTATTCACGCGACGTGAGTTGAAAATACTTGATGATATTATGCCCGAGATGACAAAACGGGCGGCCGCTGATGATTTGCATCAATTGGACGCTGAGGTGGGATTTTTGCAGAAATATTTGCCATGTTTTGGGGGTCGCGGTAAACGTGAACCCAAGGATAGTCTCGATGGTGATGTGGCTAGTGGTGTTGGTGTTGGCTCTCTTAGTGTCATCAAGTGCAATACCACAAATGCAAATGAAAAGGAATTTGAGGCACAGAGTAGTTTGCTTAAAAAGTAGAGTATAGTTTGGGAACTTGCACAATATGCACAAAAGAAAAAAAGGTGCTGCCCATTTCCGTTTGCCTTTGTAGGACTACACTTAAACACCGTCACTAAGCTAACTACACATCGCAAACTTAATATTTAGAATGGATTTTTGTTTAATTGATATTATTATTGAGTTTTATTGTTTTTATGCATATACGTATATATATATCGATCTATCTCTTCTCTCTTTGTTAATATTCTTCATCTTTGTTGATTTTGAAACAATTTTATTTTTTTGTAAACAGTATTTTGTAATTTTTTTTAATAACAATCTATATATACATATATTCGTTTCTGTAGCATGCAGAATATATTCTCTTTTGCATTTTGTTATACTTATTTTAAATAATTCGGAAAACCAAAAAGAAAAAACGAAAGAAGAACGCTTAACCGCAAATGTACCTATTACGCTTTTTCCTCCCAAATTTATGCAAAACCAATAAGATAAAAATTACAAGGAAATTACTTACTCTTTATACTTATACTCTTATATGTGTATGTTATCCGATACTTATATAAAGCCTAGAACTAAGTGAGAACCCCAAATGTATTAAAAAAATCTACGTGTTCCCGAGTAACTAACACACAAACACGTGCAAAAAAAAAGATAGAAAAAACTATTTGTAAATTTCAAATGGCAAATCAAAATTCCACACAAAAATAAATAGAAAATTTGGCAAAACAAAATTCAAAAATTAGTAAAACACTCTTTGACACATTTAATTGGCTATATACAACACTCTCTTTCATCACCCTTAGCATATAGCGTCCTCTTTTTTGCTTCAAATTCTTCTCTTTCTCTCTGTATCTATTTTTACCAATCCAACCATCTTCTCTCCAATGTTGAGTTAATGTTGTTTTTGAAGGATAATCATCATCACCATCAAGCCCCCGGTACGGGTTATAATGCCACCAATTCTTCAGGCCCTACAACTATACATATACCATTGTCCGGCAATAAACCAGCCATGAATATATCTCAGGAGGGTAATCGTACTACTGTCTGGCAACAGATCAACAAAGATGGATGTGGCATATCGGAGCAATTGATCATACCGGTTACCGTTAAAGTTCGTCAAATCAATGGCAATCAGTAAGTTCTATAAAAAGGGCACACTAATGACTAAGAAACAACTCTGGCCACACTTTCGTCAAAAATTAGACTTAGCTTTATATATGTATGTACATATGTACATATACATATGTAGACGAAAAGCTAACTATATTAAACTCGATTTAATGCGATTCAGTCATGGCTAGAAATCGAACTCTTTTGTTAATCTTGATTCATGTAATTATCATTCATCTCCGGCATTCCCAACTTTCTCTCTCTTTTTTCTCCTGTCTCTGTGTACTTATTCCCCATTTAGTACTACAAACGCTGCCCTCTCACCCTCTCGCCTTTCACCCATGCATGAGGTGGATGAATATAATGAGGGAGCTAATATTAAAACTGAACAACAACTGCCAGGCAAGGAGGCTTCACATTTTGAAGGATCCTGCAATCAAGAGAATCTGGCGAATGTAACTCATGTCTAACTAGGAATCAACAACAATCGACAGGGAAAACAAAATGTCGACACAAACTGAAGATACTGAAACAACACTTTCATTGTTTTACAAAACCCTTCACAAAAATAGAGAACAGACAACACACTTTTGTAGAGTAATATACGAAACATCCGTAATAGTTATTAATGAAAATAATTGAAAGAATATTAATATTGAAGTGCTTTTCTAATAATGTGTGGATTGGAAACGAAACTTGAACTATCCAATTAGCTATCATATAATCATAGTAGAGAGAAAAGCAAAGTTTTTTAGTGGTGCCAGTCACATTTATCATGCATCCATATACATATATACATATAAAAAGCCAAAAACTATTCCTTTCATTTGGGGCTCAGGAACAAAAATATATTTTACAAATATAATTTGTACATTATATAGGTGTAAACCGATTTTTAAAAGGAATTTTTACAAAATTACAAAACAGAAAAAGTGAACAATTGAAAAAAAAATATATATCGTCAATTTTGAAATTTATTAAAAAAAAAACTCCTATATACACATATGTAGTTGCATATGATTTTAATCCCTTTTAAAACTCAGTTACGGAGGGTAAGCTGTGATTTAATTATGGAGTAAGTTTTGATGTTAACGAAAAGATGTTTAAACTGAACTTACGCTCAGATAAAAACAAATTTAAAATTATTTAACGGTTAGATTGCTTTCGGTTTCGACTATGTACCTAAATAACCCGGAACTGAAATATGTCATCACTTCACAGTAATTTGTTTCAAAACGAATACCTATTGAAAAAACCGAAATGTATTATAATTTTTGTGCCTCATTACAATGTTGTTCAACCTTTTATTTGCATATTTATACATATACATATAACTATAACTAAAAAATACTTCAATAAAATGGAACAGCCACCAAATTGCAACTTTAATTTACGTGATTATTTTTTGTCATATGCCCCTGAATCAAGTCCTGTTTGTTCCTATTTTCCTGTTTTTTTTTTTTTTTTATGTATGTAAATTACTGTGTAATTAACGCTCTCTCTATATCTGTATATAATCTATCTATCATACCCATCTAGCACCCAAAAAAAAACTTCGTCAAACATCATACAGCAACCAAAAAACAAATCATGTCCTCATTACAATGCATCGTGTCTATAGATGTCTAAAAAAAACCCTGTATATGCTCTTTTAAGTGTACGTATACATATAGTATGAACTAGTTCAGTTTAATCTGTATAACAAAATAACTTAAGAATATTTCTCATTTTAAATTTTTCCTTTTTTAGAACCCAAAATTTGATACGACGAAGCAATTGTGGCGTGGATATGTTACACCAACAGAAACATCCGTTTGAATCGATGATTTAACCCAGATCTAGAATTATACAAACAAGTTATTATATGTGTGTTTATTGCAGAGATCTAAAATTTAAGTCTATATACTTGTGTTAATGTATAACCCGTACCCACTTTCACATTTTATGGTTTTTTCTCTTAGTTTTGTGTTTAACAAAATGTTATGTTTACAACTGAAACATATCAATACAAAAAATATATTGTATATACATATATACCAAACAACACTAACTAATATGAATCCGATATACCTCCCCTTTGGAATTTATTATAAATAAATGTGTATTACTATTATAAATATATAATGCATAATTTTTAATTGCTAGTATTTACAATGAAAAGGAAAATTTTCGCCTCGCGTCTTCAATAATTAAAAGATTCCGCGTATGTAATGAAATGGACACGGTTCTATGAATGCTTGTATTCTGTCAGACTTTCAGACTATAAAAATTTGGAAATCCCAGTTTAAAACCAAGAAAGGTCGCCAAATTTAGAATCGATAAAACGACAGTCTACACTAGAACCGTACAAACACGTAAAATAAAAAAAAAAAACAAAAAATCAAGAACAATTATCAATCTAGGTTTTTTTTTTAATTTCACCAATAAGTTAAATGGCAATAAAAATTTTAAACATTTAATTAAAAAGTCGTTACTTGCATGATGTGTATTTAAGTTATCTACGCATGTAAAATCGGCAAAAATAATCTGTAGTACAACTTAACAGTTCGCTGGTCACACTGCGTCAGCAAACAAGCTGAGTTAGTTTCAAGTTATAGATTGGAAATTCAATTTTTATAAATAAAAATCTAAGAAAAATGTCTTTGCTAACACGTCTTTTTAAGGGGAATGTGCCGCTGCGCCTAAATGCATTGAAACAACTGAGTCAAGTAAGTGAAAATAATGGAAAAACAGAGTAATCCTCTCCAGCTTTTCCGGCTTGTTATGTAATTATTGTAAAATTCCTACAGTGTGGCTACAGTTCGCATGCCAAATACGCGGAGCATAAACCCATTGAGAGGATACGTAATATAGGCATATCGGCCCATATAGACAGTGGCAAGACAACTCTGACGGAGAGAATCTTGTTTTATACTGGCCGTATAGCAGAGATGCACGAGGTCAGGGGTAAAGACAATGTCGGAGCCACAATGGACAGTATGGAACTGGAACGTCAGAGGGGTATCACGATACAATCGGCTGCCACTTATACCCTGTGGAAGGATACGAATATCAACATTATTGATACACCTGGACATGTGGACTTTACAGTGGAAGTGGAACGTGCCCTAAGAGTGCTGGATGGAGCTGTGCTAGTGCTTTGCGCTGTCGGTGGCGTACAAAGTCAAACGCTGACCGTGAACCGTCAAATGAAACGCTACAATGTGCCCTGTTTGGCTTTCATTAACAAATTGGATCGTCTGGGTTCTAATCCCTATCGCGTCTTGTCCCAAATGCGATCAAAAATGAACCATAATGCTGCCTTTGTACAACTACCCATTGGAGTGGAGAGTAATTGCAGGGGAATTGTGGATTTAGTGCAAGAGAAAGCCATATACTTTGAGGGCGACAACGGTATAGACGTAAGACTTGACGAAATTCCCCAGGACATGAGAGTGGAGAGTTTGGAGAGAAGGCAAGAAATGATTGAACATCTATCGAATGCCGATGAGACTTTTGGAGAACTATTTCTCGAAGAGAAACCCTTCACGGAAAAAGATATCAAGGAAGCTCTACGGAGGACTTGCATACAAAGGACTTTCACACCAGTTCTGGTGGGCACTGCTTTGAAAAACAAAGGAATTCAGCCCTTGCTCGATGCCGTCTTGGATTATCTGCCCAATCCCGGAGAAGTGGAAAATTTGGCATTCATCGAAAATGAAGGCAAGGACCCAGAGAAAGTTGTCTTAAATCCCGCCCGAGATGGTAAGGATCCTTTTATGGGTCTGGCTTTTAAATTGGAGGCAGGTCGTTTTGGCCAACTGACCTATTTGCGATGCTACCAGGGTGTCCTACGCAAAGGAGATAATATATTCAATGCCCGGACCAATAAAAAAGTGAGAATCGCACGTTTGGTCCGTCTGCACTCGAATCAAATGGAAGACGTCAATGAAGTCTTTGCGGGAGATATTTTTGCACTATTCGGTGTGGATTGTGCTTCTGGTGATACATTTACTACAAATCCAAAGAACAATTTGGCCATGGAATCGATTTTTGTTCCGGAACCAGTTGTCTCAATGGCAATAAAACCGAACAATACAAAGGACCGCGATAACTTCTCCAAAGCCATTGCTCGATTTACCAAAGAAGATCCCACATTTCATTTCCATTTCGATAATGATGTAAAGGAGACTCTAGTTTCAGGCATGGGGGAACTGCACTTGGAGATCTACGCCCAGCGCATGGAGCGAGAATATGGTTGTCCTGTCACTTTGGGTAAACCCAAGGTGGCGTTCCGTGAAACCCTGGTGGGCCCCTGTGAATTCGATTACTTGCACAAAAAGCAATCCGGTGGTTCAGGACAATATGCTCGCATTATAGGTATAATGGAACCACTGCCGCCCAATCAAAATACTTTACTGGAATTTGTCGATGAAACTGTCGGCACTAATGTACCCAAACAGTTTATACCAGGAGTGGAGAAGGGCTATCGTGAGATGGCCGAAAAGGGCATGCTTTCGGGTCACAAACTCTCGGGCATACGTTTCCGGCTTCAAGACGGTGGCCATCACATTGTTGATTCCAGTGAATTGGCCTTTATGATGGCTGCTCATGGTGCAATTAAGGAGGTTTTCCAAAACGGCTCTTGGCAAATACTCGAACCTATCATGCTGGTCGAAGTTACAGCTCCCGAAGAATTCCAGGGTGCTGTAATGGGACATTTAAGTAAAAGGCATGGCATCATCACAGGCACTGAAGGTACCGAAGGCTGGTTCACTGTCTACGCGGAAGTCCCTCTGAACGATATGTTTGGCTATGCCGGGGAATTAAGGTAAGCGTCTCAGATAAACAGGACGCGAAAAAAACTGTAATACCCTCAACTCTTATCTTTCAGATCTAGCACTCAAGGCAAGGGTGAATTCACCATGGAGTATTCACGCTATTCGCCATGCTTGCCTGAGATTCAGGATCAAGTTGTTCGTCAATATCAAGAATCCCAGGGACTGGGTCAGCCGGAAAAGAAGAAAAAGAAGAACTAAGTTGTTCATCTTATAGTTTTTAGTGTCGAATATTTGTTGAAAGGAAATCTTTTTTGTTTAGTTTTAACTGTGATAATCACTCCATAAAATGATAAAAATCGACATACGTTTGTATATCTTAAAATAAATCGAACAATTGAAACGACTCAGATTTTACAATAAGTCAAATAAAATTGTATGTGACCAATACCAAAACCAATACTAATTTTTCTATCTTATTTTCTAATTACTAAATCGTACATTGTAAATTATTATTTGTGAATCAAATTTTGGAAAAAATTGTGGTATACATACACAGATGCCTTTTATGAAATTTGTCTAGAATGATTTATCTACCTTATGACAAAGGAATCAGCTTTGGTGGAAATATACACGTTCAGTCTCTAAAGAACTAAAATAACCAAATATTTATTGTTGACCTCAAATAATAAAACTGTTTTCACTTCTAAAAGTTTAATTAATTTTAACAAATCAGATGAACAAAGCAAATCTTAAATTTTCAAATATAACAAAATTATTATAATGGAAAAATTAAGTTTTAACAAATTTTTGAATTTTAGCAATAATAAAAGAATTATTTAATAAATTTGGCCTTTTTTAGCTTTTTTTAAACCGGATAACGTTCTCTTCCGGATAAAACGAATAGCGTGGCTGTCAAAACCAGTGCTGCCATTTTAGCTATTTTCAAGTCAGATCTGACTTCTTTTATTAAGAATTGCGGGAAAAAATTTGAAAACAGCGGGTAGCTAATGAGATGTCTATTTGGGAGTGCTGTAGTAATTTCGTAATAGAGCTCTTGAAACAGTTGAAGCATTGTTTTATATTGTTTTAATAACTAGTTTTTTTTCAGCTTTTTTTTTCTTCCATCTGGCTTTTCTTGCTCGAAAAATTATGGCAGCACTGTATAGTAGGGAGAGCGCACGTAACGGCGCTTGTTTTGCTCTCTCTCGCTTTGTTTCTTTTCAGAGCAGTCTTTTAAATTTCAACAAACTTTTAACTTAATAAGTATGTAACATAACAAAAAACTTATGCTTTCATAGCAGTCTTTTACATTTCAAGGAGACAAATAATTTAAAAAAAGTATTTTTTGTCAATGCTTTGTAAAAATAAAATGCGACTTAGTCGCTCAGGAGTAAGTCTGTTTCGTATATTTTGCAAAACATCGGCATCTAAAAAACCATCGGAAAACATCGGTAAATATCGCCAAAAAAACATCGATGCATCGATGTTTTTTTACATCACTAGTTTTTTCATAGTTGTTTTTGTTTTCAGCGTGAACGGTTCGCGTGGGTGGTAAGCGGAGTTTTCGTTTTGCTCGTGCGGAAAGGCGAACAACAAAGGGAAATGTGACAAAAATGCCAGCAACTAATTCGTGTGACTAACTACATACAAAATTCGAACTGAAACGCAAAAATGCCAACTGACAGACGACGACGGGCAGAACAACAAGAAGAGGTAATCTTATCGAGAAAAGCGGAAAATTAAAATTAGTGTTAATTAAACAAAAGAAGAAGCCCCCGAAAGAAAATGTAAAAGCAAAGAAAAACGATAAAAAAAAAGCAAGAAAATTCTAGTGAGCAAGCGAGAGAGGTGGAGTGAGTGTCTGAGTGTGTGAAAGGGGCGAAGCGTGGTAGAGGAAATACAGTCAATGTTATTTTTTCTCCTAAGGGGAAAATTCAATACAACCACAACAAAAAGAGAAACGTGTAACAACAACAGCAAAAGCAAAGAGCTGTGTTTGCTTGTGTGTTTGCAAAGGCAGGAAACAAAAACGGCACCAACAAACAGACAGGAGCGCGACCTACCTTACAGCGAAAGAGCGAGACAGAAGATAACTTCCTTAAAACAGAATTTCACTTACCTGCGTTTCAGAATGCAAACAACAAGAACTTCCAGACGCCGGCTTCCTTTACACATCAACAGCAGCAACAACTAGTCAACAAATAAAACTAAAACATATCCGTCAACTGAAGCAACAAAGAAATTAATAAATTAGTGAATTCTAAATTATAAGTAAATAACACAACAATTGAAACTCACAAAACACGCATACAAAATGGATTGGATTATTAATGATGAGATGGGCTTGACGCTATCGAATATTTTATCGAATGTCGCTGCCTTTGCGATGGTCATAGGCGGTGTTATTCCCTATGTACCGCAATATGTAGAGATCAGGAAGACCCAAGATGCCGAAGGTTTCTCCCTATATGTATGCCTGGCGCTGCTTATAGCCAATTCACTGAGAATACTATTCTGGTAAGTTTAATGTTTATAAAAACTATGTTACATCTCTGACAGTAAAATAACGAAAATGAAAGAGAATTTCTAAAGAATAAGCGAATCCCATTTGGGTTATTTTTTCGCACACACTCTATTCGAATTTTCCAGTGTTCTCTTGTTCTATCATTTAATACAAGGTGATCTTTGAGTATGAATTCCTTAGTGATTTGTTCAGCTCACTTAGTCGTGCTAAAGCACTTGGACAAACACTCTTATCGAAGGCTTATCACTAGAGGAATAGAGATAGAGAAAGAGCGTGGCAATATAAAGTTGGTTATCTTGGGTCTCTGGCATGATCTTATACAATATGTGTGTTTTTTAAAACACCAGTTTTTACAACCGTCTTTATCTTTTACTTAGCCATGTCATGATTTTTAGACAAAATTCAAAATTGATTATCGGTATTCGTAGAATATTTTCGTGGAACTATTGTATTATGCTCGAAGTACCGATTTAAAATCGCAATGGTTCTTGCCTTTTATCTTTATAAGTTTTTATGGTATGTGAAACAAATTGTAGTTGATAAAAGGCTACTCCTTAGATCATTTTGTTCATGATGAAAATACAAAAATTCAATGTCTAGAGTTGTCTCGCAAGTTGTTGTAGACTGAATTCTAGAAATTATATTTCCAATACAAAGTTCAAAAATATTTTTAAAACTCTTCAAAAGAAACCAAAAATTAATTTTGGAATGGCTTTAAAATTTTTTTTTTTTTCAACAACAATTTTATGCCTTTAAATCTCGGTTTAATTCCAATAAATAATTTATCATACATACAGTACATCTTTATATTTCCCTTTGTTCTCGATTACCGAAGAAAAGTAAAAGTAAAGGATAGGCCGTGCCGAAGTTCGTATACCCTTGAAAACTGTTATTTAACAATAAAATATTTATAATGTGACAAAATCGTTAAAAAGTATTTAAAACAAGTCAAACCTACGTAAAATGTTCGTGGCTTAAAAAAAACAATTTGACAAAAAAATTTGTGGGTCCGATTGTTCCTATACATATGTTTCTATAGGTACTTAGCCCAGACAATTTTATATATACTAAAATTCCAAAATTTCGTTATAATCGCTTTCAAAACACCCCAGTCATTACTCTAAAACTATTTTCTTGACCGACCGTTCCTAAGAGAGCTATATGATGTAGCCATCCGATCAGCATGATTCCTAGATGTACAATGCCTGCAGCAAAAAGAAGCCTTTGTGCAAAATTTCAGCTCTGGAGCTTCAAGGGTCTCGAAGGAGATGCTGTTGATCCGGACGGATCAGCAGAAGGACAAAGCTAAACCAACTCAGCTCATCGTGCTGATCAAGAATATATGTATGTATACATATATTTTATATAGTCGAAAATGCTTCCTTCTATGCGTTGCAAACTTCTGACCAAAATTAATATCCAAGGATATAAAAATTTCCTGAAGTCTTCAAGTATTCTTTCTACCATTTTCCTGTCTTTACCATTTCACCTTTAGTACTGACTTGTACTTTTATTCATCGCTTGCCCATCCCTCGCATTCGCGGGTAAATCTTTTTAATTCAATTTGTATCAAAGTGCAAAGAGGTTTCGCTTGGAAGCCAGATGGAACAGCGGTTCTCTTTTGATTAGCTGAACAAAATTAGATTTATTTACCTGCTTAAATTCTCCTTGATAAATATTTACATTGAGCTTGATATTTGTTTTTCTCTTTCGATTATAGGTTTTTATGGCCTCTTTTCATGCAATTCTCTTTTGTGTTTTCGAATTTTTTGCTTTTTGTTTAAACAGGTTTTTAGCTCAGCTGCTTTTTTTTGTTGATACAGCTCATTTGAATTATCACTCCTTGATTCACCCAATACAATCTAACACAGACCAACTCAACACAACTCAGGGTCAACCACTTGTCTCAGTCAGTATATTTTTATATATATTGGCTATAAATTTTTAATGCAATATTCTAGACCTAAATTAACTTGTTAATAAAAGAAGACATATCGATGGACATTGGAATGGGGAGACAGCGGAACAGCAACTGGTGTCAATTTGTCTGATGAATCAATAATTTAATTATTTCGTTAGACATCAACTCTTTAAATGTGCCGGCTAGTAATAGAAATCAGCTGTTCCAAATACATTTTCAATGCCAAACTGTGGCTCTTCATGGTACGTACGTGTCGTTAACTCTGAGAATTTACAAAAGGAGGCGGGGCGGGAGTTTGCTTCTGTCACGCGATTGCCTTAACATAAAAAAAGAACAAAAATGGGTGCTAGATAGGCGAAACTATAATTAAGCATTTCAACAGTGCATTAAAAAAGGTAAAGCAAATTAAAGTAACTAAGTTTAGGTTAAGTTGCAGAAAAAATTTAATGTTTAGTTTATATCAGGTTTAAAACAGCAGCAAAAACTAGCTAAACGGAAAATCCCCCCATTCTAGAATGACTGTTCCCTGTTCCCGAGCGATCGATATAACAGTCATAGCAAGTATTTCACTGTTATATTGTAACAACACCTTCCGGATAACAGGTGCTAGTTAAACGGAAGATCTACTCAACTGGACTACCGACTCGAACAGCTTGATAAATGTACTTTTTCAATGCATTTAAGATACTTTGCAAGTGGAATAATTTATCCTTTGGACAAGAAAGTTTATTCCCTTTTTCTTATTATTTTTCAGGATTTTTAAGGGGCAATCTGCTTTTGACATTTTCTGTCGAAATTTTTTGTTGTCCTTTTTAGTTGAAACTATTTTGTTCATGTGTCACTTGTAACATCACACTGACATGTTAATCATGTGTAATTGTTGCCGCACTGTCAACTCTCACCTCACAGCCCCCGTGTATCAACGAAATGCATACACGAGCCCCGAACCGGAATTTGTGGGCAATTTGTGGAAACAAAACCCAAAAAAAAACTCGGAAAGAACTGAGGGGAGAAAGGGAAAAGAGCATTTGTCAGACTGTCCTCTATTGTACTTATTATTCCAACAACATCGACAATTGCAATTAATTATAAATGTACATGTGTATGTAAATAGTTGGTGAGAGGAAAGATGAAATCAAACAAAGAGTATGACTCAATATTTAATATGGTACACCCAGCCCTCCTTCATTAGGGAACTAGCAACAATCAGAATAATATATAATATAATCTAAAATAGTACATACTCTTATATAGAAGTATATGTATATATATTTTGTGTTATAGTTAGAATTGATTCATATTGATCAGTGGTTAAATGAGCTCACATTTAGGGGCGGCAACCGGCAGAAAAAATGTATTCACACCTTTAACATCAACAGGAAAAAATGCTGACCAATTCGATTTTTTATTGCTTACATGTTTTTTATAAGAATTGGAAACCAAAACCAAAAATAATTTCTGTGGGCACACAAATATGTATATTTATAGAGACACAGATTCTAATTTTCTCAATTGCACATAACTTTCCCAAGTAGTTTTTTTCGTTACGTTTTGGTTATTTAATTGAGATGATATACCGCTTTAGTATTTAGTATTAGTATTTTAAAGATGTGTTTAAATTGAGATACCTTAAATAGGTGATCACCAGTATAGCACAACCAAGATGAATGTTACAACTGTACGATTTGGACACAGCTGTATGTACCAAAAGTCACTTCTGTTCTCTCGTGGGGACATTTATTATTTAAATATCAAAAAAGTTAACTTCGGCTCTGCCGAAGTTTGTATACCCTTGCAGCAAAATAATTGGTATAGATGTTTAACAAAATCAAAAAAAAAAAACAAAAAAGAAGAAAAAACACATCTAAAAATTTTCACTTCTTCACCGAGCATTGAACCATCAAACACCAAGCGAGCCCATCGTGCCACCTATCAAATATGATTATTGATTTGTAACCTTAATAATTATCCGATTTAGTTCAAACTTGGCGTATAGTGTATGGATGCAAATTAAATTTAAATGCAACAACCAAAAAACAATATTTTTATATATGTATTTCTTATTTGGTGCCGCGCGGATTCGACCCCGGGTCTCTTGTGTTGGTACGGCAGAATTCTTTGTAATTTTTTGTTGCTGGAGTAAATTGCTTATATTGATGATTTGCTTTATTGATTTGTAGCCGTAATAATTATCCGATTTGAGTCAAACTTGGTGGGTAGTGTTTTGGTACAAATTGGATTTATATTCAAAAAGAAAAAAAAAAGTTTTTAATTTGAATTCTATTATTCCGATATTGGATATATCATATAGTAATCCGATCCGACCGATTTTCATACTTTGTCTACCTACACCTTTCAGAAAGCTAACCACCAAGTTTCAACTATGTGGCTTAAAATTTAAGTTCGAAAAGCTGCGAACAAACAGACAGACGGACATGTCTCAATCGACTCGGCTGTTGATGCTGATCAAGAATATATATACTTTATGGGGTCGGAAACGTATATTTCTATGCGTTAAAAACATCTGACCAATTTTATAATACCCTCTGCAAGGGTATAAAAATTATCAAAATTAAAAACTTAATTTGGTATATGTAAATGGTTTCTGTATAACTTCTAAAGTCCACTTAAATTAGTTAAAACCGATTGATGAGGCAAACTATACAAAACAATCTTGCAAAGGCACAAATGTCTAGAGGCATTAAAAATAAGTTTATGTTGTTGATGTTTTCCTATCAATTTTTGACTTCACAAAACATTTTCATCATCTACTTCAAAAGTAGCCATGGATAGAGCTTAAAAGCAGGATCAACTATGATTATAATAATTTGCAAAAGTGAATAAAAATATTTATTATCCATGCAATTTTTTATTCTTCTCTTGTACAGCTCAGTAAATCTAAAAACTGAACCACTTTTACAATTTAAGCCTCAAGTTAAAAGTAATGTCATGCTACGAACGATCTCGCTGACTAAATCATCCAGTCAAAGCTTTAGCTATTTTAAGAATTTAGAAATCATAAAGGTCGATCTTTTAATACTTCCCCAACAGATAAGACAACATACATATGTATGTACTCTTGGTGTTTGTTTTGGAGATGAAAATGGTCTTTCTAGGAATCTATCTGTTTTGCCTCTGTAATACAATACTATATAGGAGTACTAATTATAGGTTTTCATTCTTATTTCCTTCCAGTTTGTGTGCCCTTTATTGTAGTTCATATGTATGTGCTTTGATAGTGCTTCTTCTTATCGCATGAACGCGCCATACTGTGTAGACATATAACACGATTGTCGCGTCGGACACTCTATATAATTGAGATTATTGTTGGAAGCAACAAGAAAGATAACCCAAGAGTCTCGCCCCAAGTCACTCCAAGTCAATTAATTTATTTACGTAAAAATTATCAACGAATGATATAATCTAGCAATAATAGAACTTTAATTCTTCATTTGAATGTGGAAGCAACTTGCGTGGTTTCCATTTATTTATTCAGCGTTTATTTGTTTATCTTATCAGTGTGTCGAAAATATTTAATTGTATTTATTTATAATATTGACCCAGTTCTTATTGCTTCTTCATGCATTAAACTTATTATAAGCAAGTGAGAGTTATCCATTCTCTGTGCAGGGTCATGGTTTAAGTTTAGGTATACCAATTAAATTTTTCCCATTTTTGGTTCTTGGTTGACGGGCAAAAATAGGAGTGTTGTGTGGCCACAAATTTTAACTGTTAGTTTCTTTTGCAGCTCTTTGGCTTGCCAATGAGTTAGTTCTTATAAATATATATGTATATGTATGTTTACATATATATTTCTAAACAGGTTTTTGATGAATGACGATGATAAGTTTTAAAATTTGCTTTAAAGTTCAAATCTGAACTAATGTTGTTTTTTTTGTCGATGTTCTCGAGAAAATATGTTTTATAATAACCTAAAAGAGTGTAAATGTTTAAAAAGTTTCCATTAATACACTTAATGAAAACTCTTTCAGAGTAAGTGCAGGAACTTTTTTAATAGTTTCCATTTCCAGTAACTGTTACATAGTTGAATCAAAACACAGATATAATAAAGCAAGAAAGTCGTTATTGCCGACATTAAGTATACCTTGTACCAACTAGTTATATTAAATAAATTCGAACACCCTCGAGATCGCCATTTCCGTTTTAGATGCAGCAACACCGAACGCCTGCTGTTTCGCTCATTTTTCCAGCCAATTTATTTGGTCAGCTGGTGCAGTTGCTATAAGACAAAATACAATTTGCCAAAAGACAATACGATATCCTTTCTATAGCTCTAGTAATTCAAATTACGGTGGCGGAATGCATAAGACGGATGTTCACACCAAATTTGGTAGCTCTAGATCAAGAATTTAAATACTTTATGGGGTTCCTTCTGCCTGTTACATATATTTTGGCGACTTTAATATACCCTTTTACCCTATGGGAACAGGGTATTAAAATACAGATATGAAGATTTAGCAGTATTTAGTTTGCATTGTGCTATACACTCTTAAATACGTTCTGTTATTTCATGTATAAGCAAAATATTCAAAATTTTTGAAAACGTAATACTTTAGAATATTTAAACATTTATAAAACAATACTTTAACTATTATACACCCTTGATGTTCTCTAAATCTTACTTTACTGTCGATTGACCCCTGTTAATCATAGGTTATCTGCAAGTTATTCATTCATTAGTTTCAAATCATGAAAACCGATTAAACATTTTTTCAATAGCTTGCGTTTTTTTATTATATTTAACAAGCTGCTTGTACTTTTTAATGGGGTTTCAGTCCTAATAGCTTCTGGGTGCGGTTCCCTAAAAAGGTCGTAGGTTATTATACCCTTGCAAGGGTATATTAATTTTGCTCAAAAGTTTGCAACGCACAGAAGGAAGCGTTTCCGACTATATAAAGTATATATATTCTTGATCAGCACGACGAGCTGAGTTGATATAGCCATGTCCGTCTGTCCGTCTGTCCGTCTGTCCGTCTGTCTGGATCAACAGCTTCTCCTCCGAGACCCTAAAAGCTACAGAGCTGAAATTTTGCACCCAGGCTTCTTTGCAATTACACATTTATAATGTGACAAAATCATTAGAAAGCATATGAAACAAGTCAAACCTACATTAAATGTTCGTAGCTTGAGAAAAAAAGTAATTCGACAAAAAAATTTTTTTTGGTCCGATTGTTCCTATGGGAGCTATAGCATATAGATGACCGATTTTGCTGAAACTTAGCATAGACATTTCTATATATACTAAACTTCCAAAAACCAAGTTTCGTGACAATCACTTTCAAAACACCCAAGTCATTGCTCTGAGACTATATTCTTGACCGATCGTTCCTATGGGAGCTATATGATATAGTCAACCGATTCTGATAAAACTTGGTGGATTTGTTTGAAGGTGTATGAAACTTATGAACACCAAATTTCGTAACAATTGATTGAAAAACAACAAAGTTATTGAAGTGTAATTCTATTCTTGACCGATCGTTCCTATGGGAGCTATATGATATAGTCATCCGATCGGGATGATTCCGAGATATACAATGCCTGCAGCAAAAAGAAGCCTGGGTGCAAAATTTCAGCTCTGTATCTTTAAGGGTCTCGGAGGAGAAGCTGTTGATCCAGACAGACGGACATGGCTATATCAACTCAGCTCGTCGTGCTGATCAAGAATATATATACTTTATATAGTCGGAAACGCTTCCTTCTATGCGTTGCAAACTTTTGACCAAAATTAATATACCCTTGCAAGGGTATAAAAAGAATAAGAAAAATTAAATGAACGTAAAAGCAAAAGCTACGATACATTTCATGATTTAGAACCATTCTCATCGCCGTCATCGTTTTTGTCACAGGTGTGGGTCGTGGGTTGTGTTCGACGGGTTCGGGGTCTTTGCTTCCACTGAAGGACAGTGCAAAAATAAAATCAAGAGTAAACCTTTTTGTAATGTTAACTTTTTAAATTGTATGCGAGCTTCTTTTCCATAATTGAATTTTAATGTCAACTAAAGGAGAACCTTACCACGTGTTCTTGCCATTTAAAGCCCCTTTCTGTTTTGGTTTTAGGAGGACAGTAGGGGAGTTTTGCTGGCATTGGCACAAAATATAAAAGTCTAAAGAAAGGGGAAGCAAGAAAAATCAAACCAAAACCGTCAATCGTTGCCATTGCCTTACTATTCATCCATCCAACCAACCACCTATTTGCACATCCGTTTGGCTTGTTTGTATACTGAAAATATTGAGCTGACTAATTGATTGATTGACGGACTGGCTAATGCAAATGTTTGCTTGAAACAAAAAAAAACAGATAAAAAGATTTAAATTTATAAATTGGCGTAAAGTTTTTTTTCACATTTGCGTGAAGGAATTTACTTTGTATATAATATTGAGTTTTGCAAAAAAGTTTAAGAAAAGGATTTGAAGTATACTTTACTGTCTAACAGTTCTTAAAAGATAAAACAATTCCTGATAAAAATGAAGCAAGCAAGTCGTCCCTGCCGACATTGAGTATACCCTGTACCAACTAGTTATATTAAATGAAATAGAATATCCTCGAAATCGCCATTAATTTCATGCAAAATTCACTTTAACATGCAGCAACAGCAAACGCATGCTGTCTCGCTCACTCTTGCCAGCCAATGTCGCCTTGACAATTCAGTGCAAAACTCATATAGGTATATCTCCGATATTTATTGTCCGATTTCGACAAAATTTGGTCAGCTAGTCCAGTTTGGGTATATAATTAGGTGTGCCAAGTAAGAATGCGATATCTTTAGTACAGCTCTAGTAATACGTTTTCCCGATTTGCGGGGGCGGAAGTGGGCGTGGCAAAAATTTGAAACAAACTTGATCTGTCTGCACACTAGACGGATCTACAAACCAAATTTGGTAGCTCTAGCTCTTATAGTCTCCGAGATCTAGGTGTTCATACAGACGGACGGACAGACGGACATGGCTCAATCGACTCGGCTAGTGATGCTGATCAAGAATATATATACTTTATGGGGTCAGAAATGTATATTTCTGCCTGTTACATACATTTTAGCGACTTTAATATACCCTTTTACCCTATGGGTACAGGGTATATTAACCCTATGGGTACAGGGTATAAAAAGCCTTTTTATACCCTGTACCCATAGGGTAAAAGGGTATATTAAAGTCGCTAAAATGTATGTAACAGGCAGAAATATACATTTCTGACCCCATAAAGTATATATATTCTTGATCAGCATCACTAGCCGAGTCGATTGAGACATGTCCGTCTGTCCGTCCGTCTGTCCGTCCGTCTGTCCGTCCGTCCGTCTGTCCGTCCGTCTGTATGAACACCTAGATCTCGGAGACTATAAAAGCTAGAGCCACCAAATTTGGTGTGAACATCCGTCTATTGCATAGACAGATCAAGTTTGTTTCAAATTTTTGCCACGCCCACTTCCGCCCCCGCAAATCGAGAAAACGTATTACTAGAGCTGTATAAAAGATATCGTATTCTTACTTGGCACACCTAATTATATACCCAAACTGCTCCACCTGACCAAATTTTGTCTAAATCGGACAATAAATATCGGAGGTATACCTATATGAGTTTTGCACTGAATTGCCAAGGCGACATTGGCTGGCAAGAGTGAGCGAGACAGCATGCGTTCGCTGTTGCTGCATGTTAAAGAAAATTTTGCATAAAGTTGATGGCGATTTCGAGGATATTCTATTTTAGTTAATATAACTAGTTGGTACAGGGTATACTCAATGTCGGCTGGGACGACTTGCTTGCTTCATTTAATTTATGTACATTCTTTTATTCATTCTGCTTACATACCAATATTGGCTTAAAATGTAGTTTTTAACCTTATTATTATTTTATAGTATGATAAGTCAATTGCTGATTAAAGAATCCTTGAACCGTTCAGTATAAGTGTCTCGTTGAACTGTTTTATATAAGTAACAATTATATGAATCTTTGAAATTCACCTGTCATTGGACTCTGATTAGCACTTTATATAGCAAAATGTACATATTTATTTTTTTTATCTTTTTCTCCTTCTATTTCATGCCGCATGTGGCAGTCATTTCCCTCCTTACCAATGCTATTCGCTTGTGATGAATTGGTTCTATTTTTCTAAGATAACTTTAATTTTGTATGGCCAATGTGTAGGGATGCCACTTTCCGGTCACAGCTTCCGCTATGTTCTAGCCTAATTATAACAGTTTTGTTTAATCTTTTTTTGTGTATCACATCTAGTTGAAAGGGATTCATTCAATTTATGGATACTCATTTTGGTTATATTAGTTTCTAGTAAATAAACAGTATCACAATTGAAGTTAAAGTCTTTGTGCCATAACACAATAGTGTCAATAATTCTCATTAGATTGAGGTTTAAACGATATATCAGTTCTAGTGAATTGTTTAACCATTTTCATTGAAATAAACAGCTGCACTTGTATAAGAGTTTAACAGTTTCACAAAAGCAGTTAAATTATGCTTTTTTGACAAAATTTGCTGTTCAATTTGTTTTCCATTTTTAATTGTGGTCCATTAATCTATTTTTTTTTTTGTTTTGTAAGCCAGTTTATCATACTTTTATCCTTTGGCAAGGTCATTTGGGCAGCTTATAGCTTATAAAAGACCCAGATACATCAAGCAACTATATACTCGTCACAACCGTCGCCTCCGTCCCTCACATAGCCCGGTCATTCAATTGGCAACGCCTTGTGGTATGCTATGAAACTTAACCATTGGATTTTGTCCCTACCCTCCTTCATTATTGTGTTTTTATCTCTCTTCCACTTGGCGGCTCATCAACAATTTGTGTGTTTACACAAATCTGAGACCACATGCAGGGCGGCAGAATGTACATGTCATTTCTATATAAAATATATACTTTATAGTGTCGTATATAGAAATAAATAACCAAAATGTTCAGACCCAAGTACTGTAGAGTTCCATTTCGCGAACAGAGAGTCCTTCAAAGGATTTTTTGTGCTGGCCACAGCGGCTAAGTAGTTGGTGAATGAAACGAAATTTATGTTAAGCATGTGTGTTTGTATGAGTAACCTTGTAGGCTATGCGAACACTTGGGCAAACAAATTTTAATTATATTCAGACACGCACACACACCACGAAATATTTGTATAAATTTGTCTTGCTTATTGTAACTATTTTGTCAAACACCCCCAAAAAGGGGAAAAAGAAACTTTCATCAACACTAAGTGACAATTTGGTTTATAATTTTTTTTATTTCCATTCATCAGTTAACTCGTTTGTCTAAATTAGACCGCCGCGAGAAAAAGGATGAGGTTAAATATAAGGTCAAAGAGTTTGCAATTTGTATCAACGAACATTGTCAGCGTTCTCCTCTTTTCCTTTTCTTTGGTTAGTCATAAAAACAATTTTATCGATTTTTATTTTAACGCCATTTTTGTACACGTATCGAAGCATGCGAAAGCTATGCAAAAATGGCAAAACTGTCTGTGGACATAACACACGTAGGGGAGATAGCGGAATGGGCGAGAGGCGAATCGTAAATTAAAATGTTACATTTAAAATATAAACATTCCTGGAAATTTCAGCTGTTAGGCAAACAATTAAAATAATCCATATTTGGAACTGAACTCTGTTATAAAAGTGAATGTAATCAAAAACAGTTAACACTACACAGTTATTTACCGCATACATTGCGTGTATATAACAGTGTAATAGATATATTTCTCTTATCAATATGCTTGGCACTTTTCGCTTCCCTTCGAATATGACACAAAATTTTAAATAATTCAACTTCCACACAGGCAAAAACACGAAATGACAAAAAAGGTTGTCTACCTATCAGGGTGCCCACCCTAACACTCCCACACATTATCTATCTAGCTAGCTCTCTCTCTCTCTCTTCTGACATTAAATGCCGACAATTTTTTTTAGTTTAATAAGAGCAAACGAAACAGAAATGAGCAAGGAGATAGCGGTATTCAATGGCCCATGTCACAACTAACTGTGGCAGAGCTTTTTCTACCCTTGCAAGGGTATATTAATTTTGTTCAGAAGTTTGCAACGCATAGAAGGAAGCAGAGAATAGAACTAAACTGCCATTACTTTGTTGTTTTTCAATCGAATATTACAAAATTTGTTGTATGTATATGAGTTTAAAAAACTTTCTAACATATCCACCAAGTTTCATCAGAAACGAAATCATATAGCTCCCATAGAAACAGTCGGTCGAGAATATAGTTTGAGCGATAACTTGGGTGTTTTAAAGGCAATTGTCAAATCGGTTGAACATTTGATATAGGTTTGATTTTGAAATATAAATATGTAATTGTTAATAGTTTGCAAAGTTATGCGAACTTCGACCGCAGTTAGCCCATTCTTCTAGGTTTCGTTTGTGGAAAATCTCCAACAAATTTCCAGAACCCTCAGCTATCGTTGTATTATTTTGTTTCCCTTTTGGCTTTTTTCGGTTTAATAACGCTAAACAAATCCCTAGCAAAGTGGCACTATTAAACTTTGCTGGTTGTTTGTTTCAGTTTCCATTGTTTTGCAGCTACTTGGCATCTGTCACATTTAAACATTATATATAGTCATCCAACGCTCGCTCCTTCCTATCTTCCACTCTGTTATAAATACCTATAATGAATAATCGATACTAATGCCTAGCAAACAAATTATATGTATGAAAATGAACTTAAGGCACCTGTCAATAATTTTAAAATTAAGTCAATTAACTTTAGCTTTGGAATAACAAATCGAAATTGTTATCAATAAATCAACTGTTACTGTCAATTTTTTTTTTGCTCTTTTAGGTTCTCCAGTCGATATGAGCTTCCATTATTGGTGCAGAGCGTTGTCATGAATGTCACCATGTTCCTAATGATACATCTTTGTGTAAAGGTGAAAAGGGTCAATGCCAATAACAGGGAACATGCTCTACGATGTAAGTATAAATAAGATAATGTTTAACACAATAAAAATAAAAACAATTCTCTCATTTCTGTAGGCGATGAATTGCATTTGCCCAAAGTGCTGACGGACACTGATACAGGGGCCTCCGTATCCACTGATGTGGGTGGGGGTGGCAATGCGCTAAAGCGAGCGCGTTCTCGTCATTATTTGAACGGTAAGAACACAAAAGTTTGCCCTGACTTTAGCAATTGGCACGAATCAAATGGAACAGCAAGAACCTTCTGTTATCAAATTGCCTTTATCTTTTTATGTCTCATTCTCGTGTTGTGTTTCGCGTTCTATCAAAACTGGTTGCAATAGAATACCCAAAGCATCTGGGTTGGCGCCGACAACGAGCTAAATATATTAACTGGGAACAGCTACGACTTCAGTCTTGGTAGTCCTAAATTACCGAGCGCATAAAAGTAGGCAGCGACAATGAAAATTGATTTCTAAGTACTTAAGACATACGAGAATTGATAACAAGCATAAATAAAAGTTCAAAATGGACAATAGACATGCTTTTTAAAAATTTATTTGGGCTCATCAAAAACCAATATAAATAAATAATGATTCCTTAATTGAACTGTAAACAGTTTTCTTGGTTTGATCCTTTAGTTTTCTCACAGTTTTGTTTAAAATTTCTTTCAGATCTAGATTTCAAATTCTTTTGGAATTGGACTGATTTTCAATCGTATTTGGATTTGATGCTCGTTGTCTGGGCAGTGGGCGCAGCCATAACATATCTAATGCTATCAGTGCATTGGTTCATGGAATCCATGGGCTTTGTGGCCGTTTTTACAGAGGCCATGCTGGGTAAGATCTAAAATAGCGATACAATTTCAAACTTCATTTAATGTATTCCTTTCACAGGAGCACCACAATTTCTGCGCAACTTTAAGAATAAATCAACATATGGAATGAGTATACACATGGTAATCATGTGGACGCTTGGTGATATGTTTAAGACTGGTTATTTTATTGTTAGAAAGGCGCCATCCCAATTTTGGATCTGTGGCACGCTGCAGGTAAGCACTTTGATGATATTATTAGTCGTATTATTCTCTGTTAGCTTTTTTGACCTTCATGAAATTCTTTTTTTTTTTTTCAGGTCAGCTTGGACATAGCCATATTATTGCAGGTGTGGATCTATCGAAACAATTCCAAGCCGCGTGATTTAAGACGCGGCGATTAGCAGTTTGCCCCCGAAGAACAACAACAACAACAACAGCAGCGCGATCTGGACACAACTCAATCCCAGGATCAGCAGGAGCAACGTCAACTGTCACTGCCCGTGACCATCTCATGCAGCAGCGGGGATGATCATTTGCTTACGGCTCGAGCAGATGACGAGCATTTCAAAATAATAGAACCATTCGATGGACAATGTCACGATAATCGTGCATTTCAATATCATAATAATAACAAAATCATACGTCCCGGAGGAGACAGTGGTAAGAGCATAAAGGGTGTGACAAAAGATGACGGTGGTAACAACGTGGCTGCTGCAGCGGCCGCTTTAGAAGTGGTCATTGTTCACTCACCAAATTCACTGAATGGCCGTGGTGAATCTCGTGTGATTGGTGGACATGAATCAGTGGATGGACAAGTTATCAATTCATGCTGCTGTCGTCGAAGGAAACGTCACAATGCCACACAAACGCCATGTGGAGAAGGTGGAAATCAGCAATTGACAAACCGTTGCTGTTGTGTGATTACGACCCATCACCACCATCATTGTCATCATCATCATCATTGTCGTTGCCGTTGCCACTGCCATCACCATGGCTCATCAAAACGCAGGGCCCTGTTATGCCAACAACGGCGTCATCATCATCATCGCAAACATCATCCACATCGCACAATGGATTTCAGCGAGATACATCATCATCAGCTGCATCAGCAACCAATTGCAATAGAGATCGATGCTGCAACGACAACAATGACAGAAGAGGATGCTAGCAGTACCGCTACCTCAAATTTTCCATTTAAGGCCACCGCCATTAGCTCTTCTAGCGTACAACAACAGCAGCGTATAAGTCCATTGATTCTTTCGCCTGTTAGAGAACCACGCCGGTGTTCTCTCAATTCAAATACCACCATCGATACCGATGAACTGTCAGCTGACGAAGACGCCGAGGATGTAAAAATTGTTACCAACGAGAGAGTTAAAATTAAACGTAAACGATTTCGTGAGAATGATAATTTCTGCTCCAGCTGTTCCAGTTGCAGTAAACACTCTTCAAGTTCATACAGTAGCAGTACCAGTTTGGACGAAGATCTAAATCGAAATCAATTAACCGTTTCGGCTGAATGTCATCAATGTCAAGGAAATTGTAGCTGCAGTTGCGGGGATGATGACGACCAGCCGGAGGATGAAGACGAAGAAGACACCACTGAGCAGCGTGAAAGTTTTTGTACGGCAGCTGATCATACAATGTTAAGCCACACGCCCACAACTCCGGAAAATGAAGATACTTTAACGCCATCCCAACAAATGGACTCGACCCTACGAAGTGATGCAGGCATTGATGATGATATTGGAAATTTAACCGATGCCGATGCTTCATCGTTGAGTCAATCCGCCGAGTATTTCTCAATCTCATCCAATAATCCAGTATCGACATCATCGCCGTTAGACAATAAGTTATGACGTAGCGTTTCGCTGGTCTCCGCTTGGCCAGCCATCGATGTGAATGCTTTGATTCAACAGACCATACTCAAGTCGGCTGTTATACAAGAGACGACATTGCGTACAGAAAAGAATGTCCTTGGTAATTGCATTGTCAATGCCAGTGGCAGTTCCACCATAGCCACCACTAATGCCACCACCACTAAGTCCAGTAATAGCAGCTCAACGGCCACTTTAACTCCATTAACGAGCAGCATTATTACAGTGGCCAAAAAATATTCTCATTCACCATCATCATCTTCTTCTTCGGCCAGTCGTCGGGCAGTAATCACTATATGTGGCAGTGGGTCAGCCCCCACATCGGCCGCCACTCTTCCACCACGTCAAACCGATCCGTTAAAGAAACGCTCCATGGAAATAATTTTATAAGTTAATAGAAAGAAATACCTCCAATAAGTACTGTTATACAACAGCATTGTATAACAGTTATCTAACACTATAGAGGATGGAATTTGTGTGCAAAATCGTAATTTGGAAAAGATAATGTTGTTCTACGGGGGCTTACCTACTATAACTGTAAACTAACTGTACATTATATTCTTTAAATATATTTTCTGTAGGAATTTTTGTTAAGGTTTTGTAACTCAGACAAAACTGTTATACATATCTTAAACCAGAGAAAAAACAAATGCAACAACTTCCATACAAAATTGTACGGTGTACACAGAACACACTGGCAAAGAATTAAAGGAAAATAATTTACAAATACGATTAACTTTCGATATACAATGTATATTTACAGAATATAAAAATTTCGTTTAAAAGTTATATGACAATCGATTAACAGGACTTTCTCAGTATAAAACTTAAATTTGTAAATGATGATACGCTTCTGTAAGTTGAAATTCAAGGCAAAATCGAGAACTTTCACTTCCTTTATTTGCCAATGTGTACACCTTGATAATGTTATATTTTATGTAGTCAATTTCGAAATTAAGTTTGAACTATCTGTTTAAATCTACAAAAAGAAAATTCATCTCGATATTATGAAAAAAGGAAAACCTTAGTTGTACAATTTTCCTAGCAGAATTTATTATTAGCTAAGATGTTATTTTTTTTTATAAATAAACAACACCAACAACCAGACAACACCATACAAATTTTTTTTATTTTTTTTCCCCTTTTTTTACTTTTTTTTGTGTTACTATGTAAGAAAAAAATCTTAAACTTATCCAAATATCTTCCTTGCAATATTCAGAGATTCCGTTGAAAACATACACACAAAAATATAAAAATAATTGATTTATTTTTAAGCTAATTAGTATATACTGATTTATCAATATAGATATATATATTTAAAAAGTGCTTGAAAATATTTATGAAATATTACAAAAAATTTAATTAAATATGTTGATTAGTGTGTAGCAGATATCTCGTTTGCCTCTATAAATAAAGACACAGACACCAATATAGCTATATTCCGATAAAAAAAATATTATGTATGCGTACCGAAATACTTCTACTATATGTTACAGCTGCGCAGTATTCCCAAAAGTCAACATCTTATCGAAACTCCAATTGTAACGAATTACTTATAACCAAGTACTCATAATCAATCAACTATTATACCATTATAAATGTATATGTAACTAAAACTGTTATATAAATTGCATTTTCGAGTATGTATTGTATTTAGAAACTTTTTTCAAATATTAATATTATAATCTCTCAGATGAATTCACAAATCAGAAGTACACAAAAAAACCAAAAATCATAATCGTATGAAAAAGCAATAAAAATAAATTGAAATTGAAATATGTTGACTCAAGTATAAATAATGATCTTTGATATCACCAGATTCTCACGAATGGAGAATTGCTTAATCCACGCAGACGGACAATAGACAAACAAAAGAATAATGACTTTTTCTTTCAATCAAAAA
Organism: Drosophila austrosaltans; assembly: GCA_035045865.1. NCBI lineage: Eukaryota > Metazoa > Arthropoda > Insecta > Diptera > Drosophilidae > Drosophila > Drosophila austrosaltans. The sequence continues at coordinate 9,167,231 of JAWNOQ010000099.1, forward strand.
TTAATGAACCATAAGTAAAAAAATTTCAAAATTTTGCTACTACTTTGCCCAAATCATACATAACACTTATAACTTACTCGATTTATCATTGACTTTAACGGTGCAAACTTTTGCCAATGCGAATATGTTGCAAAAGCAAGAGAAAAAGAGAGATAATAATCTTTATTTGGTATTGGACATCAGCAGGTTTATAAATCTATGATGTTTAATTATTTCGCGGTCTTTGTCGAACTCTTACATTGTGCGCCAATTTTAGCTTAAAATACTGGCAAGTATGTAAAGAACACTTGCAAAAAATAGTGGGATTTTCTGACTTTTCAAAAGAGTGCGCACTCTTTTGTAAATTTTTTTTGACGGACATCTATCGCAATAGTCAATATCCATCGATACATCGATAACAGCCATCGATGTTAGGCGAATTGATTTACAAATGCCGAGCGAATTCTAATTTGTAAAGCGAATTCATTCGCAAAAGCTAAGCAAATATAAAATGTTCAGCGAACTCAAATACAAAGGCGAACTCATTCGCAACTATCCATAATGATTGTCAGGCATCGATTCAAAACCATCGATAGTACCATCCGGTTCAGCTCTAGTAAAATTATTTGCAAATGTTGAGCGAATTTTAGTTTGTGAAGCGAATTTATGCAAATGGTAAAATAATGGCCAAACATCGATGTTTTCCCAAAATACAAAACCATCGAAATATGGGTAGTTCTATCGACATTCGGTCCACCTTTGATTAAAACTGTGCGAGAAGCTCTAACGGGAAAAAAGGGCTGCGGAAGAATAATTATGTAAAAAGTAATACAAAAAAACACACGGTGAACAAACAAATCGAGTTTTTAAACAAATATATATATAATAATTAAAAAAGCAGAAGCTTAAACTGGTTACAATAATTTGTGTGAAAGCGGAGGAAGTAAAAAAAAGTGCAAAGAGGACGTATTTGTTTCGAATCGAAAACCAAAAAGTGGGAGCAGGTAAGAAACAATTGTTTTTGTTTCATTGATAAGACAAGATGAATTTTGCTGTAAGTTAAGCAAGAACTCAGCGAGAGAGACGGGGCTAAATAGACAATTGCTTAAGCAAGTGCCGTTATCTGTGTATCCCTTTGTTGGCGCCTCTTGTCTGTCTCCCTCTTCCGGCTTTCTATTCACCCATACAGCTTCCACACATACACGCACATCAATTTGCCAATTAAAAGCTTTTGACCCTCAAACTCTAGACAACATTCATAGAAAATGTGTCTCCTCCTCCTTTTTCCTCTCTTCTTCTTTGCTTTTTTTTGTTGTATTCTTTATTCGATTTGCAATTGAAAAGCCTTGACAAAATATTTGTCTCGGTGCGCGTGTGATTTGGCTTGCACTTTAACTTCTGACATTGACAAGAATTTGAGGGCTACCCCGATAAGTGAATGAAAGAAATTGTAGGAAAGTTAGGGGAGAGGAGGTGTCGGGCTTTGGGGGTCGCTTCAATTCAATGTCGATTCTTTATTTTTTATTGAACTTGATAGTGAAAATGTCGAGTGCCTATTTGAATCCTTTTGAACCTTTTCACTCTTCCCCCAGGCATGTATGTACAACTCCCTCGGGCACACGCACACATACAAAGTCAGGGGACACATACACATTCATACATTATGAACATATATAAATGAATGTTCACACATATATTTTTTATATTATTATTCTTTTGGTTTATTGGCTATTGATGACCACAGATTCAAAATAAAAATACTTATTTTTCTTATTTTTTGGACTATTTTGTACAATAGTTTCGTTAACAAAATTAAACTAAAATCAAACTAAAAAGTATGAAATCCGGTTGGTAATAATGAAAATCTAAGAAGTTTTAAAATATTTTTTTTGTTGCGATTTTTATTACTTGTTAAAGAAATCAGTCATTTTCGACTTGTGCTTTCAAAGCTTCATTGTAGCACTACTGGCAAGAAAAAATGTTTTTCCCCCAACTGTCTTGCAAATGTTATCGTCTTTCGATTTTGGGATCAGAGTTTTCAACTGAAGATTTTTCTTCAAGTTTTCCTAAACTAAATTATCAGTAAACTCAAATGCTCCAGAACTGCTATCGTCTGATTGTGAATTGTTTGTTTTAATCTGAACCAATCCCACAATGATTGGCTGAAGAAGTGATGTTGTATTAACTAAAGAAATTTTATTTTAAAATTCGGTTGGCTTGTATTTGTATTTTGGATGTCCAGGGGCGTGGTCTAACAACAAATGTGACTTAAAGTCTAAATTCTTTTTTAAATATTTTTCACATCGTGTTAGATCGAGGTTTGTAGCGTGTTAAAAGAGAGACAGTAGCAAATTTGCAGTCGTGTGAGACCGAGTAAGTGTTAAATGAGGTAGTGTTAAGCGAGAGCCAGGTGTATTCATAGATTAACGCCAAGAGGTGTAGAAGGGTTTGCAGGATTATCTATATGTATACATAGATAGGGTGTGTGTGCGCATAATCAATTTATGCTAGCTAGAAAAAAATGCCTACTAAGCATTATATTAAAAAGAGAAGAAGATCAAAATCAAGCAAAGATTTAAATGCACAACTTGTTACCCAAGTATATACATACAAATGTACATATGTATGTATTATGTACAATTATGTGTATGAGGAAAGAATAGTAGGAGCAAAGAGCAAGAACTCTGGCAAAGTGTTGGGTCCTTCTCATGAATACCAAACAATGTGGAAAGAGTGTTCACATCCTTCGTTTCTCCACGTCCTCTTCCTTGCGTAGGCGACGAAAGTGTGGAAACATCAGCCGTAAATAAAATTGCCGCATTATCCTTGCGACTTCTTGTTGCCTTCTCCTTGTTGCCTTTTCCTTTTACTTACGTCCGCCCGTCCGTCTCTACTTCCTCCTCTGCGACGCAAAAGTATACTATTGCCATAGCTGTCACCAACAACATTGTGCCGGCAATAAAAGGCATACAATACAAGCAGAAGAGAAAAAAAAAGCAAAACTTTTTTAAGCTCATTGCTAAAATTAAAAATCTTTTAATAAAAATTGTTCCTTTCCTTAATTTTGTCGCGTTTTGTTCCATTTTAAGCCAGAATTTCATTTCGTTTGAAGAGAAATTCAAACTGTTTTAAGTCCATTTTGGGTCACATTTCCGAGAAAATAATTTTGAAATATTCATTCTGATAAAACGAATTAAAAGAAAATAATGTCGTTTACAGTTTAATGTCGTACAAGGTTGTTCAAAAGATATCCCACTTAATGGCGCAGAAGTGTTCTAGAACTTAGTTCTAGTGTGCTATAGTATTAGAAATATTCCTACTGAATTCATACATACACATTAATTAGAACTTCATATCATACTTAACTTTGTTCTGTAAACTGTTATTTAATCCCGAACCTCACCTAAGCATTCAATTTCTATTTTCGTATAGTATTCATCTTATCGTATAACCGTTAGTTAGATAATTAATGCTACAGAAACTATTATTTTTCGCAAAAAGTGCAAGATATCCATAAAGCCTTTCACAATAATGAAAGTGCAAATTGAAACACAATTAACGAACCGAAAAGTTAGAGAGCTTACGGCTTATCCTGTCTGTTGGGGCAAGAAAGTCCTTAACGCCGTACACTGGACGATAGACGAAAACTACTAGCCAACTAAAATGACAGGTCACTTCACACACGTCCATGACAAACAATAAGAGATAACGAGTAATGCGAGAGCAGGGAAGAAAGTTGATGAGGAGAAAAAAAGACGAATCGCAATCGATGAACCTCAACGACCGCCCCCTTAACCAAGAGCCCCTTCCCTTCGTCATGGTGTAATAAGGCGTCAGCATGACGTCCATGTTCAAAGACCACTTTAAACCTACAGCCGAAGAAAAAAAGAGTTAGATGATGATGTTAAATGCAATTTCATTAATGGCTTCCGTTTTCACAAGACACGCGCGCGAATAAGGAGAAAAAGAGAAAGGACAATGACCAAGGGGAATGAGAATGTAAATGGAAATATGGTAAAATAGCTTTGTCTAGAATCCTCGGTTACGTTTTTTCTTTTTTCCCGATGCATCCTTAATAAATAAAAGCATAATGAAATGTAGGAGCACCACGCGGGCATAAACTAAGACATATCAAGGTCAAAGTGTCTTAAGCCAGGTGCTGACGATATAACTGTTCGTATAGCGTCACTCACTCGGTAAAATGTAAAAGTCAATGAACTGGTCCACGGAAAAGGATAAGAGACAAAAACCAAATAATGATTCCGACAGCGATGATAATGATTCTGCTGCTGCAGTCAACCAGGAAATGCTTTAGTTTAAAACCAATTCTAAAAGGAAGCGAAAATAAAGCAACACTCATTTTGATTAATACCAGAATATATACATATACATTCATACATATTGAAAAGCCTGCCATAAAAAGCAGAACATCAGAAAGAACGCAAGCCTAATTCAATTTGCATGTGCGTGCAGAAGCGGGCGGCAGAGAGAACGTCACGCCAAGAGAATAAGTCAGTGGCATCGTTGGACAGGGGGGTTTTGTGCACCTCCTATTGTTCTATGTCCTGCGGATCGCAATGGTTTTTTCCGTCCCGATCCTAAACTAAAGTTTTTTCTTGAACTCCAAGGAAATCACAAATTTCATCAAATCTATGAAAGGAATTATTAATGAAAAGTTTTCTTTCTTTTTTGTTCTGCTCCCTTCTATAAAAACTGTGGTAGTTAGCCACTGAAATTGTTTATAAATAAATTAACAAAGCTGTTCTGATGGACTGATTGTATAGTCAGCCGGACGGACGACCCTCAGCAAATAGAACAATGCACATACACACAGACATCCTCAAAAATTGGCGGAGGGGATAAATTGAAAGGCGCGTGGCTGATTTGCCATGACAACACCGATGTGCAACGCAATTGTCAGACAATCTACATACATGAATGGCGAGGTATTTATATATACATAGTTGTTATTTGTCATCTATATGGACAAAAACAAAGAATAAACTTTAGGAAGAGTTCAACTTTCCCTCCTTACAAAAACTGTATCAGTCCACTTACTCTGTACTCCGTTGATTAAACATTATTTTATGCATATCATTTTCCGAACACAAAAGTGTAAAATAAAAATCAATTATCAACACAAAAAGTTGACACAATTTTCCTCAGTTAATATGCCAGCTCAATGCAGATTGGGAACACCCAAAAAAAAAAAAACAAAACTCAAAAGCAAGTCAAAACGCTGTTTATACGGAACAAAGGGAATTTTTAATGAGGATGACGATTTTCCCAAGCTCAAAAAAAAAAAAATATATTTAGAAAACGATTAAAATAAGTCAAATCCTATAGCTTGAGAAAAAAATTCAATTCGACAAATAAAATTTTTTGGTCCGATTGTTCCTATGGGAGCTATAGCATATAGTGGAGCGGTTTGGCTGAAACTTAGCACAGACATTTTTATACTAAACTTTCAAATACCATATTTTGTGACAATCGCTTTAAAAACACCTAAGTTATTGCTCTAAAACGATATTCTTGACCGATCGTTCCTATGGGAGCTATATGATATAGTCAACCGATTCTAATGAAACTTGGTGGTTATGTTTGAAAGTATACTAAACTCATAAACAACAAATTTCGTAATATTCGATTGAAAAACCAAAAGCTATGGAAGTTTAACTCTATTCTCGACCGATCGTTCCTATGGGAGCTATATGATATAGTCATCCGATCGGAATGATTCCGAGATATACAATGCCTATGTGCAAACTTTCAGCTTTGTAGCTTTAAGAATTTCGGAGGAGAAGCTGTTGATCCAGACAGATGGACAGAGCTTAATCAACTCGGTGCATTGTGCTGATCAAGAATATGTATACTTTATGCTTCCTTCTATGCGTTGCAAACTTCTGACCAAAATTAATATATCCTTGCAAGGATATTGTATATATTGTTTGCTTGAGTATGAAACAATAAAAAATTTGAAAAACTTAAATTACGGAAAAATAACGAAACACATGAAAGGTTGAAGTATATGGTTATAACCTATTCACTATTAATAATTTTTGGATGCACCATGGTCAAAACCTCCTGCAACCGTACGCCACGAACCACTAATGTGTGTAAACTTTTTTTTTCCATAAAATTGTCTTTTGCCTCCCAGCTGCTGCTGTTTTGGCTGTGACGTAATAAGTTTTTATATTTTCGTAGACTTCCTTGTCGTCGTCGCTATTTTGCTGTTATATTTATGAGGCTGCTTCTCTGCTACCCCCGCCGTCTTTTCTACTTTGCGCGTCTGATATCCAAATTTTTCCTGTCGGTGTTTAGAACAAGTATTTAACATATTTATTTTCCTTTTTATGCTTGAGAAATGTTTTGGGGGATGTGCTGGGACATGAAACTGTGAAGCTGTTTTGCAGCTTATTTATCGTTCTGAGTCATTACAAGTAATTATGAGAATGGGTAATGAACATTGTGGGGAACCTATTCAACCAAAATTCGCTCATTCAGCAATCTATTTCACAATTTAAATATATTAAATTTAAATATAGTAAAATCCAGGCTATAACCAGCAAAAAATCAATCAAAATTTTCAATTGTGTCCATTAAAAAAAATGAAGCAAGCAAGTCGTCCCTGCCGACATTGAGTATACCCTGTACCAACTAGTTATATTAAATCAAGATCGGCATCAACTTAATTCAAAATTTCTTTTAACATACAGCAACAGCAAACGCATGCTGTCTCGCTCACTCTTACCAGCCAATGTCGCCTTGGCAATTCAGTGCAAAACTCATATAGCTATATCTCCGATATTTATTGTCCGATTTCGACAAAATTTGGTGAGCTGGTCCACTTTGGGTATATAATTAGGTGTGCCAAATAAGAATACGATATCTTTCATACAGCTCTAGTAATACGTTTTCGCGATTTGCGGGGGCGGAAGTGGGCGTGGCAAAAATTTGAAACAAACTTGACCTGTGTAGACACTAGATGGATATTCTCACCAAATTTGGTAGCTCTAGCTCTTATAGTCTCCGAGATCTAGGTGTTCATACGGACGTACAGACGGACAGACGGACGGACGGACAGACGGACAGACGGACGGACAGACGGACATGTCTCAATCGACTCGGCTAGTGATGCTGATCAAGAATATATATACTTTATGGGGTCGGAAACGCTTCCTTCTGCCTGTTACATACATTTTGGCGACTTTAATATACCCTTTTACCCTATGGGTACAGGGTATAAAAACCAAAACTATTTAAAAATTCTAAAAAAAAACTGCGTCCTAATTAAAAACTTTTAAATTGTATATGCATATTATATTTTCAGTATTGACTGCTTTCAAATGGCTTAGAATGAGATACATAAAGCAATATGGATAGAATCAAGCCTAGCAAAAATCAACATATTCATCTTACTTTCGGTTCTTCATTGAATCAGAACGCTTAATGTATAGCGAATGTGTCTTTAAGATAAAATAAAAAAAAAGAAGAGAGGTGTCATGGGACACCCAGATGAAACGAAGTTTCTTTCGATTAAGGGGGTGAGAGCTGCTTTATTCATGCAATTTTGAAAAAAAAAATTTATTTTAATTAATACTTTAACAATTTTTTTTTAATATTTTTTTAAAAACTATATACATATGGATGAATGTACATATTTTGAAATACTTCGCCCAACAGGAAACTATATAAAAAAAGTAGCTCAAATGCTACCAAAATGCCAACGGTTACGTTGATCCGAATTGCAAAACCAAACATTATTTAAATTGTAAGACTTCAGCCCATACGATGAACTATAAAAAATTCAAAATTCCAAAAAAAATTAATTTTTTACAGATTTGATAAAAGTCACTTTTTCGACCCACTTTGGGAGACTATTTAGCTAAAAAAAACAACAAAGCGACACAATTATTTTAGTTCAGATAGGTTTAAGAAAAAAATGGGTTTATTATAATAAAAATAATTTGAAAATTTGAGCAAAATCGGTTAGGGAGTTTTTGACATACATATCTTGCCAGCAGTTTTAAGGAACCGAGTCTAGTAAAACATATTTGAATGTTGTTGCCCGCAACCAGGCTCTATATACACCTACTCAGGTTTACGGCTATTACTTCTTAGATTTTGAAAAAATCTTTTGCTCAGGTATTTTAGACATTCTAAGGGTAAGATGCAATAAAAATTTAATGCAAGGTGGGCTACCAAATTTCGCCCGACGACAATATTTGCAACAAACAAGCATCCGGGCAGAGAAAAAGGGATCGGGATCGCGAATCCGAGCATATACCGCGAATACATATGTATGTATATGCATGTGTGAGTTTGTGGGCAGCGAGACGCGATCGCAACCTTTTTTCTTCTTACCTCTGCCTCACACATTTATGACGCTTTCTCAAGCTCAGAATCTTTGCTTGTGCGTCCCGTATTTACTTGTTCGTCCCGCATTTATTTGTGCGTCCCTCTGCCCACAAACTCGAGCACGCTACCTCTTTTCCCTTCCGAATTTGCTTGTGCATCCCTCTGCCTAAAAACTCGAGTCCGCTACCTCTTTTCCCTTCCGAATTTGCTTGTGCGTCCCTCTGCCTAAAAACTGTCCGCTACCTCTTCCCTCTTCCGCATTTGCTTGTGCGTCCCTCTGCCAACAAATTCGAGCTCGCGATCGCTGCTTGTGCGTCCCTCTCTGTCTACATACTCATACACTGTTCAATGCGAAAGAAAAAGACAAAACATTTGGTAACGGTAAAAGTGTCGTTACACTTTTTAGTCTTAATTTTTTCGGTTTAGCCCCTACCGCGCGATAAGAAACTTCGTTTCAAAAACTTTCTTTGAGTCTTAAAACTAATTGCTTAAATTACATAAGTTGGATCCTTTAAAGAAACTAAATCTTTACCTTCAACTTCCGACTAATTTTATTATATAAACAAATATATTCCTGAATTATTATACATAGTTTTAACTCTAACTTTCCAACAAACCAACTTTATTACCAATTTTATTTTCTTGAAACTTTAAGCATAAACTTAAGATAACTTTGATTCTAACTGCTTTTTATACCCTGTACCCATAGGGTAAAAGGGTATATTAAAGTCGCTAAAATGTATGTAACAGGCAGAAATATACATTTCTGACCCTATAAAGTATATATATTCTTGATCAGCATCACTAGCCGAGTCGATTGAGCCATGTCCGTCTGTCCGTCCGTCCGTCCGTATGAACACCTAGATCTCGGAGACTATAAGAGCTAGAGCCACCAAATTTGGTGTGAACATGCGTCTAATGCATACACAGATCAAGTTAGTTTCAAATTTTTGCCACGCCCACTTCCGCCCCCGCAAATCGGGAAAGCGAATAACTAGAGCTGTACTAAAGATATCGTATTCTTACTTGGCACACCTAATTATATACCAAAACTGAACTAGCTGACCAAATCGGACATATGCCTATATCCGTTTTGTACTGAAATGCCATGGCGGCATTGGCAGATAAGAAAGAGCGAGATAGCATGCGTTCTCTGCTGCTGCATGTTAAAGGAAAATTTTGTATGAAATGGATAGCTACTTCGAAAGTTTTATTTTTAATGTTGGTACAGGGTATACTCAACGTCGGCAGGGACGACTTGCTTGCTTCATTATACCCTGTACCCATAGGGTAAAAGGGTATATTAAAGTCGCTAAAATGTATGTAACAGGCAAAAGGAAGCGTTTCCGACCCCATAAAGTATATATATTCTTGATCAGCACCACCAGCCGACTCGATTGAGACATGTCCGTCTGTCCGTCTGTCCGTCCGTCCGTCCGTCCGTCCGTCCGTATGAACACCTAGATCTCGGAGACTATAAGAGCTAGAGCTACCAAATTTGGTGTGAACATTCGCCTTATGTCAAGGCTGATCAAGTTTGTTTCAAATTTTAGCCACGCCCACTTTCGCCCCCGTAATTTGAAAAAAAAGGATTACTAGAGCTGTATTAAATATATCGTATTCTTACTTGGCACACCTAATTATATACCCAAACTGGACCAGCTGACCAAATTTTGTCGAAATCGGACTATAAATATTGGAGATATTCGGAAATGCGTTTTGTACTGAAGCGCTTAGGGCGACATTGGCTGGCAAGAGTGAGCGAAACAGCATGCGTTCGCTGTTGCTACATGTTAAAGAGAATTTTGCATGAAATCAATGGCTTTTCGAGGATATTCTATTTCATTTAATATAATTAGTTGGTACAGGGTATACTCAATGTTGGCAGGGACGACTTGCTTGCTTCATTTTAATATATACCTACACAAATTAATATTCGAGCGATTCTTAGTTGTTACATTCACTCAGTTTCTCTTTCGTTTCTTGTATTTCTCTTTCTACTTTATTAATTAGTCGCGCGATATATTTATATATATATATATATTTATATATCGCGCGACTAATTAATTGTGTTTCAAGCTTTTTGTTCTCGAACCAAAAATTTACAATGAAATTCTTTTATCTGGCGCCAGAAAAATCAATTAAAAGCAAAAGCTAAAGATAGAAAGAAAGAGAGTAACAAAAATAAACCAAACCCAGACCGCCCACCCTTTTTTGGTCAGATATTTGTAACGCATTGAAATATACGTCTCCGACCCCATAAAGTAAATACATACATATGTTCTTAATCAGCCGAGTCGATCTCTGTGTGTCTGTTTGTTTGCAACTTTTGGAACTTAAATTGTTAGCTATGTAGTTGAAACTTCGTAGTTAAGTTTCTTAAAGATGTATGCAGGTCAAGTTTGAATATCGGTCGGATCGGATTACTAAATGATATATCCAATATCGGAATAATAGGGTTAAAATTAAACAAAATTTTTTTCTTTTGCAGTATAAATTAGACATCTTAATGGATGCACCCAAAACAACAAATGAATCATTCATTCGAAAAATGAGTACAAGTACATTCTGAACAGGTTTAAATGAGTATAAGTGAATGTTGTACAATTTTCTATATTGACAGTTAGTGTTCTCACTCACTTAAATGTTGTACAGCAGTTTATGAGTACAGTTAAATTGGTGTGCAGTGTGCAGTCAACTTACTGTACAGTGAGTTATTATTGCAGACTTCTTGAACAAATCTTAATGAAAATGGTAAGGATAAAAGATTTTATGCAAGAACAAGATGGACAACACAATTTTTTAGTTATTACAATTTAATTTCAAAAAGTGAATTATTGTATAATTTCGTAGTATTTGTGTGTAAAAACATTATTTTATTTACCATATCGCTGATGGTTGCAATTTGGCAGCGTTTATGGGGTCATTAGCTTTTTGGCAACAGAAAAGGCGCCGCATTTTTTAGTAGCCGTGTCCACCAATTGCAAAATGTTACATTCATCTGTACACTTAAATGAGTAAGCACACCTGATGTACTCATAATTATTTATTGTGTGCAATGTGTAAAAAAGTGACAAATGTACTCACTTCAAATAAGTACAACTATTACTCTCGCTCACTCTAAATGAGTACAGTAAAAATGTTGTACACTCTTGTCTGTCTAATTGAATGTACTACTCAGCAAAGAATGAGTACAGCATTTTTGAGAAAACTACAATACTGGTGGTTACAATACTGCACTGTACTATGGTGTTTGAAGTGAATGCATTCATGCAGACCAGTAGTATAAATCCAATATGTTTCGAAATACTACTCAACAAGTTTAAATCGATTAACTATAAAGGTGCTAATTAATTAAATAAAACCTCAAATAAAATCAATTTATTTTAATGCTCACGCATACACACATGCAAAAATTCATCAACAAGTGGTGTGCAAAGACACAATATGGATACTTTGAAATTAAGAGTCACCTATTTGATTAATAAAATTCGCAGTTACACGATAAAATGATTTTTTGACGGGCAAATGAAATCGTAGAAAATAATGAATGACAACTGCCCAAATTGCTGTTTGCTCTTTTGAAATCTGAAAAAAAGTTTTATGATAACTTTTATGGCAAACTAAAGACATGAAAAATATCAAACATTAAACGAAAATAAATTTCTGATTCGAAGAATTTTAAAGGCAGTTAAAGTGAACAAACTGAAACAATCTGGTTGGGTAATACACTTTAAGAAATTTGGTTGTTCAAATACCCATCTTCTAACCTATTTGTTTACACACAAGTTTTACTTCAATAAAGTTCCACCAAACAGTCTGTCCTCACCCGCATGGGCAAACGCTATCAAAAGAAACTAATAGTTATATTATTTTCTTCGGCTAGAAGTTGCAAATTGAAATGGTGTAATATTTGTAATATTTGGAATTAAAAAGAAAAGCTCTGGACAAAATCAGTACAAAATACTATAAAACGTTTAATGTAATCCTGGATATACGAAAGTATTTGCGAGATTCTTGATATAATAACATAGAAGAATATATACATATACATATATACATATAACATATATTTCGATGCAATCACGATCGACTTGCAATTCACTTTAATCGTACAATTTTTTTTTTTTTTATCTTTTTACAGTAAGAAAAAAAAACATAAAAAGAATCACATCATTGAACAAAAAAACAACAAAATTACCTTTAGAAAAGGAAAGACTGATAACAAAAAATATTACCACGCCCACGCTTACATACAGACGTACGATTACTTTTAAAGCTTTTATAAATTAAAGCCCGCGCTTTAAAGGATTGAACCAACAGCAGCAGGAGCAGCGCCAGCTACAACAAGAAACAGCACCCATCAAGAAGAATTCCAACCACAACAAAAACAACTAAAAAGATGTCATCACGTTCTAAGGAGAGAGTTGTTACTGCATTCCGTAAAATCTTTCACAAAACCAATAACAACAATAACCATAACCACAATAACAACAATAATGATAAGAGCAGCAGCAGCGGTTGCAGCACCGATAAGACAGATGGAGCCACCGGCAGCAACAATAATAATAACAACAATAACGAGGCAGCTGCCACCTCTGCCTCAAGTGGAGCAGCATCAGGTGGTAACAATAATGCGACTTCCGGAGGAGCTATAGGCGGCGCCAATACAAAAAATGCTATTGTTCGCATGGCTCCTGATCTAGCAGTATGTGAATCACCAGGCAAGCGTCGACGACAGGATCATAAGTAAGTCTTAAGATCAGGCAACAGTATTGCTAAAAAAATTAACTTTTATTTTGCAGAGTATCACCGGCTTCGGGTCTTCAATTGATGACGGCACCGGATCAGACCATTCGCTCGCGACGTTTGATGAAGGAATATCGCGAAATGGAACGGCTGCAGAATAAAAAAGATTCAGTTTTCACGGTGAGCAGGATAAGATAAGAATTTCTTTTTTTTTAAATTTTCCCTATACTTTTCAATTTTTATATCACTTTTCCCTTTTTTATTCCTGCAGGTGGAGTTGGTCAAAGATAGTCTTTTCGAATGGCATGTACGCCTACATGTTATAGATCCAGATTCTCCGCTGGCACGCGACATGATTGAACTAAATATTCCGGCCATACTTCTCCACTTGAGTTTTCCCAACAATTTTCCATTTTCACCGCCCTTTATGCGAGTTGTCGAGCCCCTCATCGAGAAGGGTTACGTGATGGAGGGCGGTGCGATATGCATGGAATTGCTGACTCCACGTGGCTGGGCCAGTGCCTATACTGTAGAAGCAGTGATAATGCAATTCTCAGCAAGCGTTGTGAAGGGTCAAGGTCGCATAGCGCGAAAACCGAAAAGTACAAAGGAGTTCAGTCGGTACGAGCAACTTTAATATCTTGAAAATAACCAAATTCTATTATTCGTGCCAGAGCCACTTACAATGAAGTTAAATCTGCTTAGACGCGACTACTTTAACTATACAAAATGTAGACATAGAGATACAGTCTATCTGGATTCAACTGTTTTCCACTTGACATAACTCTTTGGGTGTAAAAACTTAAACCTTTTATGTTCTAAGTAGAAGTGGTTTTAAAATAATTGAGTCTCAAATGATTCTGATGGGTTAAGACTATATTATAAAGGAGAACCAAATATAGGGACAGTTTTTGTAGGGGTCATGGCAAGAGTACATACAATATGTATATATTTACATATGTATACATATAAGAGTATTGGGACTCATATGTTATATAATGATGTTTTATCTTCTTTTCTTTTTTTAGGCGCCAGGCGGAGGAGTCCTTTCGCTCACTGGTTAAGACGCATGAGAAATATGGTTGGGTCACTCCAGCCTTGTCTGATGGTTAAAAGAAAGAGAGGGGTAGGATGCTTTACCCTAACCTCTCTTATCTCTTCTTCTACGTTTGCCAACATTTACAAAAATCGCTCATTATTAACTAAACATTAAGAGAAACTTATATAGACAAGTAAAACGCTTCAATTCTCCTTCAAGCATTTCAGCCCAAAAACCTTCCTTGATAGTTATAGATAAACTAAACTATTTCAATTGCAAAACCATATACAGAATTGAAATAGAAGTTTGAGTCAAAAATCATTTGAAAGTAGTCGAAAAAAATAGATGAAAAGAAAGAAAAATATGTATTCTTTGCTCGTAGTTTTCATTCACTCAATGTTAAGCCTTAAGTATTATTAAATTTTTCATAAACAACTGAAGTCTAATTTCCATTTACTTTTTCGCCTAAAGTTGAATAAACTACAACAATTTAAGTTAATATTACTTGAAAATGAAAAAACGAAACTGTGTTATTTTAATTTCAATTTGTGATTTTTTGTTACACAAATCAGGAAAAAAACTAAAACAAAAAGTGAACATACTACAAAACATTGAAAAGGAACATTCAATATTTGTTTTTTATTTTTTTTTTTTAATTTTTATGCATAAATAATAAATGTAAAATTGTGAACACAAAACCAAAAATATAAAAAAACAAAGTTTCCCGTGCGGAGTTTTTATTTGAATGGGAAATGCCCGCAGTAAGTAGAATTTAAATACGCGGGCTTCAAAATACAGTGTTAGCTAACTGTCACTGTGCCAGCGGTGGCCGATGCGTGCTTGATGCATGATGTGCACCATGCTAAAAAGGTAGGAAAAATTCGAAAAGTGGCCTGCAAAAATCTAAAGAAGTTGTTGTTTTATCAATATAAAAAAATTAGCTTCAGTGTGTCTTCGTTGTTTTAATGCTATAATAATTGATAATGAGCACTCAATATTAAAATTCTGTTTAAACTTCTAACTGGACTTTATATTTAGGTAGTTTTCGTAGTTAGATTTACATAGTATTAATAAGTCTAATTTTAGAAATTATTATTAATTAAAATAAATTGTTTTTAATGCTTTTATTTTTGATAAAGTTTAATTTTTTCATAAAATTTGAATCAACATTTTGACCGTTCTGAAAAGAACGTATACATATGTATTATAGCCTTCATATAATTTGTATCATACAATCGGAACTTGTTTGATGTCAATGCCAATCGAACGCTAACCAACACTAAAAAAAGACCTAAAAACGGGTAGGTGAAAAATCAGGATATTTTTGTAAGTAAATTTAAGCAATTTAAACAATCGGTATTGCAACAATATGCTAAAACAAGAATAGTTCAAAGTGTCGACTAACAAATTTTAACATAGTTTATTAATACTGAGTAAGTATAATACGGAAAAAAAGGAAATGAAAATAGGCATATTTTGCAGCGAGACGGCAACAAAAAATGGAAGTGGCAAGGCAAAAGTAAAGCCGAATGCAGTGTTGGAACAATGTGGAGCGGGGGGTTGATTAAAGTCAAAAGTGACGAGTTGTGGGTGGTAAAAAGCAACATCCTAGTGAGGTGGCGTCCATATGTACATAAAATTAAGTATGCTTGACAGGGGCAAATGACATAGAGCAAATACTAAAAACCAGAGATCAGTCAAAAAAAAAACCATGTACATTTGTATAAATAAAAACTAACCAAGGAAGAACGAAAATTTATAGAATTTTAAATTAATGTTTTCAAGATTATGGAGACGGATGCTAAAGCCATCAATAAAGATGCTGGCAAAGCAGAATCGTACAAGACAGAAGAGCCAACAGCCATGGATACCTCGGAACCGGGACCACCTTCAACTTGCAGTGGGAACAGCAGTTCCAAAACCCTAAAACGTTGCCTAAGTGTCCCCATCATAAGGTATTTACCGCGTCCTAGTGCCCCCATGACAACGCGATCAGCAGCAGCAGCTATTGCAGCAGCAAATGCACAACATGGCGAACAGACGCCCAAAAAACAACAACACCAGCCACAGAGACACCAGGATCCCTATATGCTAAGGTTAACTACCAATTCGTCGTCGTCCGGTTCTGGCTCCTCCTCCGGCTCTGGATCCTCCTCATTGGATTGCTTTGGTAACAATATTCACATACGTTCACAACCGAACTCTCGGGAAGTGTCGCCAGCTCCCATGTTCAACATCTTTACACCGCGTGCTCGCCGCTATTCGGCCAGCTACAGCCCTCTGACTGCAGGAGCCAGTGGAACTTTATGTCTGGGTCCGCGGGTTTCTCAGCTGCGACAGGAAGAGTGCGCTGATGTCAATAGCCGTGAGGTGAATCATGAACGCGAAGTGCATAGGGAAATACAAATATCTCAAAGTTGGGAGGATTTGACTTTGGTAGCGGAGAATTGGTCATGCAAATCGGATGAGTTCTCGAATCCCTTGCAGGTTTCAGTGCCAACGACAACAACAGGCTCATGTAGCCCAAGCCCAAGTCCCACCAATAATCGTACGGGCATGCGTTTGCCGTATTCCCCCTCACCCACAAGACGTACATTTGCCACGCGACGCTCAATGTCGCCCATAGCAATGAGGCCATCACAGTTGGTACCAGTTAAGCGAAAATTTGAACTAGATGACAATCCTCCAGCTGGTATTGCCAGCAATTGGAATGTCTATTCCCCACCGCCTCTAAAGAAGATCTTCACCGAGAGGTGCGTATTATTTTTGTATTCCAATGAGTCTCACTAATCTCCACTTTTGCAGTCGTGGCTCTTCCCCTGTGTGTCAATCGCCCTCATCCATATGCGCCAGTCCAGATTCCGGCACCTACGATGGACGCATAACACCCAAACTCTTCATATCGAAGCTGTGCACTAACAATGCTGTGAGCAATGGCGGCAACAACAGCAGCAGTTCCGGTTGCCCCTCACCTGTGTCTGCTTCACCCAGTGGTGCCTGCGATGGGCAGGTGAGTGCCATTCTGGGAGCTAATGCGAACATAACGGAACCTATGTGTGGTCAAAGTCAAAGCATCGATGAGGGCATCTCTATACCCGAAAGTGAAGTGAACTCGTGCCGCAGTCGCACGTCATCCATTGTGTCCACCGCTTCATCCAGCACACAAGTGCTTGTCAATGATTTGGCTTTAGACGATGCCACGCTGATGATGAATGATGATGCCAAAAGTGAGACCTCATCAATTGGTGGTTGTTCGACCATTAGTATTGAGTCATCCTCCTGCGATAGTGGGGCCAGAACGGCAGCCACATTTCTTAATCGTCTGATCGTCGATGATGGCGGATCACAACAAACACAAAAAAGTTTCTATATTAATAAGCAGGGATTATCGGGGGCAAAGAAGTTTATTGTCAATCACGAGAATTTGACCAGCGCCAGTGGAATTGCAGGGTCACCAGTAGGCGCCAATGCTAGCAAAGATGGTCAACAAAAGCTTTAAGCAATCGCTAAATTTGATTGCTCTCTATAGATACATATATTCAAAATATTTTTAATTATACGTAATAGAACTTATTCTTTTGTAGTAGAAAGCTTTGTCTTAATGGAAGGAAGGCAATGATTTGGTCAATGATTAACATTTAATAACGACCAAAGACAAAGTGTTAAAAGTGTCCAATTCCAAGGCCTAGAATTCAATTTATTTTGAAAGGAAGTTGACTCGAAAGAGAAAATGATTAACTTAAGATATTGTACAGACCATCGTTTTAAAAATACTAAACCTGATCACTTTTAATTCATTCAAGTTTGACTTGGTCTCTACTTTATAACTTGTGAGATTTTCTTCACTTACACACAGTTCTCTGTTTATCTACAAACATATAGTTTTCCCTTCTATCCCTTCCAATAATTTTTAAATTTTATTGTACAGTTGCCTAAGTTCTTTGAGATAAGAAAGACAAACATTATGCATATCATAAATCTCCCATCGAACCCTAATTGTATAGCTTTTCTTGATTATGTATTATTATGAGCTTTTTTTTTTTTGTATGTGTTATAGGCTAAGTCCTTATCCTCATATAAGTATGCATGTTGGTTTTCCTAATGTAGTTTTTAACTAATTTAGTTTGCTAGCGCTCATTGTCATTGTCCCAAATCTCTAAATCCCAAATCAATCCAATTTTTGCCAAATATGTTTCCTCTTATATATATTATGAAGTATATGGAAAAGAAATTTAACTACTTTATGAATTAGTTTAACGAGATCGATTTATATATAAAAGGATGATGTTATATATTTAAAAAAGCGATACAAAAACAAATGAACAAAAGAGATGCCTATTAAAACATTTTTTTTCCAAATAGAAATCAATTTGCTTTAATTTCTTTCGTTTCGCATTACTTTACAGAGATAGGTTTAATTAGTCATAACCACTTTAAAGATACATACATACATATGTATTTCGTAGTCTCTAAGTAGTTGAAAAATGCCGAAACCAACATTACTTAGGTCCAGGTAACGTAAACCCGATAGGAAGATTAAACTACTCTTTATTACTTTGTCATTTTATAGAATAATTTCTGGGCAGATTCTTTTAAATTTATATTATAAATAGTTCTGCTGAGTCATGACATTGACAAATAAAATGCGCCATTTTTAAAATTCTAGATTGATTGTTTACATAATCAAGAATCGTAAGCGATGTATTTATGTACATACATACGTACATACATACGTCTGCCCGTGTTCGTAAGTCTGTGTATCTATAATGAACTGAATCAAAAAAAAAAGTTCGAACACCAATCGGTGACCCATTGTCGAGCGTTGCTCTCCCACTTACGCGCACACACATACACATACATAGTAAAAGTACTGATGGAATGAAGCAAAGGTACTGATGGAATGAACGGGGTAGGGATTGATGGGGGCAACACATGCCGATCTTCCAAACGAGTTTTATGGCAAAAAAATAAATACATACATATGTACATATACATACATATAAAATCTGCCTGGTAGTCACGATTCGCCAATTTCAGTGACGAGGAGACTAGCATGGGATCGGACCCGACCACCCACACCCACACAATATGGGGCGATATTGAAACATTATGCAGCACTGAACCTCAGAGGGAGCTATGTGGAGAGAGTGCCACAACGCAACCTCGAAGAGAGAGAAAAATATCAATTAACCAACCAACAAAAACAACTGCCCGAGAGAGATAGAGAGAAAAAAGGAAAAAAAAACAGCTGTAAAAACTAAAATTAAAAGGCGCACGGAGCTTGCTCGGTTGTTCGTTCGGTTTTGCTTAAATGGAGCTCTGTTTCCCCTTGCCTCCACCGTGCCCCCTTCTTTTGCCTACTTTCTTCACATGTACGTTTAATCTTTGAAAGTCGTGTGGTTAAGAGTTGGCTTGTTTTGCGCTCGTTGGTTTCTCTATATTTTTTCTTCAATTTTTTGTTGTTGTTCATTTTCTTTGTTTTTCGTAGTTGCTGCTGTTGTAGTTGTTGTTGCTGTTATGTGCCTGAAGAAAAATCAAGTTAACAACCAAAGCACGCAACAGCTCGGTCCGAAGAGCAACGCAGCAGGAGGAGGCAGTAACGGTGATGGTGAAGGGGAAGAAGGAGCGGTAGAGTACGACGGCAACGCGCCTTTTGCTGTTGTTGTTGTTGCTGTCGTTCGCTTGGCTGATTCACAAGTTTTGTCGAGAGCTCTGAGCCGTCCCGAGCTGATTCCCCAATCCAGTTTCTTCTTTACTTGCACGGCAGACGCTTCTTCTCGCAACGCGAAAAAACATTCCCCAACAAAATCTGCAAACAACAATAAAAAATACTACCTTAATAAGAAAAAAAAAAATCAACAGAAACTTTAACTATTTGCTTTCGGGCTGCGCCAAAGATCACCCGATCATTAGATCGTTGCAAACGCTGTGGTAAGGATAAAGAAAAACTCAAGGAAGCAAAAGCTTTGATCAATTTAATTAAAGCAGGATTAAAGAGTAACTGAAAGATAGTTAGTTCGGTTTTAATAACAAGAAGAAAAGTCATAGGTATTTACAAAAACATTATTATTTATTACACAACTTTATTATAAGTCATCAACATCTTTCTTTCTTTCTTTTTTAATGGGGTACCTAATACTGAACCTAATACCTGTACCTAATACTGAAATCAATGTTTAAATTCTCTAAAGTTTTCCAAAAGTACTTTTATATTTACTAGATATCAACAAAATAGGACAACAAATAGTTATATAATGTCAAAACAATATTGTTGCTTCTAAATATCTACAATGGCATCCTACGGCATTGCTATTTACCCGCGCCATTCAAAAACGCGAGCCGAGAGCCCGACTGAACTGTCTTTATACAGATCGATATCTTAATTCTCAAAAATATTCAAATCTCCGTTTATGCGTCGACTTTTTGAGTGCGGGGAGTTATTTTTAGCCAGGAGAACTCTGCTGAATAAGTCATCCACATGTAAGCAAAGCCCTTGACAGGGTAGTACTAAACGGGCACTTCTGTAACTTTTATTGTTTTCCAGTGTTTCTCAGACAAAGAATATTTCTTTTCTGCAGATTTTCCATCACTAAACATTAATTCAATTTCTGCTTTTGTTATATTACAGTTTTGTTTAAACAAACGAATCCTTTGCAGCAGGGACCAAAAATAATTGGTATTTTTTAAATTTTCTTCAAGTTAGTTACTTTTTACTATTATTCCTAATTTTTAAAATTTTTCTCGCAAATAACTTTTTTTTTTTTTATTTTTATTTTTTCCCTCATGCCATAACTGTTAGTCGAAATGAAAAATATATAAATCATTTTTAACTTTTATTTTTGAGAAAAGAAATATAAATCATTTTTAACTATTATTTTTGAGAAAAAAAAATATAAATCATTTCTAGTTGTTATTTTTGAGAAAAAAAATATAAATCAATTATGACTTTTATTTTTTTTTTTCAAAAATAAAAATCATGAATAATTTATATTTTTTTTCTTGATTTGTATTTTTTTTTACTCAAAAATAAAAATCATTTCTAATTTATTATTATTATTATTATTATTAAAGTATAGGATATAGTTATAAACTATCAACCTTACTATATTTTACAAGCATTGGCAACTAAGGCCTTCGGCTTAGACGAAAAACTACATCCATACACTAGCCTGGGATTCGAACCCGGATCCTCGTTGTACAGTTGACTAAATGACTGGGCCACTTATTCTAATTTATTGTTGTTTATCAATAGTCAGAGATGTGTATTCTTACGGTTGAGTAGTATTTTTGGAGTGGGAAAATAGACCTTAAAAATTATTTTTATTTTTGAAAAAAAAAAAAAATCATGAATGATTTAGATTTTTTTTCTCAAAACTAAGAGTTAAAAATTATTTATATATTTTTTTTTCAAAAATAAAAGTTAAAAATGATTTGTATTTTTTTTTTTATTATGAATAACAGTTATGACATGAGGGAAAAAATAAAAATCAAAAATAAAAGTTATTCGGGAGAAATATTTTAAAAATTAAAAATAACAATTATTTTTGGATTAAATGAACATTAATCATTGTTAAACAATTATAATTGATTTTTTTGTGTTTCACTAATAACTGTTATGGACCCTGCTTAGCAGCACTTCAAATCAAACTAATTTCGATAACAAAAATTAAGGCGGACATTAAAGATGTTCACGTTCCAGATGGTTCCCATCTATGCATATGCATCTGTTTAACCTAAAAGCTTATTCTTTTTTTTTTTGAAAGATAATTGAAATAAGAAATAATCTGATTCGTATGACGCAGTTGTTTGATTAACAAGAACTTTATTACTAAACGAAAGTTATATAAAAACTCAGTTTAAGATTAAAAGGAAAAGTTTTTTTTTAATAAAGCTATGTATATGTATAATAATCAGTGGTCGGCACAGCCTATGCACCTTACATAGGGTGCATCTCGTCCGGAAGGAAAGTCAACACCGTTAGTAAAAAGTTTTAATTTTGGTTGTATGGCAGCCCTGTATAGGCAGATCACTCAAGATTGTAAAAGTTATCAATGCTTTAATGTGGGATTAAATGGATGGAATACAAATAGTGAACTATTTGTATACTTTGTGTCTTCTATATGTTTTTAAATCCATTCATTTCTTAAGTTTCCAGAGTAAAAAACGTTGATTCATTTTTAATTTCTGTTTTAGCTCATGGAGTTGGTTTTAGATAAGAACATCGCCACTTCCACTGAAGACGGTTGCACAGCAGGTTCCGGTTGTACCTCTGTTTCCGGATGTGCTGATTGCTGTACTGATTGCGTAGCTATGCCTCCATCTTGTTGCCCCAACGCTTGTTTCGGGTCCTCGTGTTGTTCCGACATCCAATGTGATTCGGGTTCACAGGAAAATATTTCATATGAATACCACGAACCAGAAGAGAATTTTGTATCCATTGATGATGCAAAAATTAAAAATTTACTTCTTAAAATTGGCCAACAACAGCAAGACGAAATGCTGGCCAGACAACGTCAACGCCAGGCAGAGGGGCAAATAATTGTTTTGTTAGATGAAGAGGAGGAGGAGAAGGCGGAGGAAGTGAAGGAAACCTTGGAGCAGCAACAGCAACCAACTGGTTTGGTAATAAGTGCTGCTAGAAGCTTGGCAGAGAGACCAATTCAGAGGCAATCTCCGGACATAGAACTGATACCCAAGCAAAGAATTGTGGCACAAATCGAGCTATCCGATAGTGAAGTTGACGATAATGACGAGCAGCAGCAGCCGGAGGATGAGGACGACGAGGAGGAGAATCTTCCATTAGCTGCCGTAAGCTGCGAATTGGTTGTGGAACAGGAACATATTATAGTATTAAACTCTGATGATGAACAGGATGGCTCAGTACCGCCGTCACCCAAAATCCAAAAGACTCTTAAACGTCGTCCCTATGTGAAGCGGCGTGGGCGAAATAGCTATGAGTGCCAGGACTGCGGCAAGAAAGTTCAATCCAATTATAACCTAAGACGTCACATGATGATACATACAGGTGAGCAGAGAAATCCAATCAGATAATTGATTTAGACAATTTAAGTGCCGGAAAATTTAAAATTCGCCTTCGAACCTATTTTTGTACATTTTAGGGGAACGTCCTTTTCCCTGCGATCTTTGTGAACGACGTTTTCGGGAGTTTAGTGACTTAAAGAAGCATCGTCGCAGGCATTCACTTGATCCTCAATTTGTATGCATGATTTGTCATAGCTGTGCGCCCAGCCAACAGGACTCAACCCGTTGTCCTGTTTGTGAAGGGAAAAATTTAATGATTAAGCCGCAAAACGAGAACATGCCACAGGAGGTCGGTAATGGAGAAGAGAAAGTTTATATTCCAACTAAAACACCCTCACCTCCAGCCACACTAATGGTGACGTTGGTTCCGCCTGCAGTTTTGCCCGTTCCGCCTCCTCCGGTTATAGCACGCCCGCCTTTGCCTCTTAGCTGTAGCAGTGCCAATTCATCATCCTCCTGTTTGAGCAATGACATTGTTCCACCACCATTATTACCTATTCCTGTGGTTGCTTCAGTTGCCATTGCACCTGTCAAATCACGCAATCGCCGTTCTTATCCATGCCCCGTGTGTCAAAAAGTGTTTGGAACACGTCACAATCTGAAGCGTCATTATATGATTCACACGGGCGAAAAACCATTCAGTTGTACAAAATGTCGGAAACCCTTTCGCGAATGCTCAACCCTTAAAAAACATATGGTAACCCATTGCAAGGAGCGTTGGTATAAGTGCTCTAGGTGTACTAATAAATTTCAGGACTATCTTGACTATACGGCACACAAGGAAGTTAATCATCAGCATTTATCTTACTCCAATAACTATGAAAGCGATTCCTCTTCCATTGAGGATTGGTTGGAGTGTTGTGAGTGTCGGGAAAGGTTTACCGAATTGGATGCCTATACCAAACATCTCAAGCAACACGATATGGAACTCTATGGTATAACTGTAGATGACATAGAAGACGATGAAGATGTAGATGTGGCCTAGCCACAAAGAATAAAGTTCCATAAATGTATTGAAAGTGTTAAAATGAATTTTATAAGCCCTGAAGGTCTTCGTATTGATTTGTCATTAGTATTTCTATATAGCTATATAGATTAAGCTATATTATTGAGGTATTAATCACATGGAGTATAAAATTTTGTTATTTTTAAAATGTAAAAGTGAAAAAAAGAACACTATTTATGCCAAATTTGATGAAAATTAAGTTGGATTTATTATACAAGCATTTAAATGCAATTATTAAGGTATCACTTTTAAGAGCAAAGCATTTGAGAAGTCATATTTTAAAAATATTAATGGTTGACCAGTTATCAGAAGTACAAATAAATTGTTTGCTTTTTTCTATATAACAGATTTATATGTTGTTGTTAATTGCTCATTAAAACAAGTTGTAAAAGTTTTTAATCAATAATTTAATATTAAATCAAAAAAAAAACTGAAACAAGCAACTTTGAAAAAACGTTTACTAATACGAATACCAACGCTTAAGGTCATTACTGCGAATAAAGTATACAACTTGGGGGAACTTTTATAAAATTAAAGATTTATTCTTCTTTGCTTTTATAATTTTGCTAGTATTTTTACATTTCTGCAAGTTCAAAAACATGAAAAGTGGAGAGGTGTTAGATCATATTTGGGCCGTTTTTAATCGCGTATAAAAAGTAATATTGTATATTAAATTTTAATGTTTTGTCCCTTCATATATAACCTGATCAGCTAAGATAGCATTAGGCAAAGTTAGAAGCAAATAAAACAACGCAGTTTGCCTGCTTATATTGGAAAAAAGAGCTTTTGATATATCCTCCCAATGTTTCAATCTTTTAATCTTATAGACCAAACCAATTAATATATTTCGTTAAAAAACTTGCGGTAAGAATTAAAAAAAAAAAGGATTAAATACATGATAAATTTAAAATAAAATAAATATATAGCGCAAGAAATTGACTAGGTTTAGGTAGTCGCATCGATTGGTCGAAAGGACTTACAAATCCAACAGCACTGGTTTTGTTTCCTTGGCACATTTAAAGACCGATCGCATCATTTTAAGGAAACCTGTATCCTTGGGTTTCTCTAGGCCACGTTGAACACGATTTTTCATAACCGAAATAAATTCCTTATTGCTCAATTGATTGTCATCTGAAAAAAAATGTTTAATTTCTTTAATATCAGTTCATTACCCCTTTTGTTTTTGCAACTCACTATTCTCATCGAATATGGTGAACACCACATCAACAACATGATCGGATAGATTGACCATGGCAACTGTTTTGGCCACATGTTGCAATGTTTGCTGGTCAATTGAGGCTCCGGCTATGTGATAGAAAGTCAGTGCTGTATCTACATCATTGATATTATTGAGAAAATGAAAGAAATCCAAATAGTCCTGTTTAGATATGCCAATGCCATGATCCCGGAACCGTCGTTTCACCCGTTTCAGTTTCTTTTGCTTCTTCTTCAGAGGGTAGCCAGCATAGGCCAGCAAAAGTTCAGCAAAATCGGCTTCTGTTATATTACCCTCCTCATTTGGTTCCTTACGTTCGAACTCTAAGGAAAGTATTTCACGTTGCAATTGCTCTTGAAAGTCCAAGAATTTCTCAATCGTCAATTTCTCATCCATATTGGGGCCAAAGAAATATGTGATCAAAGCTGAATTGACGCCCTACGAGACGATTAAAAATAAAGGATTAAGCGAATGAACTAATTATATAGTGTGTGTACGAGAAGGAATATTGTAATGTGCATAAAGTAATTTACAAAATGATTGTGATTTGAATGAAAAATAATATACAAAAGCGTTTTATTATCTTTTTGTTGTTGTTTGGGGTTTAAGCGATTATACCTTTAAGGACTGTGAAACGAAAGGATGTATAAGACATATTTACACAGTTAGGAGACGCGTTTTATGGTTACGCATTTGACAAAAAGTTTTCAAAGCCAAAAAAGAGACATATATAGAGAAGTATAATAAAAAAAATATAGATAAAGAGAATCGATTTAAGTTGTTGATGTTTTAGTAAGCTTTAGTATAGCTTGGCACGCTGATCAACCATTAGAAGAAACTATAAGGATTGTTAACTTTACCTTAAACGTATTACCCGTATTGGCATGATCGCGATGTCGTGTACCCATGCTGGTCTGTTGACGCACCAAAGTGGCCACCATTTCGAATTCCTCACAATCGACATCACCATCACCGTTCAGATCAAACATTCGAAAGGCAATCTCAAAGTGTCGACGCGATACTGGAAAAAGTAAGGCAATTTCAATGTAACTTTTTATGATTTCTTTTCTCCTTCTTTCACATCAATTAAAAACTTACTTGAAAGCACAGTTAGCAGAAATATATAATCAGAGAAGGTTATCAGGCCATAAGAGCCCAATTTATAGAAAATGCTGTTCTTTTCCAAATGTAAATTGAGTTGTTCGCCCACAGACTGCAGGAAAAATATTAAAAAGATAACATTATAAAAGTAAATAAAAAAATATCTGCACTAACCTTGGGATCATAGCGACGATATTGATCGAGACCAAGACCTGAAACAGTTTAAAACGAAATAAATAGAAATTCAAATCGTTAATCTCTTAACGTTGGTTTATGTTAGTTGATTTTCGCTATGATTTTGCATACCATCGGGCTGTTTCATGCCTGGCGTCATGCTAGTCAAGAAATCGGTCGGTGTCATATAGACCTCATGACGATCATCGGCCACAGGGACTTGAATAGTGGCAAAATATCGAAATACTTTATCCGGTGTGGAAAACTGACGTATACGATTCTCATATTCAATTATCTAATTACAAGTGAATAATTGTACATTTTAGAATTTTACATAGTTTACTTTTACAATTTTAAAGACGGAAAGTAAAAACGTTGGTAAAATTGAATAAAGAAAATCGAACGAAAAGTATACTCAATATGTGTATGGCCTTGTGTTAGTTGAGAAACTGAGAATAAAAATTATGAAAAAGAAAGTGGGAAATTTACCATCTGGCTGCTTCATGCCTGGATAAATAGAACGTAAAAAGTCCTCGGGGGTCATGTACACAATTGCCTGTGCATCATCTTGGAGTTGCAAACGCACAGTGGCAAAATAGCGAAAGATTTTGTCTGGAGTCGAAAACTGTCTTATGCGATTCTCATATTCAATTATCTTTTATGTGTGTAAGAAATAATACGTAAAAACAAAAGAGAAATGAAAATACAAAAAAAAGATAGTAGAAAAATTACAAGAGAAAGGGAGTCGGTAAGGCAAAATCAGAGTTTGTGTTTGAGGAATGTCTGAAAACTAATATACAATATATAACATACAGTTACTTTATCCAGTGTTTTATCTAAAGGTAAACTTAAGTCTACGTAGTTAAAAAGAGTCATAAAAGGTCACCCTTTGGGTTGTGCAAAAAATTTTATATCACATGATTTAACATTTTACTTTTCGTATAGCAACACAGCTTTCCATACAAACTCTGACTTGATAGGTGGATTCCTTTCCATTAATTTTACCTTTCTTTCTCGGAAACCAACTTTTTCCTTGATCTTTTTGCCCTCGTGCAGATGCAGGCCACTGCCAGATTCGTCATCTTCATCCTCGCTACCGCTATCCCTCTTGCCATTAACTCCAGCAGCATTGGATGGACGTTGTCCAGCATCAGCATCCACTTTAGGCATAAGCATTCGCTTAACTCTATAAATAAATGTATATGAATCTTTGAGCGCCTTCTTATATTATAGTGCATTTGGGTTACTTACTTGGCCCAGTCCAAAACGGAAATTATGAATAGTGTTAAAATCATGAAATGGAAATATTTTGTTATTCTCGGTGTCTTCTCCTCGCCGTGCCCAAAGCGTTTGTGCCCCCTGATCTGTTGTCCTTGCAGATAATTGAAAGAAGTTACGGCTGCTAGCAAATTTGTTGTTGGTGTTGTGGTTCTTGCTAAGGTTGAGGCAAATAGCTGCTGATTTCTTACAAGATTCACAGCTGGCGCCCTAGTTAAGGCTGCCAATGCCTGTCGCGTCATCAAAAAGCGCAGCACAGACATTTCAAATAATTTTTTAAATAATTTTTTGCGTTTTCATTAAATATTTTGTTATTATGCGCATTTTTGGTCAATACAGGTATTTATAATGGGGAAATACTGGGGTCCACTGCAAGCTCCCTGTATTTTTCCCTGTATATTACTTCCAGAAAATTACCCCAGCAATATGACCTTTTTAAATTATTTTAGCGATCTGGCAACGCGGCGCAGTTTTTACGTGGTAATATTTAAATGCCGCATGAGATAAGAAAATTTTTATTAAGCACATTTTGCTTAATTTTTATAATTTGTATGTATGTATTAGAAAAGCGAATTTATTAAAGTTTGCAAGAATTCATGTTTCATTTTGGCATGACCTTTACACTAGAAGTTGCAAATGTCATTTGAGCTTACTGGTACAGTTAAGGTTTGGCCACATATATAGTAACTTTAAATTGGTAAATATGTATTGCGATTTAGCTACATCACAACAATTAGAAAGATCTATCATATTTGTTGATATTGTTTTGAATAGAAAATAAAGTGTTTCGACTTCAACTTAGTAAAAATGGACTCACAAATGTATTTATAATGCCAAAATATTTAACTCGTCTCCAAAGAAAAGACCTTCCAACCCAATAACTAATAATCAGGGCCATAGATCAATGTAGCATCCTTTAAATGCTAGATTACGTATTAGATTAAGATAAAACTGTAAAATTGTTGTTAGTCTTATAAAGTTAAATAAGATATAAAAAAAAAAAAAATGTTTAATAAAAAATGTCGATAAATTATCTCATTTGCAATGCATTCTGGGTGAGTGAGTCTCACAACTATTGTTGGATTGTTCAACTTTTAGATGCAAAATCGTTTCCAAATGAGAAAAAAATTTGTATCAAGCGTGCGAAAAGATTTTTATTAATTCCTTTTGGACTTCATTACCTCCCGACTCCACTTCCATTCTTTGAACATTCTTAAAAATAATTTTTTTCTCAGCTTACGAAAGATTGTCGCACACATTTTTTAATTTCTTTTGCCCGTTTTTTCCATTCAGCAATCAAAATAAAAAAATAACTAAATATTTTGACGGAATACTTTTATGCAAAGAATAAAAAATTAACCTTTATTGGGGCGCCGACGTCTGTACATACATACATACAGACAAAAAGGTGGCAAAAATAAAAATAACTTAAACCAACATTTCATAGAAGTCTTAAGTTTACTTGACACAATTAAATATACATATTATACATATATATTCAGATATGTATCAGTGTATGTACATATGTTGTAGGTTGTGAGGTAGTGACAGAAATGCTAAATATATTTTTAAAGTGAGCCACAACCGCAATTTTAGCTAGGATATATTCTTTTCAGTTTTTAAAATTTTGTTCTAGCCACAATAATAAACTCCACTAAGTTGATGTGGTATGTTCTAGTATGTTTTATAACTAAGTATTTGTTTTTAATGTATCTCAATAATGAGGATCAAAGAGGTGGAAAAACGCAAAAAATTTACATAATTTTCCTTTCTTAATGCCCTAATCGAATTTTTTTTTTTACATATGTACATATTACACATTGAAGTGGAGCAATTATATATGTATGTACATATATACATAATTAAATTTCCTTGTATATATTTTAATCTTTATTTATTCTCTTAACCTGCAAATCGGTTTATTGTTTTATTTACGTTAAGACTGACAAATATATAATTGATTACTAATTATATACAAAGTGACGAAAAAACCATGAATTTCTTGCATCTGTGTATATTTGTCTGGTGGTTTATGCTTTAGTTATGGCTTGTGAAACGTGAGGTGCCTTTCACGACTGCTGACTATGATTTCACGATTTTGCTCTAAATATAGAGCGGAGGCGGCGATGCAATAAAAACGAAGTAAGGCGTATGGTTGGGTCGATTTGCAGAAAAAATTATGTAAACGGGCTTAAACGTTTGTATTCTCGAAGGGAATTTTGTTTTTGTGTCTGCCTTTTTTACAAAAAAATTTTTTTTCTAAAAATTATTTACTGTGCTTTCTTTAAATTAATTTTTACATCAGAACGAAAGAGAGAGAGGGAGAGAGAGAGAGACGGTAACCCTTCGTAATACTCCTGGTTAAAGAAAAGCAGTTTCATATTGCCACACACAAAGCGCAACAAAACATTTCAGCAATTTAATTTACAATTTGTTACAGTTACGAGTTATAGCATTGAAATGAATGCCTTACCCAAACACAGTTAAAAAATAAATGGTGTAAACAAAGCTGTGTGACGACTTGTGTATACCTCGTAGAGGCGCAACTTTTTAAAAAGGCACCCATTTAAATTGAACTACCAACACATCCTGATTTTGGAAAAAAAAGCAACAGAGAAGGAGATTGAACAACTCATTATTGACACCACAAACAAGTCTACCTTTATATATACATATGTATACATAGTTTAAAAGTTACTAACGTTTTCCGACTTAAATATACCCATTTACCCTATGAATACGAGTAACCAAAAACACACAATAAAGGTAGAGCTGTTTTTCTGTGCCGTTCAATAATGGGAGATTTTTGAAAGCAGAATGCAGACTTCGACAATCGCCGGATTGTGGGTGGAGCCTGCCTTTCTATAAAAATAACGCTTATTCGTTATAGCTATGATTCAAGCATAGGCAGTATGTTCGGGAAGTGATTTAGTGTGCACTGACTGTGAACCAGCCCTAGATTGCGAAGGCAAACCAAAACCGCCTTCCCAAAGCGGATCAAAATCATGCTTTAATATCAATATTGTTGACCACTTTGTGTTCTTATTAATGTGTGTTAATTAAGCTATAATGGTTCGTAATAAAGCCTTGCCCGACTTAAGTACATACGTATGTACATCTGCTGCTGTGAAGTTAAATATTAAAAATTAGTCGCAATGCCGTGAACTTATTTTATCACCCCGTGGTAAAATGGAAGGCTGACTTATTTCCTCATTGAATGGCGTTCTGACGCTGGCGAAACAGACAACATGAGATCCTGTTTTTTTGTAGAAGGTCTGCCCCGTTACCCAACTTGATTTCCAGGTTGGCAATCGACCTTGATGTACGTAATAAGCTTTTGCTTCTTATATTTGAAATGGTTATGCTTGTGGTTGTATAATGTGGTTGAAATTTGCTGCAGTAGTGTTAATGGAATCCGGTTTTTTTTTTTTAACTTATAACGTTGCTCTGTTTCTTAACTTAAAATAAGAGTGTGACATTATTATTAAAACTGCTAAGAGCTTTTACATAAGCTGACTCTAATTTGAATTTTCATATTGTAAAAATGAACAAAATAAGAAACAATAAAAAAGTCACTTCTTTTAGAGTGCTATTTCTTGGCACTATTTTTTTATAGTTAAGGCAAAAGTAAAAGTCCACAGTCCGCAAAATTAAGTATCATTCAATATGTACTAGTCATTTAACAGGGCGTGGTAAGCTAGACCAGTTGTACTCACTGCCTTTCCCACCCGGTTGTCGTTAGTTCTAGTTGTTACCATTTATATGGCGCAACAGCTCGATATAGTGTCAGTGCAAAATATGTTTATACAATTTATATATATACAACATATTACATATGTATGTGTATGCAATCGCATAGTATGAATGTATAAGCCTTACCACACGGATTTTCTACCCCTCCGCCCTACTTTAGCTGTTCGCAAAACGTGAATTTGCAGTGCCTCTAGTTCTGACTTTTTGTCGATTGCGACACCGTCACGCCACATTGTAAGGAAAGAGAAGGTCAGCCAGTTAGCTACCTTTGTTTGGCATTCGTTGCATTCACTACGGTTACCGTTTTTTATTGTTGTATCTTGCAGTTGTAGTCTAAAAATCTCTGCCTTAACAAGTCAGCGAATTTTATTTCATCGAAAAGGGCGACGTCTTTGCTACTATATATTTATATCTATGTACTTACATATAAGCGTATGGGTACTTCCGGTCATTTATGTGTGCTTGAAGTCGACATCATTAATTTAATTTATATTAGAAAGGCAAAAACCGAAAATCACTTTTATTGTTCTCCGTCATATGTATGTATGTATGTAAAAGCCAAAGAGTCTGAATTCATGAAATTCACGCCACTAAATTTGTGAGTGAACTATTTGTATCACTACCGCAATAACGGGTGCAATAAATTGAAATACAAGCGACCAAAGTCAAGCGAATTGTATTGACAAGGGCAAGTCAATTAACATACTTTGTCATGTAGTGAGCTTCAAAGTCAAAAATAACAAAAAGTTGAGACAAATTTCAAACAGTCCTTTAGAAATATAGATGAAATTTTTTATAAGTACTTATTTAGTTTTTGCTCCCAAAAATAAAAGCTGACTAACCGATTTTGATTGAGTTTTCACTCACATCTATCAAATTGATTGAAACATAAAACTCTTTTTTATACTAGAGGTATACATTTAAAGCTGCAAAGGTTATACATATATAAATATAAAATAAGAGGAGTAAAACGAAGTATTTTTATGCGGGTATGTCAATCGCGTCTCGGCAACAGTTTATAGGCAGTCTATTGATTTGCGGTTTTTGTTAAGTACAAAAATCAACGCAACAATTGGTTTTAGTTTTTGAAGACGAAGGCCGTTTAAAATGTGTGTAAGTACGTATTTATTATTTTTAAATTAAAGTACCTTTCTGTTACTTTAAGGGTTTCAATATTATGAGCTATTTATATTGATTTCAT
Organism: Drosophila austrosaltans; assembly: GCA_035045865.1. Classification (NCBI taxonomy): domain Eukaryota; kingdom Metazoa; phylum Arthropoda; class Insecta; order Diptera; family Drosophilidae; genus Drosophila; species Drosophila austrosaltans. The sequence goes on from JAWNOQ010000099.1 coordinate 9,200,127, forward strand.
TGTGCGCTGTAATTCTTTATATATTGCATATAGACATAAAAAATTAATTTCAAGGCTCAGTACCAATATTGCTTTTTTAATAAATTATGTTTACTCCAAATGTTAAAACTTAAAGCAACACATTTATGTAGCCTAGCACATTATACTACAGTGATTTAATATAAACAAAAGTTCTATAATTGTTTAAAAAAAATTTATAATTTTATGAAAACAATGTTTGACAATTTGTGCCGCTCAATTTTTTATTAAATGAATGGAAAATTTTTAAGGTGCGTTGTTTAAGTTTTTGCAATTGTACGCGAGTTTAAAATCGCAAACGACTAAGACAATTGTAAGCCACTCATAAAGATTTCGTTGGATGAAGTTTCGTAATTAAGACATAAAGCAGCATTATATAAATTCGTTTGTAAAATTGTTCATTATACGTTATAACTGCTTGTTTTAAAATGCGACAAATTTGATGGTTAACCGTGGCGATCAAAATAAATTGTTAATTGCAAGGGTCCAAATGAGTAGCGAAACCAACTAGAAACATCTGTGTAGAAAAAAATAAAATTAAAGCTGAATTCATTATACGTTCTTAAAAGATATACTATGTACATATGTATATTCTCATAAATGTGAAAGTCCAAGGTTGCGTCATATAAGCTTGATTGTGGAAACAAAATAATTTTGGATACATAGAAAGAACATGTACATACATATATATTTCCTCTATTTTTAAATATGTATATATATTTTGCATGTTTATATTACATTTTATAAATCGTGGGAAGCGGAGCTCATCGGTTCATAAATAAATTAATAAGAATTGTCTTTGTGCTGCATTAAAATCACCCAATCTCGGCTGCCCCTCACAAACTAAATCTACTTTTACTTTTTCGCATTGTTGTTTAGCTTTGCTTGTTGTTTTTGTTTTGGTTGACTGATTTGGCCCAGTTCTTGGCCATTGGCCATTGTTGCTTTTTGTCTGCGGATTTACTTTCAAAATTACATGAACTCTGTTTAGCGTTCAACTAGCTAATTTAACGCTTTCAACTTTTAATATTCTTAGATACATATGTACAAATAAGAAAAAAGGTTTGTATAATTATGCATAGTATTCATACAAGTAAAGTAATGCACACAAGTCAACAGTAAGCTGCAATTCAAACTCAGAAACAAAATGTTTGAATTGTAACAACATTTCACAACCACTATTGAAAATGCCAGGCGCATGGCAAACAGTTGTCTGGGCGGGCGGGCTGGTGGGCAGGTGTGTTCGAGCTGGTTTTCGTCTGTACTCAAGAAAACCACCCAACCAACCTAGCTATACACAGAAACAGCATTAATTTGGGAAAATATTCATTGCAATGTACGGCTGTGACGGTGGGTGTAATCAATACGGGAGTGGCGCGATTCAATACAAAGAACAAAAAACTAAAAAATGAATAAAATAATGTAAATTGCTTTTTTTAAAAGCAAAAATAGTAAGTTTGAAAATAATTAGTATTGAAACTCAACTGTTCTGTTACTACACATATGTATATGTACGTATACATAATTTTTTATGCATAAAGCAAATAATGTATTGGAATAAAATGTATACAACACAACACTTTTCGATTATATCCTACTGTTCAGTAAGAGCAACTTGAATTGGAATCCATTCTCTGCATGCATGTTTCTACATGGCCACATACATACATAAGTCAGCCACAAAGCTTCGGCTTTGTAATGAAACCCGCATTACTCTTACTTTCAAAAGCTTAAGAGACATGTTTAAAGCCGAAGTTGAAAGACGAAGAAAAACTGCTCTGTTAACTAACATTCAACCTCAACTCAGGCCTGTCTTGGCACTAAAGCACTTGCCATAACACAGTCGCGTTTTGTAGTTGGTCGGATTAGGACGTATTGTAGCTTATGCGCATGGTAAGAAACGATTAACGTGAACCAACTGAAATCTTACGTTGTGTCAGCTGAAAAAACTTACGCAGATTATAAAGAATAATTTAAAACTAATTGTAAATTGTAGAGATGTAAAATTCCGTTATTCGGCAATTGGAGTTAAAACGCGACTTTAGCGCTCATCTAATAAATCGTGCATAAAGAAAGCCAAGAGCCCCAACTGCGTTTTGTGGTTCAAAGCAAAGTCTTTGCAGACTTGCTTTAAATCAAAAAGAAAGTTTTGCTAAATGTAAAACCAGCAAAAAAAAAAAAAATAAAAAAATAAAAGAAATAAAATAAAAACGTGCATTTTGTTTTTATTTTGCTGCGTATTTTTTTCAACTGCACCAGTAAAAGTGCATATACCAGACCCGTTCGCGAATACTTTTCCGTTTTTGTATTGAAATTGCCTACGAGTTACAAGGCGATTGAGTTTGAAAAATCCAAATTTCAGACAAATATGTATTTAATAAATAATTGATTTTCATATGTATGTCGGTATTGTGTTTACTTTTTTGCCATTTTTCGCTACAACTTTCGGCAACTGCAACAGCACATAATATAATACGTAAAATAAACTTAACTTTGTATGCAAGAAATAACAGAGAAAACGGCTAAGTGTTGTAATCAATGTGTGTGAACTTCGCCGTGCCACTAACGTTGTGTCTTAAACCACAAACGAAAACCCCAATAAGAGGTACAGCTTCAGCAAGCAAATAAAGTGCAGCAGCCACAGTTGAACCAAAATCAACAGCCAAGGAAATTGTAACACAAAAGCTTGAAAAACTGAAAAAATCGGAATTGTAAAATTGCGACATTTTTTTCTGGCTGAGTTTTATTTAGCTTTATATGAGACTGCAACTGAGCTTTTCTCAGCTACTGCAACTGCTGCTGCAATGCATTGTCGCTTTGGTATTTTACATTTTGTGAACTAATCTCAAAAAGCAAGTGCAGTAACCAACCACCAACATCAATTAAATTTGCAGTTATAGTTACGACGACGCGCTACATCTACAAGAGCACCGACATGGAGTTCTCAACACATCGACTAAAATTATTTTTCATGGTGGGATTTTGTTTATTGTTAATAAAAACTGGTAAGTTAAAACAACTATGTGCCTTAAATCAAGTTAAAATTAAAAGAAAGACCTGAATCACTATATGCGAACATCAACTAAAACTTAAGAAAACATTCTAATACCACATGTAGAGCAGACCAAACAGAAATATTGTGTAAAAAGTATGCATACTTATGCATACACAGATACAAGTTAGAGGCACTTGGGTAAGCACTTGACGGATGTTGTTCAATTTACCAAGTAAACAATAATCGGTTTAGGTGATTGTTGCAATCGCAATTTTCAGTGGTCGCTTGGTCAACGAACTTGTGGCTTGTCCAGGTCTAACTTTGTGTCGGGCTAAAATTTGACTTCGTTTGCATTGCCTTTTGCACATTTCTTAAAGTATTGTAATTGTAATTACTTGAAAAATGTTATTGAAAATTCGAATTTCAAGGAACTGGTACTTAAATTGGATGCTTAAATTCTATACCAAGAATTACAGGCCAAACATTTGCTGCTCTCACATAAAATCTTTTGTGCTTATTTTAATATATTCTTTTTTATGGAAATTCTTAATTCAATATGCAGTGGAAGAAGAAAAACTTGTTTTGGCTTTAATAAATCTATAGCCTGACCGGCGATACAATATCTACATACACATCTGAAATTCAACCAGCTGTATTGTATCTTTTGTGTTCTCCTCATTATAAATACGTTCATTGCCAAATACGTTCATTGTCGACAAATATTTTGAAAATTATTAACTTTTTAAGAAAATAAAAAATATATATAATCAATTGATTAAACTCCGAAAACAATTTGAAGTCAATATTCGACTGCTTCCTAGGTGCATGCAGTGAAACAAACTCCACATATTACAAAAACTATTAATATATATGTTTATATTTTTATATTATAAAAATATATTATGAATGAAAGAGGTTGTTCGTCCTGCCAAAATGTAGTGGTTGTGCTTAGTGCTGGGTATTTTACAGTCGGAGCCTCATCTCATATTTCGGTTTCTATTTATGCTCAGTAATGGTAGTGGAGTTATATAAGTTATACCAATCAATCAGCTAGCTTATGCCACAAATATTAATTGCATACACAATATTTACACATACATATATACATATTTAAATTGACTAGATTGGCTTGAATGAGTTAAATAAGTGTTTTGCCAGAGTGAGTGTGACTGTAACTTTGTCTATATAACCAAGCAAATTGCGGTTATGATAACTTGTAATAATCCAGCAATAGCTCACCTAATTGTTTTTGTACATTTAAATGTGCCAAAAGCAAGCTTTTAGTTGCATACAAACTGTTGCAAATGTAAGCATTTTAGCTAACTCATTTATCCTTTTCCTTAAATGTAATAGAACAATTACCAGTATCCTTCAAAGAAATTATTTATCAACTATCTCATCATACTACTTTGCGAAAACGGATGTCTTAATTTCGTTTCAAATATAAGTTTTCTTTATTTAAAACGATCTAGTCAAATAACGCCTATTTTTATGCCCTTGCAAGGGTATATTAATTATATATATACAAACTTTGGCTCGGTCGAAGTTAGCCATCCTTCTAGTTTTCAATTAATATGTATACATATATTCCACCAACTGTTTTTGTTTAGCCCAAAAAATATGTACTTCTACATGACCATTTTTCTACATCTTTATTTATTAGATGTACTTTATTATAGTATCTAAATTAATTAATTCTGCATATAAAGCATGTCGAAGATAAAACTAAAGCTAAAGTGCAATTTATGCCAAATAATTGACCTTTGTTTATAAAAATAACCATATTCATGTAAGCAGATTCGTGTTTGTGAAAGTGATTTTTATTTTACATCAATAAAGCTCTTCATAGTTTTATCATCGTTGAAAAAGACTTCATGACTGTATGAATAGCTGACATTGCTAGGCGAATAATTACACAAATTTCTACATATGCATATGAAAAAATATTGTTCCAATACATGAAAGACTATTTCATCAAAAAATTGTAATAGTCGGGCAATAACAAATTTGTGAGATCCCAATAAAACTCTTAATACTTTTGTGAACGTATAGAAAGGGTAAAAAGAAAGCCATAAAGCATAGCATACAGCAGAGTGGCACAGTGACAATACTTTCCATTTCGTTGAGTAACTTAAATTTGTTGTTATTTTTACAAATTAACGAAAGGTCGGTTGTTGTGTTGCTTCGCTGACTTTTCGAAGCCGAGGACTGTAGAAAACTAAAAAGCGTTGTGACTTTGACTCAGTTGAAAATATTTTCACGCATTACTGTTGCAGAGAAATTGTGTTCAGGGAATATGGAAAATGCGGGTCAGTGAAGTAAAGCTGATGAACTTGTCACCTGAACATTTGAAAGTAACGATGAAACTCCAAAGCGAAAGTAAAAAAAAATAATTATGATGTGCTTAGTTGTAATATAAAAAGCCACTCATTGTTTTTCTGTTATTTAATCAAAATTACATAGAATTACAATTGTTCTATTGTTTGTATTTATTTAAAATAAACTAATGGAATGACAAAGCATCTATTATTGGTTTTTTTCTTTACCAAAGCAGCAGAAGTAAGTGTTATTACTGGTGTCAATGGTTACCGTGTGAAAGTAATGGTGCATGCGGAAGGCAGGCATTTAATTACATGTACATATATGAGTACCAGCTAGTAGTTTAACAATGGCACTACTCTCACAATAAATGTAATTTAAATATTGAAGACAAATACATAATATACCTGCGCTGAGGTGCAAAGTACGGCTTCAGTGCAACTAACTATAGGTAACCAAAAATGAAGCGAAACAAAAGACTTAGGCAACGAACTTGAGCGTGATTAAATTTGCAAATTACTTAAACAGTCCCTGAATTTGAAATGAGTCCAGTTAGTTTCCGTCAAATTTTGAAATGTTTTGTGGATACAAAAGATTACAGCACCCACACTCACATACCACCAAAACCCCCTGATTCACCTTGAAATGCAATAAACTAAGCGTACACACATTTATTATAATTATGACAGCAAATTATTTTTAATGTTGCAATGAGCAAGCTATTATAGACAGTGTCTTAACTCCGATCCCAAGAAAGCCAATGCATTATGGATTATGGCATTTGACGTCTCAACAGCAACAGTTACATTATACTATGCCGATGGTATTGTCGCTGCTCCACTTAACACTCATACATGCCTCTGCCCCAGATCAACGTCTCTCTCTCTCTCCCGCTTAAAGCATATATTACGTAAACACTTTTCATTTTAATGATTATTTTATGCGTACCTCACATTTGCGGATGGTTGCCTTTACGTACATTTCGACTTAGACTTTGACTTTTATACATATAATAGTGAAGATGACATCTTATATAGGTGCAAAAGATTTATCTGCCAGAGACAACTTAATTTTCGCGTAGAGTGTAAGTATATCCTTATTACAGAAAAAATAAAAAAGGAAATATATGTATTTGAAATCTTTTTATAATTGCAGCTAATTCCAAATAGCAATAATACATTAACTTGCTTACAGCTGCAAGAACCGTATATAATGTGTGTTTAAATTTCTCACAGCAATACCATGTGTACTTGTGAATTTGCACTTAGGACATTGTTCACAAAATTTAAAAAGTAAATTTATGTCCAACGGTTTCCAAGAAATTACGTCTTTGTCAGAGTTGCTTAATATAAAAGATCGTAGCAAAACACAAACTTTGTGATATTGCGTTTGTAGTCCACAACTATTTATCAAGAATTTAAAAAACTTCAGCGTATGTGCTTTTACAGCTGGTGTGAATTCACGACTTAAGAAGTCGGCAAATTTAATTAAATCTGCCATTTTATGCAATATAGTACAGTTTATAGTAATATAGTAGTTACACCCAGAAACCAGTACACGATTAAAATTTGGATTTAAATGAAGCAAGCAAGTCCTCCCTGCCGACACTGAGTATAACCTGTGCCATTTAGTTAAATTAAATAAAGTCGAACACCCACGAAATCGCCATCAATTTGAAACAATGTCGCCCTTGGATACGGAGAATACGGTATCCTAAATACTTAATTTTTTTTTTTAAATTTTAATAAAGTTAATGTAGTGTGTACGCACTACACGGATCTACAGACCAAGTTTGGTAGATCTAGCTTTTATAGTTGCCAATATATAAGCGTTCATACGAACTGACGGACAGAGAAACGGACAGTCGGACAGACAGACGGACATGTCTAAAACGACTCGGCTAGTGATACTGATCAAGAATATATATGTACTTTATGAGGTCGGAATTATCCGATCAAGTTCAAGCTTTGTGTATAGTGTATGGGTACATTTGTTTATTATATATTCACTTTAAAAGACACTAAAAATTTCGTGTAAACAGATATCTAATTCTTTAATTTTAAGTTCTTATACTTGGGTGTTTGCTCTGTTGGAATATACGTGTATTACCACAAATATTCGGCTGGTTAAGCTATTTAATTGCTTTGCCATGGGTGTTAGTTAGACATGGGTGTGCCTGGTTGCCTGCGGTATACTTGTAGCGTGAGAAAATTGTTTGTGGCAAATGATTGTGATTGTGTGATTGTGTTACATGACGTACTAAATTAACCGCAATATATCCATATATAAGTGGAAAAAGTATAATTCTTTTACGCATACATTCACAAAATTGTAAAAATTACTAGTGGTAAAAAGCTATAAATTAGTCTGGCCTGTCAACAACTACACAACTGCGTAGGACCTACACTTTACTGGCAATGGCATTCATCGACAACGCTACGAGGCCCTCCTTTTCATAGTTCATGTGATTCTATGCCCCGATTACATGTGAAGCGTAATGTTCACATGTTTTTATGTGAATACAACCCACACTCGCCGAAATCATCTAACTCATGTCCTGACACTCTAAAGTGAATCGGGCTTAGCATTGCTCAACATATGTGGGAGATGTGGCACTGATAAGTGCGTTACATGTCTCGCTGATCTTATGACATTGACTGCAACGCTGTAATGTAGACTGGTGTTTATATAGGCAACAGCGCCCTTCCTTGATATGGAGTAATTTTGTACCTGCAAAATTCTTAACAGAGGGCCGAATAAAATTATCCATGGTTAAAGCTAGCCTTGAAATGCTTTGTTAGTCACATGTCATATCAAGTTATTATGAGGTAACACTACCTCTTTACGCCGAAACGTCGTTTAAAATTTCGCATATTTAATTAAAAAGTCTTGAAAAAGTCTTGAAAATGTTAGATCAACTCAACACAATCAAGCAAACCGGATAAAAGACCGAAGGCAAATAACTTTGAACGAAATGTTGTCCGCTTTAACGAACGTAAGGCATACATATGTTAGTCATCGAGTTATTAAAAGACGCCAAAAAATAATGCGAAACTAAAGAAAAAACTCACAAATCTTTGACCAGCAGATAATCGAAAAAGTGGTTTACCCAAACAGGTCAAACACTTGCAAAGAACTTGTCTGTCAAGGGTAGGATGCAAAAAGATGAAAAACTTGGAACTGAATAGTTCAAAACCTTTTATTGACCCTACAACGGACATCTGACGCCGTCTTTTGACCTTAACCTTTACTTTTCTCATGTTGTTCGAGTGTATGCTTACAATATCCAAAAATCAATATATTTTGTCAACATTACGTAGATTTTGGTTAGTAGTTGACAAATAAATTAAAGCGCAATTAACTAGAGTTATGTGTTAAATTAACGTCAATATTTTCTCAAATCTAAATGTTGTTTATATATGAATGTGCTTTTCCTTTTTTGTACAAGTTCATCGGTAGACATATATATATATTGATGGATTTATATATGTATACGTCTAAATATGAGAATTGTGGTTTTGTTTTAGCTTTGCTTTCGTAGTGTTTGTTTTGCAAATCAAACGACTTGATTAAAAGTTATTAATTATCTTATATTATGGATTTAAACGCTTTAATTTATCAAGCTAATTATTGCTGGTATGTTTAGTGTTGTAAGATTTTTATATATGTAATTGTTCTAGCAATTCTTTTTTAAGACTTCGTCTTTTTGACTTGAAAAGTCGCTCACGAAGTGTACTTTTTAGAAACTTTTGCAAATGCTTTCGATTTCGTTACACAACTATATAGCTTTTTCAAATTCTGTAATGCTTCACAAACTAATTGGTAAAAGGATCCCATCAGTTGGAAAATATTGCGTAGCCACAATGTTCGTTCAGAGCTAAAGAAATGCTATAGGTATATGACCCCAAACGAAAGTATCATGGCCGAAGTTGTAATTTACAGTGGTTTAACCAGTTGCAGGGAAACCTGAAAGCCGACACAGCATCTTGGAAAACACTTTTTGTGTTTTTTCGGTATTGGCATTTTAGTCATTTTGTCATTGTTACGGTGTTGACTGATTTTACCTGTTCCAACTGAACACAAGGGTAAACTGTTGAAGTTCAATGATAAATTTATATAGTGAGATGCTGTGGGATAACTTTCTTCGTATTATTATTGTAAACATTGCAGGTAAATCTGTTTGCTAAACCTTTAGAGATTAAATACAGAACTTTTGGTTTAGTAAAATGTTTCCTCTAAAGGAAGTCCAACAATGTTTCGATTAAAGAAGATAAAAGAGATTCAAGATAACGGATGTGGGTTTTTACTTTCGAAAAGTAGATAATTCCAAAGTAGATAATTAACAGTTTTCTATTACTTTAGATGGATAACCTTCTGATTCCATTCCTGGGATTAGCAGTCATGTCGATTTTTATTTTATCTGCTTTTAGCTATTTGGCGGTGTGAATCATATCAGCTGCTGCGATGCCAATTTGGAAATAATAATTTCGCTCTTCTTGCAACAAGGTGCACTGATGTCTCCTCACAGCAAATATTGTGTACATAATATTAAATTAAAGAAGGGTATAAAATTATAATTTAAGCAAATTCGATGGAAGGCGATTAAAGTCTGAGTACGTATAAGTTTAAACCTGCTAGTTAATCCTGAAATAAAAAAAAAAATAATTTGTTCAGTTCTTGTTGGCTTTCATTGCCTTGGATATCTGTAATTATTTTTAAGACTTTTTGTTATGGCAGTTAAAGTTTTTCTTAAGCCCGTTACCGCATATTCAATTTGGCTCCAATGCTGACGCCGACACAGATTGGGACTGGCTGACTAACTATTTGTTGTAGAAACAATAATTGTTTCTGTCTTTTGCTGCATGTTGGCGTTGGTTTTTTATTCAACAGCGACTCGCGATACTATCGCCATTAATAGGCCGCTGCTTTGCTGAGGCGTTGAAATGACCCTGAAATTGTTTCTAAATCTGGTTTCTGAGAACGTTGTTCAATAATGGTTAGCAACAAAGCATATTTGATCTACTCTATACCTACGTACAAGCCTTATTAAAATGTCATTTGTAAAAGTAACCAGAGTAAACTCCAGTTTTGTCTAAAGTAGGTTCAACGGTGACGGGCCAAATACTTACATTTTTGATTGCTTTATTTAATTAAATTGCACAAAATAGGTACAAGGATCATTAAGATAATGTATCTAAAAACATGCAAGTCAGTGAACCAACGCTTTGGTAATATTTTGAATATATATTGACTTCAGATCAAAGCCAAAGTAGTTGGCACACCTAAAATGTATTGTGGTTTTAAATTAGCAAGCCATTCACTTTTGAATTTTATTTAATGTCAGCTTAGAACCATATTGTTTAGGATACGAAATGTGCATTTATGTTTGTATCGTGCCGACTTATTTGAACTAGATAGCACTTCAAAACGACAAAGCCTTTCGACAAGTTCTAATTACAATATATCTAGAATGATTATAAAACTCGCACACAAAAAATATTCATTAAAAGGTTTGGTACAAAGAGTTCAGTTCCCAAAATCTGTAAATGATAAGAAACATTTGTTACAATAAAAATATGCAATAACGAACAGTAAGACAATTATACAACAATCGTATGCAATTTATGCACAACAATTGAAATCTATTACTTAGTTCTAAAATTTCAACATTTATAATGTTATTCATGTATGTGTCAGCCTTAGCTCTTTGCATCATCGTCATCTTTTATAATACGATTAATTTATTTCAAGTTTTAAATGCTAAATTTTATTATAAAGTAGCAGTCCCAATTTTCGAACGTGCAAACCAAGTTGCAATTAATTCAATCCATAATTTAAATGGCCCAATTTTATAATGTTTGTTTTGTACTAAAATCAACGAGGCAAATCATTTGTGGATTTCCCATCGTGAAAAGAAATCATTTATTGTGTTACGACAAATCGACTTTCAATTTTTTTAAATGCGGAAGAGTCAAGTGTGTCTTTTGACAAAATTTTTAATACGTAATTGCTAAGAGCAACCTCGTGAAAAAAGCTCACATAATTCAAGATTGTGTTCATCCAACACTATATATTTAAGATCAAGTGGAGCTATCGTTGAGTAATGGTAATGACAGTATTGGTGTTATAAAATATGTTAAGAGTACTATACAGTATAAACAATCGAACACTGTTTTGTCATTTTCTTCATTTAGTTGGACTGTTTTTCCATATCTTTCTAAAACATCGAACAAATTTAATCATTGAATCACAATCCTCATCTCGAGGCCATAGTATCGTCAACAAGTCACCAGCTCTCATGGCACCCTTCTTATCAATTTTCCTACCCCTGACAATGGGTAATAAACTTTAACGACGCAGCCTCTTCATGTTTTGTCAAAGCCACTATCTAAAAACAATAACATGACGCGACGTAAAATTGAATCGCGAATAAAAGCTGTGACTGCCAGCTTACCTATGATGTAAAGGTTGTTAAATTGATAGATGAAATTTAATCAGTAAGTTTTTTCAACATTTATTTGAAATATATCTATGTTTTTATGCATACACATGTGGTTGATAGTGCAACAGTCAGTAATTACGAGTAATTTCTGTTTAGAATTTGCTGATTACATATACATATGTACACGTTTTTGGACTTGATTTGTAAACTCGAGTATACGTTCCATGCATTATTGTTAAAACCGCCGTCTTTTTCCTAGTCAGTTAATCAAATAAAAAGTGAAAGGAAATTGATATTGCATTTCGAAAAACAAATTTGATTTTTTTTGGGAATTTACGTTTTTGCGTAGAAGTCGTCAAAATATGGCCCTTTATTTTGAACAATATCTAGTCAGTTTTGTTTTTAAATAATTAATATTCATGCATATATAAACATTAATTTTTCTATATACATATGTATGCGGTAGTGAGTTTATGTTTAAATTAAGAATTTTAAAACGTATAAAAAAATCAATTTCCAGGTATACAAGAGTATATATTCTTTCTGGATTAACGCAAACTATCTTAATAAATTATGTTTTTACAAGCATCTGAAAACCAATAAATTCCATAGTTAAAACAATTTTTGGCACGAACCTAAACGAGCTGTAACTAATTGTTTGTATAAAGAGGTGGCAAAGATGATGCAAACACCATAACGCGTTTGTCTACTTATTTATGAGTACCTTGACCTATCCACAGTGTTGGGGCCAATTGAAAAGTTTTAGTCAGTGGGGCGTTTTCCTCACAAATTGAGTTGAACTTTAAAACAGCTAAGGGTTCAGCCATAAAAAGCTTCAGCTGTAACTGTTTGCTGAAGCATACACTTTTTCTGTTGTATGTTAATTCCTTTGGATAAAGTATGAAGTTTTTTTTAGTACTTTTGGCTTGGTCTCTCCATAGTCCAGTTATTTTGATTACAATTTATACCCTCATCTTGTAATTTTAGTATCAACTTCGTGACGAAAACTAACTAGTCCTATATACTACAAAACAATACATTGTTCAATTGGCAAAAAGGTCCCTCCAAGCATTTTACATCATCTAAAATAAGTTAATATTTATGGAGAAGATCACGCGACGCGATCACACTATGCCCATTTATATACTAGATAGAGCTATGCAGGTACTGACATGGCCTGGTCTATAACTCAATGCTACTCGGTGCCTACTTATTGTGAATAAGACACACGAAGCGCAGGCATTGCATTGCGAATAGATACAGTGTACATATGAAGTCGCAGCTGAGGTAAGCGAAAGTGATCGATTTTGAAGTAGGCGTGGCACTGCTCTCTGCATTTTAAATGCACTCTTTGAGGCCTTGCGCCACATAGCTGTCGTTTGCGGTAACGGTACGCCGCTGGTCCAGCTGCTGCAACTAGTAAAAAATTGAAATACGAGGCTAAGTGAGTGTTGTCTGTTATGCAACATTCTCTTAGTTTGACCCACTTTTGCATGCTTGTTATTTCGAAGTTTTTGTCGCCAATCTTTGGTAGTTACTGTGTCTAAACAACATTCACTCAGCTTCTGTTATGCCTGGAAACTGTGGCTTTTGTAGTAAGCCTGAAATGCTTTAAATCAAGACACTGGAAATGTTATACAAATTAGGTTTAATTTTTTTTCGAACCTTTTTTAAATTTTAAAAAACATATTGATAACTATATATTTAATACAAATCTTGTCCAAATGGCTTGCGATACATTCCGTGACTCCATTTATTAAATCATTCGAGTGGAATAAAAATAATAATAATAAGAATAATAATAGTTAATATTAAAATAAAATGAATAATAATGAACGTACATTGCTTTAGTTTTTCATAGGATATTAACTGCAACTGGCAATATTTTTTAAGAATTAAGCATTACCAACCCAATAAGGTATAAATTTCTAGTAATACGTATTTTTTGTAGCACCTTTATGTTTATGCATATTGCATATTTAAATTTACAAAAAACTCAGAAAATTATTTCCATTAGCCCAGGTTGCTCAAAATATCAATTAGCTACATTATAAGTTTCATACAGCAAAAATATACTTTTACTTTTTGGATATTCATACCCATGGCTCCATAATAAGTTTTAAAGAGTCTTTTCTATAGATGTATATGTGTGTACATACATTCGATTATAAATGCAGTTATTGGTTTCTTTTAATGTGTTTGATATTTGGCTCAAATGCTGAGCCAGCAAAGCAACTGTCGTGTTGCATAATAGTCAAAAGCGTTAGCAGTTCGAGCCTGCAATGCATTAAATATGCTCACCGAAAAAGAAAGCAAAGCTTGGTCAGGTGCTGAATAGTTGAAGTTTTTAGTACTTTCACACAACTGTTCACCAAATGGCCGCATTTTCTTAATTTGGTAAGCTATGCTTGATTGTTCTTTACGGCAATTTCTAATCTTTTTTTCGAAATGCTAAAGTTTTTGGTTGTTTATTAATTACCTTGATATCTGAAATTATTAGAACAGGCACGACTCCTGAGTTTAAGAGATTTGTATCAATTAGTTGGGTTTATTGGTTACGTAAAAAATAAACCAACGTTTGTTGCTCAACGTTACAGTACCCTTTCAAAGATTTGTCTGCATTAGGTTGTATACTAATCAATGTTTTATAGTTCCGCCTCGCCACGTAGCGAATAGAGCGTGTGTTTAATTGCAGATCACACCCAGCGAAGCAAAGCTCAGGCGGTGAGGTTATTGTTTCTTATCTTTAACAAAAAAAAAACGGAAGTAAAATTGTATAAATAATTTTGAGACCACAAACACAAACATGGAAGAAAACCAAACTTGAAACCACGGTTAAGCTCAATTTATTCTTCTAAGCAGACTAATAATCCATATTGTAATTTTTATGATATGACAATTGCAAATTTTTACTTTATTATTAAGCAAGTTTCAATAAAGCCCAAATCATAAACGTTGTCGTTTTTAATGTGCTTCAAAATTTTGCCTCAAAATAGTTGACAAATCTTTTAATATTCAAATCGAATTTAATATAAATTAACACCTATCACATGAAAAATGCTCCACCCATAAAGCATATCAGAAGCTAACTTCAGCCATGCCAATGTTTGTACACCCTTACAGTCTTATATTATTTAAACAGAACTCGAAGTTTAAAAACCTTTCTATGTAACAGTCTACAATTTAAAAAAAAAACACACGAAACACCAAAGGGCAGATATTCTTAATTCTCTGATTAGTTGTTGGCTGTGATTTCAATTATTTGTTTATTTATCTGTTTAAAGTGTGAAGGCAGTAAAAACAGATAAACGAACGAACCTTACAAGCATCTGATTAATTTTATTATACCCTCTGCAAGGGTATAAAAACCAAATTAGTAATCTTTCAATTTATATGTTGACTTGGCTTCTTTGCGCCTTAAATCCGTAACTATCCAAGTTGGGGGTCACTTATAAATATTCAAAAGCCTTAAAAAAAGACATTTTTATTGGTTTTCAATATTTAGCGTCAATTAAAAGGGTGCCATTTGAATAAACTGATAATAAAATGCGTTATATTGTCAGTATAATGGTTACAGTTTTTTAAGTAAATTGAATACACACACCATTTAATAGTCCATTTGATAATCCAGTTATGGATAGTTCAGTTATAAATTGTTTATTAGATTAATTTTGATATATGCATTCATAATGAAGCAAGCAAGTCGTCCCTGCCGACATTGAGTATACCCTGTACCAACTAGTTATATTAAATGAAATAGAATATCCTCGAAATCGGCATAAATTTCATGCAAAATTCTCTATAA
The DNA here is from genome assembly GCA_035045865.1 of Drosophila austrosaltans. NCBI lineage: Eukaryota > Metazoa > Arthropoda > Insecta > Diptera > Drosophilidae > Drosophila > Drosophila austrosaltans. The sequence goes on from JAWNOQ010000099.1 coordinate 9,215,706, forward strand.
CATGCAGCAACAGCGAACGCATACTGTCTCGCTCACTCTTGGCAGCCAATGTCGCCTTGGCAATTCAGTGCAAAAGTCATATAGGTATATCTCCGATATTTATTGTCCGATTTTGACTAAATTTGGTGAGCTAGTCCAGTTTGGGTAAATAACTAGGTGTGCCAAGTAAGATTACGATATCTTTAATACAGCTCTAGTAATACGTTTTCTCGATTTGCGGGGGCGGAAGTGGGCGTGGCAAAAATTTGAAACAAACTTGACCTGTGTATGCATTAGATGCATGTTCGCACCAAATTTGGTGGCTCTACCTCTTATAGTCTCCGAGATCTAGGTGTTCATACGGACGGACAGACGGACAGACGGACGGACAGACGGACGGACAGACGGACATGGCTCAATCGACTCGGCTAGTGATGCTGATCAAGAATATATATACTTTATGGGGTCAGAAATGTATATTTCTGCCTGTTACATACATTTTAGCGACTTTAATATACCCTTTTAACCTTTGGGTACAGGGTATAAAAATAGAGCAATAAGCTGCATATTTTTTCAACAAAAAACCACAAAAGCAAATGACAAGCTCTATGTAAACTTGCAAAAAAAAAGCCAATCAACCTTATGGCCGAATTACTTAGTGTTGCATAACAACTCAGCCAAGCCGAGCTTTACCCAAAGCCAAGTATATATATATATATATATAATAAAATAAACATACATACGTACATGAATACATTGTTTGCTCAGTGGAGCAGAAAGTACAACACAATAGCAGCACACAAAAAAAAAACACTCACAAACAATCAGCACAAATGTCATCCACGCTATTAGCGAATCTATGCTCCTGCACGGACAATCGCCGTTGGCACGTGATTAGATTTCATTGTGCACCACCGCAGTATATCACTCAGACTCGGTCAATGCAGTGCGAAGTTGTCAGTTGTAAACTAAGACTTTGACTGTTAATTACACAATTTGTGAAGCGTGTCGTCGTCACTGCATGCTAAGTAGACTTCTTAATGTACCCTTGACATTATTACTGGCAAGACAACATTAGAAAATAAGGTTTTAAAAAAATTGCCTGCTTTTTTTTATACCCTGTACCCATAGGGTAAAAGGGTATATTAAAGTCGCTAAAATGTATGTAACAGGCAGAAGGAAGCGTTTCCGACCCCATAAAGTATATATATTCTTGATCAGCATCACTAGCCGAGTCGATTGAGCCATGTCCGTCTGTCCGTCTGTCCGTCTGTCCGTCTGTCCGTCTGTCCGTATGAGACACTCGATCTCAGAGACTATAAGAGCTAGAGCTACCAAATTTGGTGTGAGCATCCGTCTAATGCCAAAGCAGGTCAAGTTTGTTTCAAATTTTAGCCACGCCCACTTCCGCCCCCGCAATTGAAAAAAAAACGATAACTAGGGCTGCTGTCAAGATATCGTATTCTTACTTGGTACACCTAATTATATACCCAAACTGGACCAGCTGACCAAATTTTGTTGAAATCGGACAATAAACATCGGAGATATGGCTATATCCGTTTTGTACTGAAATGCCAAGGCGGCATTGGCAGATAAGGAAGAGCGAGATAGCATGCGTTCGCTGCTGCTGCATGTGAAAGGGAATTTTGTTTTGAATTGATTGCGATTTTGAGGTTGTTCGATCATTTGCCTAGTGACCACGCAGATCAAGAGAGTTTAAAATTTTTGCCACGCCCACTTCCGCCCCCGCAATTCAGAAAAAAACTAATTATTAGAGCAGTTTTTAAAGAATCAGATTCTTATTTGGTACACCTAATAATGTGGCTAATATGCATCATCTGACCAATTTCAGCCGAAATCGGACAATAAATATTGGAGATATACGTTAATGCGTTTTGTACTGAAGCGCTTAGGGCGACATTGGCTGGTAAGAGTGAGCGAGATAGCATGCGTTCACTGTTGCGGCATGTTAAGGAAATTTTTTTATGAAATTAATTGCCGAGGGTGTTTGACTTCATTTAATATAATAACTAGTTGGTACAGGGTATACACAATGTCGGCAGGGACGACTTGCTTGCTTCATTTGGACAGTAATCATTGATTTTTGATCCCGTGCTGTTTTGAAACCTGGCGTTGCTGGTTTGGGTAATGCGAAGTTCATTGAATATGTCGTTACATAACAAATTATTAACAATTATTTTGGCAAAACTCAACCTATTTTTATACCCTGTACCCATAGGGTAAAAGGGTATATTAAAGTCGCCAAAATGTATGTAACAGGCAGAATTAAGCATTTCCGACCCTATAAAGTATATATATTCTTGATCAGCATCAACAGCCGAGTCGATTGAGACATGTCCGTCTGTCCGTCTGTCCGTCTGTCCGTCTGTCCGTCTGTCCGTCCGTCCGTCTGTCCGTCTGTCCGTCCGTCCGTCCGTATGAACACCTAGATCTCAGAGACTATAAAAGATAGAGCATCCAAATTTGGTGTGAACATGCGTCTAGTGTGTACACAGATCAAGTTTATTTCAAATTTTTGCCACGCCCACTTCCGCCCCCGCAAATCGCGAAAACGTATTACTAGAGCTGTATTAAAGATATCGTATTCTTACTTGGCACACCTAATTATATATCAAAACTGGACCAGCTGACCAAATTTAGTCAAAATCGGACAATAAATATCGGAGATATACCTATATGACTTTTGCACTGAATTGCCAAGGCGACATTGGCTGCCAAGAGTGAGCGAGACAGTATGCGTTCGCTGTTGCTGCATGTTATAGAGAATTTTGCATGAAATTTATGGCGATTTCGAGGATATTCTATTTCATTTAATATAATTAGTTGGTACAGGGTATACTCAATGTCGGCAGGGACGACTTGCTTGCTTCATTTTCTTTTGTAAACCAAAGCTCTACATATTACGCACAGAGTATCCCCACGTCGGCCCACCTACTTGCTGGAATTCTTAAAAGTATAATTAAAGTATATATATTCTTAATCAGCATTAACAGACAACTCGGCTTAGACATGCCCGTACGTCGATATAAACGCAATGATCTTGGAGACTATATAACCTAGACCTACCAAATCTGTCGAGTATCTTCGCAGGTCAAGTTTGTTTCAAATTTTTGATATGACATTTTTGATATTGACAGATGTAATAATGTACCCACACTGCCCAGCTAAGTTTGATCAAAATTGGGCAATAAACATAGGAGATGCACTTTTATATTTTGTAGTAAATTGACAAGTGCAACATTGGCTGATAAGGGTGAGCAAGATGGCATGCGGTAACTGTTAAGGCAATTTAGAAAAATTACATTTCAAATTTATTGTGTACCTCTACGTGGTACAGGGTATACTTTAACTCGACACGGACGACTTGCTTGCTTCATTATACATATGTATGTATGTATAATTTATACATGAAAAGAAAAATATTAGTAGACAAAATATGTGCGGCGTTTGGTACGTAACAAAAAATTTAAATATAACATTTGTCGTGTTGTCGAAAACGGAGGAGCTCATGTCATATTTCATGACTTTACTGGTTCAGTTGTGACTCGCCGTAGTTGCCACTTAATCCTGCAGTCATTTAGTTGCGAGGTTCGAAGGAAATGTCATACGGACCGTATGATATGGTTACGAAAGTATTGGTCAAGTACGAACGCCTTGTTGTTGTACACAGTGACTGAACAAGAAGGCACGAATGTATGTGTTAGTGAATCCGACGGTTTGAAGGCTCAAAGGTTTCAATGAGCAAGACAGGGATATCTGTTGCTCAAGGTAGTATTAAGTATTACTGAGTGAAAGCAGGATGACTATGTACACCTTTCAAACATGCCCGGTGCCAAATTTAGTATAAAAAGGACAGCCTCACTCGTAAACAAGCTCATAAAATTTCTATTGCAGACAAGCGAGTTATAAAAAATTGTGCAAAATGCAAAAGTAAAAAAAAAAAACAAAAGAACTGTTTAGAAAACATCCAGACAAAAGAAATTCAATTGTTTGTGAAGCAACTTTTTTTGATAATTTTTTTCTTTTTTAACAGGAATCGCAACAGCTCAAAGCAAACGCTCTTCCCGAATAACAAGTTCAAGAAGTTTTGGCACTAATGTGAAGCCGACTAGCTCTAGTGGAATCAACTTCGATTGTCCAGAGGAATTCGGCTATTATCCACACCCAACGGACTGCACTCAATACTACGTATGCGTTTTTGGAGGGGCCCTTCTTGAGAGTTGCACAGGTGGTTTAATGTACTCCCATGAGCTTCAAACATGCGATTGGCCTCGAAACGTGGGGTGTGAGTTGGTTGACACATCTACTGAGCAAGGCACTTTACGTAGCCACGTCCCAAATCAGCAACACGTTCCCAGTCGGGTACGCTTTGGTGCAGCTTTCTCAAGTCCTCCTGTTGCACAATCGCCAAAATCGCCTACAGTTCCACCTCAGTACCATCGCTCTCCACCGCAAATTATTCAGGCACAGGTAGAGCATATACCTCCACCACCCGAGCTTCGCGTCCCTCCCAATCCAGTTATAACATCCCGGGGTCAACCGAAATTGTTGGACTCGCAGGAAAACATTGCAAAGGTAAAAGCCTTGTTGTTCATATTATTCTTGATATTTACTTTTTAAATTTGACGTCAGTTGTACGCCGAGGCTCAAGAAACACTTCCATCTCTTGAAGAGGAGGATAGCGACCGTCAGCAGCGTGTCTATCGCGGTCAGCCAAGTACGGTTAACCAAGTTCAGCGTGACCGAGACGGCATTTTGCAGCAAGCCAGTTTAAATGCAATTCCTCAATCAGGAAAAATTGGCTCGTACGCCTTTGGAACTGCCTATAGGTAAGCGATTTGTCTCTCTGACTTTTCTTTCATCTATATTCGCTTTTTTTAAACTAATGTTGTATGAATCGATGCTATTTTACCTCTGAATTTTGTTGTAAAATTTTTGCTACTCATATTACACACTCTTTTCTCTCATACATTGCAAACTGCACTTTCTTTAAATCTAAATTACAACACCAATCGACAGTAACGCTTTTGGCCTAAAACTGTATGAAAACAGCAAAATCTTAAACATAGACGTGACAAAAGAACTTGAACTTTCCCATAATCGACTACGTAAACGACGTGATATCGCAAGTCTTGCAGAAGAAATGATCACAACTAGAAGTATAAGCCAAACTGATCTTGGCACACTATCAAGTACGGATGATTCTTTAAAAAGCTCAAACAACAAGGATGATCAAAATAAAAGCTCTGTGACCGAAGAAGTAAAACCTAAAAAGTTCTCTTCAAAAATAATTCACAATAACGTGGATGCTATGAAATCGGTTGGATTCGAGTACGTTGATTCGGTCGAGAACGAGAACGCTGACATCGACATAGACGAAGATGTGGTCACTGGTGAATCAAAGCGTCAACCTCGACAATTGCGCCCATTTGGTCATGAGTCTAAAAATTGGTCAGGATCACAAATAGGGAACACCCATCGTTCTGTAGAACCACAACCATATTCACAGCAAAATGCGTTTAGCTTTGGTAATTTCAATCCATATTTAACGCCACCAAGCAGTACTTACAACTATAACCTAAATAACCCCGGCTATCAAGGATACCCTCAACAACAAAATCAGCCATTATATCAAAAGCCAAAATTTGTTTATACGGGCTACAATCTTTCTTTACCGCCGCCATCATTAGAAGACGATTTTCGACCAATTGCAGGCAACTACTTTGGCGCAGCGAGCTTGGGTTACTCTACTCCCAGAACACCGACACAACAAGGAAACAGAGGTGACCTACTGCCTTATCTAATACAACAATTGAGGGAGTTGAAGGAACAACGCAAACATTTACAAACTGAAAACTTTGCCTACTTTCACCTAGACAATCAGCGCGTAGCACCACAACCACCCACAACGGTTAAAACACCTTTCGATATTTATCCGTCAACATCCCATCCAAACAATCAAGCCCATTTTAGCACAATGGGTGGATTTTATAACAACCAAGCTGGTAAACTTGTCTCTCACTACAGTATCGGTACATCCGCTGAACAAAAAAGCACAACCGAAAGCAATTACTTTCAGTATAATATCATAGCAAACCAAAAAATGAAGGGCGTATTCAGCAAGTCGACATCAAATCAAATAGGACACATACCACACAAAGTACGACCACCGGTCACACCACTAGACGTTACACCAAATATAAACATCGTGTCGGCTCCGAATTTAGCGTATAACAAAGCAAATATGTTGCAAGAGACACCTTTTCGTGAATTTTCCCACATACCAGCAGGAATCACTTATGCGGACAATGTTACCATGCCCGAGTCCTACCAGACTTTCACAAAATCGATTAATTCTACAGCGATTCCAATATCTCAATCGACTACTACAAAACCAATGACGGCAAATTTTCAGTTCAACATAAATGAATTTATGAAGAATCTTAAAACAAGCGATCTTGCCAGTGTCAATCCAGTAATCAATCCGCTTATAAAGTATTTCAAGGAAGTAAGCAGCCAAGGGAACAACAATTTGAGAAATAAATTATTAACGCGTCGACCACATAGCAACAGCACTAAGTCGTCGTTACATCCACAGCAAACACCCAACAAACCTAAACCAACCGGAACCACAGCAGCAAGTCCATCAGACTTTAAGCCCAAATCAACACTAAAAAATGTTACTGAACTAACCACTTCGCATTTTTCAAAGGGCTATGAAAGTTTCATTAAAGGTATTCAAAAGCAAATTGATATACACAACACCCGACCAATGGCATCAACAACGATTCCTAAACCTGCTTCTTCAAAAATAAGTACAACCACTTTAAAAAGTATTGACTACTATGATGAGGACTACGAAGAAGATTTAGAAATTTTACCCCCATCGAACATGCCTCCTTATATGCCCATGTCTGAAACAATGGCACCACCACGCCAACAACTACCTACCGCAGCCTCCATTCTTCCAAAACCTGGAACATCGCGCCCCAGTTTTCAAACAGGTTTCATGGAAGCCACGACAACAAGACGCCCTTTTCCAAACTTTTCGCGAGTAAATCACTCAATTTCTGGAAATGCTGTGCCTCCTATTATTACGTTTCCTAGTGATATATTCCAGGAATTAAAACATCGCTTGCCCTTACTCGTCGAGTCAAGTTTGTCCAGCTCATCATCGGAAAGTAATAGACAGCCTTTAAACACAACAATGGCTAGTACGCCGCCTACGCCAACACGTTCACGTTTCACCACACGACCACAGAAACTACGTGGCCAGCAAAAGTGGACTTTACGCTCTTCCGCTGAAGCCGGACCGGACACCGATTTAGAACGAGTTAAAAACGAAAGCAGTTCGCTGCTCAGCAATGAAAAACAAAGCAGTAAAGGCGGCATATATTTAAACTCAATACATGTCAACTTGAGCGCTGAAAGACCCAGGTAGCTATAAAATAATCGCCCCGTAAAACGCTGACAAATATCAATGTGCCACTACACAATTACACAAGAAGAAGCCAGCTACATAAACATATGTATATATATTTTTTTTACCTACTGTTTACTTACATCCCACGCTCTCTGGCAAACCTGCGAAACTATGTTAACGTTTGGGTTCAGACTCACAAATAAGCGATATAAACTGATTGAACTTGTACAGTTGACTTAACAAATATTTTATAGACTGGGTTTCGCTAACTTCATCTTTAACTTTTCTAATATAATTTTTCATTTTTTTATACACTTTACTAAATGGTTTAATGATAATTTTCGTTTTGATTTTAACTTAGTTTTTTTCTTTCTTTTTTAATATAATGTGAATTCCAAATAATATTTTTGCCTGAAATTAAAAAAAATTATCATTAATACTTTAATGTTCCATTGAAATATATGTATTTATTGCGGAAATTTATCAATGTAAATAATCACACAATCACACCAATGTGTACAGAGTTGAATCATCTTCACCGTCATCGGGACTTGGGACGCCAACATCCGCTAATATCTTTGTACAGCCAACGCCTACGACACAAGCCCAGTTGCCCCTGTTGGCTTCTAACCGTAATAGCTACAATGCATCAACCATATTTAATCAGGGAACCGGCTACCAATTACAACAGCCCCAACAGCAGCCAACACCATTCCAACAACCTCAACAAAAACAACATCAACCAGAACAGCAAGCACAAACAGTCCCAAATCCCTATGATCCATCATATTATTCTGTTTATGACGACGACATTGATTTATACAGGGATGTTGAGTATCAACAGCAACAAAAAGAACAACAGCCCCTTCCTGCATACCAGCCTGTATTACGGCCACAGCAACCACAATCAACATACCGTCCTTTGGAACAATTAGCTTTACCAACACCCTCACAAAAGCCATCCTATAACAGTGAACCTACCTTGCGTTACAGCACGGACTACGATGAGGATCTTAGTGCCCAGGTAAGCACTTCAATTGTGACACATACCAAATTTTAATATTAAATTCTTATTTTTCAGATCGAACAGGAAAATGCGTATGATCATTCGACGCGTACCCCTCAAAGGTAAGCAATAAAACTCTTAATAATTGCAACTTTATTTTTAGTTAAGCCAAGTCTGCGAACTTACAATCATTCGGCATAAGTTAAATTGCTCTCAGAAATTAAGCAAATCCCATCAATTACGTGAACATACTTGGAAAAAAAATGTTGAAATTAGTCCCAAGCTCAGATTGCTAGTTGGCTAGTTTAAATACAGCATTACACACGCTCTTACATCACACACTTCATATATTTACAATAAATATAATGCATCAAAATTCAAATCAGCTTAGATCATTGTACACACTCTTCAAAAATTACTTTTGCTAACACAATACACCAAAACGCATTACGTTTATCTACCAGACCGAAACAGGTGACCGTACAGAGATTAGATGCGCGCATCATACATACAACGACGACACATCCTGATTATAGTGTTCATAACTACAACAGTGTGCTTACTACTCAAAATGTATCAGCAGGATTTGAAGACTACTCTAGCTCTGCAGAGTATGCATACGGTTTGTCTGAGGATTATTTTCAAAGCGAGCGTAATCCAGTAAATTTAAATCCTATAAGGAACACGGATGATAGTTCAATTGCCAATATAGTGATTTCCGCAAAAATGCAGAACACAACTCCAGCTTCTCTTATACAAACAACGTCACTAACAAGCAGCAATACGTTAAAAAGTTCTATTGTGTCCCCATCCGTTAAGGTTACACTCCCCCCACCAAAAACAACAACCACAACATCACCGCCACCAACAACAACATCCAAATTGCCAAGGTATTTTTGAATTACTATTCATTTAAAGATATGAGTAAGTCTGATGCTTTCCTTGTCCCAGTTGAGTCTTTTAAACGATTGGCTTAAACATTACATTTATACGCGCACGTACACAAATACACAACTCCCTATAAATATTTCCGTTAGATTGCATAAAATTATGAAAATAAGTAAGGTATTCTAAATATTGGCAGAAAAATACTGCAGAAAATTTTTAAATAGCGTTAGGATAATTCAATAATAATGCTTAGTGCCATTCATTGCATGATTTTGTCTGTAAACGTTAGGTGTAGAAAAATACGCATGAGCATGTTTTTCCCACACTTAAATCAAAACAATTGCATAAAAATTTTAAACCTTTAAAAATTGAAATTTAATTCAATGGCAAACACGTATGAATCATTATATAACAATTTTTACTAATCTAAAGTGTTTATTTTTAAAAGTCGTAAATTTATCAAAAGTAAATACTGATGAGAAAAAAGTTTTTCGTATTTTCCCACACTCGGATATTGAGAAAATAAATTTCCGATCAATCTTCTGGTTTAAATTATGGGAATCAAATTTACAGTATTTTCGAAAGTTCCAGAATACACTTTTCAGTTAACTAACTAAAACTAATAAATTTATCTTTTATTAAATACACGTCTCTTCAACAGCTCAAAAACGCATGAAAAATCAATTTTTAGTGTTATAAACAAGTTTAAGCCAACCAACGTCCCTGGACACAATACTACAAATACAAATACTACAATACCAATTCACAATACACCAACTCCTATACCCACTGCCTATAACACCAATCCCTTTCTAAAATCAAAATTGCAAACTTTAGCCAATTCGCTGGTCAGCTTTGTATCAAAAAACCAAAGTAGACCCGAAATCAAAAATTCTTCATCAGTCTTACACTTTTCAACCAATCAATTGGTTAAAACTGTTAACAATACAAACCTTAATCAGAACGTAGAGACTATATCCGATGAGAGCCAATTTGTGCAAGTACAGACGGTCGAGGCTCCCAACAGCCGGAGTCGTTCGTTTGAAACAAGCACATCCCCCAAGTTTTTGGACTTTATTAATGCAGCTGCATATGGAACCAGTTCAAAAAGAGACCTGGTGCAACCCCATACCGTAAACAGGGAACTTTTTAACAAGAATGGTTATACCTATAGAAATTCAAGTAACTCCACTACTACAACACAACAAGGCAAACGTATACAAAACTTTGTGCAATCTGATATTGCACCGCAAAGCTTCAAGATATCAAAAATCAAAAATACTGCGGTTGAAATATTGGACGGTTCGAGCACTATGGCAACAAATAATGAGTTTCAGCTCAGTGCAAAAGGTGAATTATATGGATTGAGCCTTCCCGTCAAGCCAGAAAATAAAGATGGATTAAGAGCATATTCTGAGTATAGCGCTGCCATTACAACAAGATCACCTTTTGTTTCAACAACTATTGACTCGGATATTTTTGCAAACGTGGAACCTACAACATATGCGCCACCACTACGAACATGGCGTAATGGGCGACCAACAATTCAACAACCATCTATTAAAACTACACCTCGAACAGCAGTCCCTAGTTCATCTGACAAATCAAGTGTTACTACAAAAGCCTCAATTCTAGCAGCACGTACGAGCAATTTTAAAGATACTCTTAATCGCGTCACCGCAAATCCAGCAATGCGTTTTGTCTCCCCTTACAAGAGCTTGGAGAATTTGCTACACGAAGATCGCCAAGGCCAACATAGATCGCGATTTATGAACGCCCACGGTGCAATCAGTGCTCCTTTTTCCACAAACAAGCCTTTAAAAAACTTTTCCATTATTGCCGGAAACGCTCGTAACTTCAGCGTCAGTGATCTAATTCTTAGCACCATTAGTCCGCAAACTACCACACAAATTGTACAGAAAAGCACAACACCAATTTTACTCTCTCAATCTTCGACATCTACTCAGGAATCCGATTATCAAACAAACCAGCGAGGTCGGTCACGTTTCACGGCTGCTACTTTACAAAATGTAGACGAGCCCACTACATATGCCCCAAAATTTATTTCAAACAATAATTTTGTATTGACAAGTTCAGCAGTTAATGTGTATCCCAAGCGTAAGGCGCAACGTATTCGAGTTGTGAACAACAAACGCCAGCTCAAAACCACATCAGCATCAAAAACGGACAGAAAAGAAGAGCGCAAGCCAGCAGAGAATGAAGCTATTACTGTAGAATCCAATGCCCCTCGAGCAGAAGCATTAGTTGCTGAGCGGTCTCTTGAAGCAAAGCAAGATAACAGTATAGAATTGAGCACCGTAGCGGAGGATGCATCATTTTCAACAGAGCAGAGTGTGGACGTTGCCAATCTTCCATCGGTCAAGTTTCTCTATTCAAACAAGTATCGTCAACAAACGGCAGAACGCACATTAGCGGAGAGTTTACAAAATGCAGGCTATATAACAACAATGACCGTCAGGAATAATAAATTTAGAGCAACCGACGTGCTAGAACAATTACAACAGTTCCTTGCTGGAAGCGGAAGTGATAGCAATGAAAGCGGTTCATCGCATTTTGTCAATGAATTTTCCGTTCCAGAAATACGTGCGGCCGTAGATGAAATTAAACAGCTATATATTGCAACCACAACATCCACACCGCGTCCTGCGACATTTTTCCAATCCCTACAATCCACAAAACCCCCATCGAAATTGTCCTCAAACCAATCCAAAATTCACTATCCTGCTTCCTCCACTTTAGGTGTTACAACCACTGATCCTACAACAACTTCTAAGGGCACGTTAAGCACTTTAGATACTTCTACTGCCAGAATCCTTCCAATCACCTCAACTACAATTGCGACCACAATTATCCCACCTGTATTTCCACCCACAACAACGCGAGCTTCGCGGGTGAATAGTGTTTTAAAGTCTTCAATAGCTGCTGCTGCCGTTCAACCCTCTGGTTCGCTTCCAACTACCTTATCAGGCAATCAACTACAAAAGCCTCAACTTCGATCAAATAAATTTCAATATGGTTTATCCCCTATCAACAATAATAACTATCAACTCCAAAACAACAAAAATGTCGTGCCTACTTCTGTGAATGCTGCCACGTCTGCTTCGGTCAAGTGTTCTGATAGCATATTGAGCCCGAAATGCAACGAAATTCCCTCAAGGTATAAATTCCGACCCCTTCTTAAAGCTCCTAAAATGAATCATCACTCTCCCTATCTCTCTCCCTCTGTCTATTAGAACTCACCGTAATTTCGATTTTGTACACAGTCATAGTCATTGTCTCTATTACCCAAAAATAATATTGCTGTATAGCTTTCGTTTCTCATTATCCACATTTCCCCTACTTATAAAACATAGTTATTTGGTAGATTTTAAGTAATGCATTTTTTTCTGTTTTCAATATGCATAAAACTATCTTAGTTTTGTATGAATTGCCAAAAAACTTCACTTTAATTTAGTGCAAAGATACACAAGTAACTACTAAATATTAGCTGATGTGTAAAGTGTTGCAATAAACACTACACATAAACTATCAAATATGAGTGGTGACGTGTTTTGTTTTTTTAAATGATCACTGTATAGGTGGTGGCCAGTCATTTTGCAGAATAATATTATTTCTTTAATTTCTAAATAGACTTTTTTAGTTTGATTTATAATAACTTAATTTGTTTTGTTCATAAACGTTTCTTGCATAAAATATTATTTAATGCTGCCTTGTGCCCGAAATTAAATTGCTCGTGCTCCTACAACAATTTTTGCGAAAAGTGTGAGAACAAAGAAGTTAACAGTGACTTTTGCACGCTCAACCAATGAGTCTATTTTGGCTGTATGATTTTTTTTTAAATGATTTTTCAAACAACTAAAATATACAAAAAAATAACTATTGCGGGAAAACTGTTACAATGCAGATTAATCTTGGGTTTAAGAGAACCCAACTCACACTAATCATGGTCAAAATAAAAAACGTTTACCACTATTTTTTTAGTAAACAATTTTATAATTTTAGGAAAAAGGTGATAAAAATTTAAGGTGAAAGCCACAAGCCTGAATCGCACATTTTACAGAGCTTTGATTTGGTAGTAACTTGTGTGGTCGTACAGTAATTGTTGCACTAAGATATATCTTTGTTAGAATAGTATTAGGCACCAATTTAGGTATATTTGTGTGGCCATGACAACCCCTTTTTAGCTTCAAAATGCAAGGCAAGCGTAAAATTAATATATTTATTTATTTTCAGTTTAGATCTGTCGCTCAAACCCCAAACACGTGACATATAATTAAACTCTATAATTTTTCGGTTCTCACTATCTACATCGGTTTTTTTTTAAATTGGCTAAAAATACTTATAAAAATTTGTACATATGTATATCCAGTATATTAAAGGTTGCGGATAAAATAATTACCAACTACCATTCTTTTTCTCTGGCTACTAACATTGATTTTTAACTACAGGTACATAAACTATATGTTATACAAGTAGTATCAATAAACTGACTTTGTGCTTCTTAGTGTAGTTCTTTGGCACAAAATATTTCTCAATAGTTTACTGATCTATTTCGCCATTGATGACTTGTTTCTCATACATAAAATACTTTTAAATTTAGAAATAACAATAGAAACAGAGGTAGCTCTACGTACAATCAGGATCGTGATATGGTCCCCGCTTCAACACCAAACCGAGGAACACATCCACCGTAAGTTCAATTTAATAACCAATTCAATGAAACTATTAAAAATGTTTATTGATGAAAGCAGTAATCAAATTCATAAAAAAAATTATTCGTTTTTCATTTTTTTAAATTTTTTAAAAGGAGAACACGACCAACTCTAAAGCCCTCTGGAACTATTGTATCTAAAGCTCAAGAGTTTGTGGATATATACAGATATCCTCCGACGCGACCGGAGCCCCTTTACCCACAGCCCACGCCAGATAAAACGGCTGCTAAGTGCAGAAAAGATGTATGCCTGCTGCCAGATTGTTATTGCGGAGGCAAGGATATACCTGGTAAGTAAGAATACATTAAATTGATGGAATTTTATTACACAGGGCTAGTCCTGCCTATACTTAGGCGCCTTTAATGTTACGGATATCCCACAAATTATTCTGATTACTTTTGACGATGCCGTTAACACTATTAATATTGAACTTTATGAGGAATTGTTTAATAACAAATCGCGCAAAAATCCAAATGGTTGTCCTTGGCGGGGTACTTTTTATTTATCACACGAATGGACAGATTACAGCATGGTTCAAAATCTTTACTCCGATGGACATGAAATGGCTTCACACACCGTTTCGTAAGTGTAGTTTGGACTTTGCTTTCTATTAGTTCATGCCAATATATATGTACACCAACATCCAGAAGACAGCCACATTTACAAGTCTATGCAGTAATCATTATTTTATTACCTTTCCTCTATATTTTTTGCTTTGGTTATAAGTTTTCTATTCGTCTGCCATATATCAGTAATATTTTTAACCCATCAACATCTTCATCATAAATACTAGGGGAACTACCAGTTGACAGTATACCACAGATTGTTCTTTTGACTTTTGACGATTCAGTTAATGATTTGAATAAACAATTGTATACGGATCTGTTTGAGAAAGGGCGTGTCAATCCTAATGGCTGCCCAATAACAGCTACATTTTATGTTTCGCACGAATGGACTGATTACAGTCAGGTTCAAAACCTGTACTCCGATGGACACGAAATGGCATCGCATACAGTCTCGTAAGTAGCCGCCACTCACATAATATAACACAACACAACACAACATTCGGAAATATGAAAGGCTGCGCCAAATAATAAAGCATATACTAGATTAAATTAAACTGTTAATCCACACCGCCAATTCACAAGCCCAACTACCAAGCATGCATTCTAGTTAACAAATTTTTATTTTCGATTATGCTCATATATTTTTACACTAATTCAATCTGTAGTCACAGTTTTGGCGAGCAGTTCTCCCAAAAGAAATGGACCCGAGAGATTGCTGGCCAACGAGAAATTCTTGCAGCCTATGGTGGGGTTAAATTGTCAGATGTTCGTGGGATGCGTGCACCCTTTCTCTCAGTTGGTGGCAACAAAATGTATAAAATGCTGTACGACTCAAACTTCACCTACGACTCATCGATGCCAGTCTATGAGAATCGACCGCCTTCCTGGCCGTACACCCTGGATTATAAAATCTTTCACGATTGCATGATTCCGCCCTGCCCCACACGCAGTTATCCAGGTGTTTGGCAAGTTCCAATGGTAATGTGGCAGGATTTAAATGGAGGCCGTTGCTCTATGGGTGATGCCTGTTCAAACCCCAGTGATGCTGATGGAGTCACCAAAATGATTATGAAAAATTTTGAACGTCACTACACGACCAACAGGTGAGCACATGATAAAATATTGAAATAGCTCATTTTGGTCATGACTATCATATTCATTTAATGTAAAATTCACAAAAGACTATTGAGAAGGTAAAATTAAAAAAAAAGCCCAAAATAGCGATCTCTGAAACACAAAAAAAAGTGATCACTAGGCTCTGTTTCACCAAGCCGAAACGTCAAGAGTTCACATTTCAAGCGCAAACATTTGGTTTTTAAAAATTTCATTCCAAACAAGAAGACAATGTAAACACTTTTTGCTTCTGTCATTGTTCTATTGATTTATACCCGAGTTAATTATTGCAATTCATTAAATCTTAGTAAATGATGCAAAAATAATAATACTGATAAAAATACTGATTAAATGTTTGTACACAAAATGTTGTCGCAACACATTGTCATATGCGTTGCAAATATCTAACATAACCAATTGCAAGGAGCGTAAAAACAAATATCCATAAAAGCAACATGTCAAATGGCGGTATAGTTTGAGAAATCTATAACATGTGATAAACCTCTTTGAAAATTGCGTACGTACTCACATTTTTTCAGGGCTCCGTTTGGATTGTTTTATCACGCCGCATGGTTCACCCAACCGCATCACAAGGAGGGATTCATTAAATTCCTGGATGCCATTAACACAATGCCGGATGTTTGGATCATTACCAATTGGCAGGCTCTGCAGTGGGTCCGAGATCCTACGCCTACATCTCGTATTAATTCATTTCAACCATTCCAGTGTGACTATTCGGTAAGAAATCGTGTTCCATTGTTCGAATCTGATTCTGCCTAACACCCACCCGTTATTTAGGATCGCCCAAAACGTTGCAACAACCCAAAAGTATGCAACCTGTGGCACAAATCAGGAGTACGTTATATGAAAACTTGCCAGCCTTGCCCTGACATATATCCTTGGACTGGAAAATCGGGCATACGATCATCTCGGATTGACAACGATGTCGAGGAAGCCGCAGCATGAAACTCTGCTTTTTAAACTGAATAAGCACAGTGTGAAAGCCGTGTCGGGCACATAGACATCAAAATAACATCAATAGCTCAAAATACAAAATTCACTCGGTTACATATTTTGAATATGTAATTAAATAATTTAACCGCTAAAATATGTAAAAATAGATAAGGTAATCTTTGGCCCATATCAATTGAAATTATTGAACTACGAATTTGAAGTTTATACATGCATACTTTTATTTACACTTTACACCCATATTGTTTCTCTTTTAGCTAGAAGTCTACCTAACTTTCAACATAGCGTAAGATCATTATATTATTAAAAGTAGGCTTAATAATTGTGTATGCTCAGATCAGTTCCGCATAAAACTATTTGCAAATGGATTAATATTACTAACATAGGAATGTGCAATGTTTATACAAGCACATAAATGTCTTTTAACTCTATAAAACTATAGAAATCATTATTGCCCAATAATTTCAATTAATGTGCGATAAACATATATTATTCATTTTATGTAAAAAAAAGTGCACAACTATTCAGAACCAGTAATTTAAAAAAGCTAGTTGAAAATCTAAATAACCGAAGGTGCGAAAATACCTTGATTGCCGCCTTTAAAAAATATATTAAAGATTTTTTTAGATCCACTTTCTTAATGTTAAGCTATGAATATTTATATAAATATTTTGATTATGGTCAACTATTAAATATATCCCTATGAAACATATCCTTATGATTATGAAATCTGACCCTATTTATCTAATTGAATTCTTACAAATGCGGGTGCCAGCATATTATTGAAGTATGTATTATATCTATATTATGCAGTGCGCACACATAGTTTACTACAAAGAAGGATAAGGCGACATTTTTGCCAATATGAACTTGTACTTTTTATACAAAATCACCGTGTAATTGAAAACAAGCTTGCAAACCTATTAGATGTGCAAAAGTTGAACACCTTATGTATGAAAACGTGAAAGTATTAATTGGATTTCGAACGCATATATCAAAATATATATCATAATTAGTAGAAATATTATAAACCATAAATATTATTAACACTTAAGGAACCAACTACATTTGGTACTGTAGCCTTAAAGTAAAAAAAAGTGTTATATGTATATATGTAGATAAAACGAGTGAGTTTCGTATTTTGTGCTGATTGTAAAAAGCAACACCTATGTATTTAAAAAAAAATTAGATAATTAAAAAAAAAAAAAACCTTAATTTTATTATATTTAAAGAAAAAAGGAATCCGTTTTAAATCAAAAATTTATGGGTGTCACAAATAACACTGTGTAAGTTAGGCGGAATACATTTTCCAGTATGGCGCTGAACCCGGTATTGTCAACTGATTTCGGTTTTCTTTTAAGGACCGTCAATTTAAAAAAAATTTTGATATTTAACGATTTAAAACAACATGTTTCACCGAAAACTAAACATTACAACACTGAAGTAAACACCAGTAGATAATTTAAAGTATGCATTGATCAGTCTGTAAAACAAGCTCAAATAGATAGTAAAATGCTGCGACAATTTTGACCATTAAAAAAACGAAAGTAAGCAGACAAATTATTATCTGTACTAAACTCTTAGATGTTGAACTCGTTTTAAAAATGGAACTTTCTAAAAGAAAATCTTAATTATTTCCCAAAAATTTTTGTAGTGATTATACCTTATAACGCGTTTATTTTCAATTCAACAACTTTACTACATGCCTAATATGTTTTTTTCTTTACTTTACAGTAAGATACAATGTACATACAAATATACATATTTGCTTAACGCAAATTGCTAAGTTTCTTGGAGTAAATTTTTAATAATTTATTTTTTAATCAATTTCCCTCTATTATTCTGCAGAGCTAAGTACTGCAATCCCTTTTAGTACTACAGCGCCCATATTAAAAATTCAATCCTTAAGTGTAAAGGGGTTCCGTAGAAAAATGTTTGTTTGTCTGCAAAACTTTTGGACCCAGCAGCCGGCTCCACTTTTTTGCCATTGAAGAAAAATTTATATGCATGGGGAAATACAACTTCATATTCTTGATCAGCAAGAGGGTAAGTTAATAAAGCCTTACCTTAATTAACACATGGTTGAGCATCCGTTTGAACATCTAGGTTTCAGAAAATATAAAAGGTCTGAAAACCAACTTCGGTGTGTATAAACGTGTGGACAGCACAGATCATGTTTTAAATTACTTTATAATTTATAACTAGTTTCCTAAGTGTGTTGTGTGGCGTCCCAATTTTCAACCCAATTTTTAACTATTAATTGGTCAAAAAAAATCTTATAGATTTGTTGTGTTCAATAAACTTTGCTTTATCACACTTAAAATGCTCCGATATCAGGTGGCCAAAATACGCGTTACAAAGGACTCAAAGAAAGGCGTTTGATAATGTATAAAAAGAGAATCAACTGTTATTGTTAGTTTATTAAAGAAAAGGTTTCAAATTTATTGACGGTGTAGAGCGCCCTTTTTGGCCGCATCTGATCTTATAAAAAGTAGCTTTCTTTTAAATGAAAAATGAATAAATCATATAAAATTTAGCTCTTGATTATTTAAGAAATGTTATTAAATGTATCTTTTTATCTCTTGACTATACTATATAATTGTCATAGAAACAGTCAATCAAGAAGTGGAAGTAGAGAAGCAATTTTTAGGTATTACTAGTTTAATAACTTTTTATTAGTTTAATATATGTAGTTCTCAGGGAATCCATTATTTACAATAATAGTAGCATAGCAACTCTCTTAGTGTATGATAAAAATTCATGTAATGTGTTGCAGCCATTTTTAAAATTTTACTAGTTGCAAAAATAATACGAGATGCATGCTGCGAGTTAGAAAATAAATGATGCAAGGCTACCTTCATAAATTGGCTTGTAGGTGGCCAGATGAGGACCAAAGCGGTTTAAACATTTAGATTTCCTCCGCCTGTTTAATTAAAAGTTGTGAGGAAGGGGAGTTTTTCTTTCTCCGTCGTTTTCTTTCTTCTTTAACCTTAATATCTACGCTATTGCCACATTTCATTAGGAATTTTTCAATAGAAATGGGCGTTGAGCTTATATACACAAGTG
Organism: Drosophila austrosaltans; assembly: GCA_035045865.1. Taxonomy (NCBI): domain Eukaryota; kingdom Metazoa; phylum Arthropoda; class Insecta; order Diptera; family Drosophilidae; genus Drosophila; species Drosophila austrosaltans. The sequence goes on from JAWNOQ010000099.1 coordinate 9,235,473, forward strand.
GTATCTTCGTGCGGCATATTTTTGTCAGGATTATAAAAAAAAAAAAGGATTTCACTTGGTGTCGGCAGTGCAAACACAAATAACGCCAGTGATGCAGTGGTTTTATTTTTTTTGTTCCCTACAAAAATTAACACACACACACAAATTAAAAAAGTTGCATCTACTGCCTTGTGCTAAAATATTTTGAATATATAATTTTAAGAACAAAAGATGACTTTTCATTTCTTTTTGTATTTTAATTTGAATGTCCCCGCCAAAATGCATATAACAGAATTCAAATTTCACTGTGTTGGCTAATGCCAAAGTGCTATCTGTAATATTGTATCTGCCGTGCCTTATCCAGCACTGTTCGATAACCTTTGTTAATTTGACGTTTGTATGTTATTTTTCTTGTAGTACGGCAAGTTCGTTTTGCACAAGTAGATAATTAAATTTTAATAACAAACATGTGTCCTATTTAACTATAAATTAAACTTACATCCTAACTATGGGATTGTGCATGTAGCCAAAATGCCCGTACGGGAGAGGGGTCCGCTACCATGTGTATCGTTTGGGCAATGAGCTTCCGCCATCTATTGGGCGCAGCTAGCGACCTCTTTGGTCAGAAATTTAAAGCCATACTTTTTGATGACTGACGCTTCTGGGCAGAGGGCGCTTCATAACCTCTATTTTCCCCTCATTAATTATTTCCCCACTATTAATTGCCGCCATTTTTTTGTTTTTCAATTTCCGTTTGCCCCACTCTCATTGGCTTGCTGCTGGACTAAAAGCAACATGTTGCTCAACATTTCCCTACATTTGATGTCGCTACAACATTTTATTTGTATCTAAATAATGGAATTAAGAGCACCGGGTGCCTAATGAAGGGCAGATGAAATCATGTCTTAATTCTCTCTTGTTGGCTGATAAGTCATACTACACATGAATTTTATACTTTGTAAAACATTCAACTGAAAAAGAAATTTTAGTCGATTTTTAACAACAGCATTGAAATGCTTGCGGCTATGTGGTTATATATTTTATATTTAATTGGTTTGCCAAGCAATTAGCAATGTATATAACAAAATTGTTGCAATAAATATAAAAACTAAAAAAAAAAAAATTAATTTTAAAGTAAATAAGTCCTTGTGGGGAATTTCAATTTTGAGAGAAAATGAGTTAACATCGACCAATAACATGGGTAAGCCAAAATAAGTTTATCTACCAGTATAAATGGGAATCACACACACATACCACACTTTCATAAATATGCTTATATGGCTCAATTGACTAAGAATATCAAACAAATAACAAACATTTCTTGGCATCTAATTATTTTGATTGTAGGTTTGTGATTGTTCCCAAAACAAAAAAAAAAAACAAAAAACAAAAAAAAAGAAAGAAAACGCATCTGGCCCATTAGACCCAAAAGCTCGTAATATCTGCTGCATTTGTCTATGGTAATCATGTAGAATAATTTTTTGTTATTTCCTTGACATTTTTCATGTTTTAATATCCTAAAAGACGGGTATTGAATTTGAATGTGACGAAGATTTATAGTATATTCAAGGGTATAGATTATAAAAGACATTTTAGATAAATGTTTTTCTTTGCTGTTTTGTAATGGCATCCGAATTAAGTAACTATAATGCGCCTAAAAGTAGCACTTGAATTATAAATACAAGTAGATAATATACAATTGAAAAGCATATTACTAAAGTAGTTTTTAACTGATAAGTTCTTTTTAATTTTACGCTATGTTTTTATATTGTATAGCTCAGTATATCATATGCATAGCTTACAATGTCTTCTTCTTATGGAAAGAATTTAAGGTAATTTAAAAACTTTTTCTTAATATTTTTGATCTAAAAGATGAACAATACCATAACATTAATTTGAGTATCGGTTAGATGAAGCAGTATAAATCGGTATTTTCTTTTGTGAAACAAAAAAAAATTAAAACAAGATTTCAAACAACATTTAACTTGTAAACAATTTTCCTTGTCCCAATATCAAAATTCATTTAATAATAAATTTTATATAGAATTTTCATCGCCGGTGCCCTGTCAGTCCGAATATTTTATTTTATTTGTAAGCGCGTTTTGCACAATCTACAGGGATTTTTTTTAATTGTTTAAGAGTCTTGTCCTGCTCATTAAGGTTTACAATGCAAATATCTTAAACACATTGAGGTGAGAAACTTTACAAAAAGAACATCTATAACATTATAGTAATTATATGGTATAAGTAGCAAATTTATTTAACTATAGTAATTAAATTTGAAATAGGAATATTGTTACGTATATATTTATACAAATTTAATTTTATTTGAAATTTTGGATTCCACAGCCGCTCATGCCTAATGCCCGTCATTACATGCCAGAGAACACTGAGGATATTTTCATGCGTCACTAAATAATGGCAATGCTTTTTTGGTGACTTGAAATGCTATTACCAATTCAACAGCAGGCAAGTGCAAGATTAATGAAAGATACAAATCTGGTGTTATTAGTTTATAAAGTATAGTATCAATTGGGACTGGTATTGGTTAGTATGACCAATGTGGACCACAGATGTTCATCACGGTAATTGGCTGTATGCAAATATAATGCAAACAGTATAAATAGCATTATTCTGGCATTTATAGTTTTTTTTTTTAAGTGTTTCCACTGTTGAGCAAAAGTCCGCGTTAATTAACATGACATTTGATTACCATTTAACGTGGATGCTGGTATAGGCTTATCATGAACTATTTCCATTAACGTACAATTTAAAAAAGTTGCAAATATGCTGAGTATAAGAAACGTCAAGTTTTTAATATTTTTCAACATGTCTCGACAACATAAAAAAATGTTTTCCTTTTCAATAATAAATAACCATTCTTCAGCTTGCTGCCATGCTTGTCCAATGTTTTCCAGACGCCATTTTCTTTGTGTGCTCATGTAAGCAAATGTGCAAAAAAAAAAAAAATGGCATACGGCGATTAGTGCTGGCTTAGCATTAAATGAACATTTATCTGAATTGAAAGCCTAAATTTCATAAATACCCTAATATTTTATTTTTTTTGTGCGTTTTTTGCATTTTACATTTACATAATTTTGCAAACATTAACAGCAAAATGTATAAAAGTTAATATAAGTTATGGTGACATCTAATCTTAAAATTAAGGCGCAATAAGTTTTCAATTGGTTTAGAGCATTTATCCGGCATGTTAGCATATGGGGAAGTGACATCACTCTTTGTCTGTCTGCTTGCATACATACGGTAATTTTTTCGTCATTTTATTAGTTAATAGATACTCGCATTAATACATGGAATTTATACATTTTAAAGTTAAACCTGTCAACTTGTACCTTCAGGCCATATAGTAATTTTTTCACAATTTGTTAGCTAATATTATTAACATATACACATGACATGCATTTTTACATAAAACCTATCAACTTTTACTTACCGGCTAATACTTGAAAATACCCAAATGTCAAACAAACCCAAATACGAAATAAGAATTTTGTATTTATTCTGATGATGAATCAATTAATATACAAATATATTTTATTTAAATTAAAGTTTTCAGACACTTTGTTTTGACAATTACGTTTAAATTTAAATTTTTCGATAATTAATCGATAACAATATTTAAATCATCATATGCCCATTTATCGCCATTAAGTGTTGGTTGCCACTATTATTTCAGTTTACAGGGTTGGTTAACGTGAGAATTGGAAGTAAACAAAAGTCAGCTGTTAAGTTACTGGCGGCCATTGTGAATGGCGTATACTGCGCGCTCATTGGCTGATTTGGTTGCGATTGTATTGCATGTGTGAGTGAGATGTACGATCGCCATTTTTGCGCAAGCGCTAATAATGTCTTTTTTAATGGCATTTATTAGCGCTGCTGCTTTAGGTTACTTTTATTTTGTGTCTTTCTATATTATTAAACTGTATGCAATAATTACGCTTGTATATGTTTGCATTAATTTTTATATATACACATTTTTTAATATATATAGACATTTATTTTAAAAATTAAGATATTTAATCAAACTTTTGCACAACAATTATTTAGAAGTAATAGCATTGCCTCATTGCTAATAATCATATACTTCATTTAATATTGCGTACTGCTCCCGATTCTTTTGCTTTTTCGATTCTGGGGCTGTTGTTTATTTCCTCTTTATGCTTAATGACTACTACATATATTGTGACGTTGATGTTGTACATTAGATTAATTAATGATGGCGGCTATTCAGACTTAATAGCAAAGAGGTGACGTCTTTTATTTGTCTTATTCTAACATTGTCAAAGGAAATTTCAACTTACAGAGACAAAAGAAAGAAGTTATAAGAGAGGCACCTTTCAATATAAAAGAAGCATTATTGTAGATGTTGTAATACTGTTCCTTATTTAACAACGATTGGTGCATATGAGTCCCATTGCCAATTATGCATTGCCATTCGCTATCTCGTCCAGTTATTTTGTTGATTAGGTTAATGTAAATAAAAATGGCGGCCACATTTAATTGACAATAGTAACATTGCCGCACCAATGAGATGTAATAGCAATTGTGTAATTGTACTTTATGCCGTACAATTAAATTAGTCCGATTACACATTACTTAAACTAATGCACAATGTTTAACCAAGATTCATATAAATCGTATTTATTACGGCTTATTTGTTAGCTTTAGAAATAGGGGTGTTTGTTATCTGATTTGACAGTGATTGGTACATATGATTCCCATGCCCCGTTAATCATTGGCATTTGCTATCTAGTCTTATTATTATGTTCATTAGACGATTTCCAATGAAAATGGCGGATACATTTAATCGACATAGTAACATTGCCAGTCCAATGAGATGTAATAGCAATTGTGTAATTGTACTTGATGCCGTGCAATTTAGTTAGTCCGAGTACGCATTACTTAAACTAATGCACGATGTTTAACCAAGATTCATATAGATCGTATTTATTACGGCGTATTTGTTTGCTTTAGAAATAAGGGTCTTTGTTATCTGATTTGACAGTTATTGGTGCATATGATTCCCATGCCCCGTTAATCATTGGCATTTGCTATCTAGTCTTATTATTATGTTCATTAGACGATTTCCAATGAAAATGGCGGATACATTTAATCGACATAGTAACATTGCCGGACCAATAAGATGTAATAGCAATTGTGTAATTGTACTTTATGCCGCACAATTTAATTAGTCCGATTACACATTACTTAAACTTACGCACGTAGTAAAAGCAACATTCATATAATTCATATACATTACGGCGTATTTGTTTGTTTAGAGATATTTTATGTTCGTGTGTGTTGCCACTACACTTAATTTGCCAACTGAGTTGGCGAAATTTATTTTAATCCAATCTCGTAAATTAACCTAGGGTTACAACCATTCATTGGATGAGACAAGAGTCAGGTCATGCCTGTTTACATTGTTGATTTTACATGTTATGTTTTGTATGTAGATATTTAAGTTTAAACAATAATTTTAACCAAAATAGGAATATAAGTAGCTTATTTTGAATATAACAATTTGTGTAAATAGATATTTTATAGTATTATTAATAACAATATTGGAAATAGAATATTAAGGATTTTATGTAAAAGGTAAGTGGTATTTAAAATAAAGACTGTTTAGTTATTTCTTTAGCTTTAACAGTATTTGGAGTAGATATTTTTTTTTCAGGATTTTATATAAAAGGTAAGTGATTTGTACTAACAAAATGTTTTGTATTAGATTAAGTTTAACAATATTTGAAGTAGATTTTATCGAGATTTTATATAAAAGGTAAGTAATTTTTTAACTGGCAAGTTGTATTGAGGTAGCAATTGATTTTAAACAATATTAATTGTAGTTTGATAAAGTTTTATATAAAAGGTAAGTGAAATTAAATGACAAAATGAATTGTAAAGGAATTAATTAAAAAAAACAGGTAGGTATTAATTGTATGGCTAATTATTTCCATGTTGTAGTTAACTGTTTAAATAATTTAAACTTAATAAATTTTGCAGGGAGCAGGTAAGTACAACATTTATTCTGGCCTGCAGTAGGATGTACAGATTGGCTTGACCTTTGCAGGAACAATAATGGAGTGAGCCCACAGGATATAGGTAAGAGCAGGTAAGTAGCAGCTTCTTTCTTTTTTTTTTTTTTTTTTTTTTGGGTTAGATTGTGGTCGTATTTGTCGCTGAATCAGGTTTTGGCGATTTCCAAAAGGAGTGAGCCTTTTGATCAGCAGGAAATAGATGTAGAAGTCTCAGGTGTTTAAAGTAAGCCTTCACTTTAAGTATGAAACTGGTTCAGCTGGTGCTTTCTGCTTCCTGGTGACATCCAAGACACTTTAGATATAGGTGCTGAAGAAGTTGTGATGTTTGACCATTAGGTAGAAGGCGATGGATTAGCAGGAGATCAGAATTTTTTTTACTGTTCGTGAGTGTTGCCACTACACTTAATTTGCCAACTGAGTTGGCGAAATTTATTTTAATCCAATCTCGTAAATTAACCTAGGGTTACAACCATTCATTGGATGAGACAAGAGTCAGGTCATGCCTGTTTACATTGTTGATTTTACATGTTATGTTTTGTATGTAGATATTTAAGTTTAAACAATAATTTTAACCAAAATAGGAATATAAGTAGCTTATTTTGAATATAACAATTTGTGTAAATAGATATTTTATAGTATTATTAATAACAATATTGGAAATAGAATATTAAGGATTTTATGTAAAAGGTAAGTGGTATTTAAAATAAAGACTGTTTAGTTATTTCTTTAGCTTTAACAGTATTTGGAGTAGATATTTTTTTTTTCAGGATTTTATATAAAAGGTAAGTGATTTGTACTAACAAAATGTTTTGTATTAGATTAAGTTTAACAATATTTGAAGTAGATTTTATCGAGATTTTATATAAAAGGTAAGTAATTTTTAACTGGCAAGTTGTATTGAGGTAGCAATTGATTTTAAACAATATTAATTGTAGTTTGATAAAGTTTTATATAAAAGGTAAGTGAAATTAAATGACAAAATGAATTGTAAAGGAATTAATTAAAAAAAACAGGTAGGTATTAATTGTATGGCTAATTATTTCCATGTTGTAGTTAACTGTTTAAATAATTTAAACTTAATAAATTTTGCAGGGAGCAGGTAAGTACAACATTTATTCTGGCCTGCAGTAGGATGTACAGATTGGCTTGACCTTTGCAGGAGCAATAATGGAGTGAGCCCACAGGATATAGGTAAGAGCAGGTAAGTAGCAGCTTCTTTCTTTTTTTTTTTTTTTTTTTTTTTGGGTTAGATTGTAGTCGTATTTGTCGCTGAATCAGGTTTTGGCGATTTCCAAAAGGAGTGAGCCTTTTGATCAGCAGGAAATAGATGTAGAAGTCTCAGGTGTTTAAAGTAAGCCTTCACTTTAAATATGAAACTGTTTCAGCTGGTGCTTTCTGCTTCCTGGTGACATCCAACACACTTTAGATATAGGTGCTGAAGGAGTTGTGATGTTTGACCATTAGGTAGAAGGCGATGGATTAGCAGGAGATCAGAAATTGCAGGGGATGACAGCGTCTCTCTGGTTCCTGCTATTTGTAGTAGTAGCTGGTGTTTTTTTTTTCTTTTTTTCTTTCTTCTTTTCCTTTGTTGAATTTCCAGTGGCAAGACTCGTTGAAAACTGTAGTAAAAAAAAAAAAAAAGCATACAGCAGCAATTTAGTGATTTAGTGACCACTTTTTGATTAGATGTTTTGTAGTAGCTGTTGGTGTGGTTTTAAATTTCCAGTAGCAGGATACATTGGTCGGCTGAGGTATGTAACAGCATTGGCCAAGAGGTGAGTAGCTCGATATAAAGTGGACAACTGGCAGGCTTCCACTTTAGTGTGTAGATGCTGGAGCAGCCTGGGTTTTTTCCAGAGCAGGTATGTAGTTACTGGTGAGTAGCAGGATAACTCCTATTTTAACCATTAGCTTGCAGGTAAGTAGTTGCAGGTGTACATTTATGAATTTAGCTGGGCAGTTTATGCTGGTGTGGTTTAGTTTCCAGTAGCAAGATTCGTTGGTCAGCTGTTTAGTGGCCACTTTTCTAGTAGAGGCTGGAGCAAACGACAGATATCCAAGAATTATGTATTGTTGGCCCAGCAGGGATTTTAAAGGTGCAGGTAATTAACAGCAACTTGTTAACTCAAGGTAAAGTGGACAACAGGCAGGCGTCCACTTTTGTGTGTAGATGCTGGAGCTGTCTGGGATGTTCCAGTGAAGGTAAGTAATTACTGGTGAGTAGCAGGTTGACTCCTATATTTTCAATGACATGCAGGTAAGTAATTGCAGGTGTCATTTTATGAATTTAGCTGTGTAGTAGTTGCTGGTGAGGATGTTAATTTCCGACAGCAAGTTACGTTGGTCAAATTAAGGTAAGTAGACCACTATTCAATGGTCACCAGTTTGGTGACCACTTTTGTAGTAGATGCTGGAGCAGTTATGACAAATATCCTTTGGATTTAAATAGTTGGTCCAGCAAGGAGTTTATAGATGCAGGTGGTTATCAGCAAATTATTATGCCTCGTTTTTGGCCACCTGATGCTGAAACATTTTTAGATCCTTCCAGCATAGGAAAGACGTAAATCCAGTAGAAATATAGGTAAGTAGCAGCTGTGAATAGCTATTGCTATAACGCAGGAGCGAGCAGCGTTAGCCAGGAGGTAGGTAGCTCAATATAAAGTGGGCAACAGGCTGGCGTCCACTTTTGTGTGTAGGAACAGGAGCTGCCTGGGTTTTTCCAGCGAAGGTAAGTGGTAACTGGTGAGTAGCAGGATGGCTCCTATGTTTTTTTATCCACTAATATGCAGGTAAGTAGTTGCAGGTGTCCCTATTATGAATTTAGTTGTGGCATGGAGTCCTTCTATGCATGAATTCTCAGAGACAGCAGTGAGGAGGACCAGATGCAGTGGGTGAACGCTGCTGGTATTTATAGAAATAAAGTATTAGTATATATTTTTTTACATGGAGAAAGTAGCCATTATATTTATGAATTAGGATGCATGCAGCGTGTAGTTTAGTTAATTAAATTATGTGTGCATGATGAGGGTGAATTTTGTGTGTAATAGATTTATTTATCCATTGGTTTTGTGAATAGCAGCAATCCATTGGTGATTTGATGATTTAGTTGTTTATGTAGTTAATTTAAATGCTTGTTTGAATTATAGTAGTTATGATGGTTACCATTGGTGGATAGTTGTTTAGATTATGCATGTGTATTTATATTGAAAGTAGTTATAGTTAACAGAGGGATTGTCTCTGACATTAAATAGAAGATATTGTTATATCCTTATCTTGTAGGTCTCTATTACGAGGGTTTTAATGCTTTGAGTGCAGTTTTAATTAGCTTTAAATATAGAATTATGGTTTATAAGTAATTAATTTTGTCGTTTATGTTGTTGGAAAACTCGAGATTGATGCCAATTGTATTGGTATCATTTAGGGTTGTATTTGAGTATTTATCGTTGACAACAAATACTGGGAAGATTTAAGTGTTGTATAATTTTATCCTTTTCAACAGCCGTGAATTTGAATTTTTTGAAATTCCTTAGTTTAATATTTGTTGCATGCGTAATGTAGAATAGTTGTAGTTTAGTGTGATTTAATATGTGTGATAGAGTTAGGAGCCATTTCAGTGATTTGTGTTTAGATTAATAGAGCAATTTGGATGGACTGGCTTACCGACAATGAAAGCGTCAGTGAGTAGGGCAATAATTGCTTCCAACTTACTGCTAAGAGATAGCAGCAGATTACTCCCATCAGCCTGGCATAGCCGTGAAGGACGCAATCCATGCTCACGGTATGCATCGATGCATTTGGCTTCAGTCTCCACACTGTTTTCGTGAGGCGTAGCAGAACCAACTTCAGAAGGTGAGTATCTTTTTTTGGCCTTTTTGGCATCCAAATGTTTGTAGGGTTTTAAGTCCTTTTTGTTTCCTTTCCAGGATTTGTCAGCTAGCCTGGTAGGAGCCCGTCCAGAGCGAAGTGAAATCCTCGGGTCTCTAGGCAGAGTAAGATAAGGGCGGATCCCTTTAGGCGAGGGTTTCGCACCTCTATTAGAGTCAACGGCGTCAAAATGAGTTTGATGAAGTTGAGTCCCAGGAGACGGAACCATAGCAGACTGCAAGGTCACCTTTAGATGGTCCATATGGCGCTGGATAGCAACATTTTGGGGAGGAAATCTAGGATTAGATATTACATCATTAGAATTAATAATATTAGAATTATTCGTGCTATGTGCAATATTTTTGTGATTAGAATGCATTTGATTTGATTTGTGATTGATGTTAATGGCTTTGTTTGTGTGTTTTTGATGAACAGTATGGCGTGAGTCAGAGATGATATTTTTTCTAGGATTACCCAAGAGTTTAGAGAGAGCCGCCTTGTAGGTTGGACAACCTTTGTATATGGCCGTATGTGGACCTCCACAGTTGATGCAACTTGGATTTTCAATCCATTTTTCGGGACATTTCCCATCAGCGTGATTGACACCGCATTTGATACAAATTTGCTTGGCAGAACAAAAATTTTTGGTGTGCCAAAACTTTAAGCATTTAGAGCATTGAGGCGGCTCAGATCTCCTCCGCTGCCGTTCAATTTTAACATGTTGACCAACAATTGAATTAATGAGCAGGGATTTGTCGTTGAAGCCATCAGCTCTCGGTTCCAGTTCAACTTCAAATAGGTTCATTGGTTTTCTGTCCCTCCTGTTTTGCATAACAGAGAGATATCGGACAGAGAATCCAAGTTTAGTTAGTTCAGCTCGAATTAGATCATTTGGAGTAGAGTGATGAAGGTATTTAAGGACGATCCTAAAGCCTCTATCACACTTTGGTTGGTAAGTATGAATGTTAACTTCCTCAGTTTTAAGTATGCCAGAAACTATGCCATGAGTGTCCAGGTTTTTACAGTAGATTTTGATGATTCCACCAGCTTGACTTTTTGATACAAAGTTATTCAGGCCAACAGCTGAGGAGATCTTTTCTAAAAGAGGTAAGATAGAAGTAACATTTTTAATAATTATTGGTGGAACCTTATCAGCCTTGATAGGTTTTTGAATAGAGACATGGGACCACGGTAAATCATCTCGTAGATTAAACTCGCCCAGGTTTGGCTGCTTATTCGGAGTAGAAAGAGCAGCAGTATGAGGTAAGTTGCCGGTAGTGAAATTTTTAGATCCTTGCCGTATATTTGGATTTGTGGAGCTAGTGACAGCTTTGGCCTTGTCCACTTTGTCAGGCAAGTTTTTTGGTAGATTGATTTGATTGATATTTGGTTTTATTGTGGTTGGGTGTAAATATGCAGAAGTAACAGGCGTATTATTGGTAGAGGGTGGTTTGTTTAAGATTTGGTTTATTTTATTAACTTGGTTATTGCTTGTTGTGTTTAGATTTTTATTGCCGTTTGGCGTTGGTAGGGAGTTATTGTCGCATGGATAATTGCTATGAATTAAGTCCATTGGGACTAGTTCTTTAGAGAGATTGTTCTGAACATTGTTGTTGTCGAACAGGTTTCTCTTAGTTTTAGATTTAGGTTGCATGAGTTTTTTAATATCTTTACTGTTGCAGATTTTAACTATAGGATTAAGAGTAGTTAGGTCTTTATTTGTAATGGATTTAATTACGCAGTTTTTAGTATTTTTTCCAACCAATGGTGAACTAGTTTTTTTTATTTTTGTTGAGTTATTTTTGTTACTTTTGGTTAGAGATGTATTTAGCTTGTTTGTTGGCCTTTTATTAGGCGTATTTAGCAGCTTATGGTTGGCGGAAGGATTGGCCGATGCACTTGGCTCCATTAGTGGGGCTTTTGGAGTAGAAGAAATCCTTGACAGCTTGTACCTTTTGAATGGCGAGGTGGGGTGGGGGCTGACATTGCATACCCGAATAACTTCCTTCTGCCAGTCAAGGATGTTAGGAACTTGCGTTTTGTCAAGTTGGTTTGCATCCTCATCTGAACCTCTCGAGCTAGGAGAGACTACAGCGGCCAAAATAATACCACTAGGGTCAAGGTGAGAGGAGGATGAATCCATATCACTGATATTAATAATATCATCCATGTTGGGCGAAATTCTGGCATTCAGCGGACTGTAGGTGGACGTCGTAGGCATCATGCTGTAGGAACTGCCGGTGTTGTTGCTGTCTTCCTCGCGCTCACTGAGTGAGATGGCGCGTTTTCTGCTGCTTGTCGTCAAGGAGGGGACGTCTTCAGCTTTAGATATGGCGTCAGGTTTTAGCATGGCGTCGGATATAGACATGGCGTCTGGTATCAGCGTGGCGTCTTTATTTAATTGAGCCATGGCTGCACAAAGATTCTGCACAAGAACTATGTGAGATTTAATTTAGTATTACAGTTTGTCAAATTAATAGCTTGATTAATTAACACGATGGCAAAACTAAGACTTTAGGTTTTAGATTGATGGTTTTAATGGGTTTTAGTTAGTTATAGGTTATATAACCTCAATTTTAATCCAGTGATATGGCATGTAATTAGTTAGAAACAATTTTTGATAATAATATTAACTCAGAATATTAGATTTGTGGCACTTATAGTTGGGTTTTGTTGTAGATTGCAGGTATTAAGTAGCCAGCTTTGATTTAGTTATAATTATAATGAGTTTAGTAACCTCAATATGTAGCACATGTGCAGATTTTGTCTTAGCAAGAACATATAAAACAATATAGGGACGAAAGACACGATTTAATTAAATTAAAATGTTTCTGCATAGCGATGTAGCGCGCGCGTCGTTATTTATGAAACAAGTTTTACAATATAAAACAATACATAATTAATTGGCTTTTTTACTTTTTTATTTTTACTGTTCGTTTACTGTTCGTGTGTGTTGCCACTACACTTAATTTGCCAACTGAGTTGGCGAAATTTATTTTAATCCAATCTCGTAAATTAACCTAGGGTTACAACCATTCATTGGATGAGACAAGAGTCAGGTCATGCCTGTTTACATTGTTGATTTTACATGTTATGTTTTGTATGTAGATATTTAGGTTTAAACAATGATTTTAACCAAAATAGGAATATAAGTAGCTTATTTTGAATATAACAATTTGTGTAAATAGATATTTTATAGTATTATTAATAACAATATTGGAAATAGAATATTAAGGATTTTATGTAAAAGGTAAGTGATATTTAAAATAAAGACTGTTTAGTTATTTCTTTAGCTTCAACAGTATTTGGAGTAGATATTTTTTTTTTCAGGATTTTATATAAAAGGTAAGTGATTTGTACTAACAAAATGTTTTGTATTAGATTAAGTTTAACAATATTTGAAGTAGATTTTATCGAGATTTTATATAAAAGGTAAGTAATTTTTAACTGGCAAGTTGTATTGAGGTAGCAATTGATTTTAAACAATATTAATTGTAGTTTGATAAAGTTTTATATAAAAGGTAAGTGAAATTAAATGACAAAATGAATTGTAAAGGAATTAATTAAAAAAAACAGGTAGGTATTAATTGTATGGCTAATTATTTCCATGTTGTAGTTAACTGTTTAAATAATTTAAACTTAATAAATTTTGCAGGGAGCAGGTAAGTACAACATTTATTCTGGCCTGCAGTAGGATGTACAGATTGGCTTGACCTTTGCAGGAACAATAATGGAGTGAGCCCACAGGATATAGGTAAGAGCAGGTAAGTAGCAGCTTCTTTCTTTTTTTTTTTTTTTTTTTTTTGGATTAGATTGTAGTCGTATTTGTCGCTGAATCAGGTTTTGGCGATTTCCAAAAGGAGTGAGCCTTTTGATCAGCAGGAAATAGATGTAGAAGTCTCAGGTGTTTAAAGTAAGCCTTCACTTTAAATATGAAACTGTTTCAGCTGGTGCTTTCTGCTTCCTGGTGACATCCAACACACTTTAGATATAGGTGCTGAAGAAGTTGAGATGTTTGACCATTAGGTAGAAGGCGATGGATTAGCAGGAGATCAGAAATTGCAGGGGATGACAGCGTCTCTCTGATTCCTGCTATTTGTAGTAGTAGCTGGTGTTTTTTTTTCTTTTTTTCTTTCTTCTTTTCCTTTGTTGAATTTCCAGTGGCAAGATTCGTTGAAAACTGTAGTAAAAAAAAAAAAAAAAAAAAAAAGCATACAGCAGCAATTTAGTGATTTAGTGACCACTTTTTGATTAGATGTTTTGTAGTAGCTGTTGGTGTGGTTTTAAATTTCCAGTAGCAGGATACATTGGTCGGCTGAGGTATGTAACAGCATTGGCCAAGAGGTGAGTAGCTCGATATAAAGTGGACAACTGGCAGGCTTCCACTTTAGTGTGTAGATGCTGGAGCAGCCTGGGTTTTTTCCAGAGCAGGTATGTAGTTACTGGTGAGTAGCAGGATAACTCCTATTTTAACCATTAGCTTGCAGGTAAGTAGTTGCAGGTGTACATTTATGAATTTAGCTGGGCAGTTTCTGCTGGTGTGGTTTAGTTTCCAGTAGCAAGATTCGTTGGTCAGCTGTTTAGTGGCCACTTTTCTAGTAGAGGCTGGAGCAAACGACAGATATCCAAGAATTGTGTATTGTTGGCCCAGCAGGGATTTTAAAGGTGCAGGTAATTATCAGCAACTTGATTAACTCAAAGTAAAGTGGACAACAGGCAGGCGTCCACTTTTGTGTGTAGATGCTGGAGCTGTCTGGGATGTTCCAGTGAAGGTAAGTAATTACTGGTGAGTAGCAGGTTGACTCCTATATTTTCAATGACATGCAGGTAAGTAATTGCAGGTGTCATTTTATGAATTTAGCTGTGTAGTAGTTGCTGGTGAGGATGTTAATTTCCGACAGCAAGTTACGTTGGTCAAATTAAGGTAAGTAGACCACTATTCAATGGTCACCAGTTTGGTGACCACTTTTGTAGTAGATGCTGGAGCAGTTATGACAAATATCCTTTGGATTTAAATAGTTGGTCCAGCAAGGAGTTTATAGATGCAGGTGGTTATCAGCAAATTATTATGCCTCGTTTTTGGCCACCTGATGCTGAAACATTTTTAGATCCTTCCAGCATAGGAAAGACGTAAATCCAGTAGAAATATAGGTAAGTAGCAGCTGTGAATAGCTATTGCTATAACGCAGGAGCGAGCAGCGTTAGCCAGGAGGTAGGTAGCTCAATATAAAGTGGGCAACAGGCTGGCGTCCACTTTTGTGTGTAGGAACAGGAGCTGCCTGGGTTTTTCCAGCGAATGTAAGTAGTAACTGGTGAGTAGCAGGATGGCTCCTATGTTTTTTTATCCACTAATATGCAGGTAAGTAGTTGCAGGTGTCCCTATTATGAATTTAGTTGTGGCATGGAGTCCTTCTATGCATGAATTTTCAGAGACGGCAGTGAGGAGGACCAGATGCAGTGGGTGAACGCTGCTGGTATTTATAGAAATAAAGTATTAGTATATATTTTTTTACATGGAGAAAGTAGCCATTATATTTATGAATTAGGATGCATGCAGCGTGTAGTTTAGTTAATTAAATTATGTGTGCATGATGAGGGTGAATTGTGTGTGTAATAGATTTATTTATCCATTGGTTTTGTGAATAGCAGCAATCCATTGGTGATTTGATGATTTAGTTGTTTATGTAGTTAATTTAAATGCTTGTTTGAATTATAGTAGTTATGATGGTTACCATTGATGGATAGTTGTTTAGATTATGCATGTGTATTTATATTGAAAGTAGTTATAGTTAACAGAGGGATTGTCTCTGACATTAAATAGAAGATATTGTTATATCCTTATCTTGTAGGACTCTATTACGAGGGTTTTAATGCTTTGAGTGCAGTTTTAATTAGTTTTAAATATAAAATTATGGTTTATAAGTAATTAATTTTGTCGTTTATGTTGTTGGAAAACTCGAGATTGATACCAATTGTATTGGTATCATTTAGGGTTGTATTTGAGTATTTATCGTTGACAACAAATACTGGGAAGATTTAAGTGTTGTATAATTTTATCCTTTTCAACAGCCGTGAATTTGAATTTTTTGAAATTCCTTAGTTTAATATTTGTTGCATGCGTAATGTAGAATAGTTGTAGTTTAGTGTGATATTTTTTCCAACCAATGGTGAACTAGCTTTTTTTATTGAGTTATTTTTGTTAATTTTAGTTAGAGATGTATTTAGCTTGTTTGATGGCCTTTTATTAGGCGTATTTAGCAGCTTATGATTGGCGCAAGGATTAGCCGCTACACTTGGCTCCACAAATGGGGCTTTTGGGGTAGAAGAAATCCTTGGTAGCTTGTACCTTTTGAATGGCGAGGTGGGGTGGGGGCTGACATTGTATACCCGAATAACTTCCTTCTGCCAATCAAGAATGTTAGGGACTTGCGTTTTGTCAAGTTGGTTTGCATCCTCATCTGAACCTCTCGAGCTAGGAGAGACTACAGCGGCCAAAATAATACCACTAGGGTCAAGGTGAGAGGAGGATGAATCCATATCACTGATATTAATAATATCATCCATGTTGGGCGAAATTCTGGCATTCAGCGGACTGTAGGTGGACGTCGTAGGCATCATGCTGTAGGAACTGCCGGTGTTGTTGCTGACTTCCTCGCGCTCACTGAGTGAGATGGCGCGTTTTCTGCTGCTTGTCGTCAAGGAGGGGACGTCTTCAGCTTTAGATATGGCGTCAGGTTTTAGCATGGCGTCGGATATAGACATGGCGTCTGGTATCAGCGTGGCGTCTTTATTTAATTGAGCCATGGCTGCACAAAGATTCTGCACAAGAACTATGTGAGATTTAATTTAGTATTACAGTTTGTCAAATTAATAGCTTGATTAATTAACACGATGGCAAAACTAAGACTTTAGGTTTTAGATTGATGGTTTTAATGGGTTTTAGTTAGTTATAGGTTATATAACCTCAATTTTAATCCAGTGATATGGCATGTAATTAGTTAGAAACAATTTTTTTAATGTTATACTATCAGAATATTAGATTTTTGGCACTTATAGTTGGGTTTTGTTGTAGATTGTAGGTATTTAGTAGCCAGCTTTGATATAGTTATTTGTTTAATGAGATTAGTAACCTCATTTTGTAGCACATGTGCAGATTTTGTCTTAACAGGTACATATAAAACAATATAGGGACGAAAGACACGAATTAAACAAATTAAAAAGTTTCTGCATGGCGATGTAGCACGCGCGTCGTTATTTATGAAACAAGTTTTACAATATAAAACAATACATTTTTACTGTTCGTGTGTGTTGCCACTACACTTAATTTGCCAACTGAGTTGGCGAAATTTTTTTTACTTTTTTTACTTTTTTTTACTTTTACTTTTTTTTACTTTTTACTTTTACTTTACTGTTCGTGAGTGTTGCCACTACACTTAATTTGCCAACTGAGTTGGCGAAATTTATTTTAATCCAATATCGTATATTAACCTAGGGTTACAACCATTCATTGGATGAGACAAGAGTCAGGTCATGCCTGTATACATTGTTGATTTTACATATTAAGTTTTGAATGTAGATATTTAAGTTTAAACAATGATTTTAACCAAAAAAGGAATATAAGTAGCTTATTTTGAATATAACAATTTGTGTAGATAGATAATTTTATAGTATTATTAATAACAATATTGAAATTAGATTATTAATGAATTTATATAAAAGGTAAGTGATATTTAAATAAACTGTTAGTTGTTTTTTTTTTTTTTTTTAGCTTTAACAGTATTTGAAGTAGATTTTATCAGGATTTTATATAACAGTATTGAGAGTAAATTTGATAAAGGTTTTATATAAAAGGTAAATGATTTGTACTATCAAAAGGTTTTGTAATAGCTTTAGTTTAACAATATTTGAAGTAGAATTTATCAAGATTTTATGTAGAAGGTAAGTAATTTTATGACTGACAAGATATTTTGTAGTAGCAATTGATTTTAAACATATTGGATGTAGTTTAATAAAGTTTTGTGTAAAAGAAGAAGTGACTTTATATGACAAAATAAATTGTAGCAATTTAAATTAGGAACATTTAAGTAATAGATTGTATGGTTAATAAATTCCGTGTTGAAGTTAAATGTTTGGTTGATTTAAACTTAAATAGTAGCTTCTTTGATTTTGGTTAATCTTGGTGTCGCGTTTTATGCTGGTTCAGTCTAATGATTTCCGTTTGCGGAAGGCATTTGGTCCAGCAGTAGATAAATGTAAAAGTCTCAGGTATTAAGGTAAACCTTCACTTTTACTGGGGAGCTGAATCAGCTAATGCGTTCCTGAAAAGGCCAGTGGTTGATCCAGCAAGAAGTAGATTGGTGTGTAAATGTTGAAGCTTCTTGGGTGCCTCTATCACACTTTTGGATAAGTTACTGACGAAGTAGTGATGTATGACCATTAGGTAAAGGTCGTTGTGTTTACAGGAGATCAAAACAAAACAACGTGTATGTAAATAACAGCGTCTAATAGATACACTCTTTTTTTTGTAGTTGCAGCTAATGTGTTATTTAGTATCCAAAGGTGAGATTCCGTGGTCAGCTATTTGATGCTGGTACAATTTTGGTAACTTCCGTTAGTAGAAAACCTTTTGTCCAGCAGGAGGTAGATGTAATGTAATCCTTAACTTTAAGTGAGTGGTTGGATCAGCTCTTTCTTTCCTAAAGAGGCTAGTAGATGGTAGATGGTCCAGCAGGAAGTAGGTTAACGTGAGAAACGTTGCAGCTTCTAGGTGCCTACGTCGCACTTTGGGATTGTTGCTGGAGGAGTTGCAGTGAATTATCCTTAGGTATCGATAGTGTCCCAATTATGGATGATTGACGGTAAGTAGGTAGAAAAACCAGATCGCCAGGCCAACGATTTTAGTTGATCACACCCATATGAATGTACCAGTAGGACCTTGAGTAGTAGATGGATGGGATGACTGCATCTGAATTAAATAGATTTTGGATTAGTGTTTGTTGATTCATTTGTGTATAATGATAGTGTGCAGTGATTCTTGCGAAGGCATGTTGCGGTGTTATAGGAGCGTAATGAATGTTGAATCCGTTTTGGTAGACCGGGTGAGTGTAGTGAGCAAATTATTAGTATTTTTGATGGATTTTGTTAGTGCACTCGGATGTGATATCGGTGTTGGTAAATACTGGAATAGTTTTGAGTCGAGTGGCGTGATGCTGGACCTAATAATGGCCGCTGTGAGATTTATCGAGTAGAGAGTTTAAAATATTTATGTATTAGAGAAACAATTGGAATTATGTGTCCTCATATTCATTGAGATCTTTGTTTATCCGATCTTGTAGCTCTCTCAAGTTTATATCCAGCAATTGGTCATCAGTTAAGACTATCTTTTCCCCTGGTGCAAGCGGTGGCAGGATTAGGTCTTGGATATATTGAGGTTGATCTCTTATGTCCTCCATTATGGAAGCTCTGGATTCGATACCATGGCGAAAGCGATAGGTATAATAATTGATTTCAATGCCTGTTAGCCTTTCGACCGGTTTGGCAGCCCGTTTTTTTTTAGCTAGCTCCTGGCGCTGTTCAGTTACTGATGTATCAATGTCCATTTGCTCCAGTAAAGACATCTTAATTAAAGTTGGCGCATTGTTTGTTTGCGCTGCTTTGTTGTTAGGGGTGCGAGGAGGACCACCTAACTGAGATGTCCTGAGCGGAGCCATAATATCGTTTAACTGTTGGAGATACCTTGGTCGATTTAAGGCTAGAGGGACATATGGGTCCATAAGTATTTTTTTGGCTTCCTTGTTAGGGTGGCCCACAAGCGATAAAGCAAAACGGTTTGAAGCTTTGACATAGATGTCCTCAAATGAGGGTGAGTTAAATTTATTACGAATACTGACATTTGTTTCGTACCTTCCAGCCTTAGTGATATTTCGGAGAATCTTGTTCTGAGTAGCGCAGATTCTGTTAAATTGGGTATGACTGGCAAGAGCCCCCCATACTACAGATGCATATGACCAGATGGGCACCATAAGTTGTTTGAACATGATGACTTTAGTGGAGGGATCCAGTTTGCTGTCAATTCCAACTAGCCATTTAAGATTGTTCCATGTGGCTTGGGCTCGGGTACATAGCTGGGTGATATGCTGGCTCATAGTAAGTCGGCGGTCCAGATAAACTCCAAGGTATTTATGACCAGGTGAGTTTTTGATCTTAACATTCTCAATTTTAGGAGATAGTTGTTGGAGTGCAGGGGTCATAGTTCTGTTGGTGAATAAAACATGAGCAGTTTTGTTGGCATTGAGTTTAAAACACCATTTTTTTGACCAGGTAGAAAAATGCCAGAGGTAGCTGTCCGCTCTGTTGACTGCAATCCCAGGTATTTTGTCTGTTGAGATTAAAATTGTGTCATCAGCAAAGGTAGAGAGGAGTAGATTTCCTTGTTGAAAGTTGTCACTATCAAGACCAGTAGCTGATCTGATGAGAGTAGGTATAGGCATATCTGAGGAGTAGATAGAGTAAAGAAGGGGACCTAGGACACTGCCCTGTGGTACACCAGCGGAAATCTTGCCCTTTCTTGATAGTACTCCACCGTTTGATTTGACGATAAAGGATCTATTATTTAGATAGCTGTGAAGGATGTTATAGAGAGGTAGTGGGAGAAGTTTGGCAAGTTTGTAGTATAATCCTTCATGCCAAACTTTATCAAACGCCTCGCTAATATCAATAAAGACGGAGGAGCAAGAGAGCTTTTTTTCATAAGCTTTTAGAATAAACTGGGTAACCCTGGCCAACTGCTGTTCCGTGTTGTGCTCCTTCCTGAATCCAAACTGATGATTTGGGAGGGCATCGCGCAGATCGTTACAGTCTAGCAGGCGTCGCATAAGGAGGGCTTCAAACATTTTTGAGAACCCAGATAATAGGCTGATTGGTCGATAAGAGGATAATTCCGCAGTGCTTTTTTTTGGTTTAGCTATCATGGAGATCAGAGCAGTTTTCCATTGAGTCGGAAAGTGACCGGTCCTGTAGATACAGTTGTAGATATTAAGCAAAAAGAGGACTGCTTTCACAGGTAAGAGTTTTATAAGTTTGTTATCAATTCTGTCGATTCCTGGCGCTTTGTTATTTTTCAGTGAAGAGATTAATTCATTTAGCTCTTGGAGAGAGATATGCTTAAAGGGTGGGAGAGTTGGCCCCAGTTTCTTGCCAAGACTGTATTCCCATTGGTGATATAGCTGCTGTGGTGGCTGGAGCAAACGCTTTTGATTAATCAGTTGGGTAGTAGTTGCATGAATCTCATCACGGAATTCAGCAGTGTTGGTGAGGGCTGGTGAGAACCTTTCCTCAAGATGGTTAACAAATGCTTCAGCTTTCTCTTCGTTAGAACGAGTCCATCGAATATTTTTGTGATTATCAGCCCCAATACGAATAGGCCAGTTTGGCTCTGTGTGTCTTTTAATTTTAGAGGTAAGTTTCCATAGTTTATTAAGTCGATATCTGTCTTGCGGATCGATGTTCATGAGTAATTTATTATAGTATTTTTTTTTAGCTGTTTTTAGAGATTTCTTTAATTTATATTGCGCCTTACGGAGAGCCTGGAGAGATTTAGAGGTAGGAGACCTTATATGGAAATGTTTTAATGCCTTGATAGTTCTTGCATATTTTTCAGAAGTTTTGTCCAGCGGGACTAGACAGTTTTTTTGGAATTTGATCAGTTTTTTCCAACGGGGCGACGACTTTGCCGCTGCGCTGTGGATAGCATTAGTGAGAGAATCAATAGCATTTTCAATGTCTGTTGCCGATTCAATTTTGATATTAAGTTGAATGTTTTTGGTAAGTAGGCTCTTGAACAATTTGATGTTCGATCCCTTAGGTAGTAACTTAGAGGAGGCCGTATGCTCAGTAGCTGTGGGCATATTGATACTCAATTTGATAACAATAGGTAAATGGTCCGAGTTTAAATCAGTCAGATGATGTGTATTAATTCTGCCGTGTTCGATTCCAGAATAAACCGCAAAGTCGATCGCCGACGGGCGCTTACGTGCATCAAATGGATAATGTGTGGAGCTTCCTGTGGCTAATATATTTAATCTGTCATTTGAACGGACTGCTTCAGCTAGCGATTTGCCTCTTGGACAGGAGCGGATATTACCCCAGCTAAGGTGCTTGGCATTCCAGTCGCCGGCCATAATGAACTTGGAGCCGTGGGTAAAGCTTGCTATAAATTTAAATAGTGATTTAAAGTTATCGCCAGTCCATTTAAGTACTGGGGGACAGTACGTTGCAGAGATTATGACTGCTTCATTGCTTGTGGTGGTTAAAGAAATTGATGTAACCTGGATGGCCGCCAAGGAGATTGGTTGAATGGCTGAGTGTTTAATGCCATGTTTAACCAGGATGGCAGTGCCTCCTTTCCTGGAGTTGGACGGGTGCGGAGTAGAGTAGCAGTCAAAGCCTTGGAGGGTGAGCGGATTTGTAGAAGATAGTCTTGTTTCAACGACTAGCATAATGTCGATACATTCTCTGGATATAAATTGCTCTAGCTCAAGTATTTTATTGTTGAGCCCGCAGGCATTCCAATGAGCAATGATAAAAGTATTATCAGGCATAAGTGGACTGTTTATAATGACGGGTGTGGGCAATTTGGTTACTGCAATGTTGGCCATTGAAGTCGGGATAGCTGCAACTTGTTGATTTGGTGTATTAATTTTGGACATTATTGTAACGGTATGGTAACAGTGTTGTAGTTTTGTTTATTTGTTATTTTCTGTTGTAGTTTTGGCCCAGCTTCGGGGTTTCTTTTTGTTTTTTATGTTGTTAATAATGGTATTAATTTGTTTCAGGTTGGTGTTATTTGGTATTAATGGAAGTAACACATTGGATAGGAGATCTAATAGGGCATCAAACTTACTGCTGATGAATTCCAGAGTCTCTATACTGGACTGATGTCGATGGGGAGTCATCATCACCTGGAGTTTTGGATCAGTAAGTGACTGCTGTAGCTTAGGAGGCCTCCACTGGTTCTGATTTCTTTTTACTATGTGATCTTTCCAGGTTTTGGGGCCACTTCTTTGTTGTTTGGGACCGCTGAAAGGATTAGAGCGTTTGCCTAGGCTACCTAAAGTCGGACTACCATGGCGCATTGAGGCAGCGTCACTGTTTTTAAGCGGGCTAGATGAGCGAGGAACCTTAGTTGAGCTGTTTTGTGAGATGAGTTGCTCCTTGGCTGTTGTTACCTCGTTGTGAAGCCCGTTCGTTTGAGAAGAGCGATTAGAGTTAAAGTTATTTGTGAAAAGATATCGGTTTATTTGTTGTTTAGTTTTTTGTTGGTGAGGATGATTAGAGAACCGGATTTTTTTGTTACTATTTTGGTTAGTTGACATGTGGGCATGTTTGGTGTTATTGAGTTGAGGTTTAATTGTGGTTTTGTGCGGTTTAGGATGTTTATTTAAAAACTCAGTTAGAGCAGCCTTATAAGCAGGGCAGCCTTTATATATCGCAATATGTGATCCACCACAGTTTGCGCAGCGTGGTTTTTCTACAAACTTGGTAGGGCATTTGTTGTCCACATGAGGGGTGGCACATTTAATACAAATGGGCTTGGCTGAGCAAAAGTTTTTTGTGTGCCAAAATTTAAGGCATTTAGTGCACTGGGGTGGTTCAGATCTCTTCAGTTGACGTTCAACTTTAATATGTTGGGAGCCAAGAGAGGTGATTAGTAGGGCTTTATCATTAAGGGCATCAATTCTTGGTTCAAGTTCAACTTCAAAGATATTCATCGGTTTCCTGTCCCGTCTGAATCGCATAACCGCAACGTATCTAACGGCAAAACCTAATCTGGTAAGCTCATTTCGGATGAGTTCACATGGAGTGGAGTGGTGTAGATGCTTGAGGACAATTCTATATCCTTTGTCGCAGTTAGGTTGGAAGGTATGGATATCCTCATTATCCATTTTAAGGATTTCGGTTACCTTCTTATGAGTTTCATGACTGGTGCAGTTAATTTTCACCGTTTCGCCAGGAAGGCTCTTAGTTGTGTAGTTTTCAGAGCCAACTAGATTGTTCAGCTTATTAAGTAGAGGTAGGATGGACGAAACGTTTTTGATATAGATAGACGGCACCTTGTCTTTGTTTTTAGCTTTTAGTCTGGTGACTAGGGTCCACGGCTGGCCTTCTGAAGGAATGATCTTGTTTGTGTCAGGAGGCGCTTTATTTACTGGAAGTCCAGGTCCCTTGAACACATTTGGTAGTGGAGCCTTGATGATTGAGCGAGAGTCATTTTGGGCTGCAGTGTGAATGTCGGCTTTGACAAGGAGGGTGTGTTTAGAGGATGCAATATGAGAGTAGGTGAGCGAATGGTTATTATTTCGTGTGGATAGATGACTTTGATTGTGATTTGTCATGTTTATTTTGGAATTTTTGGTTATAGATGGATGGTTTTGAGGGTTTGTTGGTTTATTCCCGTTATTAGTTAGTTCTGGGGATGGTGTTGGTGATACATGGGTGATTGCGCTATGTGAAAGGTTTGTTGGAATTGACTGGTTATTGTGATCTTGAGTGTCCATTTTTTCATTAGTTTGGTTGAATTTAGCTTTAGTTTGTGTGGTGTGTTTTAGTGGTAGGCTACGTGAGTAAATTTTTACCGTTGGGTTATGAGCTGATTTTTTATTAAATATAATATCCTTGAGGAAGTCAGCCTTGTTATATTTGGTTGTGCCTGTGCTTATACCACTAGCCAATGGAAAGCTGATCTTTTTTTTAGGTTTGTTTTTTGTTATTTTGTGTGATGATGAGTTTGTTCTGGATTTTATCTTTGTTGTTGATTTAGATATTGGGCTATTTATACTGGATTTGGAGACAGTAGGACACGCCTCCAGGTCCAGGACATTTGTGATATGAGAGGTGGTGGCTTTTATTTGCGTTTTAATGGGCGAGCAGTTTGGAGAGTCATTTGAGTTTGCTCGGGTGGTAGCCATTTGTTGATCAGGTAGGTTAGGAACCTGTGAATTGTCATGAGTTTGAGCTTCTTCATTGGGTCCATTCTTGCCGGGTGAGAGGACGGCAGCCAATATTGAGTCGCCAGAGTCAAAGTGGGGATTAGTTGGCTTAGCTGGATCTCCTGGACTTGGGGAGTCATCATTGGCCCCAGAGAGGCTTTTACGCTTGCTGCGGATTGTCAGTGAAGATGGAGGGGCAGGCTCTGGAGATTGATTAGTTTTATTCTGATTGGCCATACTTTAAGAAAGTATAAACTTAAAGTGAATAAAATAGAGTCTGTGATAGTTGTCAGCACAGCCCGATGCTTTTATTTTTTATTATATTTTTTTTTTTTTTTATCTTGTTTAAGAGGTTTAGACCTAAGAAATTTAGGTTAAAGACGTAGAATTGGGTAGTATTAACTGTGGCGTTTTTGTATATGTTTAGGATAAATATATTTAATTAAAGATTAAGCAAACAGTAATAGTTAAATTGGCGTTTTATTTAGTGGTTTGATGTAGCTTCTGATAGCAGTCTATAATTAGTTTATGTGATTTAAGTTTGAAGTTTGAAGGTTAGACACGTGGCATTTATCCAATTATAGAGAAAAAAAATAAATTGGTTTGTTATAATTAATTTTAATATATTTTTTTTATATTTATTTAAATAGATTTAAATAGTTCGTCATTTATTTAGGTTTTGATTTATTTGGAGTTGGTTATAGATTTAAATATAACCTCAGATGTGAGAAAAGGCACGTGCAGGTTATGTCTATGTGTTTGAGTATGGGGACTCAACTTGTGGCACATGTGCAGATTTAGTCTTTACGAGTACATATAAAACAATATAGGGACGGAAGACACAATTTAAACAAATTTAAAATGTTTCTGCATAGCGATGTAGCACTCGCGTCGTTATTTATGAAACAAGTTTTACAATATAAAACAATACATAATTTTTTTTACTTTTTTACTTTTTATTTTACTTTTACTTTTTTACTTTTTTTACTTTTTTTACTTTTTACTGTTCGTTTTTAACTTTTTTAACTTTTTTTTACTTTTTTACTGTTTTTTACTTTTTTTTACTTTTACTTTTTTTTTACTGTTTTTTTACTGTTTTTTTTTTTATTTTTATGTTCTTTTTTTTTTTCGTGTGTGTTGCCACTACACTTAATTTGCCAACTGAGTTGGCGAAATTTATTTTAATCCAATCTCGTAAATTAACCTAGGGTTACAACCATTCATTGGATGAGACAAGAGTCAGGTCATGCCTGTTTACATTGTTGATTTTACATGTTATGTTTTGTATGTAGATATTTAAGTTTAAACAATAATTTTAACCAAAATAGGAATATAAGTAGCTTATTTTGAATATAACAATTTGTGTAAATAGATATTTTATAGTATTATTAATAACAATATTGGAAATAGAATATTAAGGATTTTATGTAAAAGGTAAGTGGTATTTAAAATAAAGACTGTTTAGTTATTTCTTTAGCTTTAACAGTATTTGGAGTAGATATTTTTTTTTTCAGGATTTTATATAAAAGGTAAGTGATTTGTACTAACAAAATGTTTTGTATTAGATTAAGTTTAACAATATTTGAAGTAGATTTTATCGAGATTTTATATAAAAGGTAAGTAATTTTTAACTGGCAAGTTGTATTGAGGTAGCAATTGATTTTAAACAATATTAATTGTAGTTTGATAAAGTTTTATATAAAAGGTAAGTGAAATTAAATGACAAAATGAATTGTAAAGGAATTAATTAAAAAAAACAGGTAGGTATTAATTGTATGGCTAATTATTTCCATGTTGTAGTTAACTGTTTAAATAATTTAAACTTAATAAATTTTGCAGGGAGCAGGTAAGTACAACATTTATTCTGGCCTGCAGTAGGATGTACAGATTGGCTTGACCTTTGCAGGAGCAATAATGGAGTGAGCCCACAGGATATAGGTAAGAGCAGGTAAGTAGCAGCTTCTTTCTTTTTTTTTTTTTTTTTTTTTTGGGTTAGATTGTAGTCGTATTTGTCGCTGAATCAGGTTTTGGCGATTTCCAAAAGGAGTGAGCCTTTTGATCAGCAGGAAATAGATGTAGAAGTCTCAGGTGTTTAAAGTAAGCCTTCACTTTAAATATGAAACTGTTTCAGCTGGTGCTTTCTGCTTCCTGGTGACATCCAACACACTTTAGATATAGGTGCTGAAGGAGTTGTGATGTTTGACCATTAGGTAGAAGGCGATGGATTAGCAGGAGATCAGAAATTGCAGGGGATGACAGCGTCTCTCTGGTTCCTGCTATTTGTAGTAGTAGCTGGTGTTTTTTTTTCTTTTTTTCTTTCTTCTTTTCCTTTGTTGAATTTCCAGTGGCAAGACTCGTTGAAAACTGTAGTAAAAAAAAAAAAAAAAAAAAAAAGCATACAGCAGCAATTTAGTGATTTAGTGACCACTTTTTGATTAGATGTTTTGTAGTAGCTGTTGGTGTGGTTTTAAATTTCCAGTAGCAGGATACATTGGTCGGCTGAGGTATGTAACAGCATTGGCCAAGAGGTGAGTAGCTCGATATAAAGTGGACAACTGGCAGGCTTCCACTTTAGTGTGTAGATGCTGGAGCAGCCTGGGTTTTTTCCAGAGCAGGTATGTAGTTACTGGTGAGTAGCAGGATAACTCCTATTTTAACCATTAGCTTGCAGGTAAGTAGTTGCAGGTGTACATTTATGAATTTAGCTGGGCAGTTTATGCTGGTGTGGTTTAGTTTCCAGTAGCAAGATTCGTTGGTCAGCTGTTTAGTGGCCACTTTTCTAGTAGAGGCTGGAGCAAACGACAGATATCCAAGAATTATGTATTGTTGGCCCAGCAGGGATTTTAAAGGTGCAGGTAATTAACAGCAACTTGTTAACTCAAAGTAAAGTGGACAACAGGCAGGCGTCCACTTTTGTGTGTAGATGCTGGAGCTGTCTGGGATGTTCCAGTGAAGGTAAGTAATTACTGGTGAGTAGCAGGTTGACTCCTATATTTTCAATGACATGCAGGTAAGTAATTGCAGGTGTCA
Source organism: Drosophila austrosaltans (assembly GCA_035045865.1). NCBI lineage: Eukaryota > Metazoa > Arthropoda > Insecta > Diptera > Drosophilidae > Drosophila > Drosophila austrosaltans. The sequence goes on from JAWNOQ010000099.1 coordinate 9,263,392, forward strand.
TTTTATGAATTTAGCTGTGTAGTAGTTGCTGGTGAGGATGTTAATTTCCGACAGCAAGTTACGTTGGTCAAATTAAGGTAAGTAGACCACTATTCAATGGTCACCAGTTTGGTGACCACTTTTGTAGTAGATGCTGGAGCAGTTATGACAAATATCCTTTGGATTTAAATAGTTGGTCCAGCAAGGAGTTTATAGATGCAGGTGGTTATCAGCAAATTATTATGCCTCGTTTTTGGCCACCTGATGCTGAAACATTTTTAGATCCTTCCAGCATAGGAAAGACGTAAATCCAGTAGAAATATAGGTAAGTAGCAGCTGTGAATAGCTATTGCTATAACGCAGGAGCGAGCAGCGTTAGCCAGGAGGTAGGTAGCTCAATATAAAGTGGGCAACAGGCTGGCGTCCACTTTTGTGTGTAGGAACAGGAGCTGCCTGGGTTTTTCCAGCGAAGGTAAGTGGTAACTGGTGAGTAGCAGGATGGCTCCTATGTTTTTTTATCCACTAATATGCAGGTAAGTAGTTGCAGGTGTCCCTATTATGAATTTAGTTGTGGCATGGAGTCCTTCTATGCATGAATTCTCAGAGACAGCAGTGAGGAGGACCAGATGCAGTGGGTGAACGCTGCTGGTATTTATAGAAATAAAGTATTAGTATATATTTTTTTACATGGAGAAAGTAGCCATTATATTTATGAATTAGGATGCATGCAGCGTGTAGTTTAGTTAATTAAATTATGTGTGCATGATGAGGGTGAATTTTGTGTGTAATAGATTTATTTATCCATTGGTTTTGTGAATAGCAGCAATCCATTGGTGATTTGATGATTTAGTTGTTTATGTAGTTAATTTAAATGCTTGTTTGAATTATAGTAGTTATGATGGTTACCATTGGTGGATAGTTGTTTAGATTATGCATGTGTATTTATATTGAAAGTAGTTATAGTTAACAGAGGGATTGTCTCTGACATTAAATAGAAGATATTGTTATATCCTTATCTTGTAGGTCTCTATTACGAGGGTTTTAATGCTTTGAGTGCAGTTTTAATTAGCTTTAAATATAGAATTATGGTTTATAAGTAATTAATTTTGTCGTTTATGTTGTTGGAAAACTCGAGATTGATGCCAATTGTATTGGTATCATTTAGGGTTGTATTTGAGTATTTATCGTTGACAACAAATACTGGGAAGATTTAAGTGTTGTATAATTTTATCCTTTTCAACAGCCGTGAATTTGAATTTTTTGAAATTCCTTAGTTTAATATTTGTTGCATGCGTAATGTAGAATAGTTGTAGTTTAGTGTGATTTAATATGTGTGATAGAGTTAGGAGCCATTTCAGTGATTTGTGTTTAGATTAATAGAGCAATTTGGATGGACTGGCTTACCGACAATGAAAGCGTCAGTGAGTAGGGCAATAATTGCTTCCAACTTACTGCTAAGAGATAGCAGCAGATTACTCCCATCAGCCTGGCATAGCCGTGAAGGACGCAATCCATGCTCACGGTATGCATCGATGCATTTGGCTTCAGTCTCCACACTGTTTTCGTGAGGCGTAGCAGAACCAACTTCAGAAGGTGAGTATCTTTTTTTGGCCTTTTTGGCATCCAAATGTTTGTAGGGTTTTAAGTCCTTTTTGTTTCCTTTCCAGGATTTGTCAGCTAGCCTGGTAGGAGCCCGTCCAGAGCGAAGTGAAATCCTCGGGTCTCTAGGCAGAGTAAGATAAGGGCGGATCCCTTTAGGCGAGGGTTTCGCACCTCTATTAGAGTCAACGGCGTCAAAATGAGTTTGATGAAGTTGAGTCCCAGGAGACGGAACCATAGCAGACTGCAAGGTCACCTTTAGATGGTCCATATGGCGCTGGATAGCAACATTTTGGGGAGGAAATCTAGGATTAGATATTACATCATTAGAATTAATAATATTAGAATTATTCGTGCTATGTGCAATATTTTTGTGATTAGAATGCATTTGATTTGATTTGTGATTGATGTTAATGGCTTTGTTTGTGTGTTTTTGATGAACAGTATGGCGTGAGTCAGAGATGATATTTTTTCTAGGATTACCCAAGAGTTTAGAGAGAGCCGCCTTGTAGGTTGGACAACCTTTGTATATGGCCGTATGTGGACCTCCACAGTTGATGCAACTTGGATTTTCAATCCATTTTTCGGGACATTTCCCATCAGCGTGATTGACACCGCATTTGATACAAATTTGCTTGGCAGAACAAAAATTTTTGGTGTGCCAAAACTTTAAGCATTTAGAGCATTGAGGCGGCTCAGATCTCCTCCGCTGCCGTTCAATTTTAACATGTTGACCAACAATTGAATTAATGAGCAGGGATTTGTCGTTGAAGCCATCAGCTCTCGGTTCCAGTTCAACTTCAAATAGGTTCATTGGTTTTCTGTCCCTCCTGTTTTGCATAACAGAGAGATATCGGACAGAGAATCCAAGTTTAGTTAGTTCAGCTCGAATTAGATCATTTGGAGTAGAGTGATGAAGGTATTTAAGGACGATCCTAAAGCCTCTATCACACTTTGGTTGGTAAGTATGAATGTTAACTTCCTCAGTTTTAAGTATGCCAGAAACTATGCCATGAGTGTCCAGGTTTTTACAGTAGATTTTGATGATTCCACCAGCTTGACTTTTTGATACAAAGTTATTCAGGCCAACAGCTGAGGAGATCTTTTCTAAAAGAGGTAAGATAGAAGTAACATTTTTAATAATTATTGGTGGAACCTTATCAGCCTTGATAGGTTTTTGAATAGAGACATGGGACCACGGTAAATCATCTCGTAGATTAAACTCGCCCAGGTTTGGCTGCTTATTCGGAGTAGAAAGAGCAGCAGTATGAGGTAAGTTGCCGGTAGTGAAATTTTTAGATCCTTGCCGTATATTTGGATTTGTGGAGCTAGTGACAGCTTTGGCCTTGTCCACTTTGTCAGGCAAGTTTTTTGGTAGATTGATTTGATTGATATTTGGTTTTATTGTGGTTGGGTGTAAATATGCAGAAGTAACAGGCGTATTATTGGTAGAGGGTGGTTTGTTTAAGATTTGGTTTATTTTATTAACTTGGTTATTGCTTGTTGTGTTTAGATTTTTATTGCCGTTTGGCGTTGGTAGGGAGTTATTGTCGCATGGATAATTGCTATGAATTAAGTCCATTGGGACTAGTTCTTTAGAGAGATTGTTCTGAACATTGTTGTTGTCGAACAGGTTTCTCTTAGTTTTAGATTTAGGTTGCATGAGTTTTTTAATATCTTTACTGTTGCAGATTTTAACTATAGGATTAAGAGTAGTTAGGTCTTTATTTGTAATGGATTTAATTACGCAGTTTTTAGTATTTTTTCCAACCAATGGTGAACTAGTTTTTTTTATTTTTGTTGAGTTATTTTTGTTACTTTTGGTTAGAGATGTATTTAGCTTGTTTGTTGGCCTTTTATTAGGCGTATTTAGCAGCTTATGGTTGGCGGAAGGATTGGCCGATGCACTTGGCTCCATTAGTGGGGCTTTTGGAGTAGAAGAAATCCTTGACAGCTTGTACCTTTTGAATGGCGAGGTGGGGTGGGGGCTGACATTGCATACCCGAATAACTTCCTTCTGCCAGTCAAGGATGTTAGGAACTTGCGTTTTGTCAAGTTGGTTTGCATCCTCATCTGAACCTCTCGAGCTAGGAGAGACTACAGCGGCCAAAATAATACCACTAGGGTCAAGGTGAGAGGAGGATGAATCCATATCACTGATATTAATAATATCATCCATGTTGGGCGAAATTCTGGCATTCAGCGGACTGTAGGTGGACGTCGTAGGCATCATGCTGTAGGAACTGCCGGTGTTGTTGCTGTCTTCCTCGCGCTCACTGAGTGAGATGGCGCGTTTTCTGCTGCTTGTCGTCAAGGAGGGGACGTCTTCAGCTTTAGATATGGCGTCAGGTTTTAGCATGGCGTCGGATATAGACATGGCGTCTGGTATCAGCGTGGCGTCTTTATTTAATTGAGCCATGGCTGCACAAAGATTCTGCACAAGAACTATGTGAGATTTAATTTAGTATTACAGTTTGTCAAATTAATAGCTTGATTAATTAACACGATGGCAAAACTAAGACTTTAGGTTTTAGATTGATGGTTTTAATGGGTTTTAGTTAGTTATAGGTTATATAACCTCAATTTTAATCCAGTGATATGGCATGTAATTAGTTAGAAACAATTTTTGATAATAATATTAACTCAGAATATTAGATTTGTGGCACTTATAGTTGGGTTTTGTTGTAGATTGCAGGTATTAAGTAGCCAGCTTTGATTTAGTTATAATTATAATGAGTTTAGTAACCTCAATATGTAGCACATGTGCAGATTTTGTCTTAGCAAGAACATATAAAACAATATAGGGACGAAAGACACGATTTAATTAAATTAAAATGTTTCTGCATAGCGATGTAGCGCGCGCGTCGTTATTTATGAAACAAGTTTTACAATATAAAACAATACATAATTAATTGGCTTTTTTACTTTTTTATGTTTTTTTTAACTTTTTTTTTATTTTACTTTTTTACTGTTCGTGTGTGTTGCCACTACACTTAATTAGCCAACTGAGTTGGCGAAATTTATTTTAATCCAATATCGTATATTAACCTAGGGTTACAACCATTCATTGGATGAGACAAGAGTCAGGTCATGCCTGTTTACATTGTTGATTTTACATGTTATGTTTTGTATGTAGATATTTAAGTTTAAACAATAATTTTAACCAAAATAGGAATATAAGTAGCTTATTTTGAATATAACAATTTGTGTAAATAGATATTTTATAGTATTATTAATAACAATATTGGAAATAGAATATTAAGGATTTTATGTAAAAGGTAAGTGGTATTTAAAATAAAGACTGTTTAGTTATTTCTTTAGCTTTAACAGTATTTGGAGTAGATATTTTTTTTTCAGGATTTTATATAAAAGGTAAGTGATTTGTACTAACAAAATGTTTTGTATTAGATTAAGTTTAACAATATTTGAAGTAGATTTTATCGAGATTTTATATAAAAGGTAAGTAATTTTTAACTGGCAAGTTGTATTGAGGTAGCAATTGATTTTAAACAATATTAATTGTAGTTTGATAAAGTTTTATATAAAAGGTAAGTGAAATTAGATGACAAAATGAATTGTAAAGGAATTAATTAAAAAAAACAGGTAGGTATTAATTGTATGGCTAATTATTTCCATGTTGTAGTTAACTGTTTAAATAATTTAAGCTTAATAAATTTTGCAGGGAGCAGGTAAGTACAACATTTATTCTGGCCTGCAGTAGGATGTACAGATTGGCTTGACCTTTGCAGGAACAATAATGGAGTGAGCCCACAGGATATAGGTAAGAGCAGGTAAGTAGCAGCTTCTTTCTTTTTTTTTTTTTTTTTTTGGATTAGATTGTAGTCGTATTTGTCGCTGAATCAGGTTTTGGCGATTTCCAAAAGGAGTGAGCCTTTTGATCAGCAGGAAATAGATGTAGAAGTCTCAGGTGTTTAAAGTAAGCCTTCACTTTAAATATGAAACTGTTTCAGCTGGTGCTTTCTGCTTCCTGGTGACATCCAACACATTTTAGATATAGGTGCTGAAGAAGTTGTGATGTTTGACCATTAGGTAGAAGGCGATGGATTAGCAGGAGATCAGAAATTGCAGAGGATGACAGCGTCTCTCTGGTTCCTGCTATTTGTAGTAGTAGCTGGTGTTTTTTTTTTTTCTTTTTTTTCTTTCTTCTTTTCCTTTGTTGAATTTCCAGTGGCAAGACTCGTTGAAAACTGTAGTAAAAAAAAAAAAAAAGCATACAGCAGCAATTTAGTGATTTAGTGACCACTTTTTGATTAGATGTTTTGTAGTAGCTGTTGGTGTGGTTTTAAATTTCCAGTAGCAGGATACATTGGTCGGCTGAGGTATGTAACAGCATTGGCCAAGAGGTGAGTAGCTCGATATAAAGTGGACAACTGGCAGGCTTCCACTTTAGTGTGTAGATGCTGGAGCAGCCTGGGTTTTTTCCAGAGCAGGTATGTAGTTACTGGTGAGTAGCAGGATAACTCCTATTTTAACCATTAGCTTGCAGGTAAGTAGTTGCAGGTGTACATTTATGAATTTAGCTGGGCAGTTTATGCTGGTGTGGTTTAGTTTCCAGTAGCAAGATTCGTTGGTCAGCTGTTTAGTGGCCACTTTTCTAGTAGAGGCTGGAGCAAACGACAGATATCCAAGAATTGTGTATTGTTGGCCCAGCAGGGATTTTAAAGGTGCAGGTAATTATCAGCAACTTGTTAACTCAAAGTAAAGTGGACAACAGGCAGGCGTCCACTTTTGTGTGTAGATGCTGGAGCTGTCTGGGATGTTCCAGTGAAGGTAAGTAATTACTGGTGAGTAGCAGGTTGACTCCTATATTTTCAATGACATGCAGGTAAGTAATTGCAGGTGTCATTTTATGAATTTAGCTGTGTAGTAGTTGCTGGTGAGGATGTTAATTTCCGACAGCAAGTTACGTTGGTCAAATTAAGGTAAGTAGACCACTATTCAATGGTCACCAGTTTGGTGACCACTTTTGTAGTAGATGCTGGAGCAGTTATGACAAATATCCTTTGGATTTAAATAGTTGGTCCAGCAAGGAGTTTATAGATGCAGGTGGTTATCAGCAAATTATTATGCCTCGTTTTTGGCCACCTGATGCTGAAACATTTTTAGATCCTTCCAGCATAGGAAAGACGTAAATCCAGTAGAAATATAGGTAAGTAGCAGCTGTGAATAGCTATTGCTATAACGCAGGAGCGAGCAGCGTTAGCCAGGAGGTAGGTAGCTCAATATAAAGTGGGCAACAGGCTGGCGTCCACTTTTGTGTGTAGGAACAGGAGCTGCCTGGGTTTTTCCAGCGAAGGTAAGTAGTAACTGGTGAGTAGCAGGATGGCTCCTATGTTTTTTTATCCACTAATATGCAGGTAAGTAGTTGCAGGTGTCCCTATTATGAATTTAGTTGTGGCATGGAGTCCTTCTATGCATGAATTCTCAGAGACAGCAGTGAGGAGGACCAGATGCAGTGGGTGAACGCTGCTGGTATTTATAGAAATAAAGTATTAGTATATATTTTTTTACATGGAGAAAGTAGCCATTATATTTATGAATTAGGATGCATGCAGCGTGTAGTTTAGTTAATTAAATTATGTGTGCATGATGAGGGTGAATTTTGTGTGTAATAGATTTATTTATCCATTGGTTTTGTGAATAGCAGCAATCCATTGGTGATTTGATGATTTAGTTGTTTATGTAGTTAATTTAAATGCTTGTTTGAATTATAGTAGTTATGATGGTTACCATTGGTGGATAGTTGTTTAGATTATGCATGTGTATTTATATTGAAAGTAGTTATAGTTAACAGAGGGATTGTCTCTGACATTAAATAGAAGATATTGTTATATCCTTATCTTGTAGGTCTCTATTACGAGGGTTTTAATGCTTTGAGTGCAGTTTTAATTAGTTTTAAATATAGAATTATGGTTTATAATTAATTAATTTTGTCGTTTATGTTGTTGGAAAACTCGAGATTGATGCCAATTGTATTGGTATCATTTAGGGTTGTATTTGAGTATTTTTCGTTGACAACAAATACTGGGAAGATTTAAGTGTTGTATAATTTTATCCTTTTCAACAGCCGTGAATTTGAATTTTTTGAAATTCCTTAGTTTAATATTTGTTGCATGCGTAATGTAGAATAGTTGTAGTTTAGTGTGATTTAATATGTGTGATAGAGTTAGGAGCCATTTCAGTGATTTGTGTTTAGATTAATAGAGCAATTTGGATGGACTGGCTTACCGACAATGAAAGCGTCAGTGAGTAGGGCAATAATTGCTTCCAACTTACTGCTAAGAGATAGCAGCAGATTACTCCCATCAGCCTGGCATAGCCGTGAAGGACGCAATCCATGCTCACGGTATGCATCGATGCATTTGGCTTCAGTCTCCACACTGTTTTCGTGAGGCGTAGCAGAACCAACTTCAGAAGGTGAGTATCTTTTTTTGGCCTTTTTGGCATCCAAATGTTTGTAGGGTTTTAAGTCCTTTTTGTTTCCTTTCCAGGATTTGTCAGCTAGCCTGGTAGGAGCCCGTCCAGAGCGAAGTGAAATCCTCGGGTCTCTAGGCAGAGTAAGATAAGGGCGGATCCCTTTAGGCGAGGGTTTCGCACCTCTATTAGAGTCAACGGCGTCAAAATGAGTTTGATGAAGTTGAGTCCCAGGAGACGGAACCATAGCAGACTGCAAGGTCACCTTTAGATGGTCCATATGGCGCTGGATAGCAACATTTTGGGGAGGAAATCTAGGATTAGATATTACATCATTAGAATTAATAATATTGGAATTATTCGTGCTATGTGCAATATTTTTGTGATTAGAATGCATTTGATTTGATTTGTGATTGATGTTAATGGCTTTGTTTGTGTGTTTTTGATGAACAGTATGGCGTGAGTCAGAGATGATATTTTTTCTAGGATTACCCAAGAGTTTAGAGAGAGCCGCCTTGTAGGTTGGACAACCTTTGTATATGGCCGTATGTGGACCTCCACAGTTGATGCAACTTGGATTTTCAATCCATTTTTCGGGACATTTCCCATCAGCGTGATTGACACCGCATTTGATACAAATTTGCTTGGCAGAACAAAAATTTTTGGTGTGCCAAAACTTTAAGCATTTAGAGCATTGAGGCGGCTCAGATCTCCTCCGCTGCCGTTCAATTTTAACATGTTGACCAACAATTGAATTAATGAGCAGGGATTTGTCGTTGAAGCCATCAGCTCTCGGTTCCAGTTCAACTTCAAATAGGTTCATTGGTTTTCTGTCCCTCCTGTTTTGCATAACAGAGAGATATCGGACAGAGAATCCAAGTTTAGTTAGTTCAGCTCGAATTAGATCATTTGGAGTAGAGTGATGAAGGTATTTAAGGACGATCCTAAAGCCTCTATCACATTTTGGTTGGTAAGTATGAATGTTAACTTCCTCAGTTTTAAGTATGCCAGAAACTATGCCATGAGTGTCCAGGTTTTTACAGTAGATTTTGGTGATTCCACCAGCTTGACTTTTTGATACAAAGTTATTCAGGCCAACAGCTGAGGAGATCTTTTCTAAAAGAGGTAAGATAGAAGTAACATTTTTAATAATTATTGGTGGAACCTTATCGGCCTTGATAGGTTTTTGAATAGAGACATGGGACCACGGTAAATCATCTCGTAGATTAAACTCGCCCAGGTTTGGCTGCTTATTCGGAGTAGAAAGAGCAGCAGTATGAGGTAAGTTGCCGGTAGTGAAATTTTTAGATCCTTGCCGTATATTTGGATTTGTGGAGCTAGTGACAGCTTTGGCCTTGTCCACTTTGTCAGGCAAGTTTTTTGGTAGATTGATTTGATTGATATTTGGTTTTATTGTGGTTGGGTGTAAATATGCAGAAGTAACAGGCGTATTATTGGTAGAGGGTGGTTTGTTTAAGATTTGGTTTATTTTATTAACTTGGTTATTGCTTGTTGTGTTTAGATTTTTATTGCCGTTTGGCGTTGGTAGGGAGTTATTGTCGCATGGATAATTGCTATGAATTAAGTCCATTGGGACTAGTTCTTTAGAGAGATTGTTCTGAACATTGTTGTTGTCGAACAGGTTTCTCTTAGTTTTAGATTTAGGTTGCATGAGTTTTTTAATATCTTTACTGTTGCAGATTTTAACTATAGGATTAAGAGTAGTTAGGTCTTTATTTGTAATGGATTTAATTACGCAGTTTTTAGTATTTTTTCCAACCAATGGTGAACTAGTTTTTTTTATTTTTGTTGAGTTATTTTTGTTACTTTTGGTTAGAGATGTATTTAGCTTGTTTGTTGGCCTTTTATTAGGCGTATTTAGCAGCTTATGATTGGCGGAAGGATTGGCCGATGCACTTGGCTCCATTAGTGGGGCTTTTGGAGTAGAAGAAATCCTTGACAGCTTGTACCTTTTGAATGGCGAGGTGGGGTGGGGGCTGACATTGCATACCCGAATAACTTCCTTCTGCCAGTCAAGGATGTTAGGAACTTGCGTTTTGTCAAGTTGGTTTGCATCCTCATCTGAACCTCTCGAGCTAGGAGAGACTACAGCGGCCAAAATAATACCACTAGGGTCAAGGTGAGAGGAGGATGAATCCATATCACTGATATTAATAATATCATCCATGTTGGGCGAAATTCTGGCATTCAGCGGACTGTAGGTGGACGTCGTAGGCATCATGCTGTAGGAACTGCCGGTGTTGTTGCTGTCTTCCTCGCGCTCACTGAGTGAGATGGCGCGTTTTCTGCTGCTTGTCGTCAAGGAGGGGACGTCTTCAGCTTTAGATATGGCGTCAGGTTTTAGCATGGCGTCGGATATAGACATGGCGTCTGGTATCAGCGTGGCGTCTTTATTTAATTGAGCCATGGCTGCACAAAGATTCTGCACAAGAACTATGTGAGATTTAATTTAGTATTACAGTTTGTCAAATTAATAGCTTGATTAATTAACACGATGGCAAAACTAAGACTTTAGGTTTTAGATTGATGGTTTTAATGGGTTTTAGTTAGTTATAGGTTATATAACCTCAATTTTAATCCAGTGATATGGCATGTAATTAGTTAGAAACAATTTTTGATAATAATATTAACTCAGAATATTAGATTTGTGGCACTTATAGTTGGGTTTTGTTGTAGATTGCAGGTATTAAGTAGCCAGCTTTGATTTAGTTATAATTATAATGAGTTTAGTAACCTCAATATGTAGCACATGTGCAGATTTTGTCTTAGCAAGAACATATAAAACAATATAGGGACGAAAGACACGATTTAATTAAATTAAAATGTTTCTGCATAGCGATGTAGCGCGCGCGTCGTTATTTATGAAACAAGTTTTACAATATAAAACAATACATAATTAATTGGCTTTTTTTTAATTTTTTTACTTTTTACTTTTTTATTACTTTTACTTTTTACTGTTTTACTGTTCGTGTGTGTTGCCACTACACTTAATTTGCCAACTGAGTTGGCGAAATTTATTTTAATCCAATCTCGTAAATTAACCTAGGGTTACAACCATTCATTGGATGAGACAAGAGTCAGGTCATGCCTGTTTACATTGTTGATTTTACATGTTATGTTTTGTATGTAGATATTTAGGTTTAAACAATGATTTTAACCAAAATAGGAATATAAGTAGCTTATTTTGAATATAACAATTTGTGTAAATAGATATTTTATAGTATTATTAATAACAATATTGGAAATAGAATATTAAGGATTTTATGTAAAAGGTAAGTGATATTTAAAATAAAGACTGTTTAGTTATTTCTTTAGCTTCAACAGTATTTGGAGTAGATATTTTTTTTTCAGGATTTTATATAAAAGGTAAGTGATTTGTACTAACAAAATGTTTTGTATTAGATTAAGTTTAACAATATTTGAAGTAGATTTTATCGAGATTTTATATAAAAGGTAAGTAATTTTTAACTGGCAAGTTGTATTGAGGTAGCAATTGATTTTAAACAATATTAATTGTAGTTTGATAAAGTTTTATATAAAAGGTAAGTGAAATTAAATGACAAAATGAATTGTAAAGGAATTAATTAAAAAAAACAGGTAGGTATTAATTGTATGGCTAATTATTTCCATGTTGTAGTTAACTGTTTAAATAATTTAAACTTAATAAATTTTGCAGGGAGCAGGTAAGTACAACATTTATTCTGGCCTGCAGTAGGATGTACAGATTGGCTTGACCTTTGCAGGAACAATAATGGAGTGAGCCCACAGGATATAGGTAAGAGCAGGTAAGTAGCAGCTTCTTTCTTTTTTTTTTTTTTTTTTTTTTGGATTAGATTGTAGTCGTATTTGTCGCTGAATCAGGTTTTGGCGATTTCCAAAAGGAGTGAGCCTTTTGATCAGCAGGAAATAGATGTAGAAGTCTCAGGTGTTTAAAGTAAGCCTTCACTTTAAATATGAAACTGTTTCAGCTGGTGCTTTCTGCTTCCTGGTGACATCCAACACACTTTAGATATAGGTGCTGAAGAAGTTGTGATGTTTGACCATTAGGTAGAAGGCGATGGATTAGCAGGAGATCAGAAATTGCAGGGGATGACAGCGTCTCTCTGATTCCTGCTATTTGTAGTAGTAGCTGGTGTTTTTTTTTTCTTTTTTTCTTTCTTCTTTTCCTTTGTTGAATTTCCAGTGGCAAGATTCGTTGAAAACTGTAGTAAAAAAAAAAAAAAGAAAAAGCATACAGCAGCAATTTAGTGATTTAGTGACCACTTTTTGATTAGATGTTTTGTAGTAGCTGTTGGTGTGGTTTTAAATTTCCAGTAGCAGGATACATTGGTCGGCTGAGGTATGTAACAGCATTGGCCAAGAGGTGAGTAGCTCGATATAAAGTGGACAACTGGCAGGCTTCCACTTTAGTGTGTAGATGCTGGAGCAGCCTGGGTTTTTTCCAGAGCAGGTATGTAGTTACTGGTGAGTAGCAGGATAACTCCTATTTTAACCATTAGCTTGCAGGTAAGTAGTTGCAGGTGTACATTTATGAATTTAGCTGGGCAGTTTCTGCTGGTGTGGTTTAGTTTCCAGTAGCAAGATTCGTTGGTCAGCTGTTTAGTGGCCACTTTTCTAGTAGAGGCTGGAGCAAACGACAGATATCCAAGAATTGTGTATTGTTGGCCCAGCAGGGATTTTAAAGGTGCAGGTAATTATCAGCAACTTGTTAACTCAAAGTAAAGTGGACAACAGGCAGGCGTCCACTTTTGTGTGTAGATGCTGGAGCTGTCTGGGATGTTCCAGTGAAGGTAAGTAATTACTGGTGAGTAGCAGGTTGACTCCTATATTTTCAATGACATGCAGGTAAGTAATTGCAGGTGTCATTTTATGAATTTAGCTGTGTAGTAGTTGCTGGTGAGGATGTTAATTTCCGACAGCAAGTTACGTTGGTCAAATTAAGGTAAGTAGACCACTATTCAATGGTCACCAGTTTGGTGACCACTTTTGTAGTAGATGCTGGAGCAGTTATGACAAATATCCTTTGGATTTAAATAGTTGGTCCAGCAAGGAGTTTATAGATGCAGGTGGTTATCAGCAAATTATTATGCCTCGTTTTTGGCCACCTGATGCTGAAACATTTTTAGATCCTTCCAGCATAGGAAAGACGTAAATCCAGTAAAAATATAGGTAAGTAGCAGCTGTGAATAGCTATTGCTATAACGCAGGAGCGAGCAGCGTTAGCCAGGAGGTAGGTAGCTCAATATAAAGTGGGCAACAGGCTGGCGTCCACTTTTGTGTGTAGGAACAGGAGCTGCCTGGGTTTTTCCAGCGAATGTAAGTAGTAACTGGTGAGTAGCAGGATGGCTCCTATGTTTTTTTATCCACTAATATGCAGGTAAGTAGTTGCAGGTGTCCCTATTATGAATTTAGTTGTGGCATGGAGTCCTTCTATGCATGAATTTTCAGAGACGGCAGTGAGGAGGACCAGATGCAGTGGGTGAACGCTGCTGGTATTTATAGAAATAAAGTATTAGTATATATTTTTTTACATGGAGAAAGTAGCCATTATATTTATGAATTAGGATGCATGCAGCGTGTAGTTTAGTTAATTAAATTATGTGTGCATGATGAGGGTGAATTGTGTGTGTAATAGATTTATTTATCCATTGGTTTTGTGAATAGCAGCAATCCATTGGTGATTTGATGATTTAGTTGTTTATGTAGTTAATTTAAATGCTTGTTTGAATTATAGTAGTTATGATGGTTACCATTGATGGATAGTTGTTTAGATTATGCATGTGTATTTATATTGAAAGTAGTTATAGTTAACAGAGGGATTGTCTCTGACATTAAATAGAAGATATTGTTATATCCTTATCTTGTAGGACTCTATTACGAGGGTTTTAATGCTTTGAGTGCAGTTTTAATTAGTTTTAAATATAAAATTATGGTTTATAAGTAATTAATTTTGTCGTTTATGTTGTTGGAAAACTCGAGATTGATACCAATTGTATTGGTATCATTTAGGGTTGTATTTGAGTATTTATCGTTGACAACAAATACTGGGAAGATTTAAGTGTTGTATAATTTTATCCTTTTCAACAGCCGTGAATTTGAATTTTTTGAAATTCCTTAGTTTAATATTTGTTGCATGCGTAATGTAGAATAGTTGTAGTTTAGTGTGATATTTTTTCCAACCAATGGTGAACTAGCTTTTTTTATTGAGTTATTTTTGTTAATTTTAGTTAGAGATGTATTTAGCTTGTTTGATGGCCTTTTATTAGGCGTATTTAGCAGCTTATGATTGGCGCAAGGATTAGCCGCTACACTTGGCTCCACAAATGGGGCTTTTGGGGTAGAAGAAATCCTTGATAGCTTGTACCTTTTGAATGGCGAGGTGGGGTGGGGGCTGACATTGTATACCCGAATAACTTCCTTCAGCCAATCAAGAATGTTAGGGACTTGCGTTTTGTCAAGTTGGTTTGCATCCTCATCTGAACCTCTCGAGCTAGGAGAGACTACAGCGGCCAAAATAATACCACTAGGGTCAAGGTGAGAGGAGGATGAATCCATATCACTGATATTAATAATATCATCCATGTTGGGCGAAATTCTGGCATTCAGCGGACTGTAGGTGGACGTCGTAGGCATCATGCTGTAGGAACTGCCGGTGTTGTTGCTGACTTCCTCGCGCTCACTGAGTGAGATGGCGCGTTTTCTGCTGCTTGACGTCAAGGAGGGGACGTCTTCAGCTTTAGATATGGCGTCAGGTTTTAGCATGGCGTCGGATATAGACATGGCGTCTGGTATCAGCGTGGCGTCTCTACTTAATTGAGCCATGGCTGCACAAAGATTCTGCACAAGAACTATGTGAGATTTAATTTAGTATTACAGTTTGTCAAATTAATAGCTTGATTAATTAACACGATGGCAAAACTAAGACTTTAGGTTTTAGATTGATGGTTTTAATGGGTTTTAGTTAGTTATAGGTTATATAACCTCAATTTTAATCCAGTGATATGGCATGTAATTAGTTAGAAACAATTTTTTTAATGTTATACTATCAGAATATTAGATTTTTGGCACTTATAGTTGGGTTTTGTTGTAGATTGTAGGTATTTAGTAGCCAGCTTTGATATAGTTATTTGTTTAATGAGATTAGTAACCTCATTTTGTAGCACATGTGCAGATTTTGTCTTAACAGGTACATATAAAACAATATAGGGACGAAAGACACGAATTAAACAAATTAAAAAGTTTCTGCATGGCGATGTAGCACGCGCGTCGTTATTTATGAAACAAGTTTTACAATATAAAACAATACATAATTAATTGGCTTTTTACTGTTCGTGTTTTTACTTTACTTTTTTTTACTGTTTTACTGTTCGTGAGTGTTGCCACTACACTTAATTTGCCAACTGAGTTGGCGAAATTTATTTTAATCCAATCTCGTAAATTAACCTAGGGTTACAACCATTCATTGGATGAGACAAGAGTCAGGTCATGCCTGTTTACATTGTTGATTTTACATGTTATGTTTTGTATGTAGATATTTAAGTTTAAACAATAATTTTAACCAAAATAGGAATATAAGTAGCTTATTTTGAATATAACAATTTGTGTAAATAGATATTTTATAGTATTATTAATAACAATATTGGAAATAGAATATTAAGGATTTTATGTAAAAGGTAAGTGGTATTTAAAATAAAGACTGTTTAGTTATTTCTTTAGCTTTAACAGTATTTGGAGTAGATATTTTTTTTTTCAGGATTTTATATAAAAGGTAAGTGATTTGTACTAACAAAATGTTTTGTATTAGATTAAGTTTAACAATATTTGAAGTAGATTTTATCGAGATTTTATATAAAAGGTAAGTAATTTTTAACTGGCAAGTTGTATTGAGGTAGCAATTGATTTTAAACAATATTAATTGTAGTTTGATAAAGTTTTATATAAAAGGTAAGTGAAATTAAATGACAAAATGAATTGTAAAGGAATTAATTAAAAAAAACAGGTAGGTATTAATTGTATGGCTAATTATTTCCATGTTGTAGTTAACTGTTTAAATAATTTAAACTTAATAAATTTTGCAGGGAGCAGGTAAGTACAACATTTATTCTGGCCTGCAGTAGGATGTACAGATTGGCTTGACCTTTGCAGGAGCAATAATGGAGTGAGCCCACAGGATATAGGTAAGAGCAGGTAAGTAGCAGCTTCTTTCTTTTTTTTTTTTTTTTTTTTTTTGGGTTAGATTGTAGTCGTATTTGTCGCTGAATCAGGTTTTGGCGATTTCCAAAAGGAGTGAGCCTTTTGATCAGCAGGAAATAGATGTAGAAGTCTCAGGTGTTTAAAGTAAGCCTTCACTTTAAATATGAAACTGTTTCAGCTGGTGCTTTCTGCTTCCTGGTGACATCCAACACACTTTAGATATAGGTGCTGAAGGAGTTGTGATGTTTGACCATTAGGTAGAAGGCGATGGATTAGCAGGAGATCAGAAATTGCAGGGGATGACAGCGTCTCTCTGGTTCCTGCTATTTGTAGTAGTAGCTGGTGTTTTTTTTTTCTTTTTTCTTTCTTCTTTTCCTTTGTTGAATTTCCAGTGGCAAGACTCGTTGAAAACTGTAGTAAAAAAAAAAAAAAAGCATACAGCAGCAATTTAGTGATTTAGTGACCACTTTTTGATTAGATGTTTTGTAGTAGCTGTTGGTGTGGTTTTAAATTTCCAGTAGCAGGATACATTGGTCGGCTGAGGTATGTAACAGCATTGGCCAAGAGGTGAGTAGCTCGATATAAAGTGGACAACTGGCAGGCTTCCACTTTAGTGTGTAGATGCTGGAGCAGCCTGGGTTTTTTCCAGAGCAGGTATGTAGTTACTGGTGAGTAGCAGGATAACTCCTATTTTAACCATTAGCTTGCAGGTAAGTAGTTGCAGGTGTACATTTATGAATTTAGCTGGGCAGTTTATGCTGGTGTGGTTTAGTTTCCAGTAGCAAGATTCGTTGGTCAGCTGTTTAGTGGCCACTTTTCTAGTAGAGGCTGGAGCAAACGACAGATATCCAAGAATTATGTATTGTTGGCCCAGCAGGGATTTTAAAGGTGCAGGTAATTAACAGCAACTTGTTAACTCAAGGTAAAGTGGACAACAGGCAGGCGTCCACTTTTGTGTGTAGATGCTGGAGCTGTCTGGGATGTTCCAGTGAAGGTAAGTAATTACTGGTGAGTAGCAGGTTGACTCCTATATTTTCAATGACATGCAGGTAAGTAATTGCAGGTGTCATTTTATGAATTTAGCTGTGTAGTAGTTGCTGGTGAGGATGTTAATTTCCGACAGCAAGTTACGTTGGTCAAATTAAGGTAAGTAGACCACTATTCAATGGTCACCAGTTTGGTGACCACTTTTGTAGTAGATGCTGGAGCAGTTATGACAAATATCCTTTGGATTTAAATAGTTGGTCCAGCAAGGAGTTTATAGATGCAGGTGGTTATCAGCAAATTATTATGCCTCGTTTTTGGCCACCTGATGCTGAAACATTTTTAGATCCTTCCAGCATAGGAAAGACGTAAATCCAGTAGAAATATAGGTAAGTAGCAGCTGTGAATAGCTATTGCTATAACGCAGGAGCGAGCAGCGTTAGCCAGGAGGTAGGTAGCTCAATATAAAGTGGGCAACAGGCTGGCGTCCACTTTTGTGTGTAGGAACAGGAGCTGCCTGGGTTTTTCCAGCGAAGGTAAGTGGTAACTGGTGAGTAGCAGGATGGCTCCTATGTTTTTTTATCCACTAATATGCAGGTAAGTAGTTGCAGGTGTCCCTATTATGAATTTAGTTGTGGCATGGAGTCCTTCTATGCATGAATTCTCAGAGACAGCAGTGAGGAGGACCAGATGCAGTGGGTGAACGCTGCTGGTATTTATAGAAATAAAGTATTAGTATATATTTTTTTACATGGAGAAAGTAGCCATTATATTTATGAATTAGGATGCATGCAGCGTGTAGTTTAGTTAATTAAATTATGTGTGCATGATGAGGGTGAATTTTGTGTGTAATAGATTTATTTATCCATTGGTTTTGTGAATAGCAGCAATCCATTGGTGATTTGATGATTTAGTTGTTTATGTAGTTAATTTAAATGCTTGTTTGAATTATAGTAGTTATGATGGTTACCATTGGTGGATAGTTGTTTAGATTATGCATGTGTATTTATATTGAAAGTAGTTATAGTTAACAGAGGGATTGTCTCTGACATTAAATAGAAGATATTGTTATATCCTTATCTTGTAGGTCTCTATTACGAGGGTTTTAATGCTTTGAGTGCAGTTTTAATTAGCTTTAAATATAGAATTATGGTTTATAAGTAATTAATTTTGTCGTTTATGTTGTTGGAAAACTCGAGATTGATGCCAATTGTATTGGTATCATTTAGGGTTGTATTTGAGTATTTATCGTTGACAACAAATACTGGGAAGATTTAAGTGTTGTATAATTTTATCCTTTTCAACAGCCGTGAATTTGAATTTTTTGAAATTCCTTAGTTTAATATTTGTTGCATGCGTAATGTAGAATAGTTGTAGTTTAGTGTGATTTAATATGTGTGATAGAGTTAGGAGCCATTTCAGTGATTTGTGTTTAGATTAATAGAGCAATTTGGATGGACTGGCTTACCGACAATGAAAGCGTCAGTGAGTAGGGCAATAATTGCTTCCAACTTACTGCTAAGAGATAGCAGCAGATTACTCCCATCAGCCTGGCATAGCCGTGAAGGACGCAATCCATGCTCACGGTATGCATCGATGCATTTGGCTTCAGTCTCCACACTGTTTTCGTGAGGCGTAGCAGAACCAACTTCAGAAGGTGAGTATCTTTTTTTGGCCTTTTTGGCATCCAAATGTTTGTAGGGTTTTAAGTCCTTTTTGTTTCCTTTCCAGGATTTGTCAGCTAGCCTGGTAGGAGCCCGTCCAGAGCGAAGTGAAATCCTCGGGTCTCTAGGCAGAGTAAGATAAGGGCGGATCCCTTTAGGCGAGGGTTTCGCACCTCTATTAGAGTCAACGGCGTCAAAATGAGTTTGATGAAGTTGAGTCCCAGGAGACGGAACCATAGCAGACTGCAAGGTCACCTTTAGATGGTCCATATGGCGCTGGATAGCAACATTTTGGGGAGGAAATCTAGGATTAGATATTACATCATTAGAATTAATAATATTAGAATTATTCGTGCTATGTGCAATATTTTTGTGATTAGAATGCATTTGATTTGATTTGTGATTGATGTTAATGGCTTTGTTTGTGTGTTTTTGATGAACAGTATGGCGTGAGTCAGAGATGATATTTTTTCTAGGATTACCCAAGAGTTTAGAGAGAGCCGCCTTGTAGGTTGGACAACCTTTGTATATGGCCGTATGTGGACCTCCACAGTTGATGCAACTTGGATTTTCAATCCATTTTTCGGGACATTTCCCATCAGCGTGATTGACACCGCATTTGATACAAATTTGCTTGGCAGAACAAAAATTTTTGGTGTGCCAAAACTTTAAGCATTTAGAGCATTGAGGCGGCTCAGATCTCCTCCGCTGCCGTTCAATTTTAACATGTTGACCAACAATTGAATTAATGAGCAGGGATTTGTCGTTGAAGCCATCAGCTCTCGGTTCCAGTTCAACTTCAAATAGGTTCATTGGTTTTCTGTCCCTCCTGTTTTGCATAACAGAGAGATATCGGACAGAGAATCCAAGTTTAGTTAGTTCAGCTCGAATTAGATCATTTGGAGTAGAGTGATGAAGGTATTTAAGGACGATCCTAAAGCCTCTATCACACTTTGGTTGGTAAGTATGAATGTTAACTTCCTCAGTTTTAAGTATGCCAGAAACTATGCCATGAGTGTCCAGGTTTTTACAGTAGATTTTGATGATTCCACCAGCTTGACTTTTTGATACAAAGTTATTCAGGCCAACAGCTGAGGAGATCTTTTCTAAAAGAGGTAAGATAGAAGTAACATTTTTAATAATTATTGGTGGAACCTTATCAGCCTTGATAGGTTTTTGAATAGAGACATGGGACCACGGTAAATCATCTCGTAGATTAAACTCGCCCAGGTTTGGCTGCTTATTCGGAGTAGAAAGAGCAGCAGTATGAGGTAAGTTGCCGGTAGTGAAATTTTTAGATCCTTGCCGTATATTTGGATTTGTGGAGCTAGTGACAGCTTTGGCCTTGTCCACTTTGTCAGGCAAGTTTTTTGGTAGATTGATTTGATTGATATTTGGTTTTATTGTGGTTGGGTGTAAATATGCAGAAGTAACAGGCGTATTATTGGTAGAGGGTGGTTTGTTTAAGATTTGGTTTATTTTATTAACTTGGTTATTGCTTGTTGTGTTTAGATTTTTATTGCCGTTTGGCGTTGGTAGGGAGTTATTGTCGCATGGATAATTGCTATGAATTAAGTCCATTGGGACTAGTTCTTTAGAGAGATTGTTCTGAACATTGTTGTTGTCGAACAGGTTTCTCTTAGTTTTAGATTTAGGTTGCATGAGTTTTTTAATATCTTTACTGTTGCAGATTTTAACTATAGGATTAAGAGTAGTTAGGTCTTTATTTGTAATGGATTTAATTACGCAGTTTTTAGTATTTTTTCCAACCAATGGTGAACTAGTTTTTTTTATTTTTGTTGAGTTATTTTTGTTACTTTTGGTTAGAGATGTATTTAGCTTGTTTGTTGGCCTTTTATTAGGCGTATTTAGCAGCTTATGGTTGGCGGAAGGATTGGCCGATGCACTTGGCTCCATTAGTGGGGCTTTTGGAGTAGAAGAAATCCTTGACAGCTTGTACCTTTTGAATGGCGAGGTGGGGTGGGGGCTGACATTGCATACCCGAATAACTTCCTTCTGCCAGTCAAGGATGTTAGGAACTTGCGTTTTGTCAAGTTGGTTTGCATCCTCATCTGAACCTCTCGAGCTAGGAGAGACTACAGCGGCCAAAATAATACCACTAGGGTCAAGGTGAGAGGAGGATGAATCCATATCACTGATATTAATAATATCATCCATGTTGGGCGAAATTCTGGCATTCAGCGGACTGTAGGTGGACGTCGTAGGCATCATGCTGTAGGAACTGCCGGTGTTGTTGCTGTCTTCCTCGCGCTCACTGAGTGAGATGGCGCGTTTTCTGCTGCTTGTCGTCAAGGAGGGGACGTCTTCAGCTTTAGATATGGCGTCAGGTTTTAGCATGGCGTCGGATATAGACATGGCGTCTGGTATCAGCGTGGCGTCTTTATTTAATTGAGCCATGGCTGCACAAAGATTCTGCACAAGAACTATGTGAGATTTAATTTAGTATTACAGTTTGTCAAATTAATAGCTTGATTAATTAACACGATGGCAAAACTAAGACTTTAGGTTTTAGATTGATGGTTTTAATGGGTTTTAGTTAGTTATAGGTTATATAACCTCAATTTTAATCCAGTGATATGGCATGTAATTAGTTAGAAACAATTTTTGATAATAATATTAACTCAGAATATTAGATTTGTGGCACTTATAGTTGGGTTTTGTTGTAGATTGCAGGTATTAAGTAGCCAGCTTTGATTTAGTTATAATTATAATGAGTTTAGTAACCTCAATATGTAGCACATGTGCAGATTTTGTCTTAGCAAGAACATATAAAACAATATAGGGACGAAAGACACGATTTAATTAAATTAAAATGTTTCTGCATAGCGATGTAGCGCGCGCGTCGTTATTTATGAAACAAGTTTTACAATATAAAACAATACATAATTAATTGGCTTTTTTACTTTTTTATGTTTTTTTTTACTTTTTTTTTATGTTTTTACTGTTTTTACTGTTCGTGTGTGTTGCCACTACACTTAATTTGCCAACTGAGTTGGCGAAATTTATTTTAATCCAATCTCGTAAATTAACCTAGGGTTACAACCATTCATTGGATGAGACAAGAGTCAGGTCATGCCTGTTTACATTGTTGATTTTACATGTTATGTTTTGTATGTAGATATTTAAGTTTAAACAATAATTTTAACCAAAATAGGAATATAAGTAGCTTATTTTGAATATAACAATTTGTGTAAATAGATATTTTATAGTATTATTAATAACAATATTGGAAATAGAATATTAAGGATTTTATGTAAAAGGTAAGTGGTATTTAAAATAAAGACTGTTTAGTTATTTCTTTAGCTTTAACAGTATTTGGAGTAGATATTTTTTTTCAGGATTTTATATAAAAGGTAAGTGATTTGTACTAACAAAATGTTTTGTATTAGATTAAGTTTAACAATATTTGAAGTAGATTTTATCGAGATTTTATATAAAAGGTAAGTAATTTTTAACTGGCAAGTTGTATTGAGGTAGCAATTGATTTTAAACAATATTAATTGTAGTTTGATAAAGTTTTATATAAAAGGTAAGTGAAATTAAATGACAAAATGAATTGTAAAGGAATTAATTAAAAAAAACAGGTAGGTATTAATTGTATGGCTAATTATTTCCATGTTGTAGTTAACTGTTTAAATAATTTAAACTTAATAAATTTTGCAGGGAGCAGGTAAGTACAACATTTATTCTGGCCTGCAGTAGGATGTACAGATTGGCTTGACCTTTGCAGGAGCAATAATGGAGTGAGCCCACAGGATATAGGTAAGAGCAGGTAAGTAGCAGCTTCTTTCTTTTTTTTTTTTTTTTTTTTTTTTGGGTTAGATTGTAGTCGTATTTGTCGCTGAATCAGGTTTTGGCGATTTCCAAAAGGAGTGAGCCTTTTGATCAGCAGGAAATAGATGTAGAAGTCTCAGGTGTTTAAAGTAAGCCTTCACTTTAAATATGAAACTGTTTCAGCTGGTGCTTTCTGCTTCCTGGTGACATCCAACACACTTTAGATATAGGTGCTGAAGGAGTTGTGATGTTTGACCATTAGGTAGAAGGCGATGGATTAGCAGGAGATCAGAAATTGCAGGGGATGACAGCGTCTCTCTGGTTCCTGCTATTTGTAGTAGTAGCTGGTGTTTTTTTTTCTTTTTTTCTTTCTTCTTTTCCTTTGTTGAATTTCCAGTGGCAAGACTCGTTGAAAACTGTAGTAAAAAAAAAAAAAAAAAGCATACAGCAGCAATTTAGTGATTTAGTGACCACTTTTTGATTAGATGTTTTGTAGTAGCTGTTGGTGTGGTTTTAAATTTCCAGTAGCAGGATACATTGGTCGGCTGAGGTATGTAACAGCATTGGCCAAGAGGTGAGTAGCTCGATATAAAGTGGACAACTGGCAGGCTTCCACTTTAGTGTGTAGATGCTGGAGCAGCCTGGGTTTTTTCCAGAGCAGGTATGTAGTTACTGGTGAGTAGCAGGATAACTCCTATTTTAACCATTAGCTTGCAGGTAAGTAGTTGCAGGTGTACATTTATGAATTTAGCTGGGCAGTTTATGCTGGTGTGGTTTAGTTTCCAGTAGCAAGATTCGTTGGTCAGCTGTTTAGTGGCCACTTTTCTAGTAGAGGCTGGAGCAAACGACAGATATCCAAGAATTGTGTATTGTTGGCCCAGCAGGGATTTTAAAGGTGCAGGTAATTAACAGCAACTTGTTAACTCAAAGTAAAGTGGACAACAGGCAGGCGTCCACTTTTGTGTGTAGATGCTGGAGCTGTCTGGGATGTTCCAGTGAAGGTAAGTAATTACTGGTGAGTAGCAGGTTGACTCCTATATTTTCAATGACATGCAGGTAAGTAATTGCAGGTGTCATTTTATGAATTTAGCTGTGTAGTAGTTGCTGGTGAGGATGTTAATTTCCGACAGCAAGTTACGTTGGTCAAATTAAGGTAAGTAGACCACTATTCAATGGTCACCAGTTTGGTGACCACTTTTGTAGTAGATGCTGGAGCAGTTATGACAAATATCCTTTGGATTTAAATAGTTGGTCCAGCAAGGAGTTTATAGATGCAGGTGGTTATCAGCAAATTATTATGCCTCGTTTTTGGCCACCTGATGCTGAAACATTTTTAGATCCTTCCAGCATAGGAAAGACGTAAATCCAGTAGAAATATAGGTAAGTAGCAGCTGTGAATAGCTATTGCTATAACGCAGGAGCGAGCAGCGTTAGCCAGGAGGTAGGTAGCTCAATATAAAGTGGGCAACAGGCTGGCGTCCACTTTTGTGTGTAGGAACAGGAGCTGCCTGGGTTTTTCCAGCGAAGGTAAGTAGTAACTGGTGAGTAGCAGGATGGCTCCTATGTTTTTTTATCCACTAATATGCAGGTAAGTAGTTGCAGGTGTCCCTATTATGAATTTAGTTGTGGCATGGAGTCCTTCTATGCATGAATTCTCAGAGACAGCAGTGAGGAGGACCAGATGCAGTGGGTGAACGCTGCTGGTATTTATAGAAATAAAGTATTAGTATATATTTTTTTACATGGAGAAAGTAGCCATTATATTTATGAATTAGGATGCATGCAGCGTGTAGTTTAGTTAATTAAATTATGTGTGCATGATGAGGGTGAATTTTGTGTGTAATAGATTTATTTATCCATTGGTTTTGTGAATAGCAGCAATCCATTGGTGATTTGATGATTTAGTTGTTTATGTAGTTAATTTAAATGCTTGTTTGAATTATAGTAGTTATGATGGTTACCATTGGTGGATAGTTGTTTAGATTATGCATGTGTATTTATATTGAAAGTAGTTATAGTTAACAGAGGGATTGTCTCTGACATTAAATAGAAGATATTGTTATATCCTTATCTTGTAGGTCTCTATTACGAGGGTTTTAATGCTTTGAGTGCAGTTTTAATTAGTTTTAAATATAGAATTATGGTTTATAAGTAATTAATTTTGTCGTTTATGTTGTTGGAAAACTCGAGATTGATGCCAATTGTATTGGTATCATTTAGGGTTGTATTTGAGTATTTATCGTTGACAACAAATACTGGGAAGATTTAAGTGTTGTATAATTTTATCCTTTTCAACAGCCGTGAATTTGAATTTTTTGAAATTCCTTAGTTTAATATTTGTTGCATGCGTAATGTAGAATAGTTGTAGTTTAGTGTGATTTAATATGTGTGATAGAGTTAGGAGCCATTTCAGTGATTTGTGTTTAGATTAATAGAGCAATTTGGATGGACTGGCTTACCGACAATGAAAGCGTCAGTGAGTAGGGCAATAATTGCTTCCAACTTACTGCTAAGAGATAGCAGCAGATTACTCCCATCAGCCTGGCATAGCCGTGAAGGACGCAATCCATGCTCACGGTATGCATCGATGCATTTGGCTTCAGTCTCCACACTGTTTTCGTGAGGCGTAGCAGAACCAACTTCAGAAGGTGAGTATCTTTTTTTGGCCTTTTTGGCATCCAAATGTTTGTAGGGTTTTAAGTCCTTTTTGTTTCCTTTCCAGGATTTGTCAGCTAGCCTGGTAGGAGCCCGTCCAGAGCGAAGTGAAATCCTCGGGTCTCTAGGCAGAGTAAGATAAGGGCGGATCCCTTTAGGCGAGGGTTTCGCACCTCTATTAGAGTCAACGGCGTCAAAATGAGTTTGATGAAGTTGAGTCCCAGGAGACGGAACCATAGCAGACTGCAAGGTCACCTTTAGATGGTCCATATGGCGCTGGATAGCAACATTTTGGGGAGGAAATCTAGGATTAGATATTACATCATTAGAATTAATAATATTAGAATTATTCGTGCTATGTGCAATATTTTTGTGATTAGAATGCATTTGATTTGATTTGTGATTGATGTTAATGGCTTTGTTTGTGTGTTTTTGATGAACAGTATGGCGTGAGTCAGAGATGATATTTTTTCTAGGATTACCCAAGAGTTTAGAGAGAGCCGCCTTGTAGGTTGGACAACCTTTGTATATGGCCGTATGTGGACCTCCACAGTTGATGCAACTTGGATTTTCAATCCATTTTTCGGGACATTTCCCATCAGCGTGATTGACACCGCATTTGATACAAATTTGCTTGGCAGAACAAAAATTTTTGGTGTGCCAAAACTTTAAGCATTTAGAGCATTGAGGCGGCTCAGATCTCCTCCGCTGCCGTTCAATTTTAACATGTTGACCAACAATTGAATTAATGAGCAGGGATTTGTCGTTGAAGCCATCAGCTCTCGGTTCCAGTTCAACTTCAAATAGGTTCATTGGTTTTCTGTCCCTCCTGTTTTGCATAACAGAGAGATATCGGACAGAGAATCCAAGTTTAGTTAGTTCAGCTCGAATTAGATCATTTGGAGTAGAGTGATGAAGGTATTTAAGGACGATCCTAAAGCCTCTATCACACTTTGGTTGGTAAGTATGAATGTTAACTTCCTCAGTTTTAAGTATGCCAGAAACTATGCCATGAGTGTCCAGGTTTTTACAGTAGATTTTGATGATTCCACCAGCTTGACTTTTTGATACAAAGTTATTCAGGCCAACAGCTGAGGAGATCTTTTCTAAAAGAGGTAAGATAGAAGTAACATTTTTAATAATTATTGGTGGAACCTTATCAGCCTTGATAGGTTTTTGAATAGAGACATGGGACCACGGTAAATCATCTCGTAGATTAAACTCGCCCAGGTTTGGCTGCTTATTCGGAGTAGAAAGAGCAGCAGTATGAGGTAAGTTGCCGGTAGTGAAATTTTTAGATCCTTGCCGTATATTTGGATTTGTGGAGCTAGTGACAGCTTTGGCCTTGTCCACTTTGTCAGGCAAGTTTTTTGGTAGATTGATTTGATTGATATTTGGTTTTATTGTGGTTGGGTGTAAATATGCAGAAGTAACAGGCGTATTATTGGTAGAGGGTGGTTTGTTTAAGATTTGGTTTATTTTATTAACTTGGTTATTGCTTGTTGTGTTTAGATTTTTATTGCCGTTTGGCGTTGGTAGGGAGTTATTGTCGCATGGATAATTGCTATGAATTAAGTCCATTGGGACTAGTTCTTTAGAGAGATTGTTCTGAACATTGTTGTTGTCGAACAGGTTTCTCTTAGTTTTAGATTTAGGTTGCATGAGTTTTTTAATATCTTTACTGTTGCAGATTTTAACTATAGGATTAAGAGTAGTTAGGTCTTTATTTGTAATGGATTTAATTACGCAGTTTTTAGTATTTTTTCCAACCAATGGTGAACTAGTTTTTTTTATTTTTGTTGAGTTATTTTTGTTACTTTTGGTTAGAGATGTATTTAGCTTGTTTGTTGGCCTTTTATTAGGCGTATTTAGCAGCTTATGGTTGGCGGAAGGATTGGCCGATGCACTTGGCTCCATTAGTGGGGCTTTTGGAGTAGAAGAAATCCTTGACAGCTTGTACCTTTTGAATGGCGAGGTGGGGTGGGGGCTGACATTGCATACCCGAATAACTTCCTTCTGCCAGTCAAGGATGTTAGGAACTTGCGTTTTGTCAAGTTGGTTTGCATCCTCATCTGAACCTCTCGAGCTAGGAGAGACTACAGCGGCCAAAATAATACCACTAGGGTCAAGGTGAGAGGAGGATGAATCCATATCACTGATATTAATAATATCATCCATGTTGGGCGAAATTCTGGCATTCAGCGGACTGTAGGTGGACGTCGTAGGCATCATGCTGTAGGAACTGCCGGTGTTGTTGCTGTCTTCCTCGCGCTCACTGAGTGAGATGGCGCGTTTTCTGCTGCTTGTCGTCAAGGAGGGGACGTCTTCAGCTTTAGATATGGCGTCAGGTTTTAGCATGGCGTCGGATATAGACATGGCGTCTGGTATCAGCGTGGCGTCTTTATTTAATTGAGCCATGGCTGCACAAAGATTCTGCACAAGAACTATGTGAGATTTAATTTAGTATTACAGTTTGTCAAATTAATAGCTTGATTAATTAACACGATGGCAAAACTAAGACTTTAGGTTTTAGATTGATGGTTTTAATGGGTTTTAGTTAGTTATAGGTTATATAACCTCAATTTTAATCCAGTGATATGGCATGTAATTAGTTAGAAACAATTTTTGATAATAATATTAACTCAGAATATTAGATTTGTGGCACTTATAGTTGGGTTTTGTTGTAGATTGCAGGTATTAAGTAGCCAGCTTTGATTTAGTTATAATTATAATGAGTTTAGTAACCTCAATATGTAGCACATGTGCAGATTTTGTCTTAGCAAGAACATATAAAACAATATAGGGACGAAAGACACGATTTAATTAAATTAAAATGTTTCTGCATAGCGATGTAGCGCGCGCGTCGTTATTTATGAAACAAGTTTTACAATATAAAACAATACATAATTAATTGGCTTTTTTTTTTTACTTTTTTACTTTTTTTACTGTTTTTACTGTTTTACTTTTTACTTTTTTACTGTTCGTGTGTGTTGCCACTACACTTAATTTGCCAACTGAGTTGGCGAAATTTATTTTAATCCAATCTCGTAAATTAACCTAGGGTTACAACCATTCATTGGATGAGACAAGAGTCAGGTCATGCCTGTTTACATTGTTGATTTTACATGTTATGTTTTGTATGTAGATATTTAAGTTTAAACAATAATTTTAACCAAAATAGGAATATAAGTAGCTTATTTTGAATATAACAATTTGTGTAAATAGATATTTTATAGTATTATTAATAACAATATTGGAAATAGAATATTAAGGATTTTATGTAAAAGGTAAGTGGTATTTAAAATAAAGACTGTTTAGTTATTTCTTTAGCTTTAACAGTATTTGGAGTAGATATTTTTTTTCAGGATTTTATATAAAAGGTAAGTGATTTGTACTAACAAAATGTTTTGTATTAGATTAAGTTTAACAATATTTGAAGTAGATTTTATCGAGATTTTATATAAAAGGTAAGTAATTTTTAACTGGCAAGTTGTATTGAGGTAGCAATTGATTTTAAACAATATTAATTGTAGTTTGATAAAGTTTTATATAAAAGGTAAGTGAAATTAAATGACAAAATGAATTGTAAAGGAATTAATTAAAAAAAAACAGGTAGGTATTAATTGTATGGCTAATTATTTCCATGTTGTAGTTAACTGTTTAAATAATTTAAACTTAATAAATTTTGCAGGGAGCAGGTAAGTACAACATTTATTCTGGCCTGCAGTAGGATGTACAGATTGGCTTGACCTTTGCAGGAGCAATAATGGAGTGAGCCCACAGGATATAGGTAAGAGCAGGTAAGTAGCAGCTTCTTTCTTTTTTTTTTTTTTTTTTTTTTTTTTGGGTTAGATTGTAGTCGTATTTGTCGCTGAATCAGGTTTTGGCGATTTCCAAAAGGAGTGAGCCTTTTGATCAGCAGGAAATAGATGTAGAAGTCTCAGGTGTTTAAAGTAAGCCTTCACTTTAAATATGAAACTGTTTCAGCTGGTGCTTTCTGCTTCCTGGTGACATCCAACACACTTTAGATATAGGTGCTGAAGAAGTTGTGATGTTTGACCATTAGGTAGAAGGCGATGGATTAGCAGGAGATCAGAAATTGCAGGGGATGACAGCGTCTCTCTGGTTCCTGCTATTTGTAGTAGTAGCTGGTGTTTTTTTTTCTTTTTTTCTTTCTTCTTTTCCTTTGTTGAATTTCCAGTGGCAAGACTCGTTGAAAACTGTAGTAAAAAAAAAAAAAAAAAGCATACAGCAGCAATTTAGTGATTTAGTGACCACTTTTTGATTAGATGTTTTGTAGTAGCTGTTGGTGTGGTTTTAAATTTCCAGTAGCAGGATACATTGGTCGGCTGAGGTATGTAACAGCATTGGCCAAGAGGTGAGTAGCTCGATATAAAGTGGACAACTGGCAGACTTCCACTTTAGTGTGTAGATGCTGGAGCAGCCTGGGTTTTTTCCAGAGCAGGTATGTAGTTACTGGTGAGTAGCAGGATAACTCCTATTTTAACCATTAGCTTGCAGGTAAGTAGTTGCAGGTGTACATTTGTGAATTTAGCTGGGCAGTTTATGCTGGTGTGGTTTAGTTTCCAGTAGCAAGATTCGTTGGTCAGCTGTTTAGTGGCCACTTTTCTAGTAGAGGCTGGAGCAAACGACAGATATCCAAGAATTGTGTATTGTTGGCCCAGCAGGGATTTTAAAGGTGCAGGTAATTAACAGCAACTTGTTAACTCAAAGTAAAGTGGACAACAGGCAGGCGTCCACTTTTGTGTGTAGATGCTGGAGCTGTCTGGGATGTTCCAGTGAAGGTAAGTAATTACTGGTGAGTAGCAGGTTGACTCCTATATTTTCAATGACATGCAGGTAAGTAATTGCAGGTGTCATTTTATGAATTTAGCTGTGTAGTAGTTGCTGGTGAGGATGTTAATTTCCGACAGCAAGTTACGTTGGTCAAATTAAGGTAAGTAGACCACTATTCAATGGTCACCAGTTTGGTGACCACTTTTGTAGTAGATGCTGGAGCAGTTATGACAAATATCCTTTGGATTTAAATAGTTGGTCCAGCAAGGAGTTTATAGATGCAGGTGGTTATCAGCAAATTATTATGCCTCGTTTTTGGCCACCTGATGCTGAAACATTTTTAGATCCTTCCAGCATAGGAAAGACGTAAATCCAGTAGAAATATAGGTAAGTAGCAGCTGTGAGTAGCTATTGCTATAACGCAGGAGCGAGCAGCGTTAGCCAGGAGGTAGGTAGCTCAATATAAAGTGGGCAACAGGCTGGCGTCCACTTTTGTGTGTAGGAACAGGAGCTGCCTGGGTTTTTCCAGCGAAGGTAAGTAGTAACTGGTGAGTAGCAGGATGGCTCCTATGTTTTTTTATCCACTAATATGCAGGTAAGTAGTTGCAGGTGTCCCTATTATGAATTTAGTTGTGGCATGGAGTCCTTCTATGCATGAATTCTCAGAGACAGCAGTGAGGAGGACCAGATGCAGTGGGTGAACGCTGCTGGTATTTATAGAAATAAAGTATTAGTATATATTTTTTTACATGGAGAAAGTAGCCATTATATTTATGAATTAGGATGCATGCAGCGTGTAGTTTAGTTAATTAAATTATGTGTGCATGATGAGGGTGAATTTTGTGTGTAATAGATTTATTTATCCATTGGTTTTGTGAATAGCAGCAATCCATTGGTGATTTGATGATTTAGTTGTTTATGTAGTTAATTTAAATGCTTGTTTGAATTATAGTAGTTATGATGGTTACCATTGGTGGATAGTTGTTTAGATTATGCATGTGTATTTATATTGAAAGTAGTTATAGTTAACAGAGGGATTGTCTCTGACATTAAATAGAAGATATTGTTATATCCTTATCTTGTAGGTCTCTATTACGAGGGTTTTAATGCTTTGAGTGCAGTTTTAATTAGTTTTAAATATAGAATTATGGTTTATAAGTAATTAATTTTGTCGTTTATGTTGTTGGAAAACTCGAGATTGATGCCAATTGTATTGGTATCATTTAGGGTTGTATTTGAGTATTTATCGTTGACAACAAATACTGGGAAGATTTAAGTGTTGTATAATTTTATCCTTTTCAACAGCCGTGAATTTGAATTTTTTGAAATTCCTTAGTTTAATATTTGTTGCATGCGTAATGTAGAATAGTTGTAGTTTAGTGTGATTTAATATGTGTGATAGAGTTAGGAGCCATTTCAGTGATTTGTGTTTAGATTAATAGAGCAATTTGGATGGACTGGCTTACCGACAATGAAAGCGTCAGTGAGTAGGGCAATAATTGCTTCCAACTTACTGCTAAGAGATAGCAGCAGATTACTCCCATCAGCCTGGCATAGCCGTGAAGGACGCAATCCATGCTCACGGTATGCATCGATGCATTTGGCTTCAGTCTCCACACTGTTTTCGTGAGGCGTAGCAGAACCAACTTCAGAAGGTGAGTATCTTTTTTTGGCCTTTTTGGCATCCAAATGTTTGTAGGGTTTTAAGTCCTTTTTGTTTCCTTTCCAGGATTTGTCAGCTAGCCTGGTAGGAGCCCGTCCAGAGCGAAGTGAAATCCTCGGGTCTCTAGGCAGAGTAAGATAAGGGCGGATCCCTTTAGGCGAGGGTTTCGCACCTCTATTAGAGTCAACGGCGTCAAAATGAGTTTGATGAAGTTGAGTCCCAGGAGACGGAACCATAGCAGACTGCAAGGTCACCTTTAGATGGTCCATATGGCGCTGGATAGCAACATTTTGGGGAGGAAATCTAGGATTAGATATTACATCATTAGAATTAATAATATTAGAATTATTCGAGCTATGTGCAATATTTTTGTGATTAGAATGCATTTGATTTGATTTGTGATTGATGTTAATGGCTTTGTTTGTGTGTTTTTGATGAACAGTATGGCGTGAGTCAGAGATGATATTTTTTCTAGGATTACCCAAGAGTTTAGAGAGAGCCGCCTTGTAGGTTGGACAACCTTTGTATATGGCCGTATGTGGACCTCCACAGTTGATGCAACTTGGATTTTCAATCCATTTTTCGGGACATTTCCCATCAGCGTGATTGACACCGCATTTGATACAAATTTGCTTGGCAGAACAAAAATTTTTGGTGTGCCAAAACTTTAAGCATTTAGAGCATTGAGGCGGCTCAGATCTCCTCCGCTGCCGTTCAATTTTAACATGTTGACCAACAATTGAATTAATGAGCAGGGATTTGTCGTTGAAGCCATCAGCTCTCGGTTCCAGTTCAACTTCAAATAGGTTCATTGGTTTTCTGTCCCTCCTGTTTTGCATAACAGAGAGATATCGGACAGAGAATCCAAGTTTAGTTAGTTCAGCTCGAATTAGATCATTTGGAGTAGAGTGATGAAGGTATTTAAGGACGATCCTAAAGCCTCTATCACACTTTGGTTGGTAAGTATGAATGTTAACTTCCTCAGTTTTAAGTATGCCAGAAACTATGCCATGAGTGTCCAGGTTTTTACAGTAGATTTTGATGATTCCACCAGCTTGACTTTTTGATACAAAGTTATTCAGGCCAACAGCTGAGGAGATCTTTTCTAAAAGAGGTAAGATAGAAGTAACATTTTTAATAATTATTGGTGGAACCTTATCAGCCTTGATAGGTTTTTGAATAGAGACATGGGACCACGGTAAATCATCTCGTAGATTAAACTCGCCCAGGTTTGGCTGCTTATTCGGAGTAGAAAGAGCAGCAGTATGAGGTAAGTTGCCGGTAGTGAAATTTTTAGATCCTTGCCGTATAGTTTGGATTTGTGGAGCTAGTGACCGCTTTGGCCTTGATCCACTTTGTCAGGCAAGTTTTTTGGTAGGTTGATTTGATTGATATTTGGTTTTATTGTGGTTGGGTGTAAATATGCAGAAGTAACAGGCGTGATTATTGGTAGAGGGTGGTTTGTTTAAGATTTGGTTTATTTTATTAACTTGGTTATTGCTTAGTTGTGTTTAGATTTTTATTGCCATTTGGCGTTGGTAGGGCGTTATTGGCGCATGGATAATTGCTATGAATTAAGTCCATTGGGACTAGTTCTTTAGAGAGATTGTTCTGAACATTGTTGTTGTCGAACAGGTTTCTCTTAGTTTTAGATTTAGGTTGCATGAGTTTTTTAATATCTTTACTGTTGCAGATTTTAACTATAGGATTAAGAGTAGTTAGGTCTTTATTTGTAATGGATTTAATTACGCAGTTTTTAGTATTTTTTCCAACCAATGGTGAACTAGTTTTTTTTATTTTTGTTGAGTTATTTTTGTTACTTTTGGTTAGAGATGTATTTAGCTTGTTTGTTGGCCTTTTATTAGGCGTATTTAGCAGCTTATGATTGGCGGAAGGATTGGCCGATGCACTTGGCTCCATTAGTGGGGCTTTTGGAGTAGAAGAAATCCTTGACAGCTTGTACCTTTTGAATGGCGAGGTGGGGTGGGGGCTGACATTGCATACCCGAATAACTTCCTTCTGCCAGTCAAGGATGTTTGGAACTTGCGTTTTGTCAAGTTGGTTTTCATCCTCATCTGAACCTCTCGAGCTAGGAGAGACTACAGCAGCCAAAATAATACCACTAGGGTCAAGGTGAGAGGAGGATGAATCCATATCACTGATATTAATAATATCATCCATATTGGGCGAAATTCTGGCATTCAGCGGACTGTAGGTGGACGTCGTAGGCATCATGCTGTAGGAACTGCCGGTGTTGTTGCTGTCTTCCTCGCGCTCACTGAGTGAGATGGCGCGTTTTCTGCTGCTTGTCGTCAAGGAGGGGACGTCTTCAGCTTTAGATATGGCGTCAGGTTTTAGCATGGCGTCGGATATAGACATGGCGTCTGGTATCAGCGTGGCGTCTTTATTTGGTTGAGCCATGACTGCACATAGATTCTGCACATGAACTATGTGAGATTTAATTTAGTATTACGAGTTTGTCAGAATGTAATACTTGGCTAATTAACACGATGGCAAGACTAAGTCTTGAGGTATTTAGTTTGGTGGTTTTATTGGTTTTTAGTTAGTTATAGGTTATACAACCTCTATTTTAATCCAGTAATGTGGCGTGTAATTAGTTAGAAACAATTTTTGATAATAATATTAGCTCAGAATATTAGATTTGTGGCACTTATAGTTGGGTTTTGTTGTAGATTGCAGGTATTAAGTAGCCAGCTTTGATTTAGTTATAATTATAATGAGTTTAGTAACCTCAATTTGTAGCACATGTGCAGATTTTGTCTTAGCAAGAACATATAAAACAATATAGGGACGAAAGACACGATTTAATTAAATTAAAATGTTTCTGCATAGCGATGTAGCACGCGCGTCGTTATTTATGAAACAAGTTTTACAATATAAAACAATACATAATTAATTGGCTTTTACTTTTACTTTTTTACTTTACTTTTTTTTTTATGTTTTTACTGTTTTACTGTTCGTGTGTGTTGCCACTACACTTAATTTGCCAACTGAGTTGGCGAAATTTATTTTAATCCAATCTCGTAAATTAACCTAGGGTTACAACCATTCATTGGATGAGACAAGAGTCAGGTCATGCCTGTTTACATTGTTGATTTTACATGTTATGTTTTGTATGTAGATATTTAGGTTTAAACAATGATTTTAACCAAAATAGGAATATAAGTAGCTTATTTTGAATATAACAATTTGTGTAAATAGATATTTTATAGTATTATTAATAACAATATTGGAAATAGAATATTAAGGATTTTATGTAAAAGGTAAGTGATATTTAAAATAAAGACTGTTTAGTTATTTCTTTAGCTTCAACAGTATTTGGAGTAGATATTTTTTTTTCAGGATTTTATATAAAAGGTAAGTGATTTGTACTAACAAAATGTTTTGTATTAGATTAAGTTTAACAATATTTGAAGTAGATTTTATCGAGATTTTATATAAAAGGTAAGTAATTTTTAACTGGCAAGTTGTATTGAGGTAGCAATTGATTTTAAACAATATTAATTGTAGTTTGATAAAGTTTTATATAAAAGGTAAGTGAAATTAAATGACAAAATGAATTGTAAAGGAATTAATTAAAAAAAACAGGTAGGTATTAATTGTATGGCTAATTATTTCCATGTTGTAGTTAACTGTTTAAATAATTTAAACTTAATAAATTTTGCAGGGAGCAGGTAAGTACAACATTTATTCTGGCCTGCAGTAGGATGTACAGATTGGCTTGACCTTTGCAGGAACAATAATGGAGTGAGCCCACAGGATATAGGTAAGAGCAGGTAAGTAGCAGCTTCTTTCTTTTTTTTTTTTTTTTTTTTTTTGGATTAGATTGTAGTCGTATTTGTCGCTGAATCAGGTTTTGGCGATTTCCAAAAGGAGTGAGCCTTTTGATCAGCAGGAAATAGATGTAGAAGTCTCAGGTGTTTAAAGTAAGCCTTCACTTTAAATATGAAACTGTTTCAGCTGGTGCTTTCTGCTTCCTGGTGACATCCAACACACTTTAGATATAGGTGCTGAAGAAGTTGTGATGTTTGACCATTAGGTAGAAGGCGATGGATTAGCAGGAGATCAGAAATTGCAGGGGATGACAGCGTCTCTCTGATTCCTGCTATTTGTAGTAGTAGCTGATGTTTTTTTTTCTTTTTTTCTTTCTTCTTTTCCTTTGTTGAATTTCCAGTGGCAAGATTCGTTGAAAACTGTAGTAAAAAAAAAAAAAAAAAAAAAAAAGCATACAGCAGCAGTTTAGTGATTTAGTGACCACTTTTTGATTAGATGTTTTGTAGTAGCTGTTGGTGTGGTTTTAAATTTCCAGTAGCAGGATACATTGGTCGGCTGAGGTATGTAACAGCATTGGCCAAGAGGTGAGTAGCTCGATATAAAGTGGACAACTGGCAGGCTTCCACTTTAGTGTGTAGATGCTGGAGCAGCCTGGGTTTTTTCCAGAGCAGGTATGTAGTTACTGGTGAGTAGCAGGATAACTCCTATTTTAACCATTAGCTTGCAGGTAAGTAGTTGCAGGTGTACATTTATGAATTTAGCTGGGCAGTTTCTGCTGGTGTGGTTTAGTTTCCAGTAGCAAGATTCGTTGGTCAGCTGTTTAGTGGCCACTTTTCTAGTAGAGGCTGGAGCAAACGACAGATATCCAAGAATTGTGTATTGTTGGCCCAGCAGGGATTTTAAAGGTGCAGGTAATTATCAGCAACTTGTTAACTCAAAGTAAAGTGGACAACAGGCAGGCGTCCACTTTTGTGTGTAGATGCTGGAGCTGTCTGGGATGTTCCAGTGAAGGTAAGTAATTATGGTGAGTAGCAGGTTGACTCCTATATTTTCAATGACATGCAGGTAAGTAATTGCAGGTGTCATTTTATGAATTTAGCTGTGTAGTAGTTGCTGGTGAGGATGTTAATTTCCGACAGCAAGTTACGTTGGTCAAATTAAGTAAGTAGACCACTATTCAATGGTCACCAGTTTGGTGACCACTTTTGTAGTAGATGCTGGAGCAGTTATGACAAATATCCTTTGGATTTAAATAGTTGGTCCAGCAAGGAGTTTATAGATGCAGGTGGTTATCAGCAAATTATTATGCCTCGTTTTTGGCCACTGTCTGAAAATTTTTAGATCCTTCCAGATAGGAAAGAGTAAATCCAGTAGAAATATAGGTAAGTAGCAGCTGTGAATAGCTATTGCTATAACGAGGAGCGAGAGGTTAGCCAGGAGGTAGGTAGCTCAATATAAAGTGGGCAAAGGCTGGCGTCCACTTTTGTGTGTAGGAACAGGAGCGCTGGGTTTTTCCAGCGAATGTAAGTAGTAATGGTGAGTAGCAGGATGGCTCCTATGTTTTTTTATCCACTAATATGCAGGTAAGTAGTTGCAGGTGTCCCTATTATGAATTTAGTTGTGGCATGGAGTCCTTCTATGCATGAATTTTCAGAGACAGCAGTGAGGAGGACCAGATGAGTGGGTGAAGCTGCTGGTATTTATAGAAATAAAGTATTAGTATATATTTTTTTACATGGAGAAAGTAGCCATTATATTATGAATTAGGATGATGAGGTGTAGTTTAGTTATTAATTATTGTGTGATGAGGGTGAATTTGTGTGTAATAGATTTATTTATCCATTGGTTTTGTGAATAGAGCAATCCATTGGTGATTTGATGATTTAGTTGTTTATGTAGTTAATTTAAATGCTTGTTTGAATTATAGTAGTTATGATGGTTACCATTGATGGATAGTTGTTTAGATTATGCATGTGTATTTATTTGAAAGTAGTTATAGTTAACAGAGGGATTGTCTCTGACATTAAATAGAAGATATTGTTATATCCTTATCTTGTAGGACTCTATTACGAGGGTTTTAATGCTTTGAGTGCAGTTTTAATTAGTTTTAAATATAAAATTATGGTTTATAAGTAATTAATTTTGTCGTTTATGTTGTTGGAAAACTCGAGATTGATACCAATTGTTTGGTATCATTTAGGGTTGTATTTGAGTATTTATCGTTGACAACAAATACTGGGAAGATTTAAGTGTTGTATAATTTTATCCTTTTCAACAGCCGTGAATTTGAATTTTTTGAAATTCTTAGTTTAATATTTGTTGCATGCGTAATGTAGAATAGTTGTAGTTTAGTGTGATTTTTTTCCAACCATGGTGAACTAGCTTTTTTTATTGAGTTATTTTTGTTAATTTTAGTTAGAGATGTTTTAGCTTGTTTGATGGCCTTTTATTAGGCGTATTTAGCAGCTTATGATTGGCGCAGGATTAGCCGTACACTTGGCTCCACATGGGGCTTTTGGGGTAGAAGAAATCCTTGGTAGCTTGTACCTTTTGAATGGCGAGGTGGGGTGGGGGCTGACATTGTATACCCGATACTTCCTTCTGCCAATCAAGAATGTTAGGGACTTGCGTTTTGTCAGTTGGTTTGCATCCTCTCTGAACCTCTCGAGCTAGGAGAGCTACAGCGGCCAAATATCCACTAGGGTCAAGGTGAGAGGAGGATGATCCATTCACTGATTTTTTCTCCATGTTGGCGAAATTCTGGCTTCAGCGGATGTGGTGGAGTCGTGGCTCTGCTGTGGAACTGCCGGTGTTGTTGCTGACTTCCTCGCGCTCACTGAGTGAGATGGCGCGTTTTCTGCTGCTTGTCGTCAAGGAGGGGACGTCTTCAGCTTTAGATTGGCGTCAGGTTTTAGCATGGCGTCGGATTAGACATGGCGTCTGGTTCAGCGTGGCGTCTTTATTTTTAGCATGCACATTGCACAAGTTGATTTATTTATATCAGTTTGTAAATAATAGCTGATTAATTAACACGATGGAAAATAAGACTTTAGGTTTTAGTTGATGGTTTTTGGGTTTTGTTAGTTATAGGTTTACTTTTTAATCCAGTGATATGGTTAATTAGTTAGAACTTTTTTATTTTTTTTTGATTTGGATTTGGGGTTTTGTTGTAGTTAGGTTTTAGTAGCCAGCTTGATTAGTTATTTTTTTAGTTGTAACCTATTTTGTAGACTTGCGTTTTTCTTACAGGTTTATAAAATTGGGACGAAGCGATTAACAATTGTTTCTGCTGGCGATGTGCCCGCGTCGTTTTGCATTTTTTTTTTACTGTTCGTGTGTGTTGCCACTACACTTAATTTGCCAACTGAGTTGGCGAAATTTATTTTAATCCAATCTCGTAAATTAACCTAGGGTTACAACCATTCATTGGATGAGACAAGAGTCAGGTCATGCCTGTTTACATTGTTGATTTTACATGTTATGTTTTGTATATAGATATTTAAGTTTAAACAATAATTTTAACCAAAATAGGAATATAAGTAGCTTATTTTGAATATAACAATTTGTGTAAATAGATATTTTAAAGTATTATTAATAACAATATTGGAAATAGAATATTAAGGATTTTATGTAAAAGGTAAGTGGTATTTAAAATAAAGACTGTTTAGTTATTTCTTTAGCTTTAACAGTATTTGGAGTAGATATTTTTTTTCAGGATTTTATATAAAAGGTAAGTGATTTGTACTAACAAAATGTTTTGTATTAGATTAAGTTTAACAATATTTGAAGTAGATTTTATCGAGATTTTATATAAAAGGTAAGTAATTTTTAACTGGCAAGTTGTATTGAGGTAGCAATTGATTTTAAACAATATTAATTGTAGTTTGATAAAGTTTTATATAAAAGGTAAGTGAAATTAAATGACAAAATGAATTGTAAAGGAATTAATTAAAAAAAAACAGGTAGGTATTAATTGTATGGCTAATTATTTCCATGTTGTAGTTAACTGTTTAAATAATTTAAACTTAATAAATTTTGCAGGGAGCAGGTAAGTACAACATTTATTCTGGCCTGCAGTAGGATGTACAGATTGGCTTGACCTTTGCAGGAGCAATAATGGAGTGAGCCCACAGGATATAGGTAAGAGCAGGTAAGTAGCAGCTTCTTTCTTTTTTTTTTTTTTTTTTTTTTTTGGGTTAGATTGTAGTCGTATTTGTCGCTGAATCAGGTTTTGGCGATTTCCAAAAGGAGTGAGCCTTTTGATCAGCAGGAAATAGATGTAGAAGTCTCAGGTGTTTAAAGTAAGCCTTCACTTTAAATATGAAACTGTTTCAGCTGGTGCTTTCTGCTTCCAGATGACATCCAACACACTTTAGATATAGGTGCTGAAGAAGTTGTGATGTTTGACCATTAGGTAGAAGGCGATGGATTAGCAGGAGATCAGAAATTGCAGGGGATGACAGCGTCTCTCTGGTTCCTGCTATTTGTAGTAGTAGCTGGTGTTTTTTTTTCTTTTTTTCTTTCTTCTTTTCCTTTGTTGAATTTCCAGTGGCAAGACTCGTTGAAAACTGTAGTAAAAAAAAAAAAAAAAAAAAGCATACAGCAGCAATTTAGTGATTTAGTGACCACTTTTTGATTAGATGTTTTGTAGTAGCTGTTGGTGTGGTTTTAAATTTCCAGTAGCAGGATACATTGGTCGGCTGAGGTATGTAACAGCATTGGCCAAGAGGTGAGTAGCTCGATATGAAGTGGACAACTGGCAGACTTCCACTTTAGTGTGTAGATGCTGGAGCAGCCTGGGTTTTTTCCAGAGCAGGTATGTAGTTACTGGTGAGTAGCAGGATAACTCCTATTTTAACCATTAGCTTGCAGGTAAGTAGTTGCAGGTGTACATTTGTGAATTTAGCTGGGCAGTTTATGCTGGTGTGGTATAGTTTCCAGTAGCAAGATTCGTTGGTCAGCTGTTTAGTGGCCACTTTTCTAGTAGAGGCTGGAGCAAACGACAGATATCCAAGAATTGTGTATTGTTGGCCCAGCAGGGATTTTAAAGGTGCAGGTAATTAACAGCAACTTGTTAACTCAAAGTAAAGTGGACAACAGGCAGGCGTCCACTTTTGTGTGTAGATGCTGGAGCTGTCTGGGATGTTCCAGTGAAGGTAAGTAATTACTGGTGAGTAGCAGGTTGACTCCTATATTTTCAATGACATGCAGGTAAGTAATTGCAGGTGTCATTTTATGAATTTAGCTGTGTAGTAGTTGCTGGTGAGGATGTTAATTTCCGACAGCAAGTTACGTTGGTCAAATTAAGGTAAGTAGACCACTATTCAATGGTCACCAGTTTGGTGACCACTTTTGTAGTAGATGCTGGAGCAGTTATGACAAATATCCTTTGGATTTAAATAGTTGGTCCAGCAAGGAGTTTATAGATGCAGGTGGTTATCAGCAAATTAT
Organism: Drosophila austrosaltans; assembly: GCA_035045865.1. NCBI lineage: Eukaryota > Metazoa > Arthropoda > Insecta > Diptera > Drosophilidae > Drosophila > Drosophila austrosaltans. The sequence goes on from JAWNOQ010000099.1 coordinate 9,304,423, forward strand.
TATGCCTCGTTTTTGGCCACCTGATGCTGAAACATTTTTAGATCCTTCCAGCATAGGAAAGACGTAAATCCAGTAGAAATATAGGTAAGTAGCAGCTGTGAATAGCTATTGCTATAACGCAGGAGCGAGCAGCGTTAGCCAGGAGGTAGGTAGCTCAATATAAAGTGGGCAACAGGCTGGCGTCCACTTTTGTGTGTAGGAACAGGAGCTGCCTGGGTTTTTCCAGCGAAGGTAAGTAGTAACTGGTGAGTAGCAGGATGGCTCCTATGTTTTTTTATCCACTAATATGCAGGTAAGTAGTTGCAGGTGTCCCTATTATGAATTTAGTTGTGGCATGGAGTCCTTCTATGCATGAATTCTCAGAGACAGCAGTGAGGAGGACCAGATGCAGTGGGTGAACGCTGCTGGTATTTATAGAAATAAAGTATTAGTATATATTTTTTTACATGGAGAAAGTAGCCATTATATTTATGAATTAGGATGCATGCAGCGTGTAGTTTAGTTAATTAAATTATGTGTGCATGATGAGGGTGAATTTTGTGTGTAATAGATTTATTTATCCATTGGTTTTGTGAATAGCAGCAATCCATTGGTGATTTGATGATTTAGTTGTTTATGTAGTTAATTTAAATGCTTGTTTGAATTATAGTAGTTATGATGGTTACCATTGGTGGATAGTTGTTTAGATTATGCATGTGTATTTATATTGAAAGTAGTTATAGTTAACAGAGGGATTGTCTCTGACATTAAATAGAAGATATTGTTATATCCTTATCTTGTAGGTCTCTATTACGAGGGTTTTAATGCTTTGAGTGCAGTTTTAATTAGTTTTAAATATAGAATTATGGTTTATAAGTAATTAATTTTGTCGTTTATGTTGTTAAAAAACTCGAGATTGATGCCAATTGTATTGGTATCATTTAGGGTTGTATTTGAGTATTTATCGTTGACAACAAATACTGGGAAGATTTAAGTGTTGTATAATTTTATCCTTTTCAACAGCCGTGAATTTGAATTTTTTGAAATTCCTTAGTTTAATATTTGTTGCATGCGTAATGTAGAATAGTTGTAGTTTAGTGTGATTTAATATGTGTGATAGAGTTAGGAGCCATTTCAGTGATTTGTGTTTAGATTAATAGAGCAATTTGGATGGACTGGCTTACCGACAATGAAAGCGTCAGTGAGTAGGGCAATAATTGCTTCCAACTTACTGCTAAGAGATAGCAGCAGATTACTCCCATCAGCCTGGCATAGCCGTGAAGGACGCAATCCATGCTCACGGCATGCATCGATGCATTTGGCTTCAGTCTCCACACTGTTTTCGTGAGGCGTAGCAGAACCAACTTCAGAAGGTGAGTATCTTTTTTTGGCCTTTTTGGCATCCAAATGTTTGTAGGGTTTTAAGTCCTTTTTGTTTCCTTTCCAGGATTTGTCAGCTAGCTTGGTAGGAGCCCGTCCAGAGCGAAGTGAAATCCTCGGGTCTCTAGGCAGAGTAAGATAAGGGCGGATCCCTTTAGGCGAGGGTTTCGCACCTCTATTAGAGTCAACGGCGTCAAAATGAGTTTGATGAAGTTGAGTCCCAGGAGACGGAACCATAGCAGACTGCAAGGTCACCTTTAGATGGTCCATATGGCGCTGGATAGCAACATTTTGGGGAGGAAATCTAGGATTAGATATTACATCATTAGAATTAATAATATTAGAATTATTCGTGCTACGTGCAATATTTTTGTGATTAGAATGCATTTGATTTGATTTGTGATTGATGTTAATGGCTTTGTTTGTGTGTTTTTGATGAACAGTATGGCGTGAGTCAGAGATGATATTTTTTCTAGGATTACCCAAGAGTTTAGAGAGAGCCGCCTTGTAGGTTGGACAACCTTTGTATATGGCCGTATGTGGACCTCCACAGTTGATGCAACTTGGATTTTCAATCCATTTTTCGGGACATTTCCCATCAGCGTGATTGACACCGCATTTGATACAAATTTGCTTGGCAGAACAAAAATTTTTGGTGTGCCAAAACTTTAAGCATTTAGAGCATTGAGGCGGCTCAGATCTCCTCCGCTGCCGTTCAATTTTAACATGTTGACCAACAATTGAATTAATGAGCAGGGATTTGTCGTTGAAGCCATCAGCTCTCGGTTCCAGTTCAACTTCAAATAGGTTCATTGGTTTTCTGTCCCTCCTGTTTTGCATAACAGAGAGATATCGGACAGAGAATCCAAGTTTAGTTAGTTCAGCTCGAATTAGATCATTTGGAGTAGAGTGATGAAGGTATTTAAGGACGATCCTAAAGCCTCTATCACACTTTGGTTGGTAAGTATGAATGTTAACTTCCTCAGTTTTAAGTATGCCAGAAACTATGCCATGAGTGTCCAGGTTTTTACAGTAGATTTTGATGATTCCACCAGCTTGACTTTTTGATACAAAGTTATTCAGGCCAACAGCTGAGGAGATCTTTTCTAAAAGAGGTAAGATAGAAGTAACATTTTTAATAATTATTGGTGGAACCTTATCAGCCTTGATAGGTTTTTGAATAGAGACATGGGGCCACGGTAAATCATCTCGTAGATTAAACTCGCCCAGGTTTGGCTGCTTATTCGGAGTAGAAAGAGCAGCAGTATGAGGTAAGTTGCCGGTAGTGAAATTTTTAGATCCTTGCCGTATATTTGGATTTGTGGAGCTAGTGACAGCTTTGGCCTTGTCCACTTTGTCAGGCAAGTTTTTTGGTAGATTGATTTGATTGATATTTGGTTTTATTGTGGTTGGGTGTAAATATGCAGAAGTAACAGGCGTATTATTGGTAGAGGGTGGTTTGTTTAAGATTTGGTTTATTTTATTAACTTGGTTATTGCTTGTTGTGTTTAGATTTTTATTGCCGTTTGGCGTTGGTAGGGAGTTATTGTCGCATGGATAATTGCTATGAATTAAGTCCATTGGGACTAGTTCTTTAGAGAGATTGTTCTGAACATTGTTGTTGTCGAACAGGTTTCTCTTAGTTTTAGATTTAGGTTGCATGAGTTTTTTAATATCTTTACTGTTGCAGATTTTAACTATAGGATTAAGAGTAGTTAGGTCTTTATTTGTAATGGATTTAATTACGCAGTTTTTAGTATTTTTTCCAACCAATGGTGAACTAGTTTTTTTTATTTTTGTTGAGTTATTTTTGTTACTTTTGGTTAGGGATGTATTTAGCTTGTTTGTTGGCCTTTTATTAGGCGTATTTAGCAGCTTATGATTGGCGGAAGGATTGGCCGATGCACTTGGCTCCATTAGTGGGGCTTTTGGAGTAGAAGAAATCCTTGACAGCTTGTACCTTTTGAATGGCGAGGTGGGGTGGGGGCTGACATTGCATACCCGAATAACTTCCTTCTGCCAGTCAAGGATGTTTGGAACTTGCGTTTTGTCAAGTTGGTTTGCATCCTCATCTGAACCTCTCGAGCTAGGAGAGACTACAGCGGCCAAAATAATACCACTAGGGTCAAGGTGAGAGGAGGATGAATCCATATCACTGATATTAATAATATCATCCATGTTGGGCGAAATTCTGGCATTCAGCGGACTGTAGGTGGACGTCGTAGGCATCATGCTGTAGGAACTGCCGGTGTTGTTGCTGTCTTCCTCGCGCTCACTGAGTGAGATGGCGCGTTTTCTGCTGCTTGTCGTCAAGGAGGGGACGTCTTCAGCTTTAGATATGGCGTCAGGTTTTAGCATGGCGTCGGATATAGACATGGCGTCTGGTATCAGCGTGGCGTCTTTATTTAATTGAGCCATGGCTGCACAAAGATTCTGCACAAGAACTATGTGAGATTTAATTTAGTATTACAGTTTGTCAAATTAATAGCTTGATTAATTAACACGATGGCAAAACTAAGACTTTAGGTTTTAGATTGATGGTTTTAATGGGTTTTAGTTAGTTATAGGTTATATAACCTCAATTTTAATCCAGTGATATGGCATGTAATTAGTTAGAAACAATTTTTGATAATAATATTAACTCAGAATATTAGATTTGTGGCACTTATAGTTGGGTTTTGTTGTAGATTGCAGGTATTAAGTAGCCAGCTTTGATTTAGTTATAATTATAATGAGTTTAGTAACCTCAATATGTAGCACATGTGCAGATTTTGTCTTAGCAAGAACATATAAAACAATATAGGGACGAAAGACACGATTTAATTAAATTAAAATGTTTCTGCATAGCGATGTAGCGCGCGCGTCGTTATTTATGAAACAAGTTTTACAATATAAAACAATACATAATTAATTGGCTTTTTTTTTTTTACTTTACTTTTACTTTTTTTACTTTTTTTTACTGTTTTTACTTTTACTTTTTTTTTTTTACTGTTTTACTTTTTACTTTTTTACTGTTCGTGTGTGTTGCCACTACACTTAATTTGCCAACTGAGTTGGCGAAATTTATTTTAATCCAATCTCGTAAATTAACCTAGGGTTACAACCATTCATTGGATGAGACAAGAGTCAGGTCATGCCTGTTTACATTGCTGATTTTACATGTTATGTTTTGTATGTAGTTATTTAGGTTTAAACAATGATTTTAACCAAAATAGGAATATAAGTAGCTTATTTTGAATATAACAATTTGTGTAAATAGATATTTTATAGTATTATTAATAACAATATTGGAAATAGAATATTAAGGATTTTATGTAAAAGGTAAGTGATATTTAAAATAAAGACTGTTTAGTTATTTCTTTAGCTTCAACAGTATTTGGAGTAGATATTTTTTTTCAGGATTTTATATAAAAGGTAAGTGATTTGTACTAACAAAATGTTTTGTATTAGATTAAGTTTAACAATATTTGAAGTAGATTTTATCGAGATTTTATATAAAAGGTAAGTAATTTTTAACTGGCAAGTTGTATTGAGGTAGCAATTGATTTTAAACAATATTAATTGTAGTTTGATAAAGTTTTATATAAAAGGTAAGTGAAATTAAATGACAAAATGAATTGTAAAGGAATTAATTAAAAAAAACAGGTAGGTATTAATTGTATGGCTAATTATTTCCATGTTGTAGTTAACTGTTTAAATAATTTAAACTTAATAAATTTTGCAGGGAGCAGGTAAGTACAACATTTATTCTGGCCTGCAGTAGGATGTACAGATTGGCTTGACCTTTGCAGGAACAATAATGGAGTGAGCCCACAGGATATAGGTAAGAGCAGGTAAGTAGCAGCTTCTTTCTTTTTTTTTTTTTTTTTTTTTGGATTAGATTGTAGTCGTATTTGTCGCTGAATCAGGTTTTGGCGATTTCCAAAAGGAGTGAGCCTTTTGATCAGCAGGAAATAGATGTAGAAGTCTCAGGTGTTTAAAGTAAGCCTTCACTTTAAATATGAAACTGTTTCAGCTGGTGCTTTCTGCTTCCTGGTGACATCCAACACACTTTAGATATAGGTGCTGAAGAAGTTGTGATGTTTGACCATTAGGTAGAAGGCGATGGATTAGCAGGAGATCAGAAATTGCAGGGGATGACAGCGTCTCTCTGATTCCTGCTATTTGTAGTAGTAGCTGGTGTTTTTTTTTCTTTTTTCTTTCTTCTTTTCCTTTGTTGAATTTCCAGTGGCAAGATTCGTTGAAAACTGTAGCAAAAAAAAAAAAAAAGCACGTTACAGCAGCAATTTAGTGATTTAGTGACCACTTTTTGATTAGATGTTTTGTAGTAGCTGTTGGTGTGGTTTTAAATTTCCAGTAGCAGGATACATTGGTCGGCTGAGGTATGTAACAGCATTGGCCAAGAGGTGAGTAGCTCGATATAAAGTGGACAACTGGCAGGCTTCCACTTTAGTGTGTAGATGCTGGAGCAGCCTGGGTTTTTTCCAGAGCAGGTATGTAGTTACTGGTGAGTAGCAGGATAACTCCTATTTTAACCATTAGCTTGCAGGTAAGTAGTTGCAGGTGTACATTTATGAATTTAGCTGGGCAGTTTCTGCTGGTGTGGTTTAGTTTCCAGTAGCAAGATTCGTTGGTCAGCTGTTTAGTGGCCACTTTTCTAGTAGAGGCTGGAGCAAACGACAGATATCCAAGAATTGTGTATTGTTGGCCCAGCAGGGATTTTAAAGGTGCAGGTAATTATCAGCAACTTGTTAACTCAAAGTAAAGTGGACAACAGGCAGGCGTCCACTTTTGTGTGTAGATGCTGGAGCTGTCTGGGATGTTCCAGTGAAGGTAAGTAATTACTGGTGAGTAGCAGGTTGACTCCTATATTTTCAATGACATGCAGGTAAGTAATTGCAGGTGTCATTTTATGAATTTAGCTGTGTAGTAGTTGCTGGTGAGGATGTTAATTTCCGACAGCAAGTTACGTTGGTCAAATTAAGGTAAGTAGACCACTATTCAATGGTCACCAGTTTGGTGACCACTTTTGTAGTAGATGCTGGAGCAGTTATGACAAATATCCTTTGGATTTAAATAGTTGGTCCAGCAAGGAGTTTATAGATGCAGGTGGTTATCAGCAAATTATTATGCCTCGTTTTTGGCCACCTGATGCTGAAACATTTTTAGATCCTTCCAGCATAGGAAAGACGTAAATCCAGTAGAAATATAGGTAAGTAGCAGCTGTGAATAGCTATTGCTATAACGCAGGAGCGAGCAGCGTTAGCCAGGAGGTAGGTAGCTCAATATAAAGTGGGCAACAGGCTGGCGTCCACTTTTGTGTGTAGGAACAGGAGCTGCCTGGGTTTTTCCAGCGAATGTAAGTAGTAACTGGTGAGTAGCAGGATGGCTCCTATGTTTTTTTATCCACTAATATGCAGGTAAGTAGTTGCAGGTGTCCCTATTATGAATTTAGTTGTGGCATGGAGTCCTTCTATGCATGAATTTTCAGAGACGGCAGTGAGGAGGACCAGATGCAGTGGGTGAACGCTGCTGGTATTTATAGAAATAAAGTATTAGTATATATTTTTTTACATGGAGAAAGTAGCCATTATATTTATGAATTAGGATGCATGCAGCGTGTAGTTTAGTTAATTAAATTATGTGTGCATGATGAGGGTGAATTGGGTGTGTAATAGATTTATTTATCCATTGGTTTTGTGAATAGCAGCAATCCATTGGTGATTTGATGATTTAGTTGTTTATGTAGTTAATTTAAATGCTTGTTTGAATTATAGTAGTTATGATGGTTACCATTGATGGATAGTTGTTTAGATTATGCATGTGTATTTATATTGAAAGTAGTTATAGTTAACAGAGGGATTGTCTCTGACATTAAATAGAAGATATTGTTATATCCTTATCTTGTAGGACTCTATTACGAGGGTTTTAATGCTTTGAGTGCAGTTTTAATTAGTTTTAAATATAAAATTATGGTTTATAAGTAATTAATTTTGTCGTTTATGTTGTTGGAAAACTCGAGATTGATACCAATAGTATTGGTATCATTTAGGGTTGTATTTGAGTATTTATCGTTGACAACAAATACTGGGAAGATTTAAGTGTTGTATAATTTTATCCTTTTCAACAGCCGTGAATTTGAATTTTTTGAAATTCCTTAATTTAATATTTGTTGCATGCGTAATGTAGAATAGTTGTAGTTTAGTGTGATATTTTTTCCAACCAATGGTGAACTAGCTTTTTTTATTGAGTTATTTTTGTTAATTTTAGTTAGAGATGTATTTAGCTTGTTTGATGGCCTTTTATTAGGCGTATTTAGCAGCTTATGATTGGCGCAAGGATTAGCCGCTACACTTGGCTCCACAAATGGGGCTTTTGGGGTAGAAGAAATCCTTGATAGCTTGTACCTTTTGAATGGCGAGGTGGGGTGGGGGCTGACATTGTATACCCGAATAACTTCCTTCAGCCAATCAAGAATGTTAGGGACTTGCGTTTTGTCAAGTTGGTTTGCATCCTCATCTGAACCTCTCGAGCTAGGAGAGACTACAGCGGCCAAAATAATACCACTAGGGTCAAGGTGAGAGGAGGATGAATCCATATCACTGATATTAATAATATCATCCATGTTGGGCGAAATTCTGGCATTCAGCGGACTGTAGGTGGACGTCGTAGGCATCATGCTGTAGGAACTGCCGGTGTTGTTGCTGACTTCCTCGCGCTCACTGAGTGAGATGGCGCGTTTTCTGCTGCTTGTCGTCAAGGAGGGGACGTCTTCAGCTTTAGATATGGCGTCAGGTTTTAGCATGGCGTCGGATATAGACATGGCGTCTGGTATCAGCGTGGCGTCTTTATTTAATTGAGCCATGGCTGCACAAAGATTCTGCACAAGAACTATGTGAGATTTAATTTAGTATTACAGTTTGTCAAATTAATAGCTTGATTAATTAACACGATGGCAAAACTAAGACTTTAGGTTTTAGATTGATGGTTTTAATGGGTTTTAGTTAGTTATAGGTTATATAACCTCAATTTTAATCCAGTGATATGGCATGTAATTAGTTAGAAACAATTTTTTTAATGTTATACTATCAGAATATTAGATTTTTGGCACTTATAGTTGGGTTTTGTTGTAGATTGTAGGTATTTAGTAGCCAGCTTTGATATAGTTATTTGTTTAATGAGATTAGTAACCTCATTTTGTAGCACATGTGCAGATTTTGTCTTAACAGGTACATATAAAACAATATAGGGACGAAAGACACGAATTAAACAAATTAAAAAGTTTCTGCATGGCGATGTAGCACGCGCGTCGTTATTTATGAAACAAGTTTTACAATATAAAACAATACATAATTAATTGGCTTTTTTTTTTTTTTTTTTTTTTTTTACTTTTTACTTTTTTTTACTTTTTACTTTTATTTTTACTTTTACTTTTACTGTTCGTGTGTGTTGCCACTACACTTAATTTGCCAACTGAGTTGGCGAAATTTATTTTAATCCAATCTCGTAAATTAACCTAGGGTTACAACCATTCATTGGATGAGACAAGAGTCAGGTCATGCCTGTTTACATTGTTGATTTTACATGTTATGTTTTGTATGTAGATATTTAAGTTTAAACAATAATTTTAACCAAAATAGGAATATAAGTAGCTTATTTTGAATATAACAATTTGTGTAAATAGATATTTTATAGTATTATTAATAACAATATTGGAAATAGAATATTAAGGATTTTATGTAAAAGGTAAGTGGTATTTAAAATAAAGACTGTTTAGTTATTTCTTTAGCTTTAACAGTATTTGGAGTAGATATTTTTTTTTCAGGATTTTATATAAAAGGTAAGTGATTTGTACTAACAAAATGTTTTGTATTAGATTAAGTTTAACAATATTTGAAGTAGATTTTATCGAGATTTTATATAAAAGGTAAGTAATTTTTAACTGGCAAGTTGTATTGAGGTAGCAATTGATTTTAAACAATATTAATTGTAGTTTGATAAAGTTTTATATAAAAGGTAAGTGAAATTAAATGACAAAATGAATTGTAAAGGAATTAATTAAAAAAAACAGGTAGGTATTAATTGTATGGCTAATTATTTCCATGTTGTAGTTAACTGTTTAAATAATTTAAACTTAATAAATTTTGCAGGGAGCAGGTAAGTACAACATTTATTCTGGCCTGCAGTAGGATGTACAGATTGGCTTGACCTTTGCAGGAGCAATAATGGAGTGAGCCCACAGGATATAGGTAAGAGCAGGTAAGTAGCAGCTTCTTTCTTTTTTTTTTTTTTTTTTTTGGGTTAGATTGTAGTCGTATTTGTCGCTGAATCAGGTTTTGGCGATTTCCAAAAGGAGTGAGCCTTTTGATCAGCAGGAAATAGATGTAGAAGTCTCAGGTGTTTAAAGTAAGCCTTCACTTTAAATATGAAACTGTTTCAGCTGGTGCTTTCTGCTTCCTGGTGACATCCAACACACTTTAGATATAGGTGCTGAAGGAGTTGTGATGTTTGACCATTAGGTAGAAGGCGATGGATTAGCAGGAGATCAGAAATTGCAGGGGATGACAGCGTCTCTCTGGTTCCTGCTATTTGTAGTAGTAGCTGGTGTTTTTTTTTCTTTTTTTTCTTTCTTCTTTTCCTTTGTTGAATTTCCAGTGGCAAGACTCGTTGAAAACTGTAGTAAAAAAAAAAAAAAAAAAAAAAAAGCATACAGCAGCAATTTAGTGATTTAGTGACCACTTTTTGATTAGATGTTTTGTAGTAGCTGTTGGTGTGGTTTTAAATTTCCAGTAGCAGGATACATTGGTCGACTGAGGTATGTAATAGCATTGGCCAAGAGGTGAGTAGCTCGATATAAAGTGGACAACTGGCAGGCTTCCACTTTAGTGTGTAGATGCTGGAGCAGCCTGGGTTTTTTCCAGAGCAGGTATGTAGTTACTGGTGAGTAGCAGGATAACTCCTATTTTAACCATTAGCTTGCAGGTAAGTAGTTGCAGGTGTACATTTATGAATTTAGCTGGGCAGTTTATGCTGGTGTGGTTTAGTTTCCAGTAGCAAGATTCGTTGGTCAGCTGTTTAGTGGCCACTTTTCTAGTAGAGGCTGGAGCAAACGACAGATATCCAAGAATTGTGTATTGTTGGCCCAGCAGGGATTTTAAAGGTGCAGGTAATTAACAGCAACTTGTTAACTCAAAGTAAAGTGGACAACAGGCAGGCGTCCACTTTTGTGTGTAGATGCTGGAGCTGTCTGGGATGTTCCAGTGAAGGTAAGTAATTACTGGTGAGTAGCAGGTTGACTCCTATATTTTCAATGACATGCAGGTAAGTAATTGCAGGTGTCATTTTATGAATTTAGCTGTGTAGTAGTTGCTGGTGAGGATGTTAATTTCCGACAGCAAGTTACGTTGGTCAAATTAAGGTAAGTAGACCACTATTCAATGGTCACCAGTTTGGTGACCACTTTTGTAGTAGATGCTGGAGCAGTTATGACAAATATCCTTTGGATTTAAATAGTTGGTCCAGCAAGGAGTTTATAGATGCAGGTGGTTATCAGCAAATTATTATGCCTCGTTTTTTGGCCACCTGATGCTGAAACATTTTTAGATCCTTCCAGCATAGGAAAGACGTAAATCCAGTAGAAATATAGGTAAGTAGCAGCTGTGAATAGCTATTGCTATAACGCAGGAGCGAGCAGCGTTAGCCAGGAGGTAGGTAGCTCAATATAAAGTGGGCAAC